>BPTQ01000001.1:121664556-121700851 GCA_019973895.1 Chrysanthemum seticuspe | reverse complement strand
AAAAGAACGAGAGATTTTGGCCGGTATCTTTCTCTATGTTTCCCTAGTGTTTTAAAAAGTACGAGTTCACAAAAATGTTAGATCAAATATGAGAAATAATCCAAAACTTTATTTTTGGTTCTCATAAATCCAAATTGGAACAATGAACGTGGAGTAGTATAAGTGAACATTCGTACAAAGATAGTAAAAAGTACAAAAGAATTCAAATCAACTCCAAAGCTAATCTAATCCTACCATACACCTTCTTAGGGTGTCATGGGTTCCTAATCACCATCAAGACCAATGAATACCAAGGGGATAATTATAGGATGACCATAAATATATATATATACTCTAAAATCATGTAAAAATGGTATAAATCACATATGTCTTGCATGTTGCTCCAAAAATGAAAAGATACATATGAGATGATAAGAAAACATGAAAAATGATAGAAACATGCTTACAAGTGAATATGATGAGGTGCAAGTAACAAGGTTAAACCTAAATACTCTTGGTTTTTATTTCAAAACCTAATAAAGAGTATAAACTAGATTGTAAAAACACTTGAGCATGAAAAATTTTGTGATCCCTTTGTATCTCTTTCTATGGCCGGTTTTAGAGAGCAAGAAAAAGGAGAGAAATATCTTGAATGTGTATGAAAATTATTGATGTGAATGATGAAGTAAAAGAGGTGAAGTGTATATGTAAACAATCAAAGAAAATTTTCACCTAAGACAATTAATGCATACATCCCCCCCTATGGCCGGTTTAGGGGGGATATGTTTTCCAAATTATATATATTTTTTTTATAAAGTGTTATGTAAATGTATACTTGTATAACTTTTAAGAAAGTGTAAGTAAATGGGTGGTTAAATGTAACTTGTAAGGTAAATGGAAATTTTTAGGTAAAAGAGATTTTTAATAGACCAAAATAGAATGTAATGAGATAATAAAAATTGTAAAAATACATTCCTTGTGAAATTTGAGTGATAAAATAATTATCGAGTAATTTTTAAGAAAAACGTCATAATAATATAACTTTAACGATTTATATACCAAATAAATTCAAAACACTAGGTAAAGTCAAAATATAGTTTTTATAACTAAATGTAAGTATAAAAATATATCGGGATCATTTTTGAAAGTAACGGATTAAATATTTAAAATAATAACTCACGCGATAACGTTTATTAAATATAAAAATTACGCGTTAAATGTGAAATGAAATGCCATGAATGAACTAATATGATGCATATTAAATTTAAGAAATGACTGGAATTTGAGAATTGTGACACTGTAATTGAAAAGAAGCAGAATACGGTGGTTAAGGAGCTGATGAAAATGCTCAACAAGAGATATGAAAGGCTAAGAGATGCACCAGCCCAACTGGGAATTCAGCCTGCCTTAACTACACGACAAGGATCTCAACCTCAGTCATCCAAAGGAAAAAGGAAGAGGGTTGAGACCGAGCCTGAGATCAAAGTGCCTGGATTGGAATGTAACAGGGAGCTGCCTGAAGGAGTAAAGTTTGTGAACTGCCTGGTGATTGAAAAGCCTGAAAGAGGGCTATTTTTCATTGATGTCTATGGAAACCAAGCGTTCCAAAGGTGGAGCGATATTAATCAGGAAGGAGTGGCAACAATGTTGAGCTACATACCAGTGGCTTCTAAAATTCAGACTCCTACAAATATCAAGTTCTGTGCTGACTTAAATGCCAAGATAAGACCCTGATCACATAGAAAGTCAAGCTTGAAGCACTAGGAATCCATCTGGACTGACATCATTTTGTTTTACCTTTTGTACTAGTGATAGGAACTATGTAATGTGATCAATAAAATATGTATGTTTTGTTAAATACTCAGTGTTCCTTATTGTATTCAATAGTACATTTAGTGTAAGAAGAAGCCTATTGCTCACTTACACTGATCAAACACTTAGGCTATTTGTATATCCAAATAGGGGGAGACTGTTCAGTAAATACCCAAACCCCTTAATCTAGGATTTGAATAGAAAATCCTAAGTGTTTAGACCATTAACATCAACAGGTCACTGAGCGCATAGTCTCTCGGTGAGCCATCTTCACGATACTCACTACGAGGCAACAAGGAAGTCTCTCCACTCAGCAAGGCGGAACTTAAAGAGTGAAGACTGAGTCAAGAAGAAGATGGTGGATTCAGTGAGTGATGACAATAACTCATTGAATCCCTAAGACTCCTTACCAACTACTAACACAGAAGTATAAGACTGAAGGATATAAAGACTGAAGAAAGAGCGGGACAAGGCGGGACAAGTTTGAATCAGATAAGAAGAAGTCCTTATCAGCATAAGTCAACTTTCCCTGAATGGCTAACTTCCAGGCTTAGTGTCATCACTGAATTATAGAAAGCAGCCTTGTCTCTTACTTAGAATAGCCTTTGTAAACAGAGACAAAATACATTAGTATTTTGTCTTCTGCAAGTTGTCAGTTTGTCACTTAGGATAAGGTTAAAACTTATACATGTATAAATAGCATAAGAGATAGAGTGATAGATTAAGCTTGTGAATTATAAAAAAAAAACACACACACACAAGCCATCTTTCACTCCTCCAAATACAACTCAGTCCCTAAGATAGCTCAGTGGTTCCATAGTAGTTGTGTTCAGACTTAGCCTGAACTTAGTGAGGAGTCACCCTTTGTTATTTCAATCCCAAGTACTATTCTGCAAGTACTTGGGTAATGTATTCTTGTTTTGATTTATATCTAATAAAGAATATTATGTTGAAAAATAATCAGTGTGTTTTACTTATATCTTTTCGGTCATAGATTCACTTATAACTTGTTTTCTATACTTATCCGTTTTAAGATTGTGAATAGGGAACAAAACTTTGCGAATCCCTAAACTTTCAATTTTGTCCTTGCGGCGTTAGTGTTTATGCCAAAATCTGCAAATATGGACTTAGGTTTATCTATTAAATCTTAGGCTAATCTCCACCATTAATTTTTCTCTGAAATGGTTCATCCTCCCTGAACGAAACCCATAAAAACCATCTCTCACTGAATGAGTAAGACTCATTCAGGGACCCTGACTATAGATATTGAGCATTGAATGAGTAACTAAATGCACCAAGTGTTAGTTATTTAAATGTACTAGGTTGGAAATCTCACAAATTAAATATAGGAATATATATCTCTCTATCTTACTGTCAAGGGTCCCTCATACTCACCTCATCCCACTTGGCATTAAATGCCTCCTCTCACATTAAATATCCTATGGATATTTTATTACTGCAAATGTGCACTTTTACTGTACACTGCAACTAGGTAGTAGAGTGGTGGCATTTAATCTGGAAATTCGAAACTCTTTCAAAAACTGACTTTACAAATCCACATTGTGTAAAAACTACCCCTCTCATCACTCTATAAATACCCCTCACAAAATCCATAAAACATACACAAAGTTTTCTGCTAACAAAACTCTGTCAAAATCTCTTTCAAACCCAGAAATCTTTGTGTTCTCAAAATCTTTTTCTGAAAAACCCCCTGTGTAAACATTTACAAAAAGTTTTTAATCACAAACTTGAGAGATTCAAAACTCTTTGATTAATCTAGTTCAAACTTTCTTTCAAAACCCAAAAAAAAAAAAAAAAAAAAAGTCTTCTAATAGAAATGGCTAGAACACAATCTCTCCAGTTTGCACCGCAGTGGGTAGGAGATCTTAGCAATGTTGAATGTAAAACAAATAATGTCATAGGAAATTTTGAACATCCTCAAACTGTCCCATCCTATAAGGACATTATGAAATTTTTGTTTAATTGCCCACTGAAAAAGGCCTTTGTTCAATGTCCCTCAATTGTATACCAAAATATCCTTAGGGAGTTTTGGGCTACTGCAGTGGCCTATGACCCGAAACCCGCAACTAATGAGATAGACCTAAGACCACTCAGGGAGTATCTCATTAAGTTCAGTCTGTTTAATGGGGAAAGATCAGTCACCGTGGATTACAAAACCTTTTGCACCTCTACAGGGTTAGACTACAATAAGGGAGTTTATGTCGCCCATCCTAAACCCACCACAGTGAAGGATGGGTTAAAACAACTAGTTTTGGATCCAAAATTTTTGGACCAGACCCCAGTCACCAAAAACTCATTTCCCACGGCTTGGAAGATTCTGTTCACATTTGTAATTCAGGTTTTTGGTGGGAACCACTCTTCAACTGAACAAGTTAACTCTATTCAGTTGATGATGGCTTACTGTTTGATGAATGGGGTCACTGTTGACATAGGGGAGATCATTTACAGTGATCTTGTAACCAAGCTACTAAGCATAACTAGGACAAAATACATTTCGTATCCTAGGTTTCAAAAAGACCCATCCCAAGTCACTGATATTGTATTGACGGCCCATATGATTGCTTTAACAATCAGAGGGATTCGGTGTCTCCAAACCCTGCTCCTAAAAAGAGAAAGGGGAAGTATCAGACTGGGACTAAGACCAAACCCAGACTGGGACTAAGACTGTGCTGACTTAAATGCCAAGATAAGACACTGATCACAAAGAAAGTCAAGCTTGAAGCACTGGGAATGCATCTGGACTGACATCATTTTGTTTTATCTTTTGTACTAGTGATAGGAACTATGTAATGTGATCAATTAAAGATGAATGTTTTGTTAAATACTGAGTGTTCCTTATTGTATTCATTAGTACATTTAGTGTAAGAAGAAGCCTATTGCTCACTTACACTGATCAAACACTTAGGCTATTTGTATATCCAAATAGGGGGAGATTGTTCAATAAATACCCAAACCCCTTAATCTAGGATTTGAATAGAAAATATCCTAAGTGTTTAGACCATTAACATCAACAGGTCACTGTGCACATAGTCTCTCAGTGAGCCATCTTCAGGATACTCACTACGAGGCAACAAGGAAGTCTCTCCACTCAGCAAGGCGGAACTTAAAGAGTGAAGACTGAGTCAAGACGAAGATGGTGGATTCAGTGAGTTATTACTGAATCCCTAAGACTCCTTACCAACTACTAACACTGAAGTATAAGACTGAAGGATATAAAGACTGAAGAAAGAGTTGGACAAGGCAGGACAAGTTTGAATCAGATAAGAAGAAGTCCTTATCAGCATAAGTCAACTTTCCCTAAATGGCTAATTTCCAGGCTTAGTGTCATCACTGAATTATAGAAAGCAGCCTTGTCTCTTACTTAGAATAGCCTTTGTAAACAGAGACAAAATACATTAGTATTTTGTCTTCTGCAAGTTGTCAGTTTGTCACTTAGGATAAGGTTAAAACTTATACATGTATAAATAACATAAGAGATGGAGTGATATATTAAGCTTGTGAATTGTAAAAAAAACAGACACACACACAAGCCATCTTTCACTCCTCCAAATACAACTCAGTCCCTGAGATAGCTGAGTAGTTCCATAGTAGTTGTGTTCAGACTTAGCCTGAACTTAGTGAGGAGTCACCCTTTGTTATTTCAATCCCAAGTACTATTCCGCAAGTGCCTGGGTAATGTATTCTTGTTTTGATTTATATCTAATGAAGAATATTATGTTGAAAATAAATCAGTGTGTTTTACTTATATCTTTTCAGTCATAGATTCACTTATAACTTGTTTTATATACTTAACCATTTTAAGATAGTGAATAGGGAACAACGCTTTGCGAATCCCTAAACTTTCAATTTTGTCCTTGCGGCGTTAGTGTTTATGCAAAAATCTGCAAATATGGACTTAGGTTTATCTATTAAATCTTAGGCTAATCTCCACCATTAGATCAAACTAGATGGATGGCGGGGATTTGTCCCTTGGTAAACATTGATTCGTGGGTAAACAAAATAAAGGGACTATATTATATAAAAGTTTCTACATCTTAAAGAAAAATAGAAAGAACAAGAGAATAACTTTTCCGTCCTCTTGTTCTAACCTTGAAAGAGTAAAGTGCAAAAAATGCCCCTTAACTTTGCGAATCCCTAAACTTTCAATTTGTGCTTGCGGCGTTACTGTTTATGCAAAAATCTGCAAATATGGACTTAGGTTTATCTATTAAATCTTAGGTTAATCTCTACCATTAGATCAAACTAAATAGATGGTGGGGATTTGTCCCTTGGTAAGCATGGATTTGTGGGTAAACAAAATAAATTGACTTTATTATATAAAAGTTTCTACATCTTAAAGAAAAATAGAGACAATATAAGAATAACTTTTGTGTCCTCTTGTTCTTCCTTGAAAGAGTAAAGTGCAAAAAATTTCCCTTAACTTTGCGAATCCCTAGACTTTCAATTTTGTCCTTGCGGCATTAGTGTTTATGCAAAAATCTGCAAAAATGGACTTAGGTTTATCTATTAAATTTTAGGTTAATGTCCATCATTAGATCAAACTAGATGGATGGTGGGGATTTGTCCCTTGGTAAGCATGGATTTGTGGGTAAACAAAATAAAGTGACTATATTATATAAAAGTTTCTACATCTTAAAGAAAAATAGAAAGAATATGAGAATAACTTTTCCGTCAATTTGTTCTTCCTTGAAAGAGTGAAGTGCAAAAAATGTCCCTTAACTTTGTGAATCCCTAAACTTTCAATTTTGTGTTTGCCGTGTTACAGTTTATGCAAAAATCTGCAAATATGAACTTAGGTTTATCTATTAAATCTTAGGTTAATCTCTACCATTAGATCAAACTAGATGGATGGTGGGGATTTGTCTCTTGGTAAGCATGGATTTGTGGGTAAACAAATTAAATTGACCCTATTGTATAAAATTTTCTACATCTTAAAGAAAAATAGAAAGAATACGAGAATAACTTTTCCGTCCTCTTGTTCTTCCTTGAAAGAGTAAAGTGCAAAAAATGTCCCTTCACTTTGCGAATCCCTAAACTTTCAATTTTTTCCTTGTCGTGTTACTGTTTATGCAAAAATCTTCAAATATGGACTTAGGTTTATCTATTAAATTTTAAGTTAATCTCTACCATTAGATTAAACTATTATATAAAAGTTTTTACATCTTAAAGAAAAATAAAAAGTATATGAGAATAACTTTTCCCTCCTATTGTTAAAAACACACACACTCTTTACTTATTGTCAAGCATTTGTGTAGGTAAAAAGAAAAAAAGGAAACGAAAAAAGAAGTTACATTTTACATTAAGCTTACAAATGGGTCCACGTCATCATCTGATTTTACATTTGAGTTGATGAATAATAATGTTGTTGTTGGCAAAGAGTTTGTTCATGTTCTCACGGCCGGCCCTGAGTCCGGGCGATGACCCAGGGCATCATAAAAATAGAGGGAATCAAGCTTGTAGTGTCGTGCAGGCCAAGTTTGAGCAAAGGGCACACTTAAATTTTGGTTTAACGTAAATTTGATTAAAAAAGCATGCTAAAATTTAATTTATTGTTTTTTCTTACCTCATATATGTGAAATATGTGTGAGTTTTAATAATAAAAAGAAAAAGAAAAAAAAAAAAAAAAAAAAAAAGACATAAGAGATCTATCATCTGTGTTTATGCTAATGGAGAAGATGATAGATTTTTAGATATATTGAGTTTACGCCCTAAGGTTTATAGGTTTTATACTTTCATCCTAATCATTTAATTTTATTTCTACATATGTACAAATGAGTTTATATAACTGACAATTTCAACCCAATTATGAAAACATCGTTAAAACAGGTCCAAAGTTTTTAAATGATAACATTTTCTACCCTTTTTACAATTTTTTTTAAAAGATGTCTAATAAAATTAATGTGATAAATAAATATAGACATTTTATACACTTTGTTTCATTTTTACATTTACGTAACATTTTTTAGACGTTAATCTTTGCATATGATCAAATGTTTTCATGTTTCGTTAATACATTAAATTAAACGTATAAAAATATTACGTTGTTTGTTTACAATATTCATTGAGGGCATTTTTTTAATCGTCTCACCTAGGGTAGCAAAATACCCAGGACCGGCCCTGCATGTTCTTCAGGTATTTTATTAGGGATTTTTAATAATAATTCTTAATTGTTAACTGATCTATGAATGTGATGGTTTTGTTGTTGATGTTTAGTACCTGCGCAAATGTTGATTTATTTTTCCTAGTTATTGTTGTTATGAGAAAATGTAAGTGGTTTGTATGCAAAGGTGGCAAAATAGGTGGGTCGGAATCAGGGGTGGAGACACTTGTGTGGTAGGGGGCGTTGCTCCCAACAAAGTTCTTGCGGACACACAAACCATATAGAAAAAAAATCAAATTTAAGAAAAAAATATGTGGTGCCCTCATGAAAATATTCCGAGTGCCCTCAACAATGACAATGTTTTTTGATGTTGTTATCATTTTCCGATGGACTGGTTCATCGGAGTTTAAAATCGGAGAAGAAAAGTTATAAGGGAAAGTAGGACAGTACAATGTGTGGTGATTGGTATGTCAAGACTAAACGACAAAAACTAATAGTATTGAAGTAATTTATAATAATAAATTTAATACAATATATTGAAGTACTTCGTGACTTTTGAAGTTTCTCTCCTTTTTCTTTTTCGAACATGTAATAATAATTTTTTTTAGAAATAACTATGTATATTTTTTTAAAGAGATGATATGTAGACTTCTTATATTAATTGACACACTTTAAATTTAGAGTGTCTTGATAAAATGAGTAGAAGTAACGTGAAAGTATAAATGTCAAGACAATCTAAATTAAAGTGTGTCAATCAATTAAAGAAATGTGCAAATCACATTTCATATTTTTAATGTTGGGAAAAAATTGGTCAAATTGTGGTATAAATGACAATTGATAGTCATCAAATGTACTAATGAGAGGTTGATGTATGGTCAAATATAACGGCCGAATTAAGTACTTGTTCATGACTCATTAGTAGGATTAATTGTGTTATTTTTGTTTTTGAACGACAACTTATATTAGAACCTAGCAAGATACTAGAAAAAAATTACAAAGAAAGTAAGTAAGGATTTTTCAACCAACTATCCCAAAAAAACGAGCTATTACATCTACTAACACACCAATCAAAAGCACGGGAGACAATATCATCGAAGAGCACCGAATGCCTCGGAGGATCCTTAGCAAATTGAGTCTTATAAATTGAGACTTATAATTGAGTCTTATAAGTTGTGTTATTAATCCGACCGTTTTTCCTTTACATCTTATCCTTATAAATTGAGTCTTATTCTCTTATGTCAAATACACCAAAAAAAAATACTACTCTATCCTATCCTTTCCGTGTATCTAGATTTTTGTGTATCCATTCGTAATAGAGGGAAGACATGGTTTTGGTTCGCCTTGATAACTCGTTTGTGCTAACGGAGACGAATTTGTCTTTAGGAACTTGTATCTAATAGCAATACACGTATTACCTACATTATATGTCGGTATATAATGCTAAATGTTACGAGTATGTTTGCTAACAAGTTTTTTTAAGGAATTATTTAGTATTTAGCATGCAACATTTGAATATTAAAGCTTGGTTGGCAAAAACATTTAGCATTTTTATGTCGTTTAAATGCTACTTTTCTAAATGCTCATTTTTCAAGCATTTACCATTTAGTATTTAGCATTTTTGTTCTATTTGCAAACTACTTTTATAATTAATTACACTATCAAACGCATTTTACTAAAACAAATTACTATTGCTCGTTTCCTCAAACATAATAGAAATCTAGGTTAATTTGATACCGCGCACTTTTTAGTAATAGTAGTGACAATTGTCGTTAGACTCTTCAATACAATTTCCATGACATATTGTTCGTTCACTTTTTTGGTAAGTATTTTGTGTTTGACATTTCGACGTAATAAACAAGCTATATCTATTTATTTTAAAATAAAGTAGTTGAAATTAGGAAGCAAATTCTATATTATAGACATCTACACCTATTCTAAACGTTATCTTCATTAAGTAATGGAATTTTGTTGTCATTACTTAAACCCGACCCACTTTGTTTAAGTCACATTAGTAACCGCTTTACCACTCGTTTCCCGTGTATTATAATTCCTGGCTCCGCCACTGGTCGGGATCGGTCGGTCACGGGTCTAAGTGGTTTTGGGTCTAGATGGGTCTTCTAGAAACATGGGTCTAAATGGTTTTGGTCAGGCTTGACAAGATTTTATTTATTTATTTATTTTTATTTTTTTAGTAGAATGTAAAAAAGTGAAAAGAAAAAGAAAGAAAAAAAGAAAAGGAAAAAGAAAAAGAAAGGTGATTTACCCCGCTAGACCCGTCTAAATCCGTTGGTTGATTGTTATAAAATTGTTGGAAAATTTAGTGCACTTGTGGGATTAGTTCAGGTTTTGGGTTAGGAGGTACGGAGTGTACACCCATGAGGTCCCTCAACACCCTGACTCGACTCAATAGTTGTTTGTAGTGCTAGTGTATTGGTTACTAGTGCTAGTGTAGTAACTAGTGTAGTAACTAGTGTTATGGTTCCTGCTGCTAGTATGGTCACGTTTAACTGGTCATGTAACCACTATTCCTATGATAATGGAGACTTATTATGAGTGATTAATTGGCCGTTAATCATCCATAGTGTCCATTAACTAGGAGTGAGTATTCTCTACTATAAATAGAGATGGGTTTCATTTATTATGAAAACTTGTGTGTATTTTATCTTTAGGTATTCAAATGGGTTGAGGGTTCAATTTTTAGAACACCTCGAATATTTGAACGTGTAATTTACTAAGATGGAAATGATATTTTCGTTTATGCACATGTTTTGTTTGATGTTTGTTTTTCATGCAAAGGAAGTGAACTAAACTTAAACGAGGTGAAACAAACACATAACATAAACACTTATAAGCGCAAGAGTTATTAAATTGTGCTTAATTCTATAACTAACATTTGGTCTTATCCCAAGTAGATATCCGTGTAACCGAGGCATTATGGTCGAATAGTTTACTTTGGAAAGTGATTACACGATTCCAAGTGATATCCGATAACACGTGGTGGTATTGATACTCCAGTTGATTATCTTGCCCTCTTCTGGGTTTTACCAACCAACAAAAATTGCCCTTTTAGAGGTATGAAATTACCTATGAGCTTTTAGGGGATAATGTATTGTACGACTCCCTAGTACAGTAACTCCTTTTTCTTTGTGTGCAGGATTTTTTTGAACTGGTCGTAATCACATTTGAGAAGCTATCTGCTACATCTAGTGGATGCTATGATAAAATGACTAAAGTTCTCAGAACATTAGGCAGGGGTAAATTTTCAGTGATGATGTGTGTGACTTGTAGCTGGATGGACTAATAGTTCCACTATTTAAGCAATTTCTGACCGTTGCTGAGTAAGAACTTTGATTCTTTACATGACTTGTTCTATTAATTTGCACAGCTTCACTGGTTTCTTGCAAGTGTGCTTCTGATTTAGCATAGTCGGACCACGTTTGTGCTAAAACTAGGGGTGTACACAAGTCTTTTTTTGACTAAAACCCAAACGAAAAGGTTTTGTTTTTTTGGGTCATGGGTTTTTTCCGCTTTGTTAAGCCTGGATCACTTCAGGGCAACAAGCAACGAAATAAATCATTCCAATTTTAAAATGAACACCTGTGTGGTTTCGTTTTATTGGACTTGTAGTGCATACTTGTCAATGTACAACTTTTTTACTTGAAACATACTTGTAGTAAAACCATGACTATATTATTAGATGGTGAATTGGTTCCATATATTATTTTTGTTTTTTACACAAAAACCAGCCCCAATCCTTTTTTATCTGATTTGGTTCTTTAGGCTTTCTCAGTTTTTTGCACACCCCTAGCTAAAACACTTCATGCTTTTGAAACTCAAAGTCTAGGACACTAATTGTTTCATGGCTCGTTGTTATGAAGTTTCTTTTAAATAGTGAATAAACTCTAATAAGATTGGACTTTGTCATTTAGTGGATGACTTTTAAGCTCAACTAAGTGTCTTCTATCTTCTTCTGACTTTTAAGCTCCAATTTCGCGGTTGTTGTAATCAAGATGAAGCAAATTATGGCCATGATAATAGAGAAAACTGAGCTACTGAATCACAAGCTTGTAGATCTTCTTGTCAATAGTGTGCGAGAGGATAACAAGGTGATCATTATGTTTGCATCGACTATTCCAACACTAATTACATCATATACTAAATTATTGTTTCTCTTTTAGACTTCTTCGCCCGTTTGTTGGAAATTAGGGAGAGATGTTCTCATGAAGTGTGTTGCTCAACTAAAACCGCCTCTCCCTAAAAAGGTACGAGATCTGGGCATTGATCTTCTTGAATATTTTAAAAGTGGTTGCATGTGAAATGACATTTTGGTGCTTCTAAATTGTCACTCTCCGGCCTATACACTGAGATTTCATTGTGGGACTCTTGTTACTTGTAAATAACATTTTTCATATTGATATCACTTCTATCACGAAGTAATTACCCAATGTGCAATAATCACATTTCTTTTCCAGGTGGCAGAAGAATTTTACTGTCCTTTGATGGAAACTATTCCATCTACAATAGGTACGAGCAAGTTGAGGAAAGATGCAACTCATAAGAGGAAACTTGAGTGTCTAGATGGAAGCAGAAATATGGTGGGTTTTTTTTTTTTTTTTTTTTTTTTTTTTTTTTTTTTTTTTTTTTAACGGCATTTTTATATATAACCATATGACGTTCTAGTAAGAAACTAGAAACGAACTAATACAACAAGAAAGATTACAATTAGTTTGTACAAGCATGATTAGGATTGCAAATCCACTCAAACCAAGTAGGATTTGCTTTTTTATGCCTATGGAGGATCCAAGAATGGGAAAGAACTTTGATCTCTTCACCTACAGTGTCCTTCCGCGGGGGTTTAGCATCAAAGCAAACTCTATTCCTATATCTCCATAAGATCCAAAATGTTGTTTGGATAACAACATCAAAGCAGCCTTTCGAAAAGCTGTTTAAGTTTACTGAATCACCCCATGAAGATAAGCCTTGAATATCTCTAGGATAATCTCCAACATCCCACCAAGCCGAGACCAATTCCTACAACTCCACAGCCACCGGGCATTCGATGAACAAATGCTTTGTTGTTTCCATGTCGCCATCACATACGGGACATCTTACAGAATCAAGATCCATTCCTTTTTTTAATCTAAATTGACCCTTGTAGGTAGTCGATCCATACATAGTCTCCAAGAATGGTTGTTAACCTTAATGGGAAGATGTTTGTTCCACCTTACTGGATCAAGAGATGATGACAAGCAGAAATATGATGTAGGCTGTGGAGATGTTAAGAAACATACAATAAACCCTTTCAACTGATGATCCACCAATGCCAACCCATATTGTAACAGAGGTGAAGGAAAAAGGGAGACCGCCTGCTTCTGAAAACTATTCTAGTTAGACACAACAAAATGGTCGGTCAGGTTGGGTAACGGGTCAAAATGGGTATTTTGGAGAGTGTCAAAACAGATTGAGCCGACCAACAAACATTATTTGTATTAATTTTCCTTAAATTTTAATTAATTAGTGTGTTAGGTATCGTTTTAGAAACTAATCTTTACAATGAGAATACAAGTTTTAAAACAAAATGATTTAGGATTTTGATCACATTTTGAGTGACTTTTAACCATTGGAACCATTCATGTCGTTTCCATTTTAACAAAATTTTAGGATTTTCCTATTTGACCGGTTACAGGCAAAGTTTAGCCAAATTGACCCGTTTACCCATAGAGCGTCAAAATTTCCACCTTCAAATTCTAGTCATCCACAAACAAACATGAACAACTCTTTATTCCCCTATAGTGATCAGGCGTTGAGCATGGTGAAAACTTGGTGGGCAGAAGGATAAAAGTGTGGTGGTCTAGATATAAAACGTAAGTATCGTGAAATTCATGAATATATTTACTATGCAGCTCTTTTAACGTGAGCATCTTTTACTGCAGTTACTACCAAGGAGTTGTGAAATCCTTGGACTGTAGAAACAAGAGGCACAAGGTGTGATGTTAACGTACACTTTCTTTGACGTTATGATAAACATTATCAATATATTCTGGTATGTAGACTAACATATGTTAATGTATATATTTTAGGTACTTTATGATGACGGCGAAGAAGAAATCTTAGACCTCAAGCAGGGAGGGTGGGAGCTGGTCGTCCAAATTATCTACGTTCCACATCAAGCTGATGAAAGTGAGCCACTCAATCTCGAGCTTATAGATCCCCTAGTCACAAATGTGAGAAAGGAGAATCAGGTGATTCATTATGTTTTCATTTGTTACTAGTTACATCTCCTAAACAATATAAAAAGACTGATGCATTGTTCCTCTTTCAGATTACTTCGCCAGTTTGTTGGAAACTGGGGAATGAAGTTCTCCAGAAGTATGCTGCCAAACTTAAACCGCATCTCCAAGATAAGGTATACGATATAGCAATTGCACTTCATGATTATTGTATCAGAAAATCACATTAGGGCGTTTGTTAATTGTCACTCTTGCACATACTCATACTGAAGTTACTGTATGATGATAGAATGATCCCAAGATTGATGCTAAACTTCTTCTTTTTTTTTTTTTTTTTTTTTTTTTTTTTTTTTTTTTTTAAGTTTTATTTTTACAAGTGGGGAAAGAAGAATGGGAGAAAGTATCCAATCTACAAGTGATACAAGATAGTTGATGAAAAATGCAATTCGAAAAATGAAACTTGGGTGTCCAGATGGAAGCAGAAATTGGGTGCAGCCTGTAAGGCGTAGTAAAGATGCAACTAGGCATACGCTGAACCTTCTACACATCCACTCTGAAATATCTTACGTAACTCAATGTTATACTTTTCTAGGACTTGTATTAGAAGGGGCAAATTCAGCCCAAAGTTACAAAACCGTGTCACTTCGCGCTTTCTTGATAAAATGTTGGATTTGTTTGGGCGAAACAACATTTCCAAATGGGCTAAACTCAAAAGAAGTCATAGTGTGGGTCAAAATGGGTTGAGTTAGGTGGTGCTTGTTACATATAAGCAACCTAAAAAGTGCATCCTAGATAAAAGTTTTTTTTAATGAGTTTCAAGTATATATTAAAGATACTAACGCGTCAACCCAACCAGTTTGTCCCAACCATTCTAAAAGTTTTATATTGTTGATGCTACCATTAATATTTTCTAAATACTTTGTTACCATATCTTTTTAGGTTTTGTATGACAATCGTGTTGAAAGTCTCTTGGATATCAAGCGGGAACAAACAGAGTTGGTTGAAAACGTGCCTCCTTTGTCAGATTCTGTATATATATTCCCTCCCACACGGAATGAAGCCTTGAAGAAAATCACTTCACCTATGGAGATGAAAGTATGCACCATTTTGGTTAAACGGGCTGCCCGAACTGATCTGATAGAGAGATGTAGGGAGCTCGTGGCTGCTCAAGAACGGCGTGTGAAGGCTGAAGAGTGTATAAAAGTACTTGATCTTATTGAAGACAAGCCAATCAGCACTATAAGGGCTGCTCGAATTGATCTGAGGGAAAGATGCAGGGAGCTCGTGGTTGCTCAAGAGAAGTTTTTTTTTGGTGCAAAACGTGAATTATATTAGCTTCCAACACTTACAAATAAGGATAACAATCAAGATTTGGACAAGTCCCAAATCAGAAACACACATACAAACAAACAGAGGGATGTCTGATATATCTATACAAAACAGAACAAAGAAACATGTCTGATGACTTCCAGGCTGCTCCAAATTCAGAAACCAAATATTCCAATTCATCTGCTCAAGAGAAGTTTGCAAAGGCTGAAAGTTGCGTGAAAGTACTTGACCTTGCTCAAGAAAATCTAAGCAACAATATTTTGGAATCAAAGCTGAAAACACTCATGGGTAAAGAAACCGGTTATATAGGCTAATAAAATCATGTTATGAAATGTAAATAATAGAAGATCGCTATATGCCAGGAAGATCTTATATTGATTCTAATGGGGTGATGACTCTTATCTAGAAAAGTTATGCTTGTCAAAGATTATAAGATGGCGAGTCTGTACTATACTGTTTAAGATTTTTATAACAAAGTTTAGGACTTTTTATGTTTGAAAGTTGAAACGTAGCAACCCTGAATAGTTTAAATTTTCTTGCTATTTTGTACAAGAAGGGAGTAACTTTCAGCTTTTGACATTTGTTATAGTACTACTATGTTAGGTTCAGCTTAGTTGTTACTTCTTTTTCCTAATTCTGCATTAGGGATTGTTTAAGACATGCACTTTTGTTTGTTTTCCTTTTCGTAATAGGTGGTTTTCCCATCTTAATAAAAGGAAGTCTTTAGGATGTAATGAACGGAAATTACCAAGAAATCAAAATTGGGTCACTAGTATAGGAATAGAAAACATGCTGTAAATAATTGAATATGGTTTCAGTGTATGTATTTCTAATTCTTTGCGTGTTATAGTACAAACTGTTGCATAAGGACCTTAAGCTTATAAAATAGTAAAATAGCTAGCAAGACATAGGGAGCCGGACTCCTATTTCTTTGAATGTTTATTTATGTAATATACTAATCGTTGATCATTTCTTGTGCAACTTAATATATGCTAGATTACCTATGGGTTGGCGCTCAAATATCCATTTCATATGTTTGAGCGATATAATTATAGTTACATAACATAGTCCCGACTCCTGTTTTTTCCCTATAATTGAACTCTTACAAATCAGATTGTGAGGCCCGTGCCAGACACTTCAGCAAAACAGGGAGACAGTATAAAAAGTGGAAGCATCATTCGGTTACATTTTCTTATAGGTTATTGGAGGTGAGAGCTACTATGATCATTTTACTTTCATTTTATGATTTCAATCACGTTAACTGTATTGAGATTATTCTGAGACTCGAAAATGTGGGAAGTGGAAAAACTTGGAGACAAGATCAAAGAATAAGGCTTCTCCATGTTGACACAAGCGGTCAGCAAGAGGTTAGAGCCATCTTTGTATTGCTAGTCTTTACTTCTATGTATGTGGCTCAACCTAACTTGACCAATACTGAAAATGAGTTGTTTTAGTGTGATATGGTTTGACCTGCTTAACCCGCCCTCTAATTGAACATAACTCATATAATCACTTATCATTTGCAGATTAATTATCATATTTTTGAATTATAATTTGTTGATTATTATACAAACGTCACATATTGTTGCATTCTTGCAGGTTTGTGAAACGTGCTGACAACGTTTGGTTGGCAGTGGAGGGTGTGTATCTACGAGTTTCTGGAAGAAAATGAATGAATCATGATTAACGTTAGCTTGTAGCTTTTAGATATTATTTGTGACGGTTTATGTTAACATATGTCGGCTTCCCGTGTAGGTTTAAGTATAAGTGAAGTACAACAACGGAAAGCGTGTCACATTAGGACATATGTATTCCCTATGGTCACTCATACTGTATTTCCGTGCTCAACATAATAAGTCTCTAGATATTTCACGATTTAGTAACCCATATTTTCAATTAGTTTGCTAATCATAGCATAGGATTATGAAAGCATTTTATCTCTTATTCGTAGTACTTAGAATTCCAACAGAAAAACTACTTTTCGACAAGCCTTATATATGCTAATTAAGTAAACCATACTTTGAAGAATAACATAATACCTAAGCAAGGCAACGTTTAGTCAAACCCCGACAAATCTAACTGACAGGGTCAATATGCAAAGAAGAGTTTTGGTTTAGTCCAGAGGTTAAGAAATTTACAACAAACTGAAACCAAAACTCATCAATACGCAAAAAGGAATTCCCATAACAGTTGAATATCAATGTTTACCAAGCAACTAGAGATATCAATACCACAATAATATCGAGTTTGTGATCCGGTATTTAAATTTTGCCAAGGTCATATCATACTTGACAAAACGCAATTTGTGAAGCACATTATGTCTTAAATTCTGTCACTAGTATGAGTAGAAAGACAAGGCATACTCTATAGATGCAGTATAGGTACCAAAATTTTTTAACCTTTCAAAACAAAATAAATGTAACTCAACAGAAGGCATAATTTTACTTGTTTAATGTTGAGGCAAAAACAAACACAGAAAAAAAGTACAAAACATCTCGAATAAGCTTTGACAAGCATTTTCACTCAAACATCTATAATAAGAAACCTCCCAACAAAAGTAATTCCAAATGTGAAGTCCTTCAGATTCCTCACCGTAATCCTGCAACATTTACAAAGTTTTTAATATAAATAATAAACATCATCATATATTGGTTTTATACTTTCATCTAATAAAGATGGAAAACTAATCATACCTTCACAAGAAGGCATGAGCAACCAACAACCTTCCTTGCCTTGCCTTAGATCTGCAATGTTCAAAGTCCAATCAAACCACCAGAAATGGTAGACCAACAAACCGTACAACTACACCACAATGTATGTATTTTTCAATAAAGCACTGACCAGACACGGTTTTCTAAAAAAATAACAGATTTATTTTTATATGTAAAATGGTTTAGGAGGCCTATGCTTTAAAAATACACTTTGGGAGACTTTCGAGTTTCGACCCATATACTCTTATGCTAAATTGCTAATATTTATACATTTGCACGTTTAGTAGAACCTTATAGCGTAAAATCTTTATAGACGGATTAAACATTTGTTCCATAGGCCTTAAAGATCTATGGATGAAACTAAGTGTCATCCCCTAAGAACCAACCCTTTTTAGGGGCAGTACAAATTTGGACCCTCTTGGACCACATTCTCTTGGCTGTAGTGTGGGTATGTGATACTGGCACTAACTCACCTAATAGACTAGCAAGTGGCAAACCAAGAAACATAGAAACTAAATACAAACACCAATGCTCACAACATATCTCTAATTCAAGAAAGAAAGTTCAGTACTATATCTCAATTATGAACCTAAAGGTATTACTCAATCATGCCATTTTAATCAACATTTTTCTCCATTGAAAGAAACACGTAGCAGATCATCTAATGGAACGAACGTAGCACAAAATGACCTCAACATTTTCAAATACAAACCCATAAACACGGAAACGATAAATCTGACTTAATAGCAATAGCTTTACATATAAAAAAGATGGGTTAGTATGCTTACGGCTTGTCCTCAAACTCTGGTATCTTCTCATTCAAATCCTTAAACTTACGGATCTGACGCACAATTTCAGCTGCGTGAGAATGACAATCTAGTGGGTCTTCTTCGATCAAGCCCCAATGATCAAAGAAAAATTGAGAATAGAAAGCTCCATGAGTCGTCAGTACTCTAGATAAACCAATCGACGTCACAATAGGGATAAAAGCCTTGATTTTGTAAAATGGAGTACCTAGCACGTGACACTCCTCCACCACCCTTCCCCGCCTTTTATTGAATATATGATAGACACCATCCATTTTTTTCTCCGTTACCAAGACTTCAGCAAGGTAGAATGGCTCGAGAAGTCGTGGCTCGGCACCTAGCTGGGAAGCTTGCATGACTCTCTTAGCAAGTGACGTTATATCTTCAGAATCACCACTAGCATTCCCACCAAGCAACTTATAATTAAAGCATATACCCCTCATGCTCTCTTCAGCCAACGCACCTTTCTCTGAGGCCCGCCTGAAACCATCAGCAAAATCATCCCTCAACGGAGCAAAATCATCCCTCAACGGAACTGACTCAACGTCTATAAAATTCACTCGGCGACCCGGTTTTTCAGGATCAAAACAAAAGACCCCGTCCTGTATCAAGGGGCTCGCCGTCATGTAGAGATGTAGCATGTTAGGGGTGCTGCTCATCACTCTAGGTGATGATTCCTTAGCAACAGTTTCACAGTAGGAAACAAACGGGTCTGAAACATGGATTTGCATTCCTCCTATTTTTGCTTTCAAATAGCTCACACACTTTCTTAGATGCGATTCTCCCACACAAGCAATGAAGCCTTTATGTTTTTCATTAGTGGTGCAGACAACCATAGGGTCAGATTTACTAAGAAGCTCCATAGCGAGAGCAAGCATAGAGAATGATTGCTTAGAGAATGAGCTGCACGTAACAGCAACACGCAACACAGGTGAGGCGAAAAACTTCATAGCACGGATCGGGTAAGCCTCAGGGTGTTTATAGTTTGTCAGGGTTGCGTTTTTGGTAACAAACTCATCCAAACCATACAAAGCTATAATGTTGCCACATTTCACACCCACCTTTTCTAGTTTATTTTCCATGCAGATGACGGCTTCATTTTTACCATGGTTAGGTCCCATGAAGCACACCTTCAAACCGTTTGATATCTTTCCAGAAAAGATCCGACCAAAGGCAATACCTCTACCATTGTGAGATATCATCTTATAAACGTATGCCATAAGAGGACCTCTAGGATCACAATTTCTTATGGCATTGGCATATGGGTCGTTTTTTGGACCCATGTAAAGGTTTTTAAAACGGTATTTTTGTGCAATGGGAGGGGAAGGCAGATGAAAGATCATCTCAAGTAAACAAGTAGCAGGAAGCCACTTCTGCATTACAGAGTTCACTAATTCTTCACCACTGAACTCCAAATCATCTTTCTCTAAGGTCAAACCAAACTCTTTCAACTTTGATATTAAGTGGTATATGTCGCCTTCCATACAGGAATCAATTACCTCCTTAATTGGATTATAACAAAACAAAATAAACCCACGTTTGCATGAAGGGGCTTCAGTTTTCGCTTCAGACCACTCTCCAGTCATCTCGTCATAGTAGTTTTCACCCCATAAAAGCTCCACTAACTTTGACTTATGGAGATTGAGTTTCTTAGCAAACATGGTTGCAAAGTCGGACAATCTAAATGCCCAACCATGCTTACAAGATGAAAATGCAACTGTGTCTTTAATCGGGTCAACCATCACATCACCAAGATGCCGGTTCTTGTATGCATCCATAATGATATTTGTGTTATCAATAACATTTTTTAGTCTTTGATACACTTCTTCACCGTCAACTTGATGTTCAACAAAACACCTATCTATCTTGTTGACCGTCAACACAGGTTTAACCGTTTCACTAAGAGTTTGCCTAATCACCATTTCTGTATTCACACAAAATCCTTCAATACAATCTACAACTACCATTGCACCATCAGTAATACGTAGAGCGGCAGTAACTTCATAGGAGAAGTCAACGTGCCCGGGTGAATCAATAAGTGTCATCACATACTCTTTGTGAGGTATCTTGCAGTGAAGATACGTACCCGTTGACATGATGGTAATATCATTTTCTCCTTCACCGGTAAGTGTACTTGGAATTTGCACATCACCAACTGGTGCAAATGCAATACTACCAGCAGCACTCTTAAGACACCTAGTAAAAGTTGACTTTCCTATTATGAAAAAAAAGTTAACAGTTAATGCAAGAAGACAACATATGAACAAAACATGTACTTGGGACAAATAATGTAAAACAAGGTTGTTCACGTACCGTGGCCAACATGACCGATTACACATATGTTTCGGATATCCTTGCAAGCCATCATGGTACAAAGCTTATCATCAGCTGTTATGGATATCCTTGTAAGCTCCACCTGTCAGTACAGAAAATAATTGAAATAAGATAGAACATAAAAAAACAAATTATATTTATATAAAAAAAAAAATGTTAAATAACTTCATAGTTGAAAGATATGTACCATTTGTTTACTATTGGTACTGCCATGTGAAGGCCTAGGACCACTAGGTACGCTTGACATATCTATAACAATAGAAAGAAATAACAATGAATATTCTCAACAATAAATATCTATAATTAAGATGGCACTCTTAAAACACAACAAACTGATAATCACGTTGTCATTTATTAATAGCAATCCACAAGTAAGGATCTATATGGGAAAGGTCAAAATGCGTTTTTAAGAATGCGTCAAAAAGGTCAGGCCTATAAGGGGGCATCACCTACATAAAGACTATGGATAACGAGTGTTTCAGGTGCTCCTTTAATTTAGGCAAAAAAATCAACTTTGAGGATAGGTAAGGCCAAATCAGCTAGAGGTAAGCAAGCACCTAGTGTGCCAGAGATCAGGAATGCAACCAATGGCAATGACCCTTCAAGGATTTATTAAAGTAAACAATGTACATCACACGTCTCCAGTTGAGATTCTAAAAATGCAATACAAACTCAAGACCTTTTTAAGACCGTAAGAATACGCAGTATAATTTACTAATTAATATTGTAATATGTCAAGTTGACTTTTCTAAAGCACATCATCAACTATACAAAAGTACATCTCAAATATTGACGGAGTGAAGTACAGAAAGAACTCATAAACTCATAAATTCAAAACCCAACATCAACTCATAAATTCTTAACAATTCAATAACATAAACCAACGCTTAAAGCATGAAACTTTAAAACACTAACCAAATTAATCAACAACAACAACAGCAACAGCAACAAGGGGAGGTAAAATGTAGACAGATCCTACCCCCTACCCCTATCCTTATCCTTATCCTAGGATAAACCCGGAACGAGAAACTAACCAAATTAATCATATGCCTTAATTCTCTTAAACCAAAGTCCCGAAATATGCATCCATCTAACTAACAATCAATCACATTAACAAACATAAGAAAATAAATTTAACTTAAAACATAAGGTCCTCTATTTCATTAATCATAAATATATGTGTAAATTAGTTACAATGGTGTTTATAAAAATAATAGTAAAATTAGAAACTGAGGAGAAAATTATGGATCTTCCTGTGTGTAACCCAACCAGAAGGTGTGTAAACAGGTCAAAACGTTGTGTTGTTACTAGGGGTGTTCCCTGACCCAAACTCAAACCCGATAAGGGTTTAAAAATCTTGTCGGGTTGTTTTGACCCAAGCCCAATCAGGGTTAGAAAATTACAAATGTTATCTAAGTTAATTAATAAATTCACATCTACAAATTGAACTACCATAGAACAACAAAATGCATAAAAACTTTAATAAATTTATCTTAGTTAATCAATAAATTCACATATAAACATCAAAAAACTATATCACCCCATAACATCAAAATGCGCAAAAACTATATCACTTTAAAACGTAAATACCTAAATTACCAAATAACTACAAATTGCACAAAAACTATATCAATTTCAGCTTAGTTTATGAATAATCCAATCAAGTTGAGAAGAAAAACTTTTCATCTAAGCCATACAATCCTATTAAACATCATCCATAACAAAATCAAAACTAGGAGACAACCAAACGAGTACCGAACATGGTTCTCCCGGCCACACATTTCTTTTTGTTCATTCATTTTTTATAATCGATAATTAATCTTTCCAACTCTGAACAATTATTTCCTAAGGAACACATATGTCTCAACTACAAAATAGTACTACTCTAGAGGAGTCTCAACTACACTATAGTCCCTATAGTGTTATGGGGTCGAGTCAGGGTTAGAAAATTACAAATGTTATCTATCTAAGTTAATTAATAAATTCACATCTACAAAGTGAACTACCATATAACGACAAAATGCATAAAAACTTTAATAAATTTATCTTAGTTAATCAATAAATTCACATATAAACATCAAAAAAACTATATCACCCCATAACATCAAAATGCGCAAAAACTATATCACTTTAAAACATAAATACCTAAATTACCAAATAACTACAAATTGCACAAAAACTATATCAATTTCAGCTTAGTTTATGAATAATCCAATCAAGTTGAGAAGAAAAACTTTTCATCTAAGCCATACAATCCTATTAAACATCATCCATAACAAAATCAAAACTAGGAGACAACCAAACGAGTACCGAACATGGTTCTACAGGCCACACATTTCTTTTTGTTCATTCATTTTTTATAACCGATAATTAATCTTTCCTAACTCTGAACAATTATTTCCTAAGGAACACATATGTCTCAACTACAAAATAGTACTACTCTAGAGGAGTCTCGCCTCCAAACATATAAGCACCAAATAACAAATGCACAAAATAAGAAAGTCCGCATATAAACATCAAAGAACTAAACAAACAGTGTCGTAAACTAGGATGACAAGGCCGAGTAGTCAGTGAGTGAGGCACAAAACATGTTTTGTCAAAGTCACAAGAACCCTAACTTGCAAGACAAAACTACAAACTTGCAGCAGATCACAGAAACTCGCAAGAAAACTTTGAATCTTGCAAGACTAGTCGAAAATTAGACAAACTCGCAAGAACTCATAATTAGAAACTCTCAACAACTCATTTAACAATTAGAAACTCGCAATAAAACTCATAACATTCAGAAACTCGCAAGTCTTTAAAAAATAACAAACTCGCAAGGATTCATTGTCATGAATGGAAACACGCAAACACTCATAAATTTGCAAACTCACAAGCATTCAAATTTGCAAACGCGCAGAAACACATGATGGGTGCCGAACTCGCAAAGATTCATTAACTTGACAAACTTGCAAATATTCATAAACTTTGGCAAACTCGCCAAGTATTCCTAATTATTCTCGCAATTAATCAACAAATGGCAAACTCGCAATTATTCTTACATTGCAATACTCGCAATCATTCAACAAACCATGGCAAACTCGCCAATCTTTAAACGAATCCTAATACTCATTGTTGTCCAGATTCGCATAAACATACAATCGATTAAAAAACTATGTGTCCAGATTCTTGTTTAATACCCCTATGTTTAACAAACTCAACACAAAGATTATTAATAAGAACTTACAATCGATTGGAATATAAAAAACGTGTCAAAGATCGGATGAAAAATTGGCAGCAGCAGTTATGTGTGTTTTGTGAATAATAGGTATTTGAAAAAAAATAAAACCAAGGCTTATATAGGGATAAGTATGAGAACATGACACACTTAGCCCCTGGTTTTATAAAAAACGTTTTCTTAAGCTTTTTTTTAAGGGTTTAATATTTGAAAAACGAGAGATTGCAATGTTTTTTGTTTTTGTTTTTTTTTTTTTTTTTTTTTTTAAAGAATTTTGATTTTGAAATAAGTATTTACACAGAAAGATAGTTTGGTGTTTGATGTTTTAAGAACGTTTGATTAAATTTTTCAGATCTTCTGGAGTCAAACACCGCATACCAATTTGGACAAGCTTAGTAAACCTTGCGGGTGGCAAGGCTTTAGTGAACAAATCCGCCAATTGATATTGAGTACCCACAAAGTATAATTCAATTGTACCCTTTTCGACATGCTCTTTGATGAAATGATATCGGAGAGCGATATGCTTTGACTTGGAATGCTGAACCGTGTTGCAGGAGATGGCAATGGCACTCTTGGAGTCACAGTACATTGGTATCTTGTTGAATACAAAACCGTAGTCCATCAGTTGTGATCTCATCTAAATTATCTGAGCACAGCATGCTGACATGGCAATGTATTCTGCTTCTGTGGATGACATGGATGTACAGTTTTGTTTCTTTGACTGCCAAGACACAAGTTTATCTCCGAGAAACTGAACACCACCAGATGTACTTTTGCGTGTATCTAAACACCCTGCGTGATCAGCGTCTAAAAAAGCGATTAGTGCAAAACCAGAATCCTTCGGATACCAGATTCCCAAGTGAATGGTTCCCTTTACGTAGCGAAGGATTCTTTTAGCCTCATTGAGGTGTCTTTCAGTTGGTCTTGACTGATAACGAGAGCAAAGATATACAGCAAATACAATATCAGGTCTGCTGGCTGTTAGATACATGAGAGACCCAATAATACTTCGGTATTTTGTAGGGTCAATCACTTTCCCATGTAAATCAGCGTCTAGCTTTGGTGATGTTGCAGACATAGGTGTGTTATAAGTATCACAACTGGTCATTCCATGTTTCTTTAAGATTTCAAGAGCATATTTGGACTGATTTAAAAATATGCCACGGGGACATTGATGAACCTGAAGTCCTAAGAAGAACTTTAGTTCACCCATCATGGACATTTCAAAATTTTGTTTCATTAATTTTGCAAAAGCATTGGAGTATTTTTTATGTGTTGAACCAAAAATGATATCATCAACATAAATTTGAAAAATTAAAATATCTTCCCCATGACGTTGAATGAAAAATGTTGGATCAACAGTTCCTTTTGTAAACTGATTAGCGAGAAGAAATTTTGACAGTTTGTCGTACCAGGCCCTTGGAGCTTGTTTAAGACCATAAAGAGCCTTTTTGAGCTTGTACACGTAGTTCGGATGTTCTGAATCAACGAATCCTTCCGGTTGACCCACATAAACTTCTTCACGGAGTTGACCATTTAGAAACGCCGTTTTCACATCCATTTGATAAACCGTGATATTCTTGTGTGTAGCATATGCCAGAAATATCCGTACAGGTTCAAGCCTAGCTACTGGTGCAAACGATTCTTCATAATCTATTCCTTCTTCTTGAGAATACCCTTTAGCCATAAGACGAGATTTGTTGCGAATAACATTGCCTTCAATATCCAGTTTGTTTTTCCAGATCCATTTGAGTCCAATGACATAAATCCCATCTGGTCTTGGAACAAGTTCCCAGACTTCGAGATGCTTGAACTGATTTAACTCTTCTTGCATTGATTCAATCCAATTGTCATATGTCATAGCTTCTTTAATGTTTCGAGGTTCCTCTTGACAAATGGTAAGAGCATAAACGCAAGTTTCAGCATCATTGTGAAGACGTTGTCTTGTCATGACTGGGTTAGAAGGATTGCCAATCACATTCACTAAGGGATGATCTTTTGTCCATTTATGTGTCAAAGGGTGATGATTGAATGTTGCATGCATATTAGACGGATCCAAATTGCGTGAAGATGACTAGCCAATGTCAGGAATGGGTGGAGCCGGTGCAAATGGATTGAAGAAAGCATTTCCGTCATAATCTGTGGGTGCGGGTACTTCTTGATTTTGTGTTTCATCAGCTGTGTCAGTGTTGGAAGCAATGTGTTCTTCTGTTGATTGAGAATCATTAAGCGGTGCATCTAGTGCAACAGTTGTTGTTGTTGGAGCAGGTGTATCAGGTATTGGATTAGGATCAGGGTGTGCAGCGGAAACAGTCGATACATCTGGAGCACTACTTTCGTGAATCTCATCAAACAGAGGAGCAAACAAAGTTTCCAATTGTTGACGAGTAAATTCCATGGGTGGAACAGCTGATGAATAGGGAAAGTTTAGACGGTTGGATGCGGGTCCTAAGCGGTTTTACTCAGAAGCCATATCTGTAACCTCATCAAAGTTGACATGAACGGTTTCCATCATTTGTCGAGTTCGACGATTCCAAATTCGAAATCCTTTTGAATTTTCACAATATCCAATGAACACTCCAATGTCGGCTTTTGGCTGAAGTTTACCAATATCATCACGATCATTTTTCGGATAACACAGTGCACCGAATACATGAAAATATGTTTGAGGTTGTGAACAATCTCATATGGAGTTTTATTATGGCGCGTGTGAATGATGGAGCGGTTTTTAGTAAAACATGCAGTTGAGACGGCTTCAGCCCACAAGAAATCCGGTAATTGTGAGAAAATCAACATTGTTCGAGCTGCCTCCACTAACGTTCGGTTTCGTCTTTCAACAACACCATTTTGTTCAGAGTACGAGCAATCGAGGTCTGATGTGTGATTCCAACTTTCTCAAAGTAAGCACAAAGTGTTTGATTCTTGAATTCAGTTCCATTGTCTGTTCTTACAATTAGAACGGTGTTTTTGAGTTGAACCTGAATCTTTGTGATAAAGGTGATAATCATTGTTGGAGCTTGATCTTTAGTTCGAAGAAAATAGACCCAAGTCCATCGTGAATAATCATCAACAATAACCAGAATGTAGCGTTTGCCATTCACACTTTGTACACGCATGGGACCACATAAATCCATATGAAGCAAATGAAGAACATGTTGAGAACTTGGTTCTGGTTTTGAGGGAAAGTTATATCTCTTGCTCTTGCCTTGTTCACAAGCCGAACATAAGTGATCTTTGGTGTATCGGAACCTTGGAAGACCATCAACTAACTTATGATGAGCGAGTTCAGTCATGGTTTTGAAGTTTAAATGAGAAAGCCTTTAGTTCGAGGAACACTTCTCTGAGGACTGATTCCAACATTTTCATAGAATTCATTGAGTTCTTTATTAATAACTCGGTTCCATTGTCGGTTCGGACGATTCGCACCGTTTCGTTGAGTCGGATCTGAAGTTGTTTAATGAGTTTAATGATGACATATGGAGTTTCGTCCTTTGTCCTCAAAAACTTAACCCAAGTGAATCGGGAGAAGTCATCAACCACTACTAACACATATCTCTTCCCATTAATAGTTTGCACTCTCATTGGGCCGCACAGATCCATATGAAGGGTATGAAGAACTTCCATTACAGAGTTTATGGGTTTTGTTTTGTAGGAATATTTAGTGATTTTTCCTAATTGGCAAGCTGAACAAAGATGATCTTTTTCATATTTTCATCTGGGTAAGCCTCTGACAAGATCCTTTCTGGAAAGGTTGTTTATGGTGCCGAAGTTCAAGTGATTGAGACAACGATGCCATAACCAAGACTTTGTTTTAGAAGCCTTTGACAGCAAGCAGATTGGAGAAGACTTCATCATGTCATCGATAGAGATGGTGTATAGGTTTGAACCACGAGTTCCTCTGAGAAGTTCTTTACCATCAAGTTCTCTAACGAAGCAAGTGTGTTTTCTGAAGGCAACTTCTAGATCAGAATCACAGAATTGACCAACAGAGAACAGGTTATGACCAAGACCTTCCACATAATATACCCTGAGATAATACTATCACCAACAACATAATCTCCATAACCCATAATTGCACCGAAATGATCGTTGCCGAATCTAACTGTCCCGATGAATTTGCTCATGAAGTTCATGAGCCGCGACCGGTCTCTAGTCATATGCTTGGAACAGCCTGAGTCCAGGTACCACAGAATGATTTGAACGATCTGCAGTTGAACACAGACAAGAATGGATAACTGGATAATTGGGATCCCCATGCAGGAATGGGTTCCATTTGGTTAGTAACAGTGATTGGAACACCCAAATCAGAAATAGAAACATCCATATCAGAAATAGAAGCAATGGAATCATTATGAATAGATGTAGTACTAGTGTCCGTATTTGCCCTTTTCAAAGTACGTTCAATTCTTAAGGGAATACTTCTACCAGTAGGCATCCATGTTCTAGTGGGCATTGTCTGATTAACCTTTTGGCCAACAGGTATCCATTGATAACCTATCTTACTAAATGTTCTTCCTGTGGGTTTCCACTGTTTTCTAACTTTCTTTCGCCTTTGCCTTTTAGCCCTCTTAGCATGATTTTTTCATTAACAATATTAACTGGGGATTTGACAGCATTAGACAAAGCATTCACACCACAATCCTGATTAGTAACAGAATTCAAGCAGACATCATTACAAGGTTTGCAAATAGTATCAGAATTCGAATTAATTACAGTACGCATATGGCTAATACTCGAATCAACACGATTCGTTTTATTCAACTCAAACTTAAAGTTCCTAGGTTGATCTTCTACTCTCTTCCAATGCACATTCTTAGCTTGCGAGGTCCTATCTTGCTTGGTATTTCTGGAGGCTTTAACCCGCTTGCTTTAATGTCACTGATTACTCCTGTAGAGGGAACTATGGGACCATTAGTTGGGGATCTACTTTTTGCATTCCTGAACTAGATGTGCAAGGATCTGACTACAAGAAGGACATAGTGTCACTTCTACATAGTGGGCATGGGTTGAATGCAGGTGTCCAAAGGTGTGAAAGGGTCCAAAATGGGTTTAAAGCTTTAAATGACAAGGGACCTAAAGTGTAATTGCTGAAATTCAAAGGACCAATACTGCCAATTCAGAAAAGTTATTCCAAGGAACCACCAGTGACAACCTTCAAAAGTATAAGGACTAAAATTTCCATTTTGCAATTTTCCAGGGGCCATTTCTGCCAATTTTGAAACTTGAAGGACTATTTTTGCAATTTTCTCAAACTTTGTATATTTTTCACCAAAGGACTTATTTTGACAACTTTTGATTTTAAAAGGACCTTTGGTGACTTTACTTTTGAAATTATGGCTCAGGGACTATTTTTGACAATTCATGAAACTTGGGGGACTAAAACTGCCAATTTTGCAAACTTGATACATTTTTCATCTGATTTTGATAATTTTTCATTTGAAACACATAAAACACTGATTTGTGATATTTTGATCATTTTGATGTGTTTCTGAGTGTTTTCAGATGATTTTGCAGTTTATTTTGTACAAAAATGATGAGTATTTACACACTCATCAAGCATTTACTAAGTTTTGAAGATGAAACGTTTGAGAATACTGAGAATCTAAAGGAGGAGGCATTTGGGAGCCAGTCACATTGTTCTTTTCACCCTTTAATTGAGAAATTTGGGCTTTCAACTTTCTGACCGTGCAACAATGAGCTTGAATCTGTTCGTCACGTTTATGTATCTGAAAAACTGCATCAAACTCTGGAGCATCTGAAGATGTCTTGATATTTGAGGTTTTGACATTTTCTTTAAGATGTTGATATTTTAGTTGTAGATTAAAATGATCAACTTCTAGTTTAGAAAAATGTTTTACCAAATTGTCGTGATCATCCAGATCAATTTTCTCATTTAGTTTAGAATTAGTTTTTTCAAGCTCAATGACACGATCATGGGAGACTTTCAGAGCAACAGATAATTCATGAAATTGAGAATCATTAATGGAACAATTTGTAGCAGTGAAAAACACATCTTGAGCAATACATTCAGAAATCTGATTCTCATTCAGTGTATGCAAGTTCTTCCTCTCAATCTCATAATATTTTAATTCTCGCTCATAGTCACTAACCTCAACTATCATTTCTTCAAATTCCTTTTCCATTTCTTTGATATCTGAATTCATCCCTTTTTTAAGACTCTCAAATTGATCTTTTAGTTGTTTAAAGAAAGACATGACCTCAGTTAAATAGCATTCTTTAGTTTGCTCAAAACCCCTTTCCCCTTCAGTAATCCCAGTGGGTGTGATCCTTTTCTTACACGTTTTCTCAAAATCAACAAATAATTGAAAGATGACATATTGACTGATTAAGGTCTTGCTTTTAGTGGCAATAGTTCTAGGGACTAGATGTATTGGTGTATTAGGAGGATACATAGTAGCTGAAGGCACTTTCCTAAGAGGAGGGTTTGTAACAACTAGGTTCACTGCTTTTTGCTTATCTAAGTCCTTTTTCCAGAACACTTGTTCGGGCGTTAACAACGTCTCAGGATTAAACTTGTTCAAGGAAATCCAATTCTCCTTTTTGTAATCATGAGGTTCAATAGTTATTTTCTTCTCTTTACACTTAGGATCATCTAGTTTCTTGTTCATCTTCTCCCTAGTGATTTCATCTAATTTCTTATCTTCCTCAGTGCACTCAGCGCAACTAGGTTTCTGTCTAGGCTTAAGGATTTCATTGCCATCATAAAGTACCTTATGAGCACTTCTAGCCTTTTTAATGACCTCTGGATTTGGTTCCTTTACAAGGGGAATGCTATGCTTATCGCTTAAGACTCTATGCTTAGTGATCAAGTGAGCAGTCGGAATGGTGTTCCCTTGTACGTACAACTTATTTTCAAGCTTGTTTTTCAAAGTTTTTAGATTGGAAAAGTCATTCAAAAGTTTTGATTCCTTAGCATTGAATTCTTGCTTAAGCATTTTCACATTTTCTTGAAGTTCTTGTTTTTGCTAAGCAGTTTTAGAAAGCTTTTCTTGTAAGGAGTTTAACTCTTGTTTTAATACTTCTTCTCTAAAATTACTTTTTCGAATAATTATACGCATTTGGTCATCAATTTCCTGCTCACGTGTGGTCAACTCAAATTTAGCACGCTGTTCATAAATAGCAACACGTTCTTTATAGGCATTCAGTTCAGTGGCAACAGAATTATCAGGGGTACATGCAGTGAATTCATCAAAGACATAGTCATTATTGACTGCAGAAGATGCATTACTTGGTACAGTCTCACTTTCATTTTGCTTCACATATTGATCATATGGGACAATATTGCTATTACCCGCATCATCAATATCTGATTCATATGTCTCAAGAGATTGTACTTCATTATGCATCTTTCGCTCATCAACATCATCATATAGTTTTAATACCTCTGAAATGATTTTGTCTTTGGATGGTCCAGCTTGTTGTGGAGGAGGGACCTTCGGAGAGACCATAGGAGAGATTCTAGCCATGAAGATTGTTTGAGCAGTAGGTTCATCATCTACATCAGAGTCAAATGCATCACAATCAGCTACTTGAAAGGCGTTCTGATGATTATGTCCTATCTCCTGAATTGGTTGTTCATCAACATTAGCATCATAAGTCTTGGCATTCCCTTCAGCAAGAAATAATAACTCCTCTTCATCCAATGCTGCTCCATTATCCTGAGCTTGAACAAGTAACATCTTATCCCGGAAGTACTCGGCATTCTGTGGACGTTTTGGAGATGTACAATTCCTTGCAATGTGTCCCTCACCACCACAGTTCTAGCATTTGATAGGCTTTGTTTTTCCTTGATTTCCAATCCTTCCTCGATTCTGATTTCCACCATAGCCTCCACCTACACCACCCCTTCTCTGATCATACTGTCTTTCTTGAACTGGTTACCCCATAATTTTCCCATCTCTGATCAAAGCATGATTGTGAAGGTTGGATGCAGTTCTGATTTTATTGTTGGTGTGAAGACTGTTAGTATGAGGTGAAAGAGTCAAGTTATGTTTAACCATGAGAGCCAGTTGGTTGATGAAATGTCCCATGACAGCATCAGCATCTGGTTGCTAGAACCTTGGATCAGGAATAAGTTTGTGATTACCATCTCCCGTCGGAACGACTTTAGACGCCTTGGTGGTAATTCCTACGTTGGTGTAGAAAGCAGTTGAGTCATTAGATGAACTTGTTTCTCCCTGATTGGTTTTGAACTGTTCCAGAATCCTTTTTTCAAACATAGCATGTCTCTCATTCTGGAGAAGGAAGGCATACAGTTGCTCATAGTTTGTATTCTTCAATCCTTTAGTGAGCTTCACAGAAGTGACAAACTTGTGCCATTCGGGATTTATGTTGTTTACAAACTTTGAGTTCAGCTGAATGTTAGGCATGGTCATTCTGATGTTTCTCATGTCATTCACAAGTATATGGAATCTCACGTAGTACTCATAGACACTCTCTTCTGGTTTCATCTTGAAATGCTCAAATTCATCATATAGTTGTGATTCTCTATCTTCAACAGTTAATTCAGAACCTGAGAGAAGCATTTGACATTATCCCATACAGCCTTTGCTTCAGTGTTGTGATTGATGAGCTTGTAGATGTCTTTTGGAAGACCTTGAAGTATAATGTTAGAAGCCCTGATATCTGCATCAAATCTCTTTTTCTCCTTATCATTGAGCTCATCATACGTCTTTGGTCTGTCTATTCCATAGATCATTGTTCCATCTGCAGCTGCATCAATTATGTCTCTAGTAGTCTCAATCTGATAAGGTCCTTCATCAATTGACTTGAGAATGTTGACTCCATTTTCTTTTCCCAGACAGTACAATCGGATTCGTTGTGCCCATGAGTCATAGTCATTTCTGTCAAGCATAGGTGGACGAGTATCTTACCCTGCTGCTTGAACGTCCTCAACTACGGAAGAAACAATAGTAGGAACGATGTTTGCCATGATTACACGTTCTACGGGATTTTACAATTCTTTGATTAAACCGGGAAATTGATTCTTTCACGGGATTTTACTAAACCAAAAGAACAACCGTAAGAATGTATCACGAAGAAGTAACAAGTCTAAATAGACAAGTAGCTAAACACACAACTCGCTTAATTATCAACTCGCTAAACAACCAACTCGCACAAAGGAACAAGTCGTGATGCGTGCCAAACAGTCAAGCTAAATCACTCAAGCCTGCCACTTGTGAATGGCAAACCGTAATCAGCTTAAAACTGCCTAAGCACGAATGCAATGAAGATCTGGGGAGTATAGTGTTTCCCCGGGTCGTTATGTCCCAGCGAGCTATGCAATGGATCACCTAACGTATAGTGATCGAGGAATTTGAATGGAAAAGAGATTTGAATTATTATAACTAAGGAAAAAGTATACAAACTACAAGGGCTAAAATGCAAATTAAAGGAAATTAAAAAGATAAAAACTATTAAATAAACGCTATCACTATTTTTAAAATTGATGAACGTTTAAAACTTAAAACTAAAAACTTACGTTTAAATAAAAATTACGTAAACGTACAAAATAAAAAGTGAGATCTAAGAAATAAAAGTCCTAAAAATATGAAAATGACATTTTTACAATCCTAATGATAAAAGAAAATTTATAGAAAAAGAAAATTATTTTTATAACTATTAAATTAATTATTATTAATTAAAACTAATTTTAACTATTAAATAATAGCCTAAAATACAAGAAATTAGGAAATAAAGCTAGAAAAATAAAATTAAGACTTAGAAAAATCTAAAATATCAAAAGAGAATTTTCAAAACTGTTTTTGTATTTTTCTGATTATTTTTCTATTTTTTATGAATTTTAAACTATTAATAACTACTTAAATTATTTAAAAATACAATTTTAACTAAGAAAAATATAGAAAAATTCTTTTTTGGATTTTTATATTTATCTAAACTTAATAAAATTGAAAAATTATTTTTTTGAACCTTTTCTTAATTAATTGTATTTAAAGCTAATTAAAAATGATTAAAAACTAATTTAAATTAAGAAAAATAGCAAACAAGCTTAGAAAAATCTGAAAATTTCAGGAAAACTCTAAAATTATATAAGGAAGCTAGGAAAAATGGAAAAACAGGTACTTATGTGGAGGAATTTGAAACTGATGTTGCAAGTGCTTGTGAAATAAGCACTAGAATAAGCAAATGGCTACCAATAAGCACCCAACTAAAACAGAAGCTTAAATAAGCTTAAAGAACCAAAATGCAACAGATTACAACAAGCCCTAACCACTGGAATAGCAAATTACTCAGATTTGGTGTTTAGAACTAATAAGCTAAAACAGATTTGGGTAGGCAACTTGCAGCCTATCAATAAGTACTCAAATAAGCTGGAAACTAGAAAGCAATTATTGGAACCTCAAGATAACCTGGCTAAGAACATGTAAACCCAAAATCAGACCCTAGTGAGCTAAGATGAGCTCTGTGCAAACCTTGCAAAACCTGGATAAGTCCTGTGCAGACTTGATGCCCTGCACAGGGCATTTGACCCCATTTTGACAAGCTTAAATGAAGCTTCTATAAAATTCACAAAAATGTAATAAAATGGAGATAAGCAAATAGACCAGGAGGACTTTCTGAAACCACAAGTTTTATTGAAAATGGCTCAGAAATGAGCTTGTGAAAATTCATCCCATTTGGCTCAAAACTGAGATTTGCACAATTTGACTTTTGATAAAAACATGGAAAGTTGACTTTTTCCAACTTTGAACTGATTTTGTGGATTGATGTTAATATATTATGATGAAATAAAGCTAAAGCAAACTAGTTATATGAATTCTAAGCACAAAACAAGATTTTGTTTTCTAACAATCTCATCAGTTAAGCTGATTAAGACAGTGGAGATTCAATTTGACTTTGGAGCAAGTGCAGGCACAAGCAGCAGGCTCAAGTAAGTCAATTAGGACTACACAAACATTAAACAACAAGAATTAACCTATGAACAATCCTTAAAAGCAGCTCAAGCAGCTGATCCAAACAACACTTAAAACTACTGTTTTACAAGAAAATTGAGATAACCAAAGTTTTAGCTAAAACAAACATTCAAACTACTTTAATTATCATTAAATAGACTAGAATAAACAAGTGGTAACCACAGATACATGTACAAACAAGGACTGCAATTTAACTTGAAATTGGAAAATGAGAGATATACTCACATGTGTCCAGCTTTGTTGCAGGCCAAAACCAAACCAAATTCTACTCTATCCTAGTCTAATCCAACCCAAATAAACCTCTGCAACACCCATTATCAGCTTCCATGCCCATTCTTGACCAGGTTTGACTTTTTGACTGATTTAGTGATTTTGTGCAAACAAATTTGGAAAACAAATATAAGCTCACCAAAAGCTATTGGGAGCTTATTTGAGCTTATAGAACAGGAACCTAAGCTATTTGAAGCTTAATTGCAAGAGTTTGAAACTGAAAAACTCAACAGTAAACATAAAATTTAGAACTTATATAAAAACTTGAGATTGGTGCTTAACAATACATTAAAAGGATATTTAACTTAAAAGTGATACAAAGAAACTGAGATTACAACATTTTGATTAATCTAAGACATTAATAAAAAAACGACATAAAGAAAATTTTATAAAACTAGCTACCCCCTTTTTCTTCTCTCTTTTCGCTTCTTTTATACTCCCATATCCTTCTCTCTCATGTTCTGAGCTTTTCCCACCTCCCTTTGAGGCCTTTGGATCAGTTGGAGTCATCCTGGCCATAGATTGCAT
>BPTQ01000001.1:121631817-121656170 GCA_019973895.1 Chrysanthemum seticuspe | reverse complement strand
GGCATCATCGGCTCAATCACTTGAACATCGGCACCATAAACAACCTTTCCAGAAAGGATCTTGTCAGAGGCTTACCCAGATTAAAATATGAAAAAGATCATCTTTGCTCAGCTTGCCAATTAGGAAAAAGCACGAAATATGCCCACAAACCTAAACCCACAAACTCTGTAATGGAAGTTCTTCATACCCTTCATATAGATCTGTGAGGTCCAATGAGAGTGCAAACTATTAATGGGAAGAGATATGTGTTAGTAGTGGTTGATGACTACTCCGATTCACTTGGGTTAAGTTTTTGAGGACAAAGGACGAAACTCCAGATTTCATCATTAAACTCATTAAACAACTTCAGATCCGAACCAACAAAATGGTTCGAATCGTCCGAACTGACAATGGAACTGAGTTTGTTAATAAAGTACTCAATCAATTTTATGAAAATGTTGGAATCAGTCCTCAAAGAAGTGTTCCTCGAACTCCTCAACAGAACGGTGTAGTTGAAAGACGAAATTGAACTCTTGTAGAAGCTGCAAGAACAATGCTAATTTACTCAAAGGTTCCAATGTTTCTATGGGGTGAAGCTATTGCCACTCCTTGTTACACTCAAAATCGATATCTAATTCACACATCTCATGGAAAGACTCCATACGAACTTATCCACAATCGAAAACCTGACCTATCATATCTTCGTATATTTGGTGCTTTATGCTATCCAACTAATGACGGACAAGATTTAGGTAAATTGAAAGCTAAAGCGGACATTGGAGTATTTGTTGGATATGCACTAAACAGAAAAGGTTACCGAATTTACAACAAGAGAACCCGAGATATCATGGAAACAATTCACGTTACGTTTGATGAGCTGACCGGTCAAATGGCTCCTGGACAATCCAGTTCTAGACCCGCACTTCAAAACAGTCCCATTGGTTCATCCCTTGTACCAAACTTCTCTCCAACAACTCCATATGTACCTCCATCTGAAGATGATTTAAAGAAACTGTTTGATCCAATGTTTGATGAAAATTATGAGCCAAGTACCAATGATATGTCAATTCCAACAACAGAGGCTGCTCCTATCCATGAGAATGAAGTCAACTCTTCAGTCTCAATATCATTAAGTCAAGAAGCGCCTGCTGCTGATCACTTTGTCTCAATAACAAACCATCAATCTTCGAATGTACATCATGGAATTGTTTCTTGCATCAATGATGAAGTCAATCCCTTTGCTAGTCCCGAAGATGCTCCATTTGAAAACATATTTGCTCCTGAATCATCAACAGAACCATCTTCGTCAGGAGATATCGACACCACTACTTCAGTTCCTCAACAACAGCCACATGAACACCTCAAAAAATGGACACATGATCATCCATTGGACAACATCATTGGAAACCCCTCTCGTCCAGTATCCACACGGAAACAACTTGCAACCGATGCCTTATGGTGCTTCTTCAACTTTGTACTCTCTAAGATCGAACCAAAAGATGTTAAAACCGCCATGAATGAAGATAGCTGGTTCAATGCTATGCAAGAAGAAATTCATGAGTTTGATCGACTTGATGTATGGGAATTAGTACCTGCTCCAGATTATGCTATGATCATTGCTCTAAAATGGATCTTCAAAGTAAAACTTGATGAGCATGGTGATGTGCTAAAGAACAAGGCTCGATTGGTGGCTAAAGGATACCGTCAAGAGGAGGGTATTGACTTTGAAGAATCATTTGCTCCTGTTGCTCCTATCAAGGAAATCAGAATCTTCTTGGCTTATGCTGCAAATAAGAACATGATAGTATATCAGATGGATGTAAAGACGGCGTTTCTTAACGGAGATCTTAAAGAAGTTGTCTACGTCAGGAAACCTGAAGGATTTGTGAATCCAGAGCATCCAACTCACGTTTATCGTTTGAAGAAGGCTCTCTACGGTTTAAAGCAAGCTCCAAGGGCATGGTATGATACGCTATCGAAGTTTCTTCTATCTACTGGATTTAGCAAAGGAGCAGTTGATCCTACATTGTTCACCAGGAAGTCAGGCAAACACTTAGTTCACGTTCAAATCTATGTAGATGATATTATCTTTGCCTCGACTGACCCCAATGAGTGTGAACATTTTTCAAATGAAATGGGTTCTAAATTTCAAATGTCAATGATGGGACAAATGTCGTTTTTCTTGGGACTACAAATTTCACAAAGTCCCGGAGGCCTTTTTATAAATCAATCTAAATAGGCAAATGAGATTTTAAAGAAATTTGGATTTGATTCTAGTGACCCTGTTCATACTCCCATGATTAAACGTACTAAACTAGATGAGGACCACTCAGGGATCATGGTAGACCAAACAAAATATCGTAGTATGATTGGATCCCTGATGTACCTCACAGCTAGTAGACCAGACATCTTGTTTGTTGTTTGCATGTGTGCTAGATACCATGCTAAGCCTACTAAAAAGCACCTTGAAGCGGTTAAACAGGTCTTTCGGTATCTCCAAGGAACCATCAATATGGGACTTTGGTACCCGAAGGACACCGGTATGTCACTAACAGCCTATGCAGATGCTGATCATGCAGGATGTCAAGATACTCGTCGAAGTACGTCTGGAGGTGCTCAGTTTTTGGGTGATAAGCTTGTGAGCTGGTCTTCAAAGAAGCAAATGAGTACTTCTATTTCCTCTACAGAGGCTGAATACATAGCCATGTCATCTTGTTGTGCTCAAGTCCTATGGATGAGATCCCAATTATCTGACTATGGCTTTGAATTCAACAAAATCCCTCTGTACTGTGATAATAAAAGTGCTATTGCTCTCTCATGCAACAACGTACAACACTCAAGAGCAAAGCACATCAACATTCGACATCATTTCATCAGGGAGCATGTTGAAAACGGTGTGGTGGAACTTTACTTTGTGAGGACTCAATACCAGTTAGCGGACATCTTCACCAAAGCTCTTCCTAGAGAACGTTTTGAGTTTATTCTTCCACGACTCGGTCTTAAGAGCCTACAATCGGAAACACTCAAACGTCTTCAAGAGGAAGAAGAGGAGTAAAAGGTTTCCTTTATCTATCTCTTGTAAATATTTATTCGAAAAACAAAATACAAAATTATCAAACCTTCAAAAATCAAATAGAAAAATATAAAGCTTTCAAAATCCATAAAAATTTGAAAAATTCGAAAAATCTTCAAAAAATATTGTCATTTTGTCTTGTTTTTTCTCAATTCGATAATATCTACGGTCTTGATGCTGTCATTCAAAGAATGACACGGGACTTTAGATGTTGTTCGAATTTTCATATAAAAAAAAATAAAAAAATAAAAAAAAGTAAAAAAAAATAAAAAATATTTTTGGGAGAAAGAGAAAAACATGGTTTATTGTCATTTCAGGCCGTAACCCGCTTTTCAAAGAAAGAACAGAGCCATACTTTTTCTTGATTCTCAAATTTCATGCTCTGATTCTTTAAATTTATCCTTACTATCTATGAAAACTAGTTGCTTTGAAAATAACTTGGACTCTATTTTTGATAATCATCTAGACTTAAAGTTTGTCAAAATATCTATCTCTCAATCAACAACTTATGTCATTGATTGAGGGGGAGAATGATTTCAATTAAATTAAAAGGTTATTTGTCATTCAATTGTTTTCAAAAGATAATCATGCATGTTTATTCAATGGAGTTTAAAGTCTCAAAATCCGATCATTATTAGTTAAAACTCTTTCATAATCAAGTCACAATTCTCCTTAAAAGCTTTCAAAATCAATTTAAATCTACAGAGATCACAAATCTCAAATAATTTGATAATTGTGATCGGGGGAGAATTTGTGATTTAAATTGAATTTAATCTGATAAATCGCTAAATGGTTGTATAAGGATGTACAAGCTCTCCTTCCCACATGTGCCAAACGATTTCAGTTTTTCCATGCACATGTTGAGGGGGACCATCTATCTTAAACCACAAAGATTTGAAACGTGATCAATGTGCATGTTCCCTCTTGTATGTGCAAAACTCTTTCAAACCTCAAGGCACATATTGAGGGGGAGCAAACTTATGAAAACCTCACCCTTCCCTAATATGATTTATCTACTTGTTTTGATCAGGGAAGTGATGTTGATATCTTTTAGAAAATGGTAATCAAAGAAGTTATTTCTTTCTCTTGCCTCCGTGTGCAAAACGATTTCAAATACTTGATTCACATGTTGAGGGGGAGCTCTTTTTCAAAAAAATATCAAAAACAATTCAGGTACAAAATGCTTTAATAATATATCACAAGTATCTGGATTGATTTTACAAATGGTTTTCAATTGGTTCCAATAACAGATGAACAATACCAAATAGACCGACCAACTTTATTTTATGTATGATGATATAAGGATGATAAGGTTAGGTATTTGTTCCCATGATCCGCCAGAACCGGAGGGATCTACCCAGGGACTATCCACTAGACAATGTAGAAGTCCTTAGGTATATTGAAAAAAGGAGAAAAGTGAGATATGGGAAGAGTGCGGACTGAGAGTGAGCTAGTACTGGAATAAACCCAACAAGGTTCTAGTTATGAAGTCTCAGTAAGCACTGAAGGGGTTGAAGAATGAAAAAGAATTGAATGAGAAAAGGGCGAAAACAAATAGCCCTCCAATTATTCAACCTTAGGACAGATACCGGGTTCAATTCATATGCTACTGGTGGTTACCAAGGTAACATCGGTATTGAAGTCAAGACGTCATGGACCCAGTGACGCACTGCACTTCAACTTCCCAAGCTACTCAAGTTCCTCTTAAAAGGACTTGTTTCATTCTCACGGGGAACCGACATTATCTATCGACTTTCTCTTAGAGATTGTTGATATTGAAGAAGGAGACCCTCTCCCTAGTCTCTGATATATGATCCAAATATGCACAAATTGAGTCTAGAGCCATGAGATCATCAATAAATCTCATTAGGACACTTTCAATGAAGACTCTCTGTTTCATACAATGTGTAAAGAGAGATTATATCTTGAGTCCTACACATTATCCTTGTGGTATTGCCAAAACATCTGAGTGATATGCAAACATATTCACAATGAAGATGGAAAGCCTTCTAGAGCCAACATCAAACAAGCTCCTGGTGGGTGGCATGTGAGATCTATCCAATAGATCAACCATGAGACAACTGAACAGAAACAATGGGGCGATTCAATCTTTTGAATCAATCCTGGTTCAGGTTATTGATTGACGGATACCTTTGTAAAACCAGTCGTTTTGCTTAAAAACTCTTTTCTTTAGCACGTCGACTGTGTTCGAATATTTCAAATCAAAAGGTGTTTATGATTGATAATTGATTTTCATTAAAACATTCATTGTATTGCAAAAAAAATTTTAATTGAGCGGTACACGATTGTTTTTCAAATCTCTTTTTATCAATCAGTGAATTTCAATTCGCTGGTTCACTCACTCCGTGTTGTCTTCTTTGAGACATTCCGGTTTAAGAATAGCTAGAGCAGCTGCGAAACCCTGTCAAGGAAATTCTTCAGAATTATACCTGATCACAGGAAGTACATGTACTGATCAACGAGGAACCATGGGCCGTGTACCTCAATTCAACGAAAGTGATCAAAGACACTTTCGTGCACTTTATTACTAACTGTTGTATGCTGGTACGCCCGACGTTTGCAGCTGATGAGAATGAAGCAGTCAATCCATAGCCGGATGCTCACACGATACATTCATTTCTAAAGAAAACATGATAAGTGCATCAATGACTATGATATTTTCACTCCATGATTCTGCTACGCTGCTGCCAATATCATGAATTAACGAAAGCTTCCGCTACTCTGATGAGAATATATCATGATCCAGAATGTGAGCATGTCGGTCCATGTTAGGAATTAGAAAATTCAGTCATTAAAGAGTCGGTCACCTCAAGTATATGTATTCATTAGAAAGCTCGTAGTCGTAGTCTAGTTATATTAATAAGTAGTTTATTATGTACCACCGTGGAGGACGGACGGGTCTTTACCCACTGTATGCCTGATTCACAACCCGTAGGTGGCGTTTGTTTTTAAGAAACTATAAATACCCTCTACTTCCCAAGGTAGAGGGTTGGAGCTTCAATACCATTTTTTTTGTTTCACATAGTTCCCAACTCTCTTCCCTTTCTCTCTCTAGAACTTTCTCTCTCTAAACTTTGTTAACGCCCCACATGGTTATGGTTTAATGTGTTTGTGAAATCCTATATATTACAATTGGTATCAAGAGCCATGGTTTGATCACTCATCTTTCATGCTCTTTGTTTTGGTGGATTTCATAAGGTTTTGGGGGTATTAAGTGTTTAGAAGAGTTTGATTCATTTGGACAAGTTCTAGTGTTAAAGTTTGAATTTTGCTTGTACTTTTGTGTTTAGGATCATCATATGTGTTTATGTTTTGAACTGGAAGGCATAAATCACTGTGGTTTGGTTGTTTTTGATTGACAAAGTGGTTACTTTTGAACTTTGTACAAAGCGAGTTGAGTCTCGGATACACATTTCTTCAAAGCGAGTTGCTTTGTTACTGGATGCGAGTTGTTATATGCGACTTGGCTACTTAGCGAGTTAAGCTTTTAAGCAACTTGGTGGTTAAGCGAGTTGTGTCTGTTTGCGACTTGCTATTAAGCGAGTTGATTCCTAAAGCGACTTGTTTCTTTAAGCGAGTTGATTGTGTTGCGTGTTGATACTAAAGCGAGTTGGCTATTTAGCGACTTGTTTCATTAAGCGAGTTGATTGTGTTGCGAGTTGATTCATTAAGCGACTTGTTCCTTTGTGCGAGTTGGTTGTTTAGCGAGTTGATAATTAAGCGAGTTGATTGTGTTGCGAGTTGATTCATTAGACTTGTTACTTCTTCGTGATACATTCTTACGGTTGTTCTTTTGGTTTAGTAAAATCCCGTGAAAGAATCAATTTCCCGGTTTAATCAAAGAATTGTAAAATCCCGTAGAACGTGTAGTCATGGCAAACATCGTTCCTACTATTGTTTCTTCCATAGTTGAGGACGTTCAAGCAGCAGGGTAAGATACTCGTCCACATATGCTTGACAGTAATGATTATGACTCATGGGCACAACGAATCCGATTGTACTGTCTGGGAAAAGAAAACGGAGTCAACATTCTCAAGTCAATTGATGAAGGACCTTATCAGATTGAGACTACTAGAGACTTAATTGATACAGCTGCAGATGGAACAATGATCTATGGAATAGACAGACCAAAGACGTATGATGAGCTCAATGATAAGGAGAAAAACAGATTTGATGCAGATATCAGGGCTTCTAACATTATACTTCAAGGTCTTCCAAAAGACATCTACAAGCTCATCAATCACAACACTGAAGCAAAGGCTGTATGGGATAATGTCAAATGCTTCTCTCAGGTTCTGAATTAACTGTTGAAGATAGAGAATCACAACTATATGATGAATTTGAGCATTTCAAGATGAAACCAGAAGAGAGTGTCTATGAGTACTACGTGAGATTCCATATACTTGTGAATGACATGAGAAACATCAGAATGACCATGCCTAACATTCAGCTGAACTCAAAGTTTGTAAACAACATAAATCCCGAATTGCACAAGTTTGTCACTTCTGTGAAGCTCACTAAAGGATTGAAGAATACAAACTATGAGCAACTGTATGCCTTCCTTCTCCAGAATGAGAGACATGCTATGTTTGAAAAAAGGATTCTGGAACAGTTCAAAACCAATCAGGGAGAAACAAGTTCATCTAATGACTCAACTGCTTTCTACCCCAACGTAGGAATTACCACCAAGGCGTCTAAAGTCGTTCCCACGGGAGATGGTAATCACAAACTTATTCCTGATCCAAGGTTCTAGCAACCAGATGCTGATGCTGTCATGGGACATTTCATCAACCAACTGGCTCTCATGGTTAAACAGAACTTGACTCTTTCACCTCATACTAACAGTCTTCACACCAACAATAAAATCAGAACTGCATCCAACCTTCACAATCATGCTTTGATCAGAGATGGGAAAATTATGGGGCAACCAGTTCAAGAAAGACAGTATGATCAGAGAAGGGGTGGTGTAGGTGGAGGCTATGGTGGAAATCAGAATCGAGGAAGGATTGGAAATCAAGGAAAAACAAAGCCTATCAATGCTAGAACTGTGGTGGTGAGGGACACATTGCAAGGAATTGTACATCTCCAAAACGTCCACAGAATGCCGAGTACTTCAGGGATAAGATGTTACTTGTTCAAGCTCAGGATAATGGAGCAGCATTGGATGAAGAGGAGTTATTATTTCTTGCTGAAGGGAATGCCAAGACTTATGATGCTAATGTTGATGAACAACCAATTCAGGAGATAGAACATAATCATCAGAACGCCTTTCAAGTAGCTGATTGTGATGCATTTGACTCTGATGTAGATGATGAACCTACTGCTCAAACAATCTTCATGGCTAGAATCTCTCCTATGGTCTCTCCGAAGGTCCCTCCTCCACAACAAGCTAGACCATCCAAAGACAAAATCATTTCAGAGGTATTAAAACTATATGATGATGTTGATGAGCGAAAGATGCATAATGAAGTACAATCTCTTGAGACATATGAATCAGATATTGATGATGCGGGTAATAGCAATATTGTCCCATATGATCAATATGTGAAGCAAAATGAAAGTGAGACTGTACCAAGTAATGCATCTTCTGCAGTCAATAATGACTATGTCTTTGATGAATTCACTGCATGTACCCCTGATAATTCTGTTGCCACTGAACTGAATGCCTATAAAGAACGTGTTGCTATTTATGAACAGCGTGCTAAATTTGAGTTGACCACACGTGAGCAGGAAATTGATGACCAAATGCGTATAATTATTCGAAAAAGTAATTTTAGAGAAGAAGTATTAAAACAAGAGTTAAACTCCTTACAAGAAAAGCTTTCTAAAACTGCTTAGCAAAAACAAGAACTTCAAGAAAATGTGAAAATGCTTAAGCAAGAATTCAATGCTAAGGAATCAAAACTTTTGAATAACTTTTCCAATCTAAAAACTTTGAAAAACAAGCTTGAAAATAAGTTGTACGTACAAGGGAACACCATTCAGACTGCTCACTTGATCACTAAGCATAGAGTCTTAAGCGATAAGCATAGCATTCCCCTTGTAAAGGAACCAAATCCAGAGGTCATTAAAAAGGCTAGAAGTGCTCATAAGGTACTTTATGATGGCAATGAAATCCTTAAGCCTAGACAGAAACCTAGTTGCGCTGAGTGCACTGAGGAAGATAAGAAATTAGATGAAATCACTAGGGAGAAGATGAAAAAGAAACTAGATGATCCTAAGTGTAAAGAGAAGAAAATAACTATTGAACCCCATGATTACAAAAAGGAGAATTGGATTTCCTTGAACAAGTTTAAGCCTGAGACGTTGTTAACGCCTGAACAAGTGTTCTGGAAAAAGGACTTAGATAAGCAAAAAGCAGTGAACCTAGTTGTTACAAACCCTCCTCTTAGGAAAATGCCTTCAGCTACTATGTATCCTCCTAATACACCAATACATCTAGTCCCTAGAACTATTGCCACTAAAAGCAAGACCTTAATCAGTCAATATGTCATCTTTCAATTATTTGTTGATTTTGAGAAAACGTGTAAGAAAAGGATCACACCCACTGGGATTACTGAAGGGGAAAAGGGGTTTTGAGCAAACTAAAGAATGCTATTTAACTGAGGTCATGCCTTTCTTTAAACAACTAAAAGATCAATTTGAGAGTCTTAAAAAAGGGATGAATTCAGATATCAAAGAAATGGAAAAGGAATTTGAAGAAATGATAGTTGAGGTTAGTGACTATGAGCGAGAATTAAAATATTATGAGATTGAGAGGAAGAACTTGCATACACTGAATGAGAATCAGATTTCTGAATGTATTGCTCAAGATGTGTTTTTCACTGCTACAAATTGTTCCATTAATGATTCTCAATTTCATGAATTATCTGTTGCTCTGAAAGTCTCCCATGATCGTGTCATTGAGCTTGAAAAAATGATTTCTAAACTAAATGAGAAAATTGATCTGGATGATCACGACAATTTGGTAAAACATTTTTCTAAACTAGAAGTTGATCAATTTAATCTACAACTAAAATATCAACATCTTAAAGAAAATGTCAAAACCTCAAATATCAAGACATCTTCAGATGCTCCAGAGTTTGATGCAGTTTTTCAGATACATAAATGTGACGAATAGATTCAAGCTCATTGTTGCACGATCTGAAAGTTGAAAGCCCAAATTTCTCAATTAAAGGGTGAAAAGAACAATGTGACTGGCTCCCAAATGCCTCCTCCTTTAGATTCTCAGTATTCTCAAACGTTTCATCTTCAAAACTTAATAAATGCTTGATGAGTGTGTAAATACTCATCATTTTTGTACAAAATAAACTGCAAAATCATCTGAAAACACTCAGAAACACATCAAAATGATCAAAATATCACAAATCAGTGTTTTATGTGTTTCAAATGAAAAATTATCAAAATCAGATGAAAAATGTATCAAGTTTGCAAAATTGGCAGTTTTAGTCCCCCAAGTTTCATGAATTGTCAAAAATAGTCCCTGAGCCATAATTTCAAAAGTAAAGTCACCAAAGGTCCTTTTAAAATCAAAAGTTGTCAAAATAAGTCCTTTGGTGAAAAATATACAAAGTTTGAGAAAATTGCAAAAATAGTCCTTCAAGTTTCAAAATTGGCAGAAATGGCCCCTGGAAAATTGCAAAATGGAAATTTTAGTCCTTATACTTTTGAAGGTTGTCACTGGTGGTTCCTTGGAATAACTTTTCTGAATTGGCAGTATTGGTCCTTTGAATTTCAGCAATTACACTTTAGGTCCCTTGTCATTTAAAGCTTTAAACCCATTTTGGACCCTTTCACACCTTTGGACACCTGTCATAATACAAATTGAACCCCCTTTTGATATTTAGCCCCACTGGTCAAACCAGTCAAACCAACCCACACCCTCTTCCCCGTTTTCCCTCCCCTTGTCTGCTACCACCATACCCAGCCACCAACACCAACCACCCAGCCTCCCAATCACCTCACCATGTCCCCCCCTCCTCTGCAAGCCTCCAAGAAGCATTAAATGCTCCCTTACCCACCATTTCTACCCCATTTGGCAGATAACATATTTGGCGCCAAAAATCATTTTGAACGGATGAGATCATTTCAAAGCCATCCAATGGCTTAGATTGTTGGGAAACATTCAGAGGAGAGAGGAAAAGCTTTTGGATTATAAAAGAGAAGCAATTGGAGCTAATGAAAGAGTCTTCTAGTTTTTAATTTTCTTTCTTATGTCGTTTATTATGTCAAGTTATTAATTCAGTGTTAAACTTGTATTATTTTGTCAAATTATATTAAACTTAAGTATTGAAGTGTATTGCAATTAAATTCAAGCACAAGTTTCAGTTTATGTTTACAAATGCAAGTATCTAGTTCACTGTTTGAATTTGAAATCTCAAATACTTAAATACAAGTGTTTAGAAGTTATTTTAAAGCTCATATAAGCTTGTATAAGCTTGTCACAGCTTTTGACTAGCTCACATTCCAGTTTCCTATCATTTTGATTCTTGGTCAACGAAAGTCAAAACGGGGTGAAAATGATGCAGACTTGGTTAAAGGGATGATGCAGCTATGGAAATGGGTTGATTTAGGTCTAGTGGGTTGATTTAAATAGGTTAGAGATCTTGGTTCACTGGTTTGCAAGCTATAGCAGCTTTGGACTTTTGTAAGTCATTTTCAAGTTTCTTTGCATTATTTGATCTTGTAGTTAAAACTGGTTCCAATCTGTCTTTACAAGTAGTGTTTAGGTTAAATAAACTTAGATTGATCACAAGTACAAGTTGGTTAAGAGTTTGGGTCAGCTTGAACTCATATCAGGTTAATAAGGGTTGTTTGGATTAGCTGATCTTTCTGTCTAAGAGGTCTACTCAGTAGTTAAAATCTGTTGGATTGTGTTTAATAAGTATATTTAAGCTCAATTGAATCACCATCTTGGGTATGCAAGCACTATAAGTCAAAATTGCTTTTGAATCCATTTCACTGTTAACTGTTGGGGTTTTAGGTATTGCAGCTCATTAATTTGTGTTTGGAAATCATCAATATCACTTGCATTAGGCTTATAACATCATTTAACACCTATCTCAGTCTTAAAATTAGATCCAAACTTCATAAAAGTCAACTGGTGTCTGGTTTTCAAAAAGTCAAAAAATGTCAAATTCTGGTTTTTTACAAAACTTGCAGCAGTTGCATAGGTTTCATTAGAGCTTTTTAAGGTCTGATTTTTGGGATACAAGTAGTTTAATAGGTGATCTTTAAGACCTAGTATCTGTTTTTAGCTTTAGCCATCTGGATTAATCTGTGCATAAGCTCAAACCAAGCCTCAGTTGCCCTGCACCAACTCAGTATACACTGAGTGGTTTTCTCAGTTTTTGTGCAGCTTGCACAGAGCTTATTGAAGCTTGTAAAGGGCTGGTCTTTTGGTCATAGATAGCCACTTAGGTCTAGATGAGATATCAATATTTGGATTTTAGATTGTAGCTTATTTGGTTGCTTATTTTTGGTCTGCAAGTAGGCATCAAAAACTGTTTTAGCTTAAACTCACAAACATCAAATTTGTGTTAATTTGCTATTCAGTGGTTAGAGCTTATTGTTTTTAGTTGCAATCTAGTTATTTTAGCTTATTATAACTTCTTTTAACAGTTGGTAGCTTGTTTGGCTCATTTAGCTTATTTTAGTGCTTATTCATAAGCACTTGAATCATCAGTTTCATTTTCTTGCAAACAAGTACTTGTTTTTCCAATTTTCATAGCTTCTTAATATTATTTTAGACTTTCCCTGAAATTTTCAGATTTTTCTCAGCTGTTTTACTATTTTTCTTGATTTTTATTGGTTTTTAGCACTTTTTAAATAGCATTTAATACAAAAAATTCAGAAAAAGGTTCAAAAAATAATTTTTCATTTTTATTAAGTTAAGATAAATATAAAAAGCCAAAAACATATTTTTCCATATTTTTCTTAGTTAAATTTGTATTTTTAAATATTTTAATTAGTTTTTAATAGTTTAAAATTCATAGAAAATAGAAAAATAGTCACAAAAATACAAAAATAGTTTTGAAAAGTCTATTTTGATATTTTAGACTTTCCCAAGTCTTAATCTTATTTTTCTAGCCTTATTTCACATTCTCTTGTATTTTAGGTAATTAATTAATAGTTAAAAATAGTTTTTAATTAGATAATTAGTCTTAAAAATAATTTTCTTTTTCTAAATATTTTCTTATATCATTAGGTTTGTAAAAACATCATTTTCATATTTTTAGGGCTAATATTGATTTAGTTTCACTTTTTATTTTGTACGTCGCGTAGATTTTAATTTCAGTTTCGTAAAAACATAAAAACAAAAACATCATTTTAATTATAGTGATAGCGTTTATTTAATAGATTTTATCTTTTTAATTTTCTTTAATTTGCATTTAAGGCATTTTTAATTTGTTGGCTTTTCCTTAGTTATAATAATCACAATTCCCGTTATCGTTCAAATTTCTCGATCACTAGACGTTGATTGATCCATTGCATAGCTCGCTGGGACATAACGACCCGGGGAGACTCTATACTCCTCTGATCTTAATTGCATTAGTGTTTGAGCAGTTTTTAGTCTTTTTGACTTGACTGTTTAGCACCGATCAATGCTTTAAAAAAGGAAAACGAAATCTTCCTAGAAGAAAATGAAAAGGTTAAACGTCACTTTAAAGAGTTATATGATTCAATGAAAGTCACTCGTGACAAAAACAATGAAAAAATAACTTCTTTACAAAAGGAAATTGAGAATCTGAGGAGTCAGGAAAAAGGGAAACTGCCACTTGTGTTTAATGAGAATGTCGCTTCAAAGTCATCATCTGACTGCAAATATTCTGTGACTGTTAAATACATTCCTCCTCATCTTAGGAATAATGAACTTGTGTTTAATAACTACTGTGCTCACCTTAAGGATAGTCTAGAATGTCTCCGTGAGATTGTGGAAGAGGACTTCATTAATAAGCCTCTTGACAGAGAAATTAGGTTTGCTTGCATTTGTGCCAAACGATCTCAGGAGCTGCTAGAATGCTTAATTGCAACATGTCCTAAATCCTTAGGTGCGAAAGGTAAAGCTGTAATACCTTGCTCTATGCCTAGAGCCAAGCATTCAAACCATTCCATGCCCACTAATGTTAAGAAAGTGAACACTAATGTGCCTTCTTGTAGTTCAGATCCTTGCACATCTTGTTCTGGAATGCAAAAAGTAGATCACCCAACTAATGGTCCCATAATTCCCTCTACAGGAGTAATCAGTGACATTAAAGCAAGCGGGTTAAAGCCTCCAGGCAATACCAAGCAAGATAGGACCTCGCAAGCTAAGAATGTGCATTGGAAGAGAGTAGAAGATCAACCTAGGAACTTTAAGTTTGAGTTGAATAAAATGAATCGTGTTGATTCGAGTATTAGCCATAGGCGTACTGTAATTAATTCGAATTCTGATACTATTTGCAAACCTTGTAATGATGTCTGCTTGAATTCTATTACTAATCAGGATTGTGGTGTGAATGCTTTGTCTAATGCTGTCAAATCCCCAGTTAATATTGTTAATGAAAAAATCATGCTAAGAGGGCTAAAAGGCAAAGGCGAAAGAAAGTTAGAAAACAGTGGAAACCCACAGGAAGAACATTTAGTAAGATAGGTTATCAATGGATACCTGTTGGCCAAAAGGTTAATCAGACAATGCCCACTAGAACATGGATGCCTACTGGTAGAAGTATTCCCTTAGGAATTGAACGTACTTTGAAAAGGGAAAATACGGACACTAGTACTGCATCTATTCATAATGATTCCATTGCTTCTATTTCTGATATGGATGTTTCTATTTCTGATTTGGGTGTTCCAATCACTGTTACTAACCAAATGGAACCCATTCCTGCATGGGGATCCCAATTATCCAGTTATCCATTCTTGTCTGTGGTCAACTGCAGATCGTTCAAATCATTCTGTAGTACCTGGACTCAGGCTGTTCCAAGCATATGACTAGAGACCGGTCGCGGCTCATGAACTTCGTGAGCAAATTCATCGGGACAGTTAGATTCGGCAACGATCATTTCGGTGCAATTATGGGTTATGAAGATTATGTTTTTGGTGATAGTGTTATCTCAGGGTATATTATGTGGAAGGTCTTGGTCATAACATGTTCTCTGTTGGTCAATTCTGTGATTCTGATCTAGAAGTCGCCTTCAGAAAACACACTTGCTTCGTTAGAGAACTTGATGGTAAAGAACTTCTCAGAGGAACTCGTGGTTCAAACCTATACACCATCTCTATCGATGACATGATGAAGTCTTCTCCAATCTGCTTGCTGTCAAAGGCTTCTAAAACAAATCTTGGTTATAGGATCGTTGTCTCAATCACTTGAACTTCGGCACCATAAACAACCTTTCCAGAAAGGATCTTGTCAGAGGCTTACCCAGATGAAAATATGAAAAAGATCATCTTTGTTCAGCTTGCCAATTAGGAAAAATCACTAAATATGCCTACAAAACAAAACCCACAAACTCTGTAATGGAAGTTCTTCATACCCTTCATATGGATCTGTGCGGCCCAATGAGAGTGCAAACTATTAATGGGAAGAGATATGTGTTAGTAGTTGTTGATGACTTCTCCTGATTCACTTGGGTTAAGTTTTTTAGGACAAAGGACGAAACTCCATATGTCATCATTAAACTCATTAAACAACTTCAGATCCGACTCAACGAAATGGTGCGAATCGTCCGAACCGACAGCGGAACCGAGTTTTTAATAAAGAACTCAATGAATTCTATGAAAATGTTGGAATCAGTCCTCAAAGAAGTGTTCCTCGAACTGCTCAACAGAACGGCGTAGTTGAAAGACAAAATCGAACTCTTGTAGAAGCTGCAAGAACAATGCTGATTTACTCAAAGGTTCCAATGTTTCTATGGGCTGAAGCTATTGCCACTGCATGTTACACTCAAAATCGATCTCTAATTCACACCTCTCATGGAAAGACTCCTTTTGAACTTGTCCATAATAGAAAACCTGATCTATCATACCTTCGTGTGTTTGGTGCTTTATGTTATCCAACTAATGAAGGTCAAGATTTAGGTAAACTGAAAGCTAAAGCAGACATTGGAGTATTTGTAGGATTTGAACCAAACAAAAAAGGTTACCGAATCTACAACAAGAGAACCCGAAATATCATGGAAACAATTCACGTTACGTTTGATGAGCTGACCGGTCAAATGGCTCCTGGACAATCCAGTTCTGGACCCGCACTACAAAACAGTCCCATTGGTTCATCCCTTGTACCAAACCTCTCTCCAGCGACTCCATATGTACCTCCTTCTGAAGATGATTTAAAGAAACTGTTTGATCCAATGTTTGATGAACATTATGAGCCAAGTACCAATGATATGTCAATTCCAACAACAGAGGCTGCTCCTATCCATGAGAATGAAGTCAACTCTTCAGTCTCAATACCATTAAGTCAAGAAGCGTCTGCTGCTGATCACTCTGTCTCATCAACAAATCATCAATCTTCAAATGTACATCATGGAATTGTTTCTAGCATCAATGATGAAGTTAATCCCTTTGCTACTCCCGAAGATGCTCCATTTGAAAACATATTTGCTCCTGAATCATCAACATCACCATCTTCGTCTGGAGATATCGACACCGCTACTTCAGTTCCTCAACAACAGCCACATGAACACCTCAGAAAATGGACACATGATCATCCATTGGACAACATCATTGGAAACCCTTCTCGTCCAGTATCCACACGGAAACAACTTGCAACTGATGCCTTATGGTGCTTCTTCAACTCCGTATTCTCTAAGATTGAACCAAAAGATGTTAAAACCGCCATGAATGAATATAGCTGGTTTAATGCTATGCAATAAGAAATTCATGAGTTTGATCGACTTGATGTATGGGAATTAGTACTTGCTCCAGATTGTGCTATGATCATTGCTCTAAAATGGATCTTCAAAGTAAAACTTGATGAGCATGGTGATGTGCTAAATAACAAGGCTCGATTGGTTGCAAAAGGATACCGTCAAGAGGAGGGTATTGACTTTGAAGAATCATTTGCTCCTGTTGATCGTATTTAGGTAATCAGAATATTCTTGGCCAATGCTGCAAGTAAGAACATGGTAGTATATCAGATGGATGTAAACACGGCATTTCTTAACGGAGATCTTAAAGAAGTCATCTACGTCAGCCAACCTGAAGGATTTGTGAATCCAGAGCATCCAACTCACGTTTATCGTTTGAAGAAGGCTCTCTACGATTTAAAGCAAGCTCCAAGGGCATGGTATGATACGCTATCGAAGTTTCTTCTATCTACTGGATTCAGCAAAGGAGCAGTTGATCTAACATTGTTCACCAGGAAGTCAGGCAAACACTTAATTCATGTTCAAATCTATGTAGATGATATTATCTTTGCCTCGACTGACCCCAATGAATGTGACCGTTTTTCTAATGAAATGGGTTCTAAATTTCAAATGTCAATGATGGGACAAATGTCATTTTTCTTAGGACTACAAATTTCACAGAGTCCCGGAGGCATTTTCATAAATCAATCTAAATATGCAAATGAGATTTTAAAGAAATTTGGATTTGATTCAAGTGACCCTGTTGACACTCCCCTGATAGAGCGTACTAAACTAGATGAGGACCACTCAGTGATCATGGTAGACCAAACAAAATATCTTAGTTTGATTGGATCCCTGATGTACCTCACAGCTAGTAGACCAGACATCTTGTTCGTTGTTTACATGTGTACTAGATATCAGGCTAAGCCTACTAAAATGCACCTTGAAGTGGTTAAACGAGTCTTTCGGTATCTCCAAGGAACCATCAATATGGGACTTTGGTACCCGAAGGACACCGGTATGTCACTAACAGCCTATGCAGATGCTGATCATGCAGGATGTCAAGATACTCGTCGAAGTACGTCTAGAGGTGCTCAATTTTTGGGTGATAAGCTTGTGAGCTGGTCTTCAAAGAAGCAAATGAGTACCTCTATTTCCTCTACAGAGGCTGAATACATAGCCATGTTATCTTGTTGTGCTCAAATCCTATGGATGAGATCCAAATTATCCGCCTATGGCTTTGAATTCAACAAAATCCCTCAGTACTATGATAATAAAAGTGCTATTTCTCTCTCATGCAACAACGTACAACACTCAAGAGCAAAGCACATCGACATTCGACATCATTTCATTAGGGAACAAGTGGAAAAAGGTGTGGTGGAACTCTACTTTGTGAGGACTGAATACCAATTAGTAGACATCTTCACCAAAGCTCTTCCTAGAGAACGTTTTGAGTTTATCCTTCCACGTCTCGGACTAAAGAGTTTACAACCGGAAACACTCAAGCGTCTTCAAGAGGAAGACGAGGAGTAAAGGTCTTTATTCATCTATCTCTTGTATATATTTATTCAAAAAGCAAAATACAAAATTTGAAAAACCCTCAAAAGAAAATATAAAAATATAAAATTCTCAAAAATCCATAAAAATTAGAAAATCTTGAAAAATTCCAAAAATATTGTCATTTTGTCATTTTTTTTCCTTATTCGATATCATCTACGGACTTTGTATTGACATTGAAAAAATGTCACGGGTTTTTAGATGTTCTTCGAATGCACATAGTTTTTGAAAAAAAAAAAAAAAAAAAAGGCAGAGAAAAATGGTGGTTTATTCTCATTTCAGGCAGTAACCTGTTTTTAACGAAAAGAACAGAGCCATGCTTTATCTTATTTTTCAAATCTCATGCTCTGTTTCTTATAACAAAGATTTGTCATCCAAAAGACAAATGTTTATCCTTTCAAATATTTTTCCGTCTAAAGATTCTTCTGAAAAATATTTGTCATCTTTTGATAACTAAATTGCTTTGAAAATACCTTGCACTCTATTACTGATGAAATTCATTTGTGCTTATCATCTGTCAAAATCTCTATCTCTCAATCAACAACTTGTGTCATTGATTGAGGGGGAGAATGATTTCATTCGAATTAAAAAGGTTATTTGTTTTTCTCAAATCAATTGGCACGTAAAGGAGCAAGATTTATTGTTGAAAAATCAAAAGGAATTATGTTTTATACAGTTGATTCAAAACCTTTGCTAAAATTATGTTTTCAAAAGACAACCATGCATGTTTAATAATGGAGTTTAAAGTCTCAAAATCCGATCCTTATCAGTTAAAACATTTTTCATAATCAAGTCACAATTCTCCTTTAAAAGCTTTCAAAATCAATTTAAATTGTGATCAGGGGAGAATTTGTGATTTAAATTAGATTAAAACTGATATTTCGGTAAATGGTTTTATAAGGATGTACAAGCTCTCCTTCCCACATGTGCCAAGCGATTTCAAATTTTCCATGCACATGTTGAGGGGGAGCATCTATCTTAAACCTCAAAGACCTGAAACGTGATCATTTTAGTTCAATGTGCAGTCTTTTCCCTCTAGTATGTGCAAAACTCTTTCAAACCTCGAGGCACATATTGAGGGGGAGCAAACTTTTGAAAACCTCATCCTTTCCCAAAATTCTTTATCTACTTGATTTTATCGAGGAAGTGACGTCGATATCTTTTAGAAAATAGAAATCAAAGAACTTAATTCTTCCTCTTGCCTCCGTGTGCCAAAAGATTTCAAATACATGAAGCACATGTTGAGGAGGAGCTCTTTTTCTAAAAATATCAAAAACATTTCAGGTACAAAATGCTTTGATAATATATCACAAGTATCTGGATTGATTTTCAAATGGTTTTCAATTGGTTCCAATGGCAGATGAACAATACCAAATAGACCGATCAACTTTATTTTATGTATGGTGATATAAGGATGATAAGGTTAGGTATTTGTTCCCATGATCCGCCAGAACCGGAGGGATCTACCCAGGAACAATCCACTAGATAGTGTAGAAGTCCTTAGGTATATTGAAAAAAAAGGAGAAAAATGAGATATGGGAAGAGTGCAGACTGAGACTGAGCTAGTACTGGAATAAACCCAACAAGGTTCTAGTTATGAAGTCTCGGTATGCACTGAAGGGGTTGAAGAATGAAAAAGAATTGAATGAGAAAAGGGTGAAAACAAATAGCCCTCTAATTATTCAACCTTAGGGCAGATACCGGGTTCAATTCATATGCTACTGGTGGTTACCAAGGTAACATCGGTATTGAAGACAAGACGTCATGGACCCAATGACGCACAGCACTTCAACTTCCCAAACCACTCAAGTTCCTCTTAAAAGGACTTGTTTCATTCTCACGGGAAACCGACATTATCTATCGACTCTCTCTTAGAGATTGTTGATATTGAAAAAGGAGACCCTCTCCCTAGTCTCCGAAATAGGAACCAAATATGCCCAAAATTGAGTCTAGAGCCTCGAGATCATCATCAAATCTCATTAGGACACTTTCAATGAAGACTCTCTGTTTCACACAATGTGGAAAGAGAGATTATATCTTGAGTCCTACGCATTATCCTTGTGGTATTGCCAGAACATCCGAGTGATATGTTAACATATTCACAATGAAGATGGAAAGCCTTCTGGAGCCAACATCAAACAAGCTCCTGGTAGGTGGCATGTGAGATCTATTCAATAGATCAACCATGTGACAACTGAACAGAAACAATGGGGCGATTCAATCTTTTGAATCAATCCTGGTTCAGGATATGGATTGACGGATACCTTTGAAAAACCAGTCGTTGTGCTTAAAAACTCTTTTCTTTAGCACATCGACTGTGTACTAATTTCTCAAAATAAAAGGTGTTTATGATTGATAATTGATTTTCATTAAAACCTTCGTTGTATTGCAAAAACAATTTCTATTGTGCGATACACGATTGTTTTTTAAATCTCTTTTCATCAATCAGTAAATCTCAATTCGCTGGTTCACTCACTCCGTGTTGTCTTCTTTGAGACGTTCCGGTTTGAGAACATCTAGAACAGCTGCGAAACGCTGTCAAGGAGATTCTTCGGAATTATGCCTGATCACAGGCAGTACTTGTACTGATCAACGGGGAACCGTGAGCTGTGTACCTCAATTCAACGAAAGTGATCAAAGACACTTTCGTGTGCTTTATTGCTAACTGTTGTATGCAGGTACGCCCGACGTTTGCAGCTGATCAGAATGAAGCGGTCAATCCATAGCCTCATGCTCACTCATCACATTTCATCTCGAAAGAAATCATGATTAGTGCATCAATGACTCTGATATTTTGACTCCATGCTTCTACTACGCTGCTGCTAATATCATGAATCAATAAAAGCTTCCGCTACTCTGATGAGAATACATCATGATCCAGAATGTGAGCATGTGATTGGTGCAAAACCGTCAAGTTTTCTCACGCAAGCTAGCCACTTGTGAATGATCAGCCGTAAGGAACTTAAAACAGTTCAAACACCAAATGCAATTTAGATCAGGAGAATACAGTGGATTCCCGGGTCGTTAAGTCCCACGGAGGATGACTGGTGTTTAACACAATCAGATGTCGAATAATCACTAAGGATAGTGATCAGTAAGGATTTTGAGTTATGTTTTAACTTACAAGGGCTTAAATGTAAATTAAAGGAAATTAAAAAGATAAACTATATTAAAAAAACGCTATCACTATTTTTAAACTGATGTTTTTGATTTTATGTTTTTAAAAAAATTGAATTAAAAACTACGTGACGAAAGGAAAATGTGAAACTGAAGCAATATTAATCCTAAAAATATGAAAATGATATTTTTACAAACCTAATGATATGAGAAACTTTTTAGAAAAGGAAAATTATTTTTATAACTATTAAATTAATTATTATTAATTAAAAACTATTTTTAACTATTTAATAATAACCTAAATTACAAGAAAATAGGAAATAAAGCTAGAAAAATAAAATTATGACTTGGAAAAATCTAAAATAACAAAAGAGAATTTTCAAAACTATTTAATTAGTTTTAAATAGTTTCTAATTTTCAAAACTATTTAAAACTAATTAAATTACTAAAAATTACAAAATAAACTATGAAAAATCTGGAAAAATAATTTTTTTACTTTTTATATTTATCTTAACCTAAGAAAAATGAAAAATTATTTTTTTGAACTTTTTCTGATTTAATTGCAATAAAAGCTAATTAAAATGACTTAAAAACTGTTTTAATTAAGGAAAAATAGTAAACTGACCTAGAAAAATGTGAAAAATTCAGGAAAACTCTAATTTAATATGCTGAATCTAAGAAAAATAGAAAAACATGGGCTTGTGTGTAAGAAAATGAGACTGCAGTTGTAAGTGCTTCTAAATAAGCACTTTGAATAAGCCAAAAGCCACAACAAGCTACCAACTTGATACAGAAGCTATGAAATGCTAAAAGTGTCAAAATGCAACAAGTAACAATAGGTTTTAACCTCTGGAATACAAGCTTAAACAGATTTGATTATTTGAGTACTTATGCTAAAACAGATTTTGAGTGCTACTTTGTAGCTCAAGCACAAGTCACACAATAAGCTGGAAATGAAAACCAAATGTTGGAACTTGTACTAGACCTGGCTAACTACTTTCAAACCAAAAAACAGACCAAGAAAAGCTTTGAGGAGCTTGGAACAAGCCCTGCAATAAGCTGAGAAAAACTCAACTCTGACTGAGTTTTGTGAACAGGGCACTTAAGCCATGTTTGATGAGCTTATTTGAAGCTTTTACAAAATTTCTAAAATTATGCAAAAATGACAATAAGAAAATAGACCTGATGAAGTTTTAAAAACCAAAGTTTGACTTGATTTAGCCCAGAGATGAATCAAGAAAAAATCATCTTAGGTTGGTAGAAAACTGGTATTTTGCCTTTTTTGACTTTTGACAAAATTGAGAGATTTGACTTTTATGAACTTTGATTCCACTTTATTGACTGATTATGTTGTATTATGATGAAATAAGCTTAATGCAATCTATATCTATGATTTACCAACACAAAACAAGCTATGATTATTGAAATTCCAACAGTCTTGAAATCAAAACAGTTAGACCATGATTTTGACTTTTAGCCTATGCAGAGACAATAGGAAGACAGATATGAATCAAGTTGACAATATTAAGACTAAGGAGACAGTTATTAAGCAAAAACAAGAACTTGAGCTTAAACAATCTTACTGATCCAAACAGTCCTTTGGACACTGATATGAACTTTTAATCTAAGCCAAATACTGATTTAACTTATTCCACTGATTAAACTAAATCTAACATCCTAATTATCATTAATTAGGCATGTTTAAACTGTTTGATGACCACAAATTCAAACACAAACACAGACTGCAAATTAACTAAGAAATGAAAACCAGATACAACTTACAAATGCCCAAGCTGTTTGTGCAGCTTAATCCAAACCCAATACCTACTACTCTATATCAAATCCAACCCATTTCCAAGCACTGCATCACCCATTTCCAAACTTATACCCATATTGCTTCATCAGTTGACTTTCGTTGACCAAGGATGAAATTTGCTTGAACTGAATAACAAGCTTATCAAAAGCTATAATAAGCTTGAATAAGCTTGTTTGACTATTAAATAAGCTTATTGAAGCTTGGTTTTTAGCACACTTATACTGAAATTTTAGACAGTGAATGTAAAATATGGAAAGTGGATAAAAACTTAAAGTGATACTTGAATATGGATTATATTGATAAATTAGCTTAAGTTGAGTACATTGAAACAGAAGATTAAAGCTTTTTGATTAAACTAAGACATAGAAATTGAAAACGACATACATTGAAACTAAAAATTAACTAACTACTTCTCTCTTGCTTCTTCCTCCTCTTTTAAACACCAAAAAGCATCCACGTGTCCTTGTGATTGAATCCCACTAATAAACTTGGCAAATGGATGAGTTATGAGCAATCTAGGCCGTCCACGTTTTTGGCGGGAAAATTGGTTTTGACAGTGGGCTCTGAAACTAGCACTAGGGGGGTGGCATTTATTGTAGTGGGTTGGGTGGGTAGTGGTGATGATGAGGGGGGTGGTGGAAAGGTTGAGGTGACTGGAGAAGGCCTGTTGCAGGCAACTTGGGAGGGATAAACAGGAGGTGGCGGGTAACTGGAGGTTTGACTTTGGGTTTGACCTGGGGGTCCAAAATAGGTAAATGACAGGGGGGTCAAATGGGTATAATGGCAGGGTCCAATTCATTTTGACAAGGCTTGGCTTTAACTACAAGGACCAAAACTGAATTTCTTGATATTTGAGGGACTAATTCTGCCATTTTTCCAAAGTTCTCACAAGGGTTACTTTTGACAAGTTTTAATAGTACAAGTACCATTTTTGACATTTTCATATTCTCAAAGGACC
>BPTQ01000001.1:121582517-121626105 GCA_019973895.1 Chrysanthemum seticuspe | reverse complement strand
AAAGGCGTGTTTCTGTATAGTCTGAGTCAGAGATTACGACCTGGAAGATGAAGTAGAGGGCACTCATGTAGATCGTGGCTACGATTCTAACTGTTTGAGTGCCTATAACAAGTCCGAAACCAAGAACGATTGGTTTTCTTTCAGTGAAAGTGTGTTCGTGGTAGTATACCACTTCACTTCTTTCAACTTCAAACACAATGAACACCACCAGGAGTACGTATGATGTTGACATGACGGTGGCTACCATCAGGAAAACTTCGGTTACGATATCGGCCATGAAGTTTAGTTCCTCCATTAGTTATGGCAGGAGTATTACTTGGTTTGATGGCTCGATTATGAATAGTCCGTGGTGGGCCAAAATTGGTCTTAGGATTGGCCTTAGTCTTGGTTGGATCTTACTTGGTTCCAATAAGTACAGTTGTAGTATGCATGAGGACCACCACAAGTAACACAAACTTCAACTTTCTTCACTTCACCATATGATGGTGCTTGTGTGAAAGTGACTTTCTTTTGGTTAGCAAGAACCAAAGCCTGAACAATATCCGTGAGTTTGTCAATCTTAGCATCGGTGCTAGATGTACTCACGGGAGATGAAGTAGAAGGTCCAGCATTAGAGACTGAGTCTGATATGTCTTTGTGCGGAAAGGACGGACCTGGGACTTGTTTTCAATGATTTGCAAGGCTTCTTTTGTGGTCTTGCTCAAGAAATTACCTCCCGCGGAGGCATTCAAAGAGTCTTGATTAGTCTGGTTCAGACCATTGGAGAAAGTATCCATTTGCATTAACTCGGTAAAACCATGATGCGGACACTTGCGGAGCAATTCTTTGTAACGATCCCATGCCTCCCCGAATGATTCATCAAATCTTTGAGAGAATTTCATTATCTCATTCTTAAGACTTGTAGTTCGGGATGGAGGATAGAATTCGTTCACAAACTTTGTGACTAGATCTTCCCATGTCTCAATGGAACGAGGGGGTTGTTTCTCAAGCCAATTCCGGGCTTGTCCCTCTAGAGAAAATGGGAACAGAAGAAGCTTAATTGCTTCATGTGGGACATTCTTGTATTTGATGGTAGATGCAATCTTGTTAAACCATCGAATGTGTGCATGAGGATCATCCCGCTCAAAACCATAAAATTGGCTTTGGGTTACCAGATTAAGTAACCCGGTTTTGAGCTCAAAAGTATCAGCCACGATGGCTGGGACAATAATAGCATCTCCGTAACCCTCGATGGGTGCTTGGAGAAGCTCATTCATCGGCTTGTCTTCTGCCATTACGGCAGGTGGTGGTGGTGGTAAACGTTCTTCAGTCACGGCTGAAGGAGCAGAACGTCCTCTACGTCTACGAGGAATCTTTCCAAGTTCTGAAAGTGGACTTGTAGAACTGGAAGAACGAGTGCGCATGCACTAAGTATAAAAATCAGTTTTCAAAACAAATGCGAGGCAAAACGACAAGTGAACTTAACCAATAATCACAAATGAAATGGCTTCTTTGAAAAAGGTACACCAAATAACAAGGACACAAAGGCAAGTTTTAAATCTGATGTTCGGGAACTTATTATGGTCACACCCCCAGTTAGTAGGTGTACTGCCTTGATTTGCGGTGGTTGATTTTTATGTATATATTAAGTACCACTGAAAAGACGTAGGTATAGATTTGTGCTGATGGTTTAAAAACTTTTGGACAATATTTTTGGTATCGTCTCGTTTAACCAAATCGTATTTCTTTAAGAATCACCTTAAAAGAAACACAAGCTAGAAAACGTTACGATTGTTTTGTTGTTTTATATTTTGTTTGGTGTTTCTAACACTTTAGGAAAAGTGTTAATGAACTTTTTGATTTTGTTATAACTTTACAAAAAACTGTTTACAAACGATGGTATATGTGCAAGTACGGGTCTGAAAAATGTTTAGAACACGCTTACAGCCTCCCCGGCAGCGGCGCCAAAATTTGATTGGTGCAAAACCGTCAAGTTTTCTCACGCAAGCTAGCCACTTGTGAATGACCAGCCGTAAGGAACTTAAAACAGTTCAAACACCAAATGCAATTTAGATCAGGAGAATACAGTGGATTCCCGGGTCGTTAAGTCCCACGGAGGATGACTGGTGTTTAACACAATCAGATGTCGAATAATCACTAAGGATAGTGATCAGTAAGGATTTTGAGTTATTTTATCACTTACAGGGGCTTAAATGTAAATTAAAGGAAATTAAAAAGATAAACTATATTAAATAAACGCTATCACTATTTTTAAACTGATGTTTTTGATTTTATGTTTTTAAAAAAACTGAATTAAAAACTACGTGACGTACAAAGGAAAATGTGAAACTGAAGCAATATTAATCCTAAAAATATGAAAATGATATTTTTACAAACCTAATGATATGAGAAACTTTTTAGAAATGGAAAATTATTTTTATAACTATTAAATTAATTATTATTAATTAAAAACTATTTTTAACTATTTAATAATAACCTAAATTACAAGAAAATAGGAAATAAAGCTAGAAAAATAAAATTATGACTTGGAAAAATCTAAAATAACAAAAGAGAATTTTCAAAACTATTTTTATATTTTTCTGATTATTTTTCTATTTTTTATGAATTTTAAACTATTTAAAACTAATTAAATTACTAAAAATTACAAAATAAACTATGAAAAATCTGGAAAAATAATTTTTTTACTTTTTATATTTATCTTAACCTAAGAAAAATGAAAAATTGTTTTTTTGAACTTTTTCTGATTTAATTGCAATAAAAGCTAATTAAAATGACTTAAAAACTGTTTTAATTAAGGAAAATAGTAAACTGACCTAGAAAAATGTGAAAAATTCAGGAAAACTCTAATTTAATATGCTGAATCTAAGAAAAATAGAAAAACATGGGCTTGTGTGTAAGAAAATGAGACTGCAGTTGTAAGTGCTTCTAAATAAGCACTTTGAATAAGCCAAAAGCCACAACAAGCTACCAACTTGATACAGAAGCTATGAAATGCTAAAAGTGTCAAAATGCAACAAGTAACAACAGGTTTTAACCTCTGGAATACAAGCTTAAACAGATTTGATTATTTGAGTACTTATGCTAAAACAGATTTTGAGTGCTACTTTGTAGCTCAAGCACAAGTCACACAATAAGCTAGAAATGAAAACCAAATATTGGAACTTGTACTAGACCTGGCTAACTACTTTCAAACCAAAAATCAGACCAAGAAAAGCTCTGAGGAGCTTGGAACAAGCCCTGCAATAAGCTGAGAAAAACTCAGCTCTGACTGAGTTTTGTGAACAGGGCACTTAAGCCCTGTTTGATGAGCTTATTTGAAGCTTTTACAAAATTTCTAAAATTATGCAAAAATGACAATAAGAAAATAGACATGATGAAGTTTTTAAAACCAAAGTTTGACTTGATTTAGCCCAGAGATGAATCAAGGAAAAATCATCTTAGGTTGGTAGAAAACTGGTATTTTGCCTTTTTTGACTTTTGACAAAATTGAGAGATTTGACTTTTATGAACTTTGATTCCACTTTATTGACTGATTATGTTGTATTATGATGAAATAAGCTTAATGCAATCTATATCTATGATTTACCAACACAAAACAAGCTATTGATTATTGAAAATTCCAACAGTCTTGAAATCAAAACAGTTAGACCATGATTTTGACTTTTAGCCTATGCAGAGACAATATGAAGACATATATGAATCAAGTTGACAATATTAAGACTAAGGAGACAGTTATTAAGCAAAAACAAGAACTTGAGCTTAAACAATCTTACTGATCCAAACAGTCCTTTGGACACTGATATGAACTTTTAATCTAAGCCAAATACTGATTTAACTTATTCCACTGATCAAACTAAATCTAACATCCTAATTATCATTAATTAGGCATGTTTAAACTGTTTGATGACCACAAATTCAAACACAAACACAGACTGCAAATTGACTAAGAAATGAAAACCATATACAACTTACAAATGCCCAAGCTGTTTGTGCAGCTTAATCCAAACCCAATACCTACTACTCTATATCAAATCCAACCCATTTCCAAGCACTGCATCACCCATTTCCAAACTTATACCCATATTGCTTCATCAGTTGACTTTCGTTGACCAAGGATGAAAATTGCTTGAACTGAATAAAAAGCTTATCAAAAGCTATAATAAGCTTGAATAAGCTTGTTTGACTATTAAATAAGCTTATTGAAGCTTGGTTTTTAGCACACTTATACTGAAATTTTAGACAGTGAATGTAAAATATGGAAAGTGGATAAAAACTTAAAGTGATACTTGAATATGGATTATATTGATAAATTAGCTTAAGTTGAGTACATTGAAACAGAAGATTAAAGCTTTTTGATTAAACTAAGACATAGAAATTGAAAACGACATACATTGAAACTAAAAATTAACTAACTACTTCTCTCTTGCTTCTTCCTCCTCTTTTAAACACCAAAAAGCATCCACGTGTCCTTCTGATTGAATCCCACTAATAAACTTGGCAAATGGATGAGTTATGAGCAATCTAGGCCGTCCACGTTTTTGGCGGGAAAATTGGTTTTGACAGTGGGCTCTGAAACTAGCACTAGGGGGTGGCATTTATTGTAGTGGGTTGGGTGGGTAGTGGTGATGATGAGGGGAGTGGTGGAAAGGTTGAGGTGACTGGAGAAGGCCTGTTGCAGGCAACTTGGGAGGGATAAACAGGAGGTGGCGGGTAACTAGAGGTTTGACTTTGGGTTTGACCTGGGGGTCCAAAATAGGTAAATGACAGGGGGGTCAAATGGGTATAATGGCAGGGTCCAATTCATTTTGACAAGGCTTGGCTTTAACTACAAGGACCAAAACTGAATTTCTTGATATTTGAGGGACTAATTCTGCCATTTTTCCAAAGTTCTCACAAGGGTTACTTTTGACAAGTTTTAATAGTACAAGTACCATTTTTGACATTTTCATATTCTCAAAGGACCATTTTTGCCAAATTTCAAAGTTCAGGGACTTAAGTTGTAATTTTGTAAATTTAAACCTCAAGGACCAATTTTGACAACTTTTGAATCCCTAAGGACTTAAAATGATATTTTTCTTTATTTGGTTTTACCAGGGACTGTTTTTGACAACTTTTGAAACTTGGGGGACTAAAACTGCCAATTATGCAAACTTGATACGTTTTTCACCAGATTTTGATATTTTTGCATTTAAAACACATAAAACACTTATTTGTGATATTTTTATCATTTTGATGCATTCCTGAGTGTTTTCAGATGTTTTTGCAGTTTAAATGGTACAAAAATGATGAGTATTTAGACACTCATCAGCATGCCGGTCCAATTGTCACAACATCACATAATACCGAAACCACAATGGAAGGGTCAAAGATTTATGTTAGCTGATGATCTCAATGCTGGCTCAAAACTCATCATCACGTGGATCAGTTAAAGACTTCCACTTGAATTATCCAAACATGCAAAACATGAAGAATCAAAGACTACGTGCTACTGAGCAAAGGACTTAATCAAGAATCCTCGAGCAATCTAATGTAATATCTAGATGTATTCATTGTAAATTGAGGTGACCTCCCTTAGGGGGAGATTGTTAGGAATTAGAAAATTCAGTCATTAACGAGTCGGTCACCTCAAGTATATGTATTCATTAGAAAGCCTTAGTCGTAGTCTAGTTATATTAATAAGTAGTTTATTATGTAACACCGTGGAGGACGGACGGGTCTTTACCCACTGTATGCCTTATCCACAGCCCGTAGGTGGCGTTTGTTTGTAAGAAACTATAAATACCCTCTACCTCCCAAGGTAGAAGGTTGGAGCTTGATGTGCTTCGTCGTGGTTTTAAATTTATAACAAGAATTACCGGTTAACTAGGAACACATTCGGGCAAGTATACCCTAGTCAAGTTGTAGTATAGTATATGGTAAATCAAGGTCGTCCCAAGAGACTTGGTTCCACTACAAGTGTCGTTTGTTTGTTTAAGCAAGTAACAAGTTGATGGTTATGATTGTCACATATCAAACCAACAAGAAAAGAAATATAAGAACAAGCACGTATCAAGGTCGTGGTTATGATTGTCACGGATCAAACCACTAAGAACAAGCACACAAAGAACATACATGTTTAGACAAATGATCACAAGGATATTAGGATGTTTAGTTTGGAAAACATATTATTAAAGATAATCTATATGAACTATAGAACCCATAATAATAGTTTAGTGTTTTATAAATCAAATATGCATAAGCCTCAATCAAATGGTCATGTCATGAGCCTTATGCCTAAACAACAAAGAAATAATCCTTTCGGCCCTTATACTTTGATGTTATTAATCCGTGAAGTTCCATTTACTTGAAAGATAATGACAACACATATTCAAAAGATTCCTTTCGGCCTCAATCCAAATTAAACCTTTACTTGATATATTTATTAATTCTCTTGCACAATCTTCACAAAGTACAAGACCAAAATCATTTGTCGATTAATGAATTGGAACTAACCATTGTTAAGAATATTTCGACATTAGACTCAAAAATGATCAACCAAAACAATAAACAAGAACAAGTTCCAATTCAACCAAATATGATGTTATCAACATATTCCAAACAAACACCACAATTATCCAAACATCCTTTAAAGTTCTCATATGAAATAAACAAGTATCAAGACAACATTCACAAGAATCACATAATCAACACAATCAAAGAACCAATCATGAATCATAACATTCAACATCGTAAAAGTGACAAGAGTTTACCCAAAGTAAGATTACATTAGGCAAAGGTGAAGGATTATAGCACTCCTTCAAGCCTCCAATCAACTAAAACTTCTAACCAAGCATACTTTTGGAAATGGCAGAGGTTTGTGGTCTTTTGGGAGAGATAAATTTGGTGGAAATTCGCCCTTAAGGGTGGAGGCAAGAATTACACACACAAAACTAACCAAAAATGGTCTTATTTATAGGTAGAAGCCACCCTTAGCCACCAAGTAAGTTTCTTGGGCACAAAGTGTCATAAAGTAGCAGGTTTAGGAGTTATTAGAGCCATATGATCGGACTTGAGGCTTAATGACACTTAAGGATGCATTAAAAATAACTTGGAGAGGTCAGCTTGGTGTAACCGTTTCGGTTGCGCTCCAACCGATCCGGTTTCGACTATTTTACAGAAAAGGTCAAGAGCCAAATTTGTAGATCTTTCTCTTAGCTTTCCGTGGCCGCGAACGGGGGGTCAAACGGAGCCCGTATGCAAAAGTTATGGCCAAAATGGTGAAGGTGTGTCGGGAACAACGAGTCTCCCATTATGTCTTCGTTTAAGCTTCTTTTCTTCATTTCTTTCTCGTTTTCCTTCTTGAACTTTATTCTTGAGTCTTTGGACCACTAACTTGATGACTTTATCTTCTCGAATATACTCCACGAGTCTTGCTTTTGTCGGAAATTCTTCGTATATGGAGAAATCTTCTTATTTCACTTCTTTTTCCTTCTTTTCCTCCACTTTCCTGTACTTGGCTACAAATGAACTTGCAAACACACTTTTGTACAATTAAGTAACAAAATCATATGATTATAGCCAAATAACACACATAAAAGCACGAATAACTGATAAGGTTCTAAAAGGTACCATTTTGAGGGGTCGTTTTAGTCCTTATTTGATTACTTTTGTATCCGTTATTGCTTAATATCGTTCCTTTTCACTTTTTAGGTCTCTTGAACGCAAAATGCTGGAATGGCACTTATTTGGACGAAAAGGCGCGAATATATGAAGAAAATGGCTAAAGTCAAAATCGAGACACTCACAGCTGCTGAAATTAGAAGGCGACGGTGTCAGGTGCTAATGGCGACGCCGTCCCAAAATTGTTGTGACGGTCCAGAACCCAAAACTCGTATTTTCAAGCGACGACGTCTAGTTGTGAAAGAGTAGGCCGTCGCTACTCAGTGCCTAGATGCAATCCAGACGACGTCAGAAGCTGAAGAGGACGGCGTCACGGACATAAGGTGAGGTCGTCGCAAGGTTAACGTGGCCAAGACGAAACCCTAATGACGGCGACACGACGGCGTCATGAAACATAAGGTGACGCCGTCGCATATGTAATCTTATATATAGAATCCGAATTTTTCAGTTTTAGGGGAGTCTTTTTGGAGTGAAAACCTAAAACCGAACCTAAGGTGTCTTGTACAGTATTTTAGGGTTTTAAACCCTATCTTACATCAAGATAAGTCTTTAATTCATTAATTTAATTATGTCTTTGATTATTTGTGTGTATGCTTGCATGTTCTCCATGTCCGGCTAATTTATTTGTGTGTTTGCTTAGGAAGTATGAAACTTAATTATTGAATATTGATTGGTTGTTTCTTATCTTAGTTGATATATGATCTAGTAATGCGATAGGTCATTCGTTGTGTACTTAATGCTTGATTCATCTTTGTGAACCTTAGAATATAATTACCTGAGTAGTTGTAGGCTAAACCATCTAAAGAGTGCCTTAGAGTAAGAGTTTATCATCCCTAGTGGGTTTGTAGATGAGACCCTTTGGTAAGTTCAAAGAGTTAGGGAGAAACGCATACCCTACAATTTTAGACACACAACGCAACTAAGAATAAGACGTGACAACTCAACCATCAATAGGAGATAATTAAGGAGTAGTACAACCTAAGTAAACACATCTTTAAACTATCACACGAGCACACATTAATTAGACATAGACTCCCACAACCTTAGTTTAGATAATTAGATAATAGTAGAGAAATCGGTAGAAATACCAACCCCCCCAAATCCAATACCCGAGATTCAATACCCGAGATTCGTACTTTTCCATTTCATAAAACATAAAAAGATAAAAAATAATCTTCCTCAACCTTAACCTTAGCGTAGTAACTTCTTACTAGCATTTCTATTCCCCTAGAGAACGATATCAATACCCGTGGCTTAACCTAATTACTACACTACAACGATTAGGTTCACTGCCTAGGGTGTTATAAAACTTGCTCGAAGAAAAGGAAGTTTCCTTGACCCCGAACGACGCGTGTAGCGTTATCAAGTTTTTGGCGCCGCTGCCGAGGAATAGAATAGCTAGTTAGTAGTCCACCTCGTTTAGGTTCTTTGCTTGATTCCTATCAAGTAAACTTTTTTCTCATTTTTTAGCTTCTTCATAGTCTATCCCCCTTCTTCGTGACCTTTGTTCGTAACCATTTTCATTAACTATTCCGTTAGCCGTTATGGAGAACGCGAATCTGCCAAAACTTTCACCCAATTAGCGAAATCTACTACATAATTTACCCCTTCCACTCCAAAATGAGATCTTGAGGTTCCAGCAACATCATGACGAATCCTTTCCGGAGGCGTAGACTCGAATTAAATATTTATTACAAAAAGTCCTTTATCATGGTATTGATTTACTGTTTCTACTACAATTCTTTTACACTCGTATCGCCCACGAAACCCAAAGGAGACTTGACTATGTAGCGGATGGGGATATTTGGGGACGTGGTGTTCGAAATGCATGGGAAACCTTTGAGATTCACGCCCAATTTAGAAGTGGAACATGGGACCCAAAAAACGAATCTTTAGACCTATTTTCAATTTGGAAACTTCGGTCGGAAAGGTTGTTTAGGAAGGAGATGATTAGAGTTGAGGTACCAAGGTGCATGTCATGGTTAGGCGCTACCACAGTACAAAATGAATACATAGGTGATCTTGATAAGATGGAGGATAGAGTAGAAAATCCAATCCCATCGGATAACCCACAAGTCCAACCATCACTTGAGAAACACACACCGCCTATGACTTACCCGGAAGTAGTAGAGGAAACTATAGGAACCCCAATAAAGGTAGAACCTTTGGACCGACCACAAGTAGTGGATGTGGGTTTGAACGCTTGTAGTGATGACCTTTCTCTTAGTCCTAGGGAAGTTCCTAATTTTGATGAACCGGAGCCTCACTTAAAAACCTTACCCAATGTTCCGTCTTTAGATGTGAATCTTGGAATTGAATTAGGCCCTAATCCACCCATCAAAATGAATAGTCTGGGTAGTTGCTTGATAAAGGTGGTAGATTCTAGGCCATGTAGAGTGGAAGCTAATATAGGAGTAACCCATGACCTTACACACTTATATCACCCATTCATAGTTGATAACAAGAAACACTATGGGTTTAAACCGGGTTTATTAGGTCAAGATGGATCCTTAACTAAGAATCTTTTGAAGTTTATAGAAGATGATCCATTTTTAGGAGGGAGATTTGATTCACCCGCTGCACCAATAGACTTAGGTAAGATTATAATGAATGGAGCACACTCCTTTGAGCATATAAATCACCCATCACCCTCTCCTCACGTAGCAAATTTCCACCCTAAGGGTGTGTATCGCTACTATCACCCGCACTTAAACTTAAGTGTAGGGAAAACTTCCCTTTATCTGTTAAATAAGGGTAGAGTCAGGCTCGTGACTCGAACAAAAACAAGCGCTTCTTGGGAGGCAACCCATGTGTATTTGTTTTTCATTTTCATTTGTGTGTCGTATATCTTTTATTCATTGTTTATTCTCATGTTTAAATTTGTAAAAAAGCTTTATTTTGTCTTTAACCTCGTCTTAATTACATATAAAGGTATTTTACATAAGGGATAAGTGTAGGGAGGATCACACACGTTTTCAAAAGAAACGTGAACATGAGAATTTCAATTATTTAAAAGATATATATGTTTGTTTGTTCGAGTCATAATGGATGTTTGTATCGAGTCATAATGGATGTTTTGCAGAAATTTTTCCAGATTCTAAAGATGTAAATTTTCCATAATTTTTTCCAGAAAATCGCAGACCAGTTTTTGTCAGGATAACCTGACGGCGTCAGGATTGCAACCTGACGGCGTCAGGAAGGAGTAAAAACATCAGATTACTTTTTTCTCGTTTTCTGAGCTACTTATAATTTTTTGTAATTTTCCAGGTCTTAATTTTCTTAGAAATTCTGTAAACATCCATTCCACAAGCATTATATCCTAGTTTAAATCGAGTCTTATATATATTATTACCGCCGATTTTACGCGAAGGTTTCGTTTGTTTTCTTCAAGTGTGCAGGTTTAGTTTGTCAAGAAGAAGTTACATAAGATTGGAAGGAGCTTTTCACGCAATAATTCTTCTTGAAAAGGATTTAACCACCACTTTAGACGGATCCTACCGAGCTAATCAGGGGAGTATTAGTTTCTTTCGTTTTTAATTACCTTCTTTTATCATAACTTTGATACTTTCGGGGAACATTGGGGACAATGTTCAGTTTAAGTGTAGGGAGGGAAAATAAAACGGGAACTTTGAAACTATGCTTATCCTTGACTATTTGCTTTGTCCAATTGTGATTGTGTAATAGACCATGAGAAAATGTCGGTTAGGGTAATTTTAGCACCAAATTTAAAATTTTTCATGACATATAGGAGTGGGCCATTAGTCTTAACAAAAGCGTCTCATGGATAGGAAGTTATATGACTAGCACAAAAACCCTTTACCACCCAAATTCCACCAAAATGTGAGGATCGCCCTTAGATTAGTAGGAATTAAAGCATTCATCTTTAATGCTTAGAGTATGAACTGGTAGTATAATAGATTCTAGAACTTGTTTTGTGATGCATTCCGAGATCGCAAGTGAGGCTACACTTGTGTAGTTAGGAATAACTAAATGATATGAGGCATTAGGATAACCCTTGTTTGATACCTGTAATATAATTACTTCTTCCATATCGGTTGAGTAATTCCCCCACACCTTTTGCGTTGTACTCATCTTTAGTACACGATACCCCTAGTTAACCCCTCAGAGCCTATCCTTTTCGCGGTTCTCGTGATGTTTCGGTTTTTCCGGAATATCAATGAAGAGCATTGTTTACACCCCACCCCCAAATATACACCCAAATCGCCTTAGCCTACCCCTTATGCACTCACTTTTAGTGCAAATGTTTGTTATCACCCTAAACCCTTAGTTCAATTATCTAGTTGCTTGCATAAGTTGCTAAGTCGAGTCATATCCTTTGTATACAGTTTTGGGACGATTGGGATTCATGGGAAAAGTTAAAGTTTATGAAATGACGGGAAGGGAACGTTAAAAATTCAAATTCCCTTTGTTTGCGTAATAATGTACCCCAAGTGTTTTGATCTTTTCAAATCGGGTCAAATTAGTGTTAGAGTAATAAAAACTCAAGTGTAGGGATGTGCCTATAAATCCCTATTATTTTGATGTTACCATAGAGGATGGTAGAGTAAAAGTGTATGAAAAAAAAAAATTGAAAAAAAAAAGAAGAAAAAAGAGAAAAGAAAAAAAATAGAGTGATTGAAAAAAAAAAAAAAAAAAAAAAAAAAAAAAAAAAAAAAAAAAAACATACGGGCTACCATCCTACATCTATCTTTGAATTTATGTTTGTTTATTTCAGTTATCTAGAGTTTAGAGTGTCGAGTCTTGGCTTAGCAATGCCATTCTTCGTATGCTTGTAACATAGAGATTTTTGACTTGCCACCACTAAATAGCCTATCCCACCAAACCCTTGTTTCCCTACCGTAAGCCTAACATTACAACCCTTTAAAAGACCTCTTTGATAGTCTTTCCTAGGTGCTTACGCCAAAGCGATGGAGGTTTGATCTATTCTCAAGCCTATGGTAATCTATGTACTAGGACCGGTTAATGAGTGTTTATCTTCCATTTCCTATTTGTTATATTTCATATATACACCCGAGAGAGATGTGAGTATCCAAACACCCCATGTGAGGTGCTAGTATGTAATTTCCGTGCTTGTTATGACTTTTGCGGGGCTTATATGTAAAACCCTAAATTCATAAACATGTGAATTGACCTTTTTGCCCTCGAATTAAATAATTACGAAACTCGTAAACACGTCAATCTCGTAGAATATGTTAAACATTTATATCACAAATAAGTTATGCAAGACAATGATAAATAAAATACACTTATGTCTACAAAATAAATATTACACAGATAAATGATTTTTAAGGTACCAAACTATATTAGAGCATGTAAAAAATTCACTTATACTAACAAGGGGTCTAGATTCATCACAAACTTGATAATTATGGTCATTGATTTAGTCTTAAAATTTCCCCCTAATTGGCCTAGTAAAATGCCCCAAATCCCAACTCATTCTAATCACACGTTAATTCCCATTCAATCTCATTAAAAACTTGCCATCCTATGTAAAATAATAACAAAGAAACCCTAGTTCCCTTTCACAAAAGTGACGGCAAAAGGGCCTCCTCTCCTCCATTTTTTTTAGTCGACATCAAGAAATTCAAAAGAGATCATGCGTGGTCATGAAGCTGCTACAGTAAGTGAAAGAAAAAGGGCTGGTCGTGGGTTATAACCTGAAAATGGAGGCTGCTTTGGTGGTTTCTGTCGTGGGTTACAAGGCTATGTTGGTGGTTGTTTCATGCTTGCTTGTCGTGGGTTTAGGGGCTGCTTTAGTTGTGTGTTTACTGGTGCTGCTGGTCGTGGTATGTGGAGCACACAGGGGTGCTTGGTTTGCTTCGTTTCGGTCTCGTGTTCCTCCTTTTCTTGCACGGTTCAAAGGTATTAACGTCACCTCGCATTTCCTCTTTGTTTTCTGATGTGGAGTCGTGGCTATGGCATACCATACGCATGTTTTATATATACGTAACATGTTACATAAACCAATAAATTGTGGCAAAGTGTTGTCAAGTGAAAGGGACACATGAAATCATGTTATACATGTCAAATGAAAAAGGGCCTTTAATTTTCAATATGAAGCTGTTTTGGATTCCCCTTGTACACGTCATCTACATATCCCTTGTTAATGATATTGAGAAATGAGAACCTGTGCATCTAATATATTGTATGTTGACTAGGAAAAAAAATGACTAAATGGTCTCGCTTGGTTTATTGTTGGTCGTATGGTTTGGTTTTGGGTGGGTAAGGTTTTGACATTAAAAAAGAAGCCACACAAGGGTCATGTAAATCTTGTACTAATCGAGTCTAAGGGATGTATAACGTAAATAGAACTCGTAATCTTTAATTAGAGTTAAATTGTACATAAAAAATATGACGTATTAAAATGAGGTAATGTTGTAATTTATATATTTTGAAGGTTCGAATTTGTTTATATGATAACTAATGGAGTTAAATGAGTGGACTTGATATATTTACGTTTTAAACCCTAAACTTGTAAAACTTGACATAAATGACCCTTAAAGTGTGTTAACACTTGTTTTCACTATTTTAACCTAAATTAACTTTGATTATATAATTTATGACTAAAACAGCTAATTATAGAAACCTGCTATTTTTAGAAAGTTACTTAATATGGAAACCGGCTAATTATGGAAACCTGCCTAAAATAGAAAGTTACCTAAAATGGAAAGTTACAAAAGTAGAAACCTGCTAAAAATGGAAAGCCGTCTAAAATGAGTAATCCGATCTTAATAAACGTTATTTAATTCATATAGGTTCCGGACGACGGGATTGACCTTCTTTTCTTGGTTTTACTTTCATTGTGATTTGCTCGGAATAAGGTACAGATATTCTGACCTTACCTCTTAAGGTTTCTCATGATTCGTGTTCATCTTTCGATTCTAGCTTGATATGTTATGCTTTACTCTAAGCCTCTTTATTAGGGCTTCCCTATGACTCTGCTATGCTCCCTTTGATATGAAACTATATGAACCTTTGATATGAAAACTTTGATATGAACTTTGATATGGAAACTTCGATATGAAACCTTGATATGAACTTTGATATGAACTTTGATATGAACTCTGATATGAACTTTGATATGAACCATTATGATATGATTATGCTTTGACCCTTCAGTTTGATACCTGAGCCAGATATGTGTTCCTAGTCAGGAAGGTAACCTGACCGTGTCATTGATGCACCAATGGCATGACTTTAGTGTGGTTGAGTGATGTTCCACACCTTCCCCATTATGATATGATTATGAGCTCACTATATGTATATGATTTGGCCACTATGTTTCCGGGGGGCGTATGGATGCATCCTAGATATGATATGTTTCGAGGGATTTGATCTGTTTGGAGATATATATGGTGAATGATGTCGGGTGCAATCCGCGTCATCACAAATTCTGGGAGCTAGCTACTCCATGTGTTACTGAGGTCTCCCCTCCTATTATGTATGGTATTCCGAGGTCACCCCTCCGAATACAATGGCTACTTGTGATATGATATGATATGTTTCCGGGCTCGGGTAGATTTTTGATAACCCTTACACTTTTGATATATCTATATTGTACCTTCCGTATTTCCCAACGCACCATAATCTGTATTACTTGTTCATTACTCAGTACCCTTATATGATTCACTTTTACCAAGATATAGATACTCCATTGCATTGATCTGTCACACTTTAATTCCGTTACTTCAGACTAAGGTTCCATTCACGTACCGGGTTATTATATGTTTATTGGATTTGATTATGATATTCGTGTTTTATATGACTACTGATTACCCTGTTATGATATGATTAATATGCGATTATAAGATTTACCTGTGGTCATCTGATGAGATGCTATCTTAGTATTATGTGATCCTTTTGATTTGTCTGGCAACCATGCTTGTGTGCAATCGATTGTTGATCTGTTTATATTTTGTACCTCGTTCGATTAATCTCGTGGACTATGACTATCCGTGGTATCCTTATCTGCTTGTTGTTGACCTGCCATGTTTGCATTTCTGTTTATGCTACTGTTTGATTTGGTGGATGGTTCAACTTATGACGTCTAGCTTGTTAACTTGTTTAATTGCCCTGCTATATATTTAATTCATTTAATTATAGTGTTCATACTGTATTCCTACTTGTTACTTGTGACTGCCATGTTTTGACTACCGTTATGATACTGATCATGTCTTCAATTAAGAGTTTTGACCTGTGTGAATTGCCATGCTCACTGATTAATTATTTGCTTCCGTTTTCCTGTAGATATCTATTTGGCTTGTATGTATTTTGATTTCCTGAATTGATTGTATGACATATACGTTGTGTGGATGCTATGCCTGCTATGTTTGCTTATGTTTCAGTTCTTGTATGTCTGGTTTGTATGTGCTTGTTTTTATGTCATCGATGCTTTGCTTCGCTTCGCTCTCCTTGTTATCTGTTCGTTTGGGTATCGGTATAATTGTGTTATGCAGGATCCTCTTTGACCCATTACTCTCATTTCGCTGCAACTTTGTTATCCGTTCCTTTGTTTCATTTGCATTTCATATTTTATTTAGCTTTCGCTTTGTTATATCTGTTCACTGGGCTTTTTAAGCTCAGCCGCATTTCTTTTCCTGCGGCAGGTTTTAGGTTTGAAGATGGGCTTTGATTGGGCTGAGAGTTGGATTATCTGAGTGGACTAACCCTAGTTACCTTGTTATTTGGACTTATTTTGGCGGGCTATTGTTTTGAGATTTCATTTTATCTTAGACATTTTGGGTTGTAATTTTCCTTGTAAATCAATTGTGATTATGACTTGGTACGTTATTATTTAAGACCTCCGCTTGTAAAAATTTACTTGTATGTTCTGATATGACACCAGAATGTAACACTTCTACCCTCGTCGGGTTGGGGTGTTACAATTATGGTATCAGAGCCAGGTTTCGTCTTGTTGACCTTAGGATTGACCTGTGAGGACTTGGGTAGACACTAGGCTTCCGTCTGTTATGATATATTCCGATTCCTTTTGATTGTCGTTCAGATTTGACTTCGATAATATTTTGTCTTCACTGTTTTGGTCTTCTTCTCTTCACATTTGATTTTACTATTTTGTCTTCGCACATCCGTTTTTCGATCGTTAGATGGAGACTACCCGTGGAGCCGAAGATGATGGTGCCGAACCTGTGTTGCTGCAACAGTCTCTGAGCTGGAGAGGTTCGTGAAGCAGAAGCCACACCCGACTGCCGTGCTGCTGGAGGCATCAGGATGCTGCTGGAGGAAGCTGGACGGACCACCCAAAGACGCAAAAGACGGAGACAAGATTCAACCGGTGGCTGAGAGGGTTTATCTACTTCATATGATTTGGGCGCGACTTGTGTTACTCCTATTCGTTTGTCATGCGTTTTGAGGCGGTTTGATATGCTTTTCTTGATTTGTTCGGAACTCGGTTTGAATCGTGAAGTTTTATCGTTTGATTTGTTGTTAATATCTCAGCTTTTCTTTTGGATCGTCAGTAATGAGTCATGAGGAACCGTGTTATGCTAGTTGATGGCCTTCTCTCTTTTGTGGTATGGTAAGTTGTTTTGATGTGGTATATGTTGTATGTATGTGATCTGGTCTGCTTTGGTATGTTACTTGGTATCTGTATATGATATGTTTTGTTGTGATATTGGTTATGTGATTTGTCATGACCCGGGACAGAATATGATGACAATGAGGACTTGTTATATGATGCAAGTATTATGACGCCTGATCAACGTGATAATACCGAGATCATGTAATTTGAACTTATTGGAAATCATACGACGTTCTGGGAAATGCCTGGGGTTGGTACGTGAATGGAATAAGGCTTATATCCGTTATTTGACACCCCTCATGTTCGTTTGAAATTCTGTACCTCTTTGCGAGATTCTCACCGACATCTGTTATGTGTAAGTTATGTACGCTGTGGAACCAAAATCGTTATGATCTGTGTGAAACTATGGATTGCTACGTCAGCCCTAAACTTGTACGTCTCCGTGTACCTTTGCGACTTCAATTTTCGAGGACGAAAATTTTATTTTAGAGGGGAAGAGTTGTAAAACCCTAAATTCATAAACATGTGAATTGACCTTTTTGCCCTCGAATTAAATAATTACGAAACTCGTAAACACGTCAATCTCGTTGAATATGTTAAAATTTATATCACAAATAAGTTATGCAAGACAATGATAAATAAAATACACTTATGTCTACAAAATAAATATTACACAGATAAATGATTTTTAAGGTACCAAACTATATTAGAGCATGTAACAAATTCACTTATACTAACAAGGGGTCTAGATTCATCACAAACTTGATAATTATGGTCATTGATTTAGTCTTAAAATTTCCCCCTAATTGGCCTAGTAAAACGCCCCAAATCCCAACTCATTCTAATCACACGTTAATTCCCATTCAATCTCATTAAAAACTTGCCATCCTATGTAAAATAATAACAAAGAAACCCTAGTTCCCTTTCACAAAAGTGACGGCAAAAGGGCCTCCTCTCCTCCATTTTTTTTAGTCGACATCAAGAAATTCAAAAGAGATCATGCGTGGTCATGAAGCTGCTACGGTAAGTGAAAGAAAAAGGGCTGGTCGTGGGTTATAACCTGAAAATGGAGGCTGCTTTGGTGGTTTCTGTCGTGGGTTACAAGGCTATGTTGGTGGTTGTTTCATGCTTGCTTGTCGTGGGTTTAGGGGCTGCTTTAGTTGTGTGTTTACTGGTGCTGCTGGTCGTGGTATGTGGAGCACACAAGGGTGCTTGGTTTGCTTCGTTTCGGTCTCGTGTTCCTCCTTTTCTTGCACGCTTCAAAGGTATTAACGTCACCTCGCATTTCCTCTTTGTTTTCTGATGTGGAGTCGTGGCTATGGCATACCATACGCATGTTTTATATATACGTAACATGTTACATAAACCAATAAATTGTGGCGAAGTGTTGTCAAGTGAAAGGGACACATGAAATCATGTTATACATGTCAAATGAAAAAGGGCCTTTAATTTTCAATATGAAGCTGTTTTGGATTCCCCTTGTACACGTCATCTACATATCCCTTGTTAATGATATTGAGAAATGAGAACCTGTGCATCTAATATATTGTATGTTGACTAGGAAAAAAAATGACTAAATGGTCTCGCTTGGTTTATTGTTGGTCGTATGGTTTGGTTTTGGGTGGGTAAGGTTTTGACATTAAAAAAGAAGCCACACAAGGGTCATGTAAATCTTGTACTACTCGAGTCTAAGGGATGTATAACGTAAATAGAACTCGTAATCTTTAATTAGAGTTAAATTGTACATAATAAATATGACGTATTAAAATGAGGTAATGTTGTAATTTATATATTTTGAAGGTTCGAATTTGTTTATATGATAACTAATGGAGTTAAATGAGTGGACTTGATATATTTACGTTTTAAACCCTAAACTTGTAAAACTTGACATAAATGACCGTTAAAGTGTGTTAACACTTGTTTTCACTATTTTAACCTAAATTGACTTTGATTATATAATTTATGACTAAAACAGCTAATTATAGAAACCTGCTATTTTTAGAAAGTTACTTAATATGGAAACCGGCTAATTATGGAAACCTGTCTAAAATAGAAAGTTACCTAAAATGGAAAGTTACAAAAGTAGAAACCTGCTAAAAATGGAAAGCCGTCTAAAATGAGTAATCCGATCTTAATAAACGTTATTTAATTCATATAGGTTCCGGACGACGGGATTGACCTTCTTTTCTTGGTTTTACTTTCATTGTGATTTGCTCGGAATAAGGTACAGATATTCTGACCTTACCTCTTAAGGTTTCTCATGATTCGTATTCATCTTTCGATTCTAGCTTGATATGTTATGCTTTACTCTAAGCCTCTTTATTAGGGCTTCCCTATGACTCTGCTATGCTCCCTTTGATATGAAACTATATGAACCTTTGATATGAAAACTTCGATATGAAACTTTGATATGAACTTTGATATGGAAACTTCGATATGAAACCTTGATATGAACTTTGATATGAACTTTGATATGAACTCTGATATGAACTTTGATATGAACCATTATGATATTATTATGCTTTGACCCTTCAGTTTGATACCCGAGCCAGATATGTGTTCCTAGTCAGGAAGGTAACCTGACCGTGTCATTGATGCACCAATGGTATGAATTTAGTGTGGTTGAGTGATGTTCCACACCGTCCCCATTATGATATGATTATGAGCTCACTATATGTATATGATTTGGCCACTATGTTTCCGGGGGGCGTATGGATGCATCCTAGATATGATATGTTTCGAGGGATTTGATCTGTTTGGAGATATATATGGTGAATGATGTCGGGTGCAATCCGCGTCTTCACAAATTCTGGGAGCTAGCTACTCCATGTGTTACTGAGGTCTCCCCTCCTATTATGTATGGTATTCCGAGGTCACCCCTCCGAATACAATGGCTACTTGTGATATGATATGATATGTTTCCGGGCTCGGGTAGATTTCTGATAACCCTTACACTTTTGATATATCTATATTGTACCTTCCGTATTCCCCAACGCACCATAATCTGTATTACTTGTTTATTACTCAGTACCCTTATATGATTCATTTTTACCAAGATATAGATACTCCATTGCATTGATCTGTCACACTTTAATTCCGTTACTTCAGACTAAGGTTCCATTCACGTACCGGGTTATTATATGTTTATTGGATTTGATTATGATATTCGTGTTTTATATGACTACTGATTACCCTGTTATGATATGATTAATATGCGATTATAAGATTTACCTGTGGTCATCTGATGAGATGCTATCTTAGTGTTATGTGATCCTTTTGATTTGTCTGGCAACCATGCTTGTGTGCAATCGATTGTTGATCTGTTTATATTTTGTACCTCGTTCGATTAATCTCGTGGACCATGACTATCCGTGGTATCCTTATCTGCTTGTTGTTGACCTGCCATGTTTGCATTTCTGTTTATGCTACTGTTTGATTTGGTGGATGGTTCAACTTATGACGTCTAGCTTGTTAACTTGTTTAATTGCCCTACTATGTATTTAATTCATTTAATTATAGTGTTCATACTGTATTCCTACTTGTTACTTGTGACTGCCATGTTTTGACTACCGTTATAATACTGATCATGTCTTCAATTAAGAGTTTTGACCTGTGTGAATTGCCATGCTCACTGATTAATTTTTTGCTTCCGTTTTCCTGTAGATATCTATTTGGCTTGTATGTATTTTGATTTCCTAAATTGATTGTATGACATATACGTTGTGTGGATGCTATGCCTGCTATGTTTGCTTATGTTTCAGTTCTTGTATGTCTGGTTTGTATGTGCTTGTTTTTATGTCATCGATGCTTTGCTTCGCTTCGCTCTCCTTGTTATCTGTTTGTTTGGGTATCGGTATAATTGTGTTCTGCAGGATCCTCTTTGACCCATTACTCTCATTTCGCTGCAACTTTGTTATCCGTTCCTTTGTTTCATTTTGCATTTCAGATTTTATTTAGCTTTCGCTTTGTTATATCTGTTCACTGGGCTTTTTAAGCTCAGCCGCATTTCTTTTCCTGCGGCAGGTTTTAGGTTTGAAGATGGGCTTTGATTGGGCTGAGAGTTGGATTATCTGAGTGGACTAACCCTAGTTACCTTGTTATTTAGACTTATTTTGGCGGGCTATTGTTTTGAGATTTCATTTTATCTTAGACATTTTGGGTTGTAATTTTCCTTGTAAATCAATTGTGATTATGACTTGGTACGTTATTATTTAAGACCTCCGCTTGTATAAATTTACTTGTATGTTCTGATATGACACCAGAATGTAACACTTCTACCCTCGTCGGGTTGGGGTGTTACATTATATGTGTTGTGGACCGTTTTGAATTAATGCTTCATGACCCCTAACTTATAAATTAATTGGTTAAAAGCACATTTGCTTGAGGACAAGCAAATAACAAGTGTAGGGATATTTGATAAGGTTCTAAAAGGTACCATTTTGAGGGGTCGTTTTAGTCCTTATTTGATTACTTTTGTATCCGTTATTGCTTAATATCGTTCCTTTTCACTTTTTAGGTCTCTTGAAGGCAAAATGCTGGAATGGCATTTATTTGGACGAAAAGGCGCGAATATATGAAGAAAATGGCTAAAGTCAAAATCGAGACACTCACAGCTGCTGAAATTAGAAGGCGACGGCGTCAGGTGCTAATGGCGACGCCGTCCCAAAATTGTTGTGACGGTCCAGAACCCAAAACTCGTATTTTCAAGCGACGACGTCTAGTTGTGAAAGAGTAGGCCGTCGCTACTCAGACGGCCTAGATGCAATCCAGACGACGTCAGAAGATGAAGAGGATGGCGTCACGGACATAAGGTGACGCCGTCGCAAGGTTAACGTGGCCAAGACGAAACTCTAATGACGGCGACACGACGGCGTCACGAAACATAAGGTGACGCCGTCGCATATGTAATCTTATATATAGAATCCGAATTTTTCAGTTTTAGGGGAGTCTTTTTGGAGTGAAAACCTAAAACCGAACCTAAGGTGTCTTGTACAGTATTTTAGGGTTTTAAACCCTATCTTACATCAAGATAAGTCTTTACTTCATTAATTTAATTATGTCTTTGATTATTTGTGTGTATGCTTGCATGTTCTCCATGTCCGGCTAATTTATTTGTGTGTTTGCTTAGGAAGTATGAAACTTAATTATTGAATATTGATTGGTTGTTTCTTATCTTAGTTGATATATGATCTAGTAATGCGATAGGTCATTCGTTGTGTACTTAATGCTTGATTCATCTTTGTGAACCTTAGAATATAATTACCTGAGTAGTTGTAGGCTAAACCATCCAAAGAGTGCCTTAGAGTAAGAGTTTATCATCCCTAGTAGGTTTGTAGACGAGACCCTTTGGTAAGTTCAAAGAGTTAGGGAGAAACGCATACCCTACAATTTTAGACACACAACGCAACTAAGAATAAGACGTGACAACTCAACTATCAATAGGAGATAATTAAGGAGTAGTACAACCTAAGTAAACACATCTTTAAACTATCATACGAGCACACATTAATTAGACATAGACTCCCACAACCTTAGTTTAGATAATTAGATAATAGTAGAGAAATCGGTAGAAATACCAACCCCCCCCCCCCCCAAATCCAATACCCGAGATTCGTACTTTTCCATTTCATAAAACATAAAAAGATAAAAAATAATCTTCCTCAACCTTAACCTTAGCGTAGTAACTTCTTACTAGCATTCCTATTCCCCTAGAGAACGATATCAATACCCGTGGCTTACCCTAATTACTACACTACAACGATTAGGTTCACTGCCTAGGGTGTTATAAAACTTGCTCGAAGAAAAGGAAGTTTCCTTGACCCCGAACGACGCGTGTAGCGTTATCAATAACGCTACTACAAACATGCACAATTTGAGCGTTATCAAATTCCCCCACACTTAAACTTTGCTTGCCCTCAAGCAAATCTAAGAAAAGAAAAATTAAACTAAATACCGAAATGACAAAACGAAAAGAAAATTAAAAAAAAAATCAAAATATTTTTGGCTTTTTTTTTTTTTTTTTTTTTTTTTTTTTTAACATAACACACATAAAAATAAGCGAAAAATGAGCGCAAACTCCCTCACACTTAAGGTTTTGCTTGCCCTCAAGCAAATCTAGAAATTAAGAAAAATAAATCCCACGTGGTGCATGAAATATGATTAGAAAAATGTGATGCAAATCTACCAAGTACAAGTACAAGATAAGATTCATCGTTTTAAGCTTTAACAGGTGAAAAACCGAGATGTTTGACAATACCCTATGAATTTTCTCGCTTGATAACATGGCTGAGCACCTCACGAAAAAGAACGGATGTATAATTCACTCAACACTTAATTTATTTAGTGATGGATTGTATTAAGGAATAGTACACTCATATTGCTCAGTCATGATCTAAATATTACCATAGGCTTGTACAAGAAACAAAACTCCACCGACGTGGCGTAAGCACCAAGTGTAAACATCTAAAGAGGGCTTTTATTCGGGTTATAACCATAGGCTTCAGGGTAATAAAGGGTATGGATAAGGCATGGGAATATTTATGAAATTGGTGTTAAAGAAAAATAAAGTCAAGTCTAATACCCATGTTGCTAGTAACCGAACAATCCGCAAACCCAAAAATGATTATAGTTACAAGCTTCTCTTCACATATCGATCACCAAATATATATATTACGTCTTAGCACATTGGCTAATCGATAACTCAAACATACTTCATCTTCCTTCATTTTCATAATAATATAGCACATTGGCTATAATTGTCATCACACATTTTTTTTTCATTTTTTTTTCGATGACTTATTTATTTATTTATTTTTATTTATTTATTTATTTTTTTCTCATACATCACATCTCCCCCACACTTCGTATAAGCATACACCACAAAAATACAAATAAGAAGTATGCATCCTTCGTCTTTGTCGGAATGGCACACACGAATGGCAAAGTGCGGCTAACTCATAATTATCAAAAACTATCCAACATACCAAGCAACTAGCAACCAACCATTTAGACATTGATAAAGGGGTAGGCTGAGGTTTAAAGTGTAAAATATTTTTGTATTTTTCTGGATGTAACAAAAAAGAAAGGGATGGCTCGGAGGGTATAACTAAGGGTATCTAGCGCTAAAGATGAGCGCTAACAAATGGGTCCATGTGGGTGGTTAACTAACCGATGTGATTAGCTAATATATCATTAGATGTAAACGGAAGGCCATTTGGTTTTATGCCTAAGGGTGCCTCTTTATCACACGAATACACTTATATCACACGAATGTGATCTTACTGCGGTCTGGTAATGATTTACAAGTACAAGTTCTAGAATAAATAAAATCATCGGCACACTCATAGCAAAAGATTCAAGCATAAAAGATGTATGCTATATATGAAACAGGCTAAAATCCTCACAATTTAGTGGAAGGGCTATAAAATGTGCTAGCAAATGTCATCGATCCCAGAAATGGATTGCAATATTAATCGGGACACATCTCAAATTTTTCAAAAATTACCGATTTCACCAGTGGATTGATCCAGTTATTCTAATATATTATCAATAAGCGTGAAAACAACTAGATCACAAGGGCAAACAAGTTCACAAAATAAAAAATTGGCCCAAAATTAGGAATTTAAAAACTAGTTTCGCTTTTCACAATAATATTTCCCCCCACACTTAAGTTAAGCACACGAAAGAAAAATAATTTAATAATCTAGTTACGACTTTTATTTTTTTATTTATTTTTTATTTATTTTTCTTTTTTCTTTTATTTTTTGTATTTTTTTAAAAATTTTAATACCAAACATGACTTATTCTTGTCCCACGAGTTCTTGGTAGCTCCATTGAAACGCACAAAGAAGCGGAGAAGCAGGTCAGCGCGAAGCATATTAAAAACCCAACTTCTTTAGGGAATTAGGGAGACCCGCCTTAAACCTCTCACACAGTTTGTTTACAATGGGTGAGCCTTACTTTCGAGGGATTTAAAAAAATCAATTTATTAAAATAATCTACCAAAAAAAACAAACAAGGCAAAAATAACACAGAAACAAAATAAAACAATTGCGAAAACTTCAAAGCATGTAGAGATAGGGAAAATTTAAATAATAAGTCCAAGAGAAACGAAACCTTCCGGGCATCACGATCGAACTCCATATGATATGATGCTAAGCAAACGCTAGCATAAGTGTGTGAGATCAATCGATTTCTCATCCAAACATGTCCAATCAAGTGTATAAGGTTCACGATCCAACCAATCCTTCCTCCAAGAGCTTATTAAATCTGCAGAAAAAACAAAACTACAAGAAACGCGTAAAATTCTAAAACTCACTTTCGTAGGCATCACGGTTGCATTTAGCGTATGCAACAAGCCTTTAAACCCCTCGGTGGCCCGAGTGGACGAGTTATAGTCTCGTGAGGGTTTCCAGTGAACATACCCACAAAGTTCGAAACACTTTTATTTTTAAAACACATGTACTTATTTATTCAAAATGTACTAAATTAACAAAACTTAAAATGCAAAAACAAAATTAAGTAGAATAAAAGAAATGCTACTCTTGCAAAAACAAAAAGACATTTAAACTTATTTTATCTAAACACAAATACACAAGAACAAAAAACAAAAAAAAAATGTTTTTTTTTAACAGATTAGTCCAACCGATCCGGTTACGGGGAGTGACCGATCGGTTGGGACGAACCAAATGAGACCAACCTTCCAACCGAAACGGTTACGGCCAATGACCGATCGGTTGGAGGCAATTTTTAAGATTTTTTTATTTTTTTTTTTATTTTTTATTTTTTTTAGAACCACAAGTTCTATTTCAAAATTTTCATTTGATAAAATAAAAAAGAACACAGAAAGTGACGAACACTAAAATAAACACAAGTAAATAAAACACATAAACACACATGTATACAAGAACGCCAAATACATAAAACAAAACAAAACTTAGAACATAAATAAACACAAAATCACGATCACAGAAAAATGACAATCACATAGATGCAAGCACACACAATTTGTCACGTAAAACAAATAAAACAAGATAATCTAAACAAGATAGTCTTATTTAAAATTAATATGAAACTAACATAGATAATAATAACACAAACAAAAAGAAACACAAACATGCAAGAGATCACATAACATAAAAAAAACACACACGAAACAAGAAACACACGAACTATTTTTTTTTTTTTTTTTTTTTTTATTTATTTTTTTAACAGAACACACAACCGGATCCGGTTACGAGTAGTGATCGATCGGTTGTAGTGGTTTTATTAAGTACGAGGCTTCCAACCGATCCGGTTGGAGTGCCAACCGATTCGGTTGGTTGATTCTGGGTGGTTTTGGTGGTTTTTTCGAAAGCGATTTTTAGCACACTTAGAAAGCAATCATTTAAATGAGCATTTTTAGAACACAAGAAACGAAATCCCAACATCAAAAACTTGATTTTGATGCAAAGATCATTTGAGCAATTATGAGAAAATGAGATTTTTGGACAGAAAACGCAAGAGAAGCAATTTAAGCAAACATCATGAGCAATCAAACAATCAAACAAACACAAGAATTCAAACACAAGTCCCCGGCAGCGGCGCCAAAAACTTGATGGTGACGATGCCTGAATTATCATGAAAGCAAACAAACAATTTATCAAACAAGAAAACAATCAAACGAACAAACAAGTGCAAAACAAATCCCCGGCAGCGGCGCCAAAAACTTGATGTGCTTCGTCGTGGTTTTAAGTTTATAACAAGAATTACCGGTTAACTAGGAACACATTCGGGCAAGTATACCCTAGTCAAGTTGTAGTATAGTATATGGTAAATCAAGGTCGTCCCAAGAGACTTGGTTCCACTACAAGTGTCGTTTGTTTGTTTAAGCAAGTAACAAGTTGATGGTTATGATTGTCACATATCAAACCAACAAGAAAAGCAATATAAGAACAAGCACGTATCAAGGTCGTGGTTATGATTGTCACGGATCAAACCACTAAGAACAAGCACACAAAGAACATACATGTTTAGACAAATGATCACAAGGATATTTGGATGTTTAGTCTGGAAAACATATTATTAAAGATAATCTATATGAACTATAGAACCCATAATAATAGTTTTGTATTTTATAAATCAAATATGCATAAGCCTCAATCAAATGGTCATGTCATGAGTCTTATGCCTAAACAACAAAGAAATAATCCTTTCGGCCCTTATACTTTGATGTTATTAATCCGTGAAGTTCCATTTACTTGAACGATAATGACAACACATATTCAAAAGATTCCTTTCGGCCTCAATCCAAATTAAACCTTTACTTGTTATATTTATTAATTCTCTTGCACAATCGTCACAAAGTACAAGACCAAAATCATTTGTTGATTAATGAATTGGAACTAACCATTGTTAAGAATATTTCGACATTAGACACAACAATGATCAACCAAAACAATAAACAAGAACAAGTTCCAATTCAACCAAATATGATGCTATCAACATATTCCAAACAAACACCACAATTATCCAAACATCCTTTTATCACAAGTTCTCATATGAAATAAACAAGTATCAAGACAACATTCACAAGAATCACATAATCAACACAATCAAAGAACCAAACATGAATCATAACATTGAACATCATAAAAGTAACAAGAGTTTACCCAAAGTAAGATTACATTAGGCAAAGGTGAAGGATTATAGCACTCCTTCAAGCCTCCAGTCAACTACAACTTCTAACCAAGCATACTTCTGGAAATGGCAGAGGTTTGTGGTCTTTTGGGAGAGATAAATTTGGTGGAAATTCGTCCTTAAGGGTGGTAGCAAGAATTACACACACAAAACTAACCAAAAATGGTCTTATTTATAGGTAGAAGCCACCCTTAGCCACCAAGTAAGTTTCTTGGGCACAAAGTGTCATAAATTAGCAGGTTTAGGAGTTATTAGAGCCATATAATTGGACTTTAGACTTAATGACACTTAAGGATGCATTAAAAATAACTTGGAGAGGTCAGCTTTGCGTAACCGTTTCGGTTGCGCTCCAACCGATCCGGTTGCGACTTTTTGACAGAAAAGTTCAAAAGCCAAATTTGTAGATCTTTCTCTTAGCTTTCCGTGGCCGTGAACGGGGAGTCAAACGGAGTCCGTATGCAAAAGTTATGGCCAAAATGGTGAAGGTGTGTCGGGAACAACGAGTCTCCCATTATGTCTTCGTTTAAGGTTCTTTTCTTCAGTTCTTTCTCGTTTTCCTTCTTGAACTTTATTCTTGAGTCTTTGGACCACTAACTTGATGAATTTATCTTCTCGAATATACTCCACAAGTCTTGCTTTTGTCAGGAATTCTTCGTATATGGAGAAATCTTCGTATTTCACTTCTTTTTCCGTCTTTTCCTCCACTTTCCTGTACTTGGCTACAAATGAACTTGAAAACACACTTTTGTACAATTAAGTAACAAAATCATATGATTATAGCCAAATAACACACATAAAAGCATGGATAACGCTACTAAAAACATGCACAATTTGAGCGTTATCAGAGCTTCAATACCATTTTTCTTTGTTTCACATAGTTCCCAACTCTCTTCCCTTTCTCTCTCTAGAACTTTCTTTCTCTAAACTTTGTTAACGCCCCACATGGTTATGGTTTAATGTGTTTGTGAAATCCTATATATTACAATCCGTATGTCACAACATCACATAATACCAACACCACAATGGAGGATTCAGAGATTGATGTTAGCTGATGATCTCAAAGTTGGCTCAAAACTCATTATCACGTGGATCAGTAAAAAGACCTCCACTTGGATTATCCAAACATGCAATGTGAAGAATCAATGACTACGAGCTTCAGAGCAAAGTACTACATCAAGAATGCAAGAACAATTTATAATGTAATATCTGTTTGTATTCAATGTATGTTTAATGTGTGTTTGAGGTAACCTCCCTTAGGGGGAGATTGTTAGGATTTAGTAAATCCAGTTATTGAAGAGTCGGTCATCTCAAGTATATATAATCGTTAGAAAGCTCGTAGTCGTAGATTATTATAAGTTAAGTAGTATTTAGTTTATGTAACACCGTGGAGGACGGACGGGTCTTTACCCACTGTATGCCTGATCCACAGCCCGATAGGTGGCGATTTATGTAATGACTATAAATACTCTCTACCTCCCAAGGTAGAGAGTTGTAGTTCATAATAAGATTTCTTCTTTCTCTCACTAAAGTTCCCAACCTCTAACTTTCTCTCTCTAAAACATCTTTGTACGCCTATTTGATCTTATGGTTTAGTGTATTTGTGAAATCCAATATGTTACAGGACAAATCCCCACCATTCATCTAGTTTGGTCTAATGGTGCAGATTAACCCAAGATTTAATAGATAAACCTAAGTCCATATTTGCATATTTTTGCATAAACAGTAACGCAGCAAGGACAAAATTGAAAGTTTAGGGACAATATTTGCAGATTTTTTTTCGAGGACATTATTTGCATTTCTCGCAAAGTTAAGGGAAATTTTTTGCACTTTACTCTTTCAAAGAAGAACAAGAGAACGAAAAAGTTATTCTCATATTCTTTCTATATTTTTTTAAATGTAGAAACGTTTATATATTAGAGTCACTCTATTTTGTTTACCCACAAATCCATGCTTACCGACAAATCCCCACCATCCATCTAGTTTGATCTAATGGTGGAGATTAACACAACCTTTAATAGATAAACACAAGTCCATATATGCAGATTTTTGCATAAACAGTAACGCGGCAAGGACAAAATTGAAAGTTTAGGACAATATTTGCAGATTTTTTTTCGAGGAAATTATTTGCATTTTTCGCAAAGTTAAAGGACATTTTTCGCATTTTACTCTTTCAAGGAAGCACAAGAGGACGGAAAAGTTATTCTCATATTCCTTCTATTTTTCTTTAAGATGTAGAAACCTTTATATAATAGAGTCACTTTATTTTGTTTACCCACACATCCATGCTTACCAAGGGAAAAATCTCGACCATCCATCTAATTTGATCTAATGGTGGAGATTAACCCTAGATTTAATAGATAAACCTAAGTCCATATTTGGAGATTTTTGCATAAACAATAACGCGGCAAGGACAAAATTGAAAGTTTAGGGACAATATGTTGGAATCACTCCTAAACATGATTTCAAGTGTTTGTAATTAAATGTAATAGTTAGCTTAATTATGGCCTTTATGTTTGTCATTAGCTTAGGCTTATGTAGAAGGCCCATAAGCCTAGGCCCAAGTCCAATAAGGAAAGGAAGGGACTAGGAGTGTTGCCCTAGCTCCCTCTCCTATAAATACTTTGTAATAACCCTCACTTGAGGGTTGGTTGTTCAATTTATTCTCTCATTCACTCCCTACGCATAACCGGTCTTATTCATACGTGTGTGTGTGTGTGTTTGATTATTGTTCAACCGATCATTCTCCTTCTCTATTTCTTACATATTGATGCTTGTGTTACTAATATGGTGACCTAACAGTGGTATCATTCGCCAAATAGTTGGGTGAACATATTTGTTTTTTTGAAGTTTTTGTTTTGGGTCGTACGTCTAAAACAGGCTTCAACTTTATCACTCTTAAAAATTGATTTTTTACACTTTTTAATCCAAGATTCTTGTCCTTTCAACATTTTTAGGTGTTAAACTATCTGTTTTTGGCAAAAAGTTTCAAACTTTACGCGTGGATCATAGTTTTTAAACTAGGTTTTGAACGAGGTTCTTGTTCTACGCATAACTGTTTTCTAAGCTTTGGATCATCAAGTTTCACACTTTTGTGTTATTTTGGTGATATTGAATCTATTTCATCACAAAAATCTGGTTTGGAAACATCATTTGGCAGAAATCACTTTTGGCTAATTTCTACGCGTAAGAGAAACCCTAATCTTACGCGTAACTTGGCCTTGGTTTGATCTTCAGTTTCGTGGCTTACTCAGTGATTTTCTTGCTTGGATAAGCCTGAAAACACTTCGACTTTGGATATCTTTTGCACTGTGATAATTTAAAAGATCATTTGGGCAAAACCCTATAATTACGCATAAGCATAAGCTTACGCGTAGAATTTTTTACGCATAAGATTCATCTTACGCTTAAGCTTTGTCTTACGCATAAGTTAATCCTACGCCTAAGTTTTTTACGCCTAACTTCTTGTTTACGCATAACTTTAGTGTTTTCTCCTTAATTACGCGTAAGTTAATCCTACGCGTAACTATTGCTGTTACGCGTATCTTTGGTGTTTTTACGCATAAGTGGTACTTGGCTTTTCTGTGATTTCTACGCCTAAGGATACTTCATCAACAACGGTTCAATCGACTACAAAGATCCATTTAACAACACAAGTTTTCACATGTCACAACCACCATACTCTAACTACTTTCCTTACACTTATACTCAACGACAACAACAACTAAGTCCACAACATCAACAATTTAATCAACAACAACAAATTTATCAACAACAATTTAATCAACAACATACTCCACAACTTGCAGCAATTCCACAACCTCAAATGGTTCAACCACCACCAAGTCTTCAAGTTCAACCCTACATAAACGATTTCAATCAACATCCATCAAGGAGCACTATGAAGGAGCCGACTTGGTTTGCTAAGATGTGTGAAGCTTTAAGTAGCTAGCAATCCATTTATGAGACTGGATCACTTGATAGACCTCCAATGCTTACTCCAGGAAACTACAATCAATGGGTAATTAGGTTCTTTAGGTTTTGTGATATGAAGAAGCCAGATGGAAAGTTCTTAAAGAAGGTTATCTTGGAAGGTCCATTTCAGATGCCTACTATCGTTACACCCGGAGATCCAAATGCTGTTCCACCAAGAGATGATCAATCAAACATTGCTACTGTTGGACAACTGTCTGGAGATGAACTTATACACTATGAAGCTGATGAGCTTGCAATGCAATATATCCTTTTAGGATTACCAAACCTAATTATTCGAAGTGTTGATGCTCAAAAGACTTCAAAGGCGATGTGGGAACATATTCATCTTCTTATGGAAGGGACTGCACTCAATTAGGAGGATATGGAATCCAAAATTTACTTGGCTTATGAACACTTCATGATTGAACCTGGAGAGACACTAGAGTCTTATCATCATCGATTCTTAGACATCGTCAATGATTTGGATAAACACAACATCATCATGCCAAGAATTGCCATTAATACTAAGTTCCTAAGTAGTCTTGGTTCTGAATGGGAGAAGTATGTCATTTTTCTCCGTCAAGCGAAGAATATGCATCATGCTACATACAGATTGTTGTACGATTACTTGAAGCCTCATCAAAAGGAATTTGATAAGGAAAGGATTCTCCGTGCTCAAACTGTTTCACCTTCACTGCCGGATAATCAACAACTTGCTTTGTGGGCTCAAACTAGTTATCCTCCTCAACCAACAACTCAGCCAACTGCTACAATCACACCATATGATCCATCACAGCAACAATCTCAACAAACTCAATTGGTTCCATACAACAACAACAATGCTCAAGCATATATCAGTGAAGCTAATGAGGACTCCGATCCGTTCGATGCATTGCAACAAGGATTTGTTATGATTGCTAATGCTTTTGGCCGTTATACAAACAAATCCAACAATCGCATTCGTTCCTCATCTAACATAAGGAATCAGGCTGTTGTGAATAATGGACGAGTTGAAGTTCAGAATCGTGGTTATGGTCATCAGATAGGCGGTGGTCAAGGCACTACAACAAAATGAACCTAATGCAGCATTTTAGGAGCAACACTTTTAAAATATGTTGCTTTTTGGACAAAATTGGTTAAAATGCAACACTTTCAAAATAAGTGTCGCATATAGGGTTCTAAACCAACACTTTTTATCAAGTGTTGCAAATTTTACATAAAATATGCAACGTCTTTAAAGAATGTTGCATTTGTGGCCTCTTTAAGACAACACTTAACATCAAGTGTTGCGTATCTATACTACTTATAAAGCATGCATATCCCCAACCAAAACCCAACCCTCCATCTTTAAGATTCAGCCACTCATACCTACATCAAAGCCTAAATTTACACACACCAAACCAACATCCAACCCTAAAAAATTACCAACCCACAAAACCAATAAACCTACCATCCACCTTTTTATTTACCAAACAAAACACACACACACAAAAAACACTCTCCAATCTCCCACTTAAAACACAAGCATCTCATATCTCATCTCACACTAAAAAAAAACTCACACTATCCTTTCATCTCAATCTAAAAAAAACAAAAAACTCATTTCACTCTCTAAAAAAACTCTCACCAAAAAACTCATCTCACAAATCTTACTCTAAAAAAGAACTCATCTCACAAACCATCACTACAAAACCACCCTACTCTCACCACAACCACCCTAGGCTGCGACCACCGGACCACCCGACGCTGCGACCCCGCCACGCCACGCCACCACGGACCTCCCTAGGCTTCGACCACTGGACACCACCCTAACCATCCGATTGAGATATTTTGAGATAGTTTTTTCTATAGACCTATTTTTGTTTGTGTAGATCTAGAGTTTTTTTAATAGATCTAAATATTTTTTTGGTTGATCTAGAGTTTTGTATTTTTTTTTTATTTTTTTTTCTATATATCTATTTTTTTTATAGATCTTCAAGTTTTTTTTATTGATGTATATATTTTATTTGTAGATCTAACGTTTTTGTTTTTTTTAGTGCCGCTTGCAGCCCTCATACCGACGGCATCACCACCACCACCACAGAAAACGACGCCACCACCGAAATCCACACTCCATCATGTTCTTCCGCCGCCAGAACCACGATGACCCAAATGGTTTTCAAGTTTTGAGGTTTTTTTTTTTAGTTTTTTTTTTGTTAGTTTTTTAATAGATCTACTTATATTAATTAAGTTTTGAAAGTTGTTTTTAGATTGATAGATTTTAATTGTGAATCTAAAGATTTTATTGTAGATGTATACATTCTCTTGTAGATATATGGATTTTAGTTGTAGATCTAAAGATTTTATTTTAGATCTGTACGTTTTTTTGTTAGATCAATGTATTTTTTTATGTGATGATTTTTTATTCTGTCATATTTATTCGTGCCATAATTAAAAGAGTTGTGAGCACCAAATGTGAAATTGATGAGCTTTACATATTCAATCATAAAAGCGTTTCGTTTTGATCGAGTTACAGGTCCACCAAGTCATCAAATGTGAAATTGGACCCAACATGTCACTGAGTTATCAAATATGATTACTTTTGTTCCATGTGATTCAAATAACCAATGTGTAATGATCTCGCTTGCCTTGTATGATTTTTTTTTTTTTTTTTTTTTTTTAAATGTTAGTGATGTCGCTTGCCCTGTATCCGTCATTAGCTTGCCCTGTCTCGCTTGCCTTGTATGATTTTATTATGATAAAGTTTATGGTTTTAATTTTGTATTTTTATTTTAGTAAAATATTGTAAATATTACTTTTGGCTTAGAATGATTGATGGTGTACAATTATTTATGTGCGTGGTTGTGATTGATTGTATCTAATTCTTCAAGTGCCAACCATTACAATTTGTATTTAGATTCAATTTTTAGACTACATGTCAATATTTTTACGTGCTTTTAAGTAGTTTCCTTTTTTATTTAATTTGGAGTTGATGGTAATTTTAAATTTTATGTAAGTTTTAAAAGGTACAAAATTTTTTTTGTGTTATCAAAATTGCTATTGAAACATAACAATGATTATAACTTATAGTTTTAAATTAATTTTAGAAGCTTACTTATTATAAAGGCTTTTTTTTTTCTTTTTTTTTCTTTTTTTTTTTTTTTTTAAGTTTTTCACCCCATCAAATGTCACTATGACAAGACGTGGGCAAGTTTGAAAAATTTTGAATTCTTGGTAGTTGAGCCAAGGACAAAGAAGAAGATGAAAAAAAATCTAAAAAGCTGATCAGAACCAAAGTAAAATAAAATGCATTCTTTTTTAGATGCAAAAGTGACTTCTCAATGCAAAAATGACTAGACCGCCACATGTATCATGTGATTGCATTCTTTTCTTAAAAATGTAAAAATGACTCCAAATGTTATACATGTACCCATGTGTGTGTCAAAAAGGAAGACCAAAACTTGATTAAAGTTACTTGCGTCAATAATTTTACTCGGTCAATTCGAGTCAATCAACTAACCCGGAGTTGACTTTAACCCGACCAATCCAACTCGACTAACACTTGTGCAATATAAAAATATTGAAGCAAGTAAATTTCTTTAATCATTTTACGTATATTCGGGTTGAGCCGAACTTGAATTGACTCGAACCCGATCGAGTCAACCTCACTAACACCCCTGCATGGCTACATGTACCTTATTGACATGAATGATAATCTCTTAACTATGATATAAAAATGGAAGGTTGATATATAAAAACCGAAAGATGAATGTTTATCTTGCATCACGTATATGTACTACATTTTTCTAGAAACTAAAAATTGACGTTAATTGCTCCTTCAACCCAAAAAATGATGTTTTAGTTATTAAAATATTAATTGATTAATTCAACCTACAAAAGTATTAAAAAAGAAAATCTCGAACACAAATAAACGCTATCTCAAAAAGAAAACAATCATAATACGCCGGCGAAATAGTATTCTTGAAAAAAAAAGGCGAAATTTTGGCGAAACTAGACATAGCTGCCGCCAGACGCGGGTGCTCTTAATTGAATGGCCCGAACTTAAAATTGTATGATTGTTATTATGACATGTAACTTTTTTTAAATATATTTTTTTTACATATAGGAAAAAAATGGCTCTTAATTTACATATTATTAATAAAATTTACAAAAGTTGAACATCTTCATTTTTAAGTTTATCCATCTTATTCTTTTTTTGGTATCACTATAAAATAAGCTTTGAAACAATGTATCGAAGACAAAATATCCTAATCACCTAACCATCTTTCCTAAATTAACACAAAAGTTGTGCCCAAGGAAAAATTTGACACATGCTAAATTGATTCTAACATAATTTATTAGCCGCTAGGGTTATGCGCATAATATACAATGTCGTAAACCTCACTTGAGGATACAATAGAAAACACACACAAATATCAACGCAACCGGATTTTGTCAATAACTAAACGCTACCACGTGATCACGAATAAACATTTTCCGAGCAATATTATGTAACCCTACAAATACCGTTTGTCGAAGTAAAATTAATCGCATCTTAAAACTATTGTCGAAAACTAGACATTGCTGCCGCTAGAAACCGATGCCGCTAGGCACGGGTACTCGCCTAGTATTAACAACTATTGCAGCAATTTAACGAGATAAGTATTGCACCTTTTATGATTTCAAAAGAAACTAAATATTATGACAAATCGGTTCCATTATGTGGAGAGTCTTTGTTTCAACTGCTGAACATTATGCACAATTTAATATTCCCGTAAACATTGAGTGATTAAACTTACTTTTTTGTTCGGTTCACCTATTAATTGGTCAACAAATTGTGAGTATGAGTGTATGTGTATAAGAAAATTCTATCTACCTCTAAAACTAGAACCACTTGTAGCCACCACACATTACCATATATTTGGACGAACAGAGCAATCAACATCTAGCACATTTGACCAGAAAAATCACGCATCGGGCTCGGGTCCAACATCTTAAACTACAACCTGTCAGTTCATCTCATATAAGCTCCCCACCATGACCACCACTCACTAACAAGTTCTTGGCAGCCACCCCTTCCACTCCAATAACCATGCACGCATCCTAGATGTTTAATGTTTATCGTGCATATAAATAATAGTTAGTTAGCATGTTTATTGTTAGAATTTTGTCTGTTAGTATTGTGGTTATGTATATTCTTTGCATGGCAAAAACAGTGGCTAGTTTGCTACATAAACTTCAATACTCTTAGAAACTGAATACACAAAATTTTGTGATAATACTTCAAAGACATTTCATCAAACACTTTCTATGTACAAATTACATAAATATAAGAAAAGGAAAACAAGCAATTAAAATTAAAAAGGAAACAACTAATTAACAAAGACGTAGCTGAATACAAAAATGTAAGTTTTATGATTAGCACCTTTCTTGTCCCATTCTTGCAATGAAATTAAAACAAAAAACGTAACATGGAAATCTCATATGACAAACCACTCCATTAAAGAGGTTAGAGCAGTTTTGATTAAGTCAAATAGATAGAGAGTGGGGTTGTGGGAAGGAAGGAGAAGGTCATAGGGAAAAGTGGTGTCAATTGTACATGAGCAATTTGGCGGGAGAAATTAGCGGGTAGTGAAAACTCTTTCCCCCAATTCGATAAAATACTTATCTACACATCTAATTATCTATTTGAATATTTCTCACCAAATACATTATCAATTTCAATGTTTCGAAAACCGAGCCTTTAGTCGACCGATTCTAGTCATCGGTTTAACCGATTTGACCATCGGGTCAGTCCGATTTTCTACCCAAAGATATAACTTTCATTTCCAACAATATAAAAAATATATATATAAATCATGACTAATCTATATATTGAGCGTAAAAAAACATTCACAAAAAAAGATAACTGTGTCATTTGTAAAGGGAAAAAAAAACCTGACGGGATCTTGTGAACCGCATTGATCCGAGCCGCCTTAAACTCATCAGGTATAACTGAGTTCCGAAATTCAAAACCACGATTTAATTTTGCCCCAAGTTTTTATCGAACCCGGTAGACCGATTCTACCGGTTGAACTAGCCTGGTGAAACCACGTTCTAAAACATTAATCAACATTGATTTAGTGTGGTTGCGATTTTGATCTCAATATAATACATTATAATATGGTTGGTTTGGAAATAGGAGTGCAAATGTTTTGAGTTGCTCGTGAGTTGTTTTATATCGGTTTACTTAAACTACTAAATTGTGTTAATACAAATAATGTCTAAAAACGTTATTTATTTTTTTCGATTTCACCATGTTTTTTATAATAATAAAATGTAAAAACATTTTAAATCAAAATTAAAGTAAACAAGTTATTAGTCGTAGATTACCATTTCGATGTAAATCGATCAAGATGTGAACAAATTAACTTTAAGCTTGATAGATGATCAAAGAAAAAAATGGTCTTAAACTTCACAGTTTTTTTAAACGTGAGGAAACATTTTTTCAAAAATTGATTTGACAAATTGTTTTTGTATAATTAAGAAATGTTTTAGTGGTAATTATTTCAAAATTCGAATTGCCCATTTCCCCCAACAAAACAGTTCCAAAGTTCACCAAATAACCATTCACCACAAAAAGAACAAAATCTGGAGCGTCTGTCTAGACAGTACCGTTAAAGTTGGACGGTACCGTTAAATTTAACGGTACCGTGGTACCACCCTGTCCAACGGGCAGATTTTCAGTGGCCTATAAGTAGTGGATCATTTTACACCTCAAAACATAATTTTTCACATAGTTTTCTCTGATCAAAAGTAGTCTTGTATAGCTTATTTTCTTTGATCATTTAACTTGTGTTTATTTTGTTTAAAAGTGATCCAATCATCTATTTTCAAGTGACCACCTTCATTTAGGGCTGAGCAATCCCGACCGACAACCGACGACCGACCGATGCCCGACTCCGACCGAAAACGACCGATACAAACCGAACTAGAATCAGGTCGGGATTCGGGATTACCCGAACTAGAATCGGGATTGTTTCGGGATAACACAAAGAAAACCATACAAACGGGTTTGTTTCGGGACTCAGGTCGGGATTCGGGATTACCCGAACTAGAATCGGGTCAGGATTCGGTTAGGATTTTCAGCCTTGTCGGTTTCGGGATGGGTCGGGACGGGTCGGTTTCGGCCCGATGCTCAGCCCTAACCTTCATTCCTCTATTAGTGCAAGAGAAGAACGCACCGTATCACGAAAATACAAAGTGTTATAGTTGTAGTTTAGTGCACTCGTGACACTTGTTACATACTTATTTTATATTGTCATACACCAAGTTCTTGTCATTATACTTACTTAGTTTGTGTAGATCGGGTATATCGTGTGGATCGGGTAGATCTTGTTGTTTGTGTAGATCGAGTGGATTGTGTGGATCGGGTAAATCTTGTTGTTTGTGTAGTTTGTGTTGATTGTGTGAAGATAAGGTAGATAATGTTAGTATTTTTCTCCTTAAAATACATGTGTGTGAGATTCTACTGGAATTATTACGTAGATGAGGCTAAAGTTTAGTATCCCATTCTAATGCCCACTCATGAACCGTCAATTCCTGTTGGAATCACGAATGCTATAGATATATCTATCGGGGGTGACTACCCCGTCCAGGGTTGGTAGCGCCAACCGGTCGGACGTATATCATGTCGGACTTACGAGTGTTTCGGGATGAATACCTCGCTAGGGGTTGTGGTTATACTTGGTGCTTATGCACACAATACTGGGTCGAGCTTCGGTTCCATGGACTTAGCCAGTGTAATAGACTTGTTTACTTTATTTGTGAAACACTATTTACGCAGTAGTGTTTATATACTTGGTTATGGTCCATTTTACGGCTTTATGCTTAAACCTATGAACTCACCAACGTTTTGCTGACTTTTTAGCGTGTTTTTCTCAGGTATTTGATTGTGGATGATTTGTGATTCACTTTTGGAGGGGCTTGGAAAATGGCATGGTTTTGGGAGACCGTTTAAATTATTTTATCGGGCCTTAATTCCGCACCATTTTGATTAATGTAAAACTTAATATTGTTGATATATGTAATGTTATTTCTAAAACGGATGAGGTAAATCCATTTCCCTATGCTTTGTGTTGTGTACCAATTAGTAGCATCTCATTACTAGTACCGTCTTCCGCTGCACTATTTTTGGGGGTTGTTATATTTTCCAGGTGCCAAGGAGCTACATGATGCTTTAGCCTGCCCCATGCTTGTGTCGAATTTGACTCCATCAAGCTGGAGAGGTTGCGTCGACAATATGAACATTGACGAGCTTTGCGACTTCCATGATCGAAGCTATATTAGGCATATTTTGCCGACGAATCAAGCCGATCCGCTCGATCCGAAACCGCAAAAAACCGATAACCGAATAAAACAAAACCGAGAAAACCCGAAACCAAAAAAACCTGCTTATCACGGTTTGGTTTTGGTTTTGGTTTTTACTTTCAGTTATACGCGGTTACCCAAACCGAACCATGTATAATGTACATGTAGGTTCAACAAGCCATTTATAAAAATGAACAAGTACTAACGATATGATTGCACTACTTTTATCGTATAACACGTTTTTACATACCTAATGTGATCATTTACTAACGTTCATGGATTACATACGATTAAAGTGATCATAACTATAAATGTCAATTATATAGTTTTAGTTATTTTGTTAAATATGATAATTTAGATGTTTTAATTGCGACAAATGAACTTTCCTATGACTCTAATATATTCAATGCTATTTAATTTTACTATAATGACATACTACGTTCTAACTTATGTTATTGTTCATCCGATTCGATCCGATTAATTTTGTAACCGCTTATTTCGGGTATCCGCATGTCCGGTTACCCCTCTAATAAGGTTCGGTTACATATAGTAAAATGAACTACCCGCCCCGCCATGGATAGCTAAAATCTCCAACCGAACCATGCCAAACCGTTCCGTGAACAACCCTAACTCCCTGTCCTTCCCCAATCTTCGTCATCCTATTTTGTTCCCTCGTCTCCTTTCGTCTGCTTCCCTTTCAGCCCTGCTCGTAGTCCTATATTTAACGCCTTCAAACCCAACCACCCTTCATTTTTAACCTTCGGGTGCATGCAAACAAAATATCATAATTAGATAAATCTAATAGGCTTTTTATTTTGGTAAATTTAATGGGCTTGGTGGATTTGGGGCATAAATTTATAGTAGAACTATCTAAATAGTAACCACTATCAAAAAAAGTATCAATAACCGGAACCGAAATACAAATTCGACGTTCAGTTCAGTCAGGGTTTTCAGAAATTGAGTTATTACTGTTCGGCATATGAACACTAACTATAACGTTTATAGCGCGTAAGAAAACCGTTCTCATATAAAAAAAAATTGTGAATCATTCGCCATTCGCCGGAAAATACTGATATTTCTTATGTGTGCAATAGTGGCGTACACATACACTCCACCGCAACGCGCAGATTGAAATACTTATTATATAGACATATACAATATTTTTGGTGCAAAAAGGTGAAATAATCAAACGATTTTAGCAATCAAACAATACAACACGCAAAACGCGAACATTCTATTTCTCTTTTTCTACATACAACATGTTAATCTTATCTAAAAAATTTCAAACTTGAGTTACTTAAAAAAAAAAAAAAAAAAAAAAAAAAAAAAATCGTTGTTAGTACTTCCTTCGTCCCAAATTTAATGTCCATTTTGACTTTTTCAATCAAACTTTAATCTTAAATATATCCTTTGCTATTATAATACTTGTTGTAAAATATATAAATGAAATTAAGTTTTAAATATATTTTCATTGGTATAACTTCCATAAATTATTATATGGGGATAGCTTTAAATATGTTTTGTAGCCAATTAGCTACAATCCTTCATAAAAATACACTAGCAATGAATTTGGGACTCACAGAAAAGAATCATGACCCACAAAAAGAATTAGGGACCCACATTATGTAGCACAAAATTGTAGCCAATTGGCTACAATAAATTTAGCTAATATTTTCCCTTATTATATAATACAAAAAAATATATTTAAGGTGAAAGTTTGATTGAAAAGGTTAAAAGGTTAAAATGGACAAAAAATTTGGGACGGACGGTAGTAATAAATACGGTATTGTATGTGTTTCAAAATTCATTTTGCCTCCGCACCAACTTTAATTTCCCCAAATATTATATTGCTCTCAACTTTACCCCAAATTAGGTTTCACATATCAGCCCCTCTTTCAAACTCCCAAATAACTTATGCTTCAATTGTGATCTGTTCAGGCGCCACACATGTTACTTCATTCAACTTTAATTTCTATGATCTTGTTTGGTTCTTGTTCAGTTTCTAGTCTCACATTCAAAGGGAAATTCAAGGTAAATTTTAACCAATAGTTATGTTAATAATAATGAAAAAAAGATTGATTGTTTCGGAACAAGTGTGTTGGATATGACATGATTGACGATTAATTTTCATATACGTGGGTTGTTAGAAGTAGTATATATCACATATTAGAAATCAATTTCATCTCTTCTGAGCATTTGGGTTTCATAACAAAATCATAATCTACAAGTAAACATATACCTAAGTGGGTGAAAAGAAATGAAATTTATGTTTAGGTGTTAACAACTTAACATAGCACATACACATCATCGATTATATGGTTTTTTTTGACTTAACTGTTGATATCTGATTGTATGATACCACCCTCGATGGTGTAGAGCATAGGAAACATTCAGTAAACAATGTCTGATGGACACTTTGTGGTAGCCTTGGCAAAATCATTTTGCAAACTATGTCTTGCAATGAAATGATCCTGATGTCTTGGATAGGAAGGGATTGTCTTTTTGTTAATATACATTTACAATTATTAATTTCAATTTAAGTAAGGGCTTGTTTGTTTATGCATTGATAACTCATTCCCTAGCCTTTTTCAAACTCCATTTTCTATGTATTATTTTTATAATTACGGTCTATGGATGTTAAGTGATGTTGAACTTAAATTAATCAATGCAAAAAGTTCAACTTGAACTACTTGACCATAGTTATCGTGTTAGTTTTTTTAGTTTTGAGTATATTTTAATTGTCTTTTTTACAGAGAAAGAGGGACATCAAAGATGCATACAACTATTCCAAAAAGTTTTTCAAGAGGCCTAAGGAAATGGTAATGTGTCATTGCTTTTTGTGATATGTGCTTTTCACGGTGTACCCGTAATGATACTTTCTTGTTGATGTTTTATTTGTTGTGAGTACAAAAAAAAATGGGGAAAACAAGGAACCACCTAGCTTAGCCCAAATGTTTGAGCATACATGCCCAAGGGCACAAAGACATGTACATGTTGATACATAGGATGAAACATAAAGGATGATTGTAAGATACAATTAACATTCTAAACAATTCATTACACTATTAGTTACATGTTTATTGGGTAACCTTTTTCTTTCCTAATATTGAAGAAACAAATGAAGAACAACAAGCAATACGGCTCAGCAAGAAGAAATGCGCAAAGAACTTACGGTGCGGAAGCTTATAGAAAAGTTACCTCCTGGAGTTGTTCAAGAGTTTTAACATGAATTATCATGATGTGTTTGTTACAAGGTACATCTTTATTCATCGTATTCTTTTTGATACTACTGCGTGCCGTAATATTAGGAACCCCATATGTAGTTTTAGCTTGACCACATAAATTAGATGGGCCCCTTTGAGCTAAATTTGAATTTTATTATCAATTAAAATT
>BPTQ01000001.1:121540929-121569721 GCA_019973895.1 Chrysanthemum seticuspe | reverse complement strand
GACGTAACCCAGTACAAATACACGTGCACCCTATCGTTACCTCAATAAGATAAAAGGATATTGGACACCTGGAGAGAAAACTTACGTACGAGAATGTTCTAAGTAGTGTACTATACAGTGTACTTTAGTATCTTCAACATAGTACTTTACTGTTTACTTTTACCAGAGCAAACCAATATATTACACCGCATATTTTAACAAAACCCACTCCCTACAGAGCTGGATATTACTTTAGTGTGTTTCCCAACATATTAGAACATTATTAGCCCAAATTTACCAGATTTTTGCATTACCCATTAGCTCTATATTTTGATCTCAAAAGTATTGACAATTTTACCAATCAGAGCATTAATTATTTTGAACTACCAAATTAATTACTATACCATTTCTGTACCTGATTTATTCATTTTACCCATTTGTACGTTATAAATGTGAATTCTGGGATATGAAACATTATAAATGTGAAATTTGGGATTTGAATATTTTGAACAGTATTAACTGGTTATTTGATGCTATTATGAACAAAGCAGTAAAATTATTTAGTCCATGTCTTTACCATATCATTAATTAAACCATCAAGTTTTATTAATTACGAGACTAACCATTTTAACAGTTATGAAAACTCTAGTTTTATATCTCGATTACCCATTACGTTTTTAGACCATTTAAACCCGATTATTACAAGATTATACAACCCTTTGTGTGATTTCATTATAGGTCGAGACATCCCTCACCCAAAACAATTTTATACGCCACATTATATAACCAAACGAGACCATTTTCATTTGTCATTTCATGATACAACTTCTATGATTTCATGTGACATATCATGTGATGAATCTTGTAAGAGCATGCATTCAAAAGAGAGGTCCACAGGTTATAGGAAAATAGAATAACTCCATTGCTATCCCACGTGCACATAAACATGACCCAATGCAGCCATTATAATATGTGAAATCTTTTAATGTGTACATGCAATTTAAAAGAAGTTTCAGTATATAAGTCGTATATATATATATAGTTCTTCTTCATGATTTTATGCATCTTTTCATTAGATTTTACATAGTATAGTTTTCTTATTTTATGTAGCATGTCTTATTTGTACAAAAAGCATGCGCAAGGGGACTAACCCCACGTCCAGAAACGAGATTTGTCGAGATGAGAAGATGGTTAAATGAGTACCTTTGTAGCGTGAAACCAAGAAGAAGGAAAACAAGATGAAAACCAAGCAACCCAACGCCCTATAGTGTTCTATAACATTACACCCAGCAGCAGTCTAAACCATCGACAAAACCCACGCAACCTCGAACCAAGGCCCACGTTTTCAGCAGCTTACGGACCACGTACAAACCCTTCTTGCTTTCCCTTGTGTGTCGACAAAAAATAATGGGGAAGAAGACCCCTTGTCGTCACTTTTGGTTGAGGAGGATTAGGGTTTTTTTATTGGAGTGATAAGGAAGTTACCAAATGAAGAGATAGAAGGGATTAAATGAGAATTAAGGGGAGTAATTGTGGTGTTAATGTGGGCGTAAATGGGGAGAAAAAAAAAGATCATAGGCGTTTTATTTGGAGCCAATTAGGGGCGAAATTAAATGACCAAATCAATTTTTCCATAATTACATTTATGATGGTTTTATTTAGATTAAGTGTCTTTTAATTTGTACATAATATAGTCCAAATGACTTTACATTGTGTGATATATATTTGTAGACATAAGTGGAAATTTATTATCATTGTAAATCATGTATAAATTTAGTGTTAAACGAATCTAACGAGCTAGACGAATTTTATAATTATAAGCTTGAGGGGTATAATAGTCATTTAATATGTTTACGATTTTTAGGGTTTTACAACACCATTGTAAGTAGTTACATTAACTTGTTCTAATTCTCATCATCCTAATTCTAGAGTTTATGGTTTCACAAATCTCTAATAAATTATTTTAATTAGGGTTTTTAAAATTAATAATGAAAAGGGGCTTTTAACATAACTAAGATCACATTGTGTTCAAAACATTGTTAATACAAATCAAAACCATAAACCCACCACAACTAATTTTACCTAATTGGAAATTTTGTGTTTTTAGGACCAACCATGCCCAAAGCTACTCAACAAGATCATCATGATACCGTTCACTACCTTACTCATTATTATCGTAATGAGGAACTCTCAAAAATCGACCGCAAGGTCTTCAAAAAACTCGAAAAACAACTTATCCATGAAGGTCGTGTAATCAAGGAATGTTTCCTTGAAGATACCGACATTCGTCAAGTTTTCTCAACAATAAAATTTGATTGTCTCCTTGACATAGATGAACAAATTTGTCCAGTTTTCATTTTTGAATTTTACAAAAGCTTTAGGATCATTAGAAACACCGACAATAGCATTTCAATCTCCTTCATCATCAACAAACAAAACTTTATCCTTCCTCTCGAAACCTCTGCTCAAATTCTTCGCATTCCTTGTGAAGGAATTTGCATGTACTCTCAAGATTGGGCATTAACGCTCAAAACCTTGCACTTGATCCTAAGCCTCTCTATAAAACTCCTCTCGACGATCCCGAAACCATTAGAGATACTATTTTCAAAGTTAGGACCAACCAATCTCGTTACGACCGTAACAAAAAACTCATTCACCGTGATCCCTTTCAAATAGAACTTTTCGAAATGCATCCCATGTTTAGAAAGGGGGAAGAAATCCTTAGGGAAAACGTCATAAGCCTAGTTTGAAACAAAGATCATCCAAACGCATGTCTTGTGCAAATGATCTATTGTCTTATCCACCAAAAGCTATTTAATCCCGCCTATTACATGGTAAGGAGAATGGCTGGGGTATTCAAAGCTTCCAACATGGTACTTCCATATGGTATGCTCCTAACACGACTTTGTAAGTATGTTAGTGCATTGCAACCATCCCCTATCAACAATGATCATTTCCTTGCCGATCATGTAATGGTACCTCTTACCAAAATACCCTCTAAACGCTTCAAGGTCAATGGAAAGAAACCTAAAGCTCTCTCGGACTCCTCGTCCGGTGAAGAAGAAGATGAAGATGAGGAAGATGTCGACCCCATAGCCAACATCAAATTGGAAATCTTTGATTACCACGAACTACTTCCACCCATTCCAAACGAGACCGCGGAATTCAAACAAATAAGGGGCATTATTCAAAACCTCGCTTACAACCTCACTAAGCCGTCAAAAAGAAAAAGAAATGATTGACGAAAGAGACAATAGGAATATGCTTATTTTCTTTTATTTTATGTTTGGATAATTACATTTTAGCACTTTTGGTTTATGGTAATTTGAATATTGTTAATTTATCATGCTTGTATAAGTAATGTTTCTGTGATAACATGCTTGTCTCATTGTTTTGTTTAAAGATTTACTAGTGTGCACAATTTGTACATCTATTATGTGAGGATTCTAATCTGCAGATGCCGGATCCCTAGGATTAGCCTAGCCGGATCTCTCCCTTGAGGGAACCGTGGGATCCGTGACATCAGATCAGCAATACAACATTCCCTACATCAAGAAAGGTTTTTAGATAACATCATATTAGCTAAGCATAGGATTTTAGAACCCAACTAAGTCCACCCCAAGAATAAGAAAGACTTAGACTCACTAAAGACTTACCTAAGATCTTAGTCAAAATATCTCTTGATTTATTAACACATCAAAAACCACCATATTTCCGCTCCAATACTCACAAACTAATTCTCATCTTTCAAATCATTTAAGTGGAAAAATTGAACAATTTTAGGAAATTGTTTCTAGTCATCTTTATCTCAAAGTGAGTCAAAAATTAGTTTTCCAATTCTTATGATTTTTAAGGATTTTTCAAATTTCACCTCAAGCTTAAATCTGATCACTAGGATCATTTATTATGAATTAACACCACCAAAACTCTTAGTGTTATCCTTGGACATCCATTGGTAGTCATCTTGTCCCATCTTCTTTCCATATGAAGCAATCATTAGCTATAAACACTTATTACCCATGATCATTCAAGTACCTTCTCATCTTAAAACACTTATCATCTTAGGAGAACTGAAACACTCAAAATAAGATAGACTTTAGCTCCTAGAAACCTCTTTTCAAACCTGTCATAACTACTGAGAGCCGGATCCCTAGGATTAGCCTAGCCGGATCCCTCCAAGAAGGGAACCGTGGGATCCGAGTGACAGTTTATGTCAAACATTGCTAAAACAAATCATTTCAACTCATCTTCCTAACTCAAACACTCCATCTCATCTTAAATGAGTTCCTAGATCAGTGAAACTCTGAATCTCAACCTTGTGCATGTTGATCATCACATTTCCAAGAACATTAGTGGATTAAGTCTTAAATGCAATTGCCAAGATCTTCCCTTTATAAGCCATAGAACACCTTAGTCATCAAACACTAAACACCATTACTTATGGTTAAGATATCCAACAGCTAGAGACTTCAAAATTAAGTCAAAACCTCGAAATCCATTAATAATAAACCTTATAAAAGCATAATGATTTCACCTAAACCCTGTATGATAGCCGGATCCCTGGTCTTTAACCAGGCGAATCCCTGCTGAGAGGGATCCGCGGGTTCCGTAGATGCAGAAAGCATAAGTCAGCTTCCATATTCGAATTCAAGTCACCTCTTGGTTTTCTAACCACTTTTAGCATTCATTAATTATCCTCCTAGAGCTGATCAAAACCCCAAGAGCATGCCTAGTCCTCTAAGTGGCCAAGAATTTAATTTCCTTATTCAAATTATCCTTTATAAACCAAACAACCTTAGGATTAAATCACCACTCTCAATCACATCTCAAAAATCAGCAACTAAAGAAGTTCTTACTAGCACCATCATCACTATGACTAAGGCTCCTAGTGCTAACTCATCCACTCAAAGACCACCCAAGAAACTTGCTAGAATCATACATGAAGTTTCCTCAACCGGATCATCATCGGTTAAGTCCAGCAATGCTAGGATCTCTCCCACACCGAGGAAACCAATCAAACTAATTCCCAAGAAGAGTGTTCCCACTAGTATTTCATCACCTAATTCTGCTATACCAAACATACAACCAACATCATTAGTACCTAGAGCCACCTCACAATCATTTGAAGATCCTCAACCCACTTCACTTGAGCTTTCACTTCAAGAAACTCAAAACCATGACAAGGATTGCTATCATTGTAAACATGGTGAAAGAATGAAACATGAACTAGATAGATTGATACATGAACTACAAGCTCAAAATGCTGAGGAAAAATCATCTCATCATTGATCATCATTAATCTTTTAGTCGAATCTTAAGTTTGGGGTAACTCATTAGCATTAGTAGCACTTGTTTGGCTATTTCATTCTCTCGTTTTAGAGATTTGTTCGATTATCTCTTGTTTTTATTGAATGAATATCTATATGCTATTTTTATTTAGTGCATTGTGCTTGTTATTTCACATCTTTATTAGCAGTGAATGGAACATTCTCATTGCTGAAGAAACTGTCAACAGACAGCCGAATCCCTCCATTATGCCTAGACGGATCCCTCCAAGAAGGGAACCGTGGGATCTGTGGTACAAAAGCACTAAATTGTACTAACTTGAGTTTTTCTTGCAGGAAATTATGCATTATATTCTTGATTTCTAACCTTTGCTTTGTAGATTTTCAAAATAACACATGAAGATTTTCACACCATAAAGCTAGGGGGAGCTTTGTGTCAAACGATATTGCAAAAACTTTTGCAAACGTTAATCCGTTTTTGGATTATCCTTCATGATACCCCATTGCATCTTTGCAATCTTCAAGGGGGAGCACGCTTTCGTCACTTAGACGAACCATTTGCAAAAATATTTGAAAACACAATTAGTTTATTTTACGTTATGTCCTTGACGCCCTTTCAACGGGATGGACTTGTCAAGGGGGAGTTAAGACGAGTACCATTCATGTCACTTGCTCTTTTTACATTTTTTACATACTTTTTCTTATAAAAAATTTGTGTTAGTTTCTTTTAACACTTTTTGTTTCGACAAAAAGGGGGAGAAGGAAGTAAAAACTACAAATTCAAACTTTTACGAATTTTAGCTTTTTACTTAAAATAATTTTATGTTTTGTCATCAACAAAAAGGGGTAGATTGTTAATACAAATAAGCGGTAAAAACGTTTATTTATATTTTACGATCTTCTAATGTTTTGTCGATAACAAACGTAAAATCATTTTAACGAAACAAATAGAGTACATAAATAGTTTGAGTTAATAGTTTCCTAACACACTTACGCTTTCACATAAAAACTATAACAAGTTTAAGTGATTTTATGATTTAGATATATATGTACAACAACTAATGTTTACATATTGGATTAGCACATACTTATACTAATTATACTAAAATGGGTAAAAGCATGTAAATACTAAAATGGGTAAAAACATGTAAATACTAAAATGGGTAAAAAACTAGCAAATGGTATTGACCCATAATCCATGGTTTTATATATACCACTTAACCAAGTTCATTGTATCCTTAAGATACATTGTATGTAGAAAGAAAAACATGGATCAACCCATAACCCATGACCCATGAACCATAACCAAAAATACCCATGGGCAAAGAGGAGCGTTCCATGGATCCCTAGCTTTGTGCTAGCCGGATCCCAAGTGGAAGGGATCCGTGGGATCCGGGGAACAGTAGGGAATTTTCTCTATAAATATAGAGCCATTTCTTCCTCTCTATGTATCTTTTTACACACATACCTTCCCCAAATATTCTAACCCTCTAACCTCATATCCAAGTGATCTACGTAGTTTGTCTTTTGTTTTTCTGTGATCTTCTAGGTTCCTCTTAAAGGAAAGATCACCACTTCTTGAAGACGTGCAAGCTCAAGTCCATGAGTTGCCATGCTTCGTCATCATCAAGACAACGAAGGTTCTCTTGTTGATAGTTCTTCCTTTCTCCATAGATGTTGGGTTGAAGGCATTAGTGAAGAATGCCTAAAGTTTCAAGATGGAAGCATTAGTGAAAGGTGCTCATCATCCGTGTCAAAGCATTAGTGAAGAATGCTAAAGGTGTCAAGATGAAGGCATTAGTGAAGAATGCCAAGCATTGTGTTAAAGGCATTAGTGAAGGATGCCGATGAATCTAATCAAGCAGCATTTGGGAAGAATGCTTAGGTCGTATAATCGATGAGGTGCATCGTTATACATATAAGTATTTGTTTATTTCCAAGGATGGTGATATCCTTGATGATATTGTAACAAGGAGTAGATCTCCTTGAGATTAGGTGTTGTGTCGTGAAGGGTAGTAGTTCCTCCATAGTAATGGAACTAGGTGCTTAGCCTAGTACCTAATAAAGGGTAAGCGACGTTGTGTTAGGTGTGGTTCGCCTTGGTGTGAAGGAACTCGGTATTTAGCTTTGTACCGGAAAAAGGTTAAGCGACGTTGTGAAGGCTTCTCCGCCATAAGGAGTTGGTGTAGTGCTTACGAACTCTCGAGTAGGTGACTCGGGGAGTGGAGTTGGGCAAGGAAGGTGTCCTTGTAGCCGAACCACTATAAATAACTTGTGTCGTGGTGATGTGCTTTTTACTCTTTATCTTTCATTACACGTTTATATATCTATCTATCAACGTCCAACATAAACAACCAAATAGATTGACATAAGTTGATCTAAATATTTAAATGGAAGTTTTAAATTGGTAAAACTATTCAACCCCCCCCCTTTTAGTTTTCCACAGAAAAGGATGAAAAACTACTTGTTTTGGCTTTGCTATTTATAGCCAATACCATCAGAAGGATCCACGGATCGCGGACCCCTTAAAAGGGTTCCGCCCGTTGTGGATTTTGGTGCCACCGGGTCTGACAGCCAAGATATCAAGATCTTGCCAAAGTCAACCATATCTATGTAAGATTGTGTAAGATATGAAGAGTACAAATACACAAAAAATATCTAATGAAATCTTTCAATGATTTCCATGATGCATTACATGATGTCATGTGTTGTCTTTCTATTTTTAGAAATATGCAAATGCATAAGTAATGTTTAGTTTTTAAGAAACTAAAACATTCTAAAAACTACTATCATACATTATGCTTAGACTCATATTGAGATATGATTAGTCACAATGTAAATGCTTAAATGATGAAGATATTATTTGAAAAAGCTTGTTTTAATATCTATTAAACTTGACAAGCTTTAAGCTTTTATACAAATTAAACTTACTTTTGTCGTTAACAAAACTTAGGTAAAGATCAAAAATATAAATAACGTTTAATGACGATATTTTTATTAACAATCTCCCCCTTTTTGTTGAGGACAAAATATAAATTTTATTTACATAAAAGACACAAAGTTTGTGCAAGAGTTATAAAAATATTAGTTTTAGAACTTGAAAAGGAAATGATAATGCAAGTGTATGATGTTTGACTTTTTCAGAAAGTCAAAGTATGTAGTTGACTTTTTTTAGAAAAGTCTAGTATTACCAATGAAGTGTCTTGTTTGACTTTTTCAGAAAAGTCAAATATAAACAAGTTCAAGTTCTATATTTTCTCCCCCTTTTTGTCTCAACAAAAAGAAAAGGCAATGCGGAAGATACATGGATTGTGAAAATAAAGCTACAAAAAAATGTTAGTAATAATGATCACTCACAAGCATTTCCAAACACTGTAATGGCACCAACAATATAATAAACATCAATCTTTAGTTAAAATTTTTCATGAATAAAGATCATGAAAAGAGAACACAATGATGTGTTTTTAGTACAAGAAAATAAAGATAATCCTAAGTAAAGAAAAAACTAGAAATGCTAGTCTATGACCATCCTAATGAGATGGTGGATGAGAAAGAGCGTTGAGGCGCTCAAGGATGTGATTGAGGATGAACTTCATTTCCTCTTGAAAGTCATGGACCATAACCCGGGTCCTTTCAACGGTTTGGGCAGTTTGCTCACAAGTTGAGCAACCATGCCTAGGGGGTAGTATGTTTGGGAAGGTTGTGGTGGTGGTATGGTAGATGTGTTGGTGGTGTTGGGGATGTTTGGGGTGGTCATGATGGAGGCTAGCAAAGCATTTTGCATTTTCATAGTCTCACAAAGGTGAGAATTCACCATGCCTTTGAATTGGTGGAAGTTGTGGAGTTCCGCTTGAATCTCCTCTCTAGTGGGATTGGCATCCCACATGCACTCCTCAATGTCCTCAAGATGAGGGGACATTGATGTGGGGAGTGGATGGTCCCCATACAAAGGACCATGAATGTATTTGTGAATGGGGTGGAAGAGAAGAGGTTTTGGACCTTGTGGGGCGTTTGGGTCAAAAGATGACCGAGGTGACTCATGAGCAATCCGCTTAATTGTGCCAAAGGATGGTAATGGTGGTTGATGATTTGGCCTAGGAGGCAAGTTATCCAAGTCCTCCAAGAAAGGATTTGGTGAAGTTGGTGGATGGAAAATAACTCCATAGGAATGAGAGTTGGAGACCTTGGTGGTGAAGGTGGTGTAGGTGTTTTTGATGTTTAGATGGGTGCCGGTGGAGGTGAAGTTGGTGTTTTTGTAGGTGGTGGAGTGGTGATCAAAATGTGTGATTGAGTAGGTGTGGCCAAGGTAAGGCTTGAATCATCTCTGATGGGAGATAAGATTGTGAGTGGAGAAGACTCGGATGAGGAGCCAAGGTTAATGTCACACCCCGCTAAGAGCGGAAACACGAGGTGCAACGAAATGTAACATCGCATAAGATAGTAGAACAACACCATATATGATTTAAGAAATGAGTTTACAATGTTACATAAAGATTTTATAATATAATGGATAATGAAAACGTAGAACTTAATATTATCAAAGTTAAGTCTTTAGAAAAAGGTCTTGGCCAAGTCACTCGGTCTTTGATATGAGAACAATGTATGACTTCAAAATGCATGCCTTCAAAATACGACTATCAATCACCTGAAAATAATACTCAAAAACGTCAACATAATGTTGGTGAGCTCGCAGGTTTCAGGAAATATATGTATAAAACAGTTTGCTGTGCATGAAAATTGTAAATAGGACATGTGTATAAATAATGGTGCAGAGCAAGTAGTAAATGAAATATAATCCACATAATGAAATCCGACCACCACGTGGTCCCGTGCACAATAGGAATCCAATCAGTTATTATCGCAAACCAGCTGGAGCTAAACTGTAGGATGACTGAAATCAAACTGTAGGATGACTGAAATCATAGGTATCCAAACAGTCACAAAGACTGTAGGGATCATAGTAACCATAGTCATGAACCAAACACCACATTACTCAAACGCACAATTAATTACACATGCATGTCCAAAAGAATAAATATGAATTTAGCACAGCGAAATAAGAAATGTAATTGAAATAGTAGTTGAGTAATATTTTCCCCCAAAAAATATCAGAAAGTGGGGCCACGAGTACTGATTCACTCTCCCGCACCACCCCTCTTTTATTTCTCCGTCACAAGAGCAACAGATGATAAAAGCTAGACAGCCCGGGATAGGAATGCAAGTTTACCAAGGTTTAAAATACCCTTGGATCGTTTATGTCCTGGTGAGGTGTGATATCCTGAATAACGACTGTGAATTAAAATGATATGATCAAGAATGTACAAAAAAACAGGAATCTGATTGACTAACACTAGGAATAGTAATAGCTCTGTCACAACTATGCCGTTAAAAACGTACAATCAGAAACCTAAAAACGCAAAAGATATACAAACGTACGTTTTACTAAAACGTAAACGTTTAAAAACGACTATAACTATAATAGGGATTTGCATGTCTAAGCGACTTAAATGCAAATTAAATAAAATATACTAAACTATAATTTACAAGTATATACAAAAGGTAAGAAAACCTAAAATTTAAAACATATATGGATATATAATAATTACAAAAATGTAACAAAAATGAAATAAGAAAAGGATTATAATTATACTAAGGAAATATAAAAATATCAAAATTTTGAAGTCATTTTAATTCTATTTTTACAATTGTTTCCCGATTAAAATCTATACACTTACGTTTACTGAATATAACGTAAACGTACAAAATAAAAAAGTGAATTCAGTCCAATACAACTCCCACAAATGTGAAAATTATATTTTTAGAATCCTAAAAAGATAAGAAAATTATTAGGAAAGAAAAATAGATTTTTACACAATTAAATTAATTATTATAAATTAAAAATGAATTAAATGTATTAAAAATGAATTAAATAATAAGAAAATCTAAAATTAACTTAAATAAATGAAATAAAGAATTTGAAAAATCTAACATATCATAAAATGAATTAAGAAACTGAAAATGTATTTTTTTACATAATTATCCTATTTATTAATAATTATTTACTATTAAAAAGTATTAAAAACTATTATTTAATTATTAAAAATATTAAACAGTAAAAGAAAAATCTCAAACTTTTTACAAAATTCTACAATAAATATAAGAACAAAAGAAAAATATAAAAATGGAGGCTTATGTACAAAAATAAGCTAATGGGCAAAAGCTCCAAAAAGAAGCTATTACTTTAAGCTTGAAAAAGGCTTTCTTTTTGGTTTTTCTGATTTCTGAACTTATTAAACATAGATATTATACATGTATGATGAAAATGGAACTATATAAATCAAGAAATAAGCCAATTATAAGCTTATGAGCCCAACAGTTAAGCTTTTGGCTTGACTGTTGGAGCTCAAGCTCCTAATAAGCTCTAAAAAGGGTATGCACAGGAAACAAAAGGAAAAAGTATATGCATACAAGCTACATGGACAAGTATAAACAAGCTAGAACACTGGAATTAACTTATAAGCTCAAAATAAGCTAATAAGCAAATCCAACTAAACACAGGTCCAAACAGCCCTGCTACCATTTTGAATGCCAAAATAAGCTAAGAGAATAAGCTTATCATGTCAAAATAGGAATTGGGGTAGCAAGTTAGCCTGGTTGGCTTTCCAAAAAGCCAAAGCTCATCAAGTGGGACCCACTGATGAGCTTTGGAGAGCTTATTGAAATTGGCACCAAACCACTGACTCAGCTCAAGCTGCGTCAGCTGGTGCTGAGTTATGGGATCCAACAGTGGATAAGAGAGCTTATTTGAGTGTTATAAGCTCAAATAAGCTTGTACACTAAAACAAAAGCTCAAAGTAAGATGGAATAAGCTTAAAGAACAGATCTGAGGCTAAATTATACAAAGAAACAAACTGAAAAGCTAGCATAAGCCAATAAGCACTTAGCTATTGAGACAGAAATGGGACAATATATATGCTATGTGCAGCCCTAGCTAACAAGCTCCAAAATGAAAAATAAAACTTGACAACTCAAGAGGACTAAGTTGGCTTTCCAAAGAACCAAAGAACACTAGAATTGGACAAGTAATAAGCTTGATGCAAGCTTTTCAAGATTGGCTCAATTTCTGTGCACAGGGCAGATTCACAGATCAGGTACCACCAAAAAGAAGTGAAATAAGCACTTAAACAGTTGAGAAACCAAGAACTAGTATTTTTGTAATTTTCTTTAGCAACCAAACTACAAATCCCCAAGAGCTTATAATCTTAAACCTACTAATGAACCCACAGTAAAAATCCAAAGTTTATTCAAAAAACGACCATTTAAGATTTTGACTTTTTGAGAAAAATTGCAAAGTTGACCAAAATGAGATTTGAATTGATCTAAAGCACTTAATATGATGTTATAAGTTGAGATAAAGCTAACTTAAGCAATATTATCAACTTTCTAACACAAAACAATGATTTTGGATCATGATCTGTCAACAGTGGCTGCAAAATTTAAGACCAAAGGAATTTTTGACTTTTGTGCTATTAAGAACTTGTTTCTTGACTTGGATGAGTTTATAGACACATATGTAACATAAAACAAGTTCAAAAATCAACTCAAACAAACTCTAACACATTTAAAACTAGCAAATCCAAACAACCTTAAAAACTACTGATTTTGAGAATTTCAAAGTGTAAGACTACATAAACCTTTAAAATCCAATCCAGAGGGTTTCATTGGTTAAATTAGGACCTTTTTCAGTTAAAACAAGTAGTCACACATGTTTTACCTAGGATTATCAAAATTGGCTTATAAGCAGTCAAAACTTGAAATATTGCAACAAGTAATTCCAAAACATAAATAGCTAATATTAAAGTTTAAAAAACACTTAACAACAACAAAAGAACATGAAAACATAAAAATTAAAGCATAACAAGCATAAAAACAGTAAAAAGCAAAAATTGAGAAAAATGGCTTACATGATGATATGAGCTGAGACTTAGAACAAATGGACAAGGTTTCACCTATTAGCTTACCAATAAGCTCCTAATACCCATAGCATTCCAAATTCAACCCTGCATCACCATCTTCTCCATTAACCCAAGATTTTTTATTTTTCTTTTGTTTCTTGATTTTTCTATATTTTCTGAATTTAAAAACTATGACTGATTTAATGGCTCTAAAAGCTAAAGGAGCTTTGTCATCAGCTTATTTGACTCATAGAATCCATCAAACAACCATAAAACATGAAATTTAAAGGACTTGAAATTTAAAAGGAAATAAGTAAAAAAAATTGAAACTGAAATGAAACTGAATTTAAACTGAAATAAGAGTTCATTACACTATTTTAAGGAAAAGTACAACATTTAAAAGCTTAAAATGACATTTAAACTAGGAAGCAATAAAAATTATGACTAAGTGACTAAGGCTTAAGGCCAAAGTGTTCTTCTCATCTCCTCTTTCTTCTTTTTATATGCCAATCATCTCCTCTCATATCTCTGAGTGATTCCCACCATCTTTCATGACCATTGGATATCTAGAATAGATATTGGCCGTTTGATTCATTTTGGCGCCAAAGTGGTTTTAACAGGTGGAGAGGTTGAGTGTGATGAGGTGAGATGTAATTAATGATTTTTGTAATGGTGTGGAGGTGGAGGAGACAAGGGTGTGGAAATATGAGGAGGGGGGATGGCTTGGAAGCTTGGTGCAGACAGTGGTTGGGAGGGAGGAGAAAAAGGGCGCCAAGTGGGTGCCTGTTTGACTTGGATGTGTTGACTGGGCAGGCTAAATATCAAAGGGGGGTTCACAAATGGTAAGTGACAGGGGGTCACAATTAGGCTTAAGGTCCAAAAAGGAGTATTAAAGAGTTAATAACATAAGGACCTAAAGTGTAATTTCTGAAATATGCAAGGACCATGGCTGTCATTTCTGCCAAGTTATTCCAAGGGACCATAAGTTACAAGCTTAAAAAGTGCAAGGACCAAACTTGCCATTTTTCAAATTCAAAGGACCATTTTTGCTATTTTTGGATTTTGAGGGACTAAAAAGTGAAATTTCCCAAAAGTTTATCAAAATGTTCCAAATTTTCAATCATGCATAGTACAAGGGTATTATTTGTAAAATTCCAAGTTTTAGAATACCCAGGGACTATTTTTGCCAATTTTGTAACTTGAGGGGTAAAAATTGCCATTTTGTGTAAACTTTTGTCCAGGGATGTTTTGTGAACATTTTTGATTTCCCAAGGACTTAAGTTGACTTTTCATTCATTTAAAACTTTTAGGGACTAGTTTTGACAATTTGTGTAACTCCAGGGACTGAAAACGACAATTGTTGTGAAATTGATCAAGTTTCACTTGTTTTTCAATCTTTTGTACCTGAATCACATAAAAACACATTTTGATGAATTTGTATCATTTTGAGAGTCATTTGTGTGTTTTTGGTTGTTTTTTGTGGGTTTTTATAATACAAATATATGTGTATTTAGACACATATCAAGTACTCACCTTGAAGCGGATGAGACACGGTGAAAAGTCCAAGCAATAATGTTAGAAATCAACACACACTCGATAATAGTGATCAACCTACTGCTCTTTCAACCAATCTACATATAATTTCGTAACCAGTCAATATTTCGTCTAGCTATCTATTGTCCATTTTTTTATATGTTGTATTTTATACAATTGTATAATTAGTGATGACGACTAATACAGTAGCATCGGTGACTATTTAAATATGTTAATTTCTTTGTAGCAAGTGTGTTCCATTCTTCTTTCTCATTATCATCATGTAACTTGTTAACAAGGACTTAAGTGAAATATTTTGGCAACTTAGCATGCAAGTATATCCGATGCAGTTTAAGTAAAACACGTAATTTACGTACTCGTAACATTCTCCTATTAATTAATGTTATAGATAGAATAAATGGTACGGAGTATATAATTTTGCTCCAATAAGATTATAGCCACTTCATTAAAAATTGTCAAGTTACGTAAAATATCTTATGCTATACATTTTATACTAGGCCACTTGCATGTGTAAACTAATCCATGCAAGGTTTCAGTTGTTTTCTCTTCATTCGCAATATGCATGAACATTTTAAAGATTATATTTCAATTGTTAGAACTCATGAACCTGATATCATTAATATATTAGTGTCTTTTAACGTCTTCATGTCACAAACAATCAACATGTTTAAAAAAATTCGCATCTTACGAGTTCATCACTAAAGGTGATTTGTAGTTTTGCTTCTAACAGCATATGATCTCAATATAGACTACTCATAACTAATATATGATTTGTATTCAAGTTAATTATGGTTCAAGTGGTACCTTCAAAGAAAAGTATGAATGAATCGAAATCGAATGCGGGCATGAACACCAACCAAAACTCGAACACTACAGAAAGCATGAACGAACCAAAATCGAACACGCGCATGAACATGAGTACGAACACTAACTCGAGAGTTCAGTGAAATGCGACTAAACCTTAGTGTTCACAACTTCGCAAACATGTGAAACCAAAATTGTGCCAATCACGAACCACAAACTTGTACGTAACCAAATCTATGACCCGATGTTCACGATCACAACCTCCAACCATCAATGACACCAAACCCAATAAATTTAGTTATATCCTGTAACCTTTCTTTTGTAATAAGATCTAATGAAACGCTATTAGCACCTTTCCAAAAATGAGATCAAAACTGGAACAGATGAACCAAAAACTCCTCCTAATATGAAAGCCACGATGACGAACCAGGAAACATCAAGACGAAAATAGGGGGTTACCTCAGTCGAATATACGAATGATACAGGAACAAGAAGAGTACACGATCAAACCAAGACATGAATCAACACACACACTCGACCACACTCTTCTCCACTCCTGTCGTGCTTCTGATTATGAGAGAACCAAAGGAATCGGTTTTGCAGCCCTTTGTTTGTGTTTATTAGTTTCTAGGTTTTGTCAAAGTGGTGAGGGACAGATGAATACGTTTAACAAGAAAACGAGTAGGGGAATGGTATCTATAGGAAGTCGTGTGATTTGGGGATGATTGGGAGGATAATTAGAGACAAATTAGGTTCACAGTCTTGGTGATTAGCCAAATCATAGGAGAAAAATTAGGAAGTGTGATTATTCTGTCAAAATTTTCTTTATATACAAAATAGGTGTGTGATCTCAAAATAAATAAATAAAAACGTGTATAGGCTTGAAACCAAATTTGGAAAGTTACAAATCTAGTTGATTAGATAAACTTAGATTATATTTACATATTAATTATTTATTATATAACATAAATATTCATGATACTTAGGTTCAAATTCAAATGGGTTCCAAAGACGATAATAAAAAAATTTAGGGTTTTTATTTATTTATTTATTTATTTTTTGAATTTCTAATTAGAAATCGAAGATCGAGTCAATGGTCATCGCTGACTAACCTGATTTGGTGAGGGTTCTCACAGTATCACCATGATAAAAGGAATTTCGTCCCGAAATTCAATCGATTCTACTACTAAGAATTTTGTTACCGAATATGTGTGGTGTTTTTTTTGTTTTTATTTATTATTATTACTTTTTTTCAATCTAATCAGTGCATTCCCAAGTATACCCAATGTTCAATGTTCGAACTTCTATACTCGAAATCTTAGTGCGTATAGGTTATTTAACTTCCCGAGTGAGCATTTTGGTTGGTTTCCCAGGTTGAAGTCTGTCATCAAACATAAAGTCTTATGGACTGATAAATCAGTTAATCATTGACAAGGCATTTCTTAAGGCTCAACACATTTTTTTTACCACCAGTAGTTTGAGGGTATTCTAACAGGGAAAGGGTATTCTAGAGTTAGGTTGAAAGGTTCGCTAATGAAGTTGCTAACCCAATCCAACGACCAAAATTAATTATAATTGAGTGAACTACCCCAGTTGCTCTCAATGCAAATGAGTCAGGGGTTGAATGAATCATCTAGTGAAGGCCAAGGTTATGATGAAAGGACTAGAAATCAAACTAGCACACGAATGAGGGACAAAACCTATACACCAAAGTAAATACTAGTAATGGAATATGAGATGCAATTGCAACTATTAAGTGATTAGATTTGATGGTTTAAGCATAAATTTTGAGGGGTTGACCCAAGACAAAGCAACAAGTCGGTTTCAGCGACTTAAATTGGTGAGATTAGTGAAGAAAGTCACAGGTACCCAAAGAAAGTGGTCGCATTTGAGAAAAATTAGAAAGGCGATGAGGAAGAAGTTTTGGTTCATGAAGTTAGGTAGGCAAGCCTTGAAAAAAATGATTTTTTAAACTCGGAGTAAGGACAAATTCAGGTTCAGAGGCATAAAAAGAAATACATGGAACTGTCTCATTATTCAGATAGTTAAGCAGCTATAGAGGGAAGAAGAATCATTTGCCCTCTATGTGGTATTTATCAAAACTCGAAATGGTTTGTAAGAATTGCAACACTAAAAAGTTTTGTACAAGAAGTAAAGGTAGGTAGTGTTGTTGATATGATTGGGGAAAAAAATGAGTCGCTTGATATTGGACTAAATGTCAACAAAAATGGGGAGATATAAGTAGCCGGTCAAGAAAATAAAAGAATTAGTTTACATCAGACAATGAAGGATGATATATCTGTTAATCATAGTCGCACAATTGAAATATGAATAGGGCAGAGTGATGTTGATTTGACATAAATGCTTGTTACAAGTACATGAGATCAGATCGCTTTGTTTTAGGTTGCACCATACAATTAACATGCGATTATTGTGGTTCTTGTGAACACACTAAGGTCTATGTGTTTGTCAAAAGAAAACGGACGACGATATACGTTGATACTGGAACAGTGAAGAAGAATGAAGCATTTAAAGCAAACAGGGTTGATCTTTTGAAATGACTATCAAGGAAGTGTTTTGCTAGGTAAATTTTTGGTCAATAACATACTTGCTCGCGTGTGATATTTTGGTGCCATAAGATATTTTTTTGTCTTCTGTTTCATACTACTACATGAATTGTAATTTAACAAAACTTGGATAAAATATTAATTGCAGAATTTGGGGATGTAAACAATTGCTCATTAAAAAAAATTTGTTATGAAATGTCTATTTATAATTTATAAAAATGTAGTTTTTTTTTCGTCTTTTTTTTTCGGAATAATAATAATTGCCTTTCCGTTATTTTGTCGGGTTTAATAATAAAAAAAATGTTTGTACATAATAAAATGTTTTAGGTTATAAAATATTTATTTTAAATGATGATTTTCTAAATGTGTATTAAGTTGTTAATATAAATGATTATCGATTTAAATTTCCAGTCTTGACTAGTGTGTTAGAATGTCTAGTTCTAATAAATTCCAATTGTTATTAATCCGTCGAAATCACTTTATCCAGTGCTCCGGTCTTACAAATTTACATGTTATTGATTTTGATATTGGACCAACTAGCCCGATTAGTCAAATTTACCAAAAGGTTTAGTTCAAGTTTACTTATACATTGGTTCCAATAATAAACCTAGTGGCAAGTTTTAAATTTAGTCTGTTAACAAGTTATAAGTTAAGCCCAATATGTTTCCGTATGTTAGATGGATTCATTAGCCAAAAATTGATGCAAAAATAGTGCGTGCAAAAAATTTTTTTTTATTACAGTTGTATCTATGAATAAAAGGGCGATTAATGTCTATGAAAATTATAAAAGTAGAGCTTTACAAATTTTGTATGTTATGAAGGTTACTTAATGGGTGAAGAAATGTTATTTAGCTTATTAGCCTTGCTTGATAACTGCAAAGAGTGAGAACGAAGTAGATTTTGGATGTGCTTAGCATGAAGAGATGTTCTGCTGTAGTCAGTAATGAGTTGCTGGGGACAACACGAGATCTAATAGATACTTCACAAATGCAAGACTGATAAGGTAGTTGTAAAGTTTTGATGGAAAAAGGTGGTTCATACGTTTCCAATATGTTCCTTGAGCCGTGTAGTATGCTATAATGAGATTTAAGGTAGATCTTAGAGCACAAAGGGCTTGTCGAATATTGCAACTCATCAGGAGGGTCATGATTGCGTGTTTTTGTGACGAAAGAGAGTTAGTGGTTATGCATCAAGGGAACAAAAGACGATAAGAAGATATACACAACTTGTGCCGTAGATTTTGGCAGTCGTAGACTTGCTTTGAAATTATGGATTTACCTCATATGGTATTTGGTGTTTTATTTATACTGACCACAAGGTCCTACGTACATGTTTCATGGGAAAGATTTCATACTGGGAAGAATAGAGTGAATGAGGTCAATAAAGATTTTACGAAGGTGATACCTTTCATCATTCAGGAAAAGTAAATGTAGTTGCTAACTTCATGAGTCGAAAAGAACGAGGAGTATTAAATTTGGTCCGAACAATAAGAATTACTACGTAAGGAAATCTGTTGAAGTAAAATCATCGAGGAAGAACGTGTAGTTAGGCGTGTATGACTAGTTGGAATTAACGATCTATAAATTAAAAGATTCAAGAATAGAATGTGGGTATTAATGTTTGGTTATGCTCAGAATTTATTATTGGTTGAACCTCATGAGTTCAAGTATCCAACTCATAGACAATATTAAGATATAGTATGACTTGAAATCGTTTTAATAGTGGTATGGGCAAGTCAGCCGGGTACTATATTGGAGAATGTTTGTCTTGATTATTATAGTTCTTATGGTATCTTACAATCTGTTGGTATTTTGGTATAAAATTGATATCGCATTGGAAAGTGACAAAGTTGTCTAGCACTCAAGAAGAGAGTACAATACTATAGAGTAATTGATTATTTAATTCGACGCTTTCTCAGCCAATAAGAGGTTCTTGTCAAGTGGAATGTGTTAGGAAAAATTGTTCATCGAAGAAAGTGTTATATTGTGATATCTTATTATTGATAATCTCAGATCAAGGTGTATTTAGGCTTTCTCACAAAATGAATGGTATGGGGAGGCGAGGTATATGATCCAAAGGTGTAGAAAGATAATTACTTGGTTGATAAACTAGCATTCATAATAGCTTATTCTATATAGCATTCTAAAAGTGAAATCAATATGACATTCCAACAACATATTGGTGGGATGCATCCAACGTTGTGTTCAAATAGCGCGACTGATGTAAAGGCATACTAGGAAGCATAGTGTACAAACCAGACAAAGCATGATAGAAACAAGGCCTCCTTAAACTCTAGCAGGGGATCATGATGTAACACGTTTAAGAACGTATAGGATGACATATAGAATGGATAACAGCACATACAGGAATGCAAACAAGCAAATAATGCAATGCGCAGATGCATACGGCTGATGCAATTTTCGGTGACCTAGTTTTTGGGTCCAACCAAACATGAGCCAAGGAAACTACCCCCACCATTCCATGATCCCTCCTGAATTAGGCATAGTTGATCAGGCTATGCATAATTTAGGAATGATGATGAAATGCTCGGGCTAGCCGACTCGTACCATATTTGGGGTTTTACTAAAACTTTAGTTTGGTTATAGTTTAGGTTTTTATTTCAGAAAAACCGGCATTCTCTATAACCTTAGGCTCTGATACCATTCTGTCACACCCCGCTAAGAGCGAAAACATGAGGTGCAACGAAATGTAACATCGCATAAGATAGTAGAACAACACCATATATGATTTAAGAAATGAGTTTACAATGTTACATAAAGATTTTATAATATAATGGATAATGAAAACGTAGATCTTAATATTATCAAAGTTAAGTCTTTAGAAAAAGGTCTTGGCCAAGTCACTCGGTCTTTGATATGAGAACAATGTATGACTTCAAAATGCATGCCTTCAAAATACGACTATCAATCACCTGAAAATAATACTCGAAAACGTCAACATAATGTTGGTGAGCTCGCAGGTTTCAGGAAATATATGTATAAAACAGTTTGCTGTGCATGAAAATTGTAAATAGGACATGTGTATAAATAATGGCGCAGAGCAAGTAGTAAATGAAATGTAATCCACATAATGAAATCCGACCACCACGTGGTCCCGTGCACAATAGGAATCCAATCAGTTATTATCGCAAACCAGCTGGAGCTAAACTGTAGGATGACTGAAATCAGACTGTAGGATGACTGAAATCATAGGTATCCGAACAGTCACAAAGACTGTAGGGATCATAGTAACCATAGTCATGAACCAAACACCACATTACTCAAACGCACAATTAATTACACATGCATGTCCAAAAGAATAAATATGAATTTAGCACAGCGAAATAAGAAATGTAATTGAAATAGTAGTTGAGTAATATTTTCCCCCAAAAAATATCAGAAAGTGGGGCCACGAGTACTGATTCACTCTCCCGCACCACCCCTCTTTTATTTCTCCGTCACAAGAGCAACAGATGATAAAAGCTAGACAGCCCGGGATAGGAATGCAAGTTTACCAAGGTTTAAAATACCCTTGGATCGTTTATGTCCTGGTGAGGTGTGATATCCTGAATAACGACTGTGAATTAAAATGATATGATCAAGAATGTACAAAAAAACAGGAATCTGATTGACTAACACTAGGAATAGTAATAGCTCTGTCACAACTATGCCGTTAAAAACGTACAATCAGAAACCTAAAAACGCAAAAGATATACAAACGTACGTTTTACTAAAACGTAAACGTTTAAAAACGACTATAACTATAATAGGGATTTGCATGTCTAAGCGACTTAAATGCAAATTAAATAAAATATACTAAACTATAATTTACAAGTATATACAAAAGGTAAGAAAACCTAAAATTTAAAACATATATGGATATATAATAATTACAAAAATGTAACAAAAATGAAATAAGAAAAGGATTATAATTATACTAAGGAAATATAAAAATATCAAAATTTTGAAGTCATTTTAATTCTATTTTTACAATTGTTTCCCGATTAAAATCTATACACTTACGTTTACTGAATATAACGTAAACGTACAAAATAAAAAAGTGAATTCAGTCCAATACAACTCCCACAAATGTGAAAATTATATTTTTAGAATCCTAAAAAGATAAGAAAATTATTAGGAAAGAAAAATAGATTTTTACACAATTAAATTAATTATTATAAATTAAAAATGAATTAAATGTATTAAAAATGAATTAAATAATAAGAAAATCTAAAATTAACTTAAATAAATGAAATAAAGAATTTGAAAAATCTAACATATCATAAAATGAATTAAGAAACTGAAAATGTATTTTTTTACATAATTATCCTATTTATTAATAATTATTTACTATTAAAAAGTATTAAAAACTATTATTTAATTATTAAAAATATTAAACAGTAAAAGAAAAATCTCAAACTTTTTACAAAATTCTACAATAAATATAAGAACAAAAGAAAAATATAAAAATGGAGGCTTATGTACAAAAATAAGCTAATGGGCAAAAGCTCCAAAAAGAAGCTATTACTTTAAGCTTGAAAAAGGCTTTCTTTTTGGTTTTTCTGATTTCTGAACTTATTAAACATAGATATTATACATGTATGATGAAAATGGAACTATATAAATCAAGAAATAAGCCAATTATAAGCTTATGAGCCCAACAGTTAAGCTTTTGGCTTGACTGTTGGAGCTCAAGCTCCTAATAAGCTCTAAAAAGGGTATGCACAGGAAACAAAAGGAAAAAGTATATGCATACAAGCTACATGGACAAGTATAAACAAGCTAGAACACTGGAATTAACTTATAAGCTCAAAATAAGCTAATAAGCAAATCCAACTAAACACAGGTCCAAACAGCCCTGCTACCATTTTGAATGCCAAAATAAGCTAAGAGAATAAGCTTATCATGTCAAAATAGGAATTGGGGTAGCAAGTTAGCCTGGTTGGCTTTCCAAAAAGCCAAAGCTCATCAAGTGGGACCCACTGATGAGCTTTGGAGAGCTTATTGAAATTGGCACCAAACCACTGACTCAGCTCAAGCTGCGTCAGCTGGTGCTGAGTTATGGGATCCAACAGTGGATAAGAGAGCTTATTTGAGTGTTATAAGCTCAAATAAGCTTGTACACTAAAACAAAAGCTCAAAGTAAGATGGAATAAGCTTAAAGAACAGATCTGAGGCTAAATTATACAAAGAAACAAACTGAAAAGCTAGCATAAGCCAATAAGCACTTAGCTATTGAGACAGAAATGGGACAATATATATGCTATGTGCAGCCCTAGCTAACAAGCTCCAAAATGAAAAATAAAACTTGACAACTCAAGAGGACTAAGTTGGCTTTCCAAAGAACCAAAGAACACTAGAATTGGACAAGTAATAAGCTTGATGCAAGCTTTTCAAGATTGGCTCAATTTCTGTGCACAGGGCAGATTCACAGATCAGGTACCACCAAAAAGAAGTGAAATAAGCACTTAAACAGTTGAGAAACCAAGAACTAGTATTTTTGTAATTTTCTTTAGCAACCAAACTACAAATCCCCAAGAGCTTATAATCTTAAACCTACTAATGAACCCACAGTAAAAATCCAAAGTTTATTCAAAAACGACCATTTAAGATTTTGACTTTTTGAGAAAAATTGCAAAGTTGACCAAAATGAGATTTGAATTGATCTAAAGCACTTAATATGATGTTATAAGTTGAGATAAAGCTAACTTAAGCAATATTATCAACTTTCTAACACAAAACAATGATTTTGGATCATGATCTGTCAACAGTGGCTGCAAAATTTAAGACCAAAGGAATTTTTGACTTTTGTGCTATTAAGAACTTGTTTCTTGACTTGGATGAGTTTATAGACACATATGTAACATAAAACAAGTTCAAAAATCAACTCAAACAAACTCTAACACATTTAAAACTAGCAAATCCAAACAACCTTAAAAACTACTGATTTTGAGAATTTCAAAGTGTAAGACTACATAAACCTTTAAAATCCAATCCAGAGGGTTTCATTGGTTAAATTAGGACCTTTTTCAGTTAAAACAAGTAGTCACACATGTTTTACCTAGGATTATCAAAAATTGGCTTATAAGCAGTCAAAACTTGAAATATTGCAACAAGTAATTCCAAAACATAAATAGCTAATATTAAAGTTTAAAAACACTTAACAACAACAAAAGAACATGAAAACATAAAAATTAAAGCATAACAAGCATAAAAACAGTAAAAAGCAAAAATTGAGAAAAATGGCTTACATGATGATATGAGCTGAGACTTAGAACAAATGGACAAGGTTTCACCTATTAGCTTACCAATAAGCTCCTAATACCCATAGCATTCCAAATTCAACCCTGCATCACCATCTTCTCCATTAACCCAAGATTTTTTATTTTTCTTTTGTTTTCTTGATTTTTCTATATTTTCTGAATTTAAAAACTATGACTGATTTAATGGCTCTAAAAGCTAAAGGAGCTTTGTCATCAGCTTATTTGACTCATAGAATCCATCAAACAACCATAAAACATGAAATTTAAAGGACTTGAAATTTAAAAGGAAATAAGTAAAAAAAATTGAAACTGAAATGAAACTGAATTTAAACTGAAATAAGAGTTCATTACACTATTTTAAGGAAAAGTACAACATTTAAAAGCTTAAAATGACATTTAAACTAGGAAAGCAATAAAAATTATGACTAAGTGACTAAGGCTTAAGGCCAAAGTGTTCTTCTCATCTCCTCTTTCTTCTTTTTATATGCCAATCATCTCCTCTCATATCTCTGAGTGATTCCCACCATCTTTCATGACCATTGGATATCTAGAATAGATATTGGCCGTTTGATTCATTTTGGCGCCAAAGTGGTTTTAACAGGTGGAGAGGTTGAGTGTGATGAGGTGAGATGTAATTAATGATTTTTGTAATGGTGTGGAGGTGGAGGAGACAAGGGTGTGGAAATATGAGGAGGGGGGATGGCTTGGAAGCTTGGTGCAGACAGTGGTTGGGAGGGAGGAGAAAAAGGGCGCCAAGTGGGTGCCTGTTTGACTTGGATGTGTTGACTGGGCAGGCTAAATATCAAAGGGGGGTTCACAAATGGTAAGTGACAGGGGGTCACAATTAGGCTTAAGGTCCAAAAAGGAGTATTAAAGAGTTAATAACATAAGGACCTAAAGTGTAATTTCTGAAATATGCAAGGACCATGGCTGTCATTTCTGCCAAGTTATTCCAAGGGACCATAAGTTACAAGCTTAAAAAGTGCAAGGACCAAACTTGCCATTTTTCAAATTCAAAGGACCATTTTTGCTATTTTTGGATTTTGAGGGACTAAAAAGTGAAATTTCCCAAAAGTTTATCAAAATGTTCCAAATTTTCAATCATGCATAGTACAAGGGTATTATTTGTAAAATTCCAAGTTTTAGAATACCCAGGGACTATTTTTGCCAATTTTGTAACTTGAGGGGTAAAAATTGCCATTTTGTGTAAACTTTTGTCCAGGGATGTTTTGTGAACATTTTTGATTTCCCAAGGACTTAAGTTGACTTTTCATTCATTTAAAACTTTTAGGGACTAGTTTTGACAATTTGTGTAACTCCAGGGACTGAAAACGACAATTGTTGTGAAATTGATCAAGTTTCACTTGTTTTTCAATCTTTTGTACCTGAATCACATAAAAACACATTTTGATGAATTTGTATCATTTTGAGAGTCATTTGTGTGTTTTTGGTTGTTTTTTGTGGGTTTTTATAATACAAATATATGTGTATTTAGACACATATCAAGTACTCACCTTGAAGCGGATGAGACACGGTGAAAAGTCCAAGCAATAATGTTAGAAATCAACACACACTCGATAATAGTGATCAACCTACTGCTCTTTCAACCAATCTACATATAATTTCGTAACCAGTCAATATTTCGTCTAGCTATCTATTGTCCATTTTTTTATATGTTGTATTTTATACAATTGTATAATTAGTGATGACGACTAATACAGTAGCATCGGTGACTATTTAAATATGTTAATTTCTTTGTAGCAAGTGTGTTCCATTCTTCTTTCTCATTATCATCATGTAACTTGTTAACAAGGACTTAAGTGAAATATTTTGGCAACTTAGCATGCAAGTATATCCGATGCAGTTTAAGTAAAACACGTAATTTACGTACTCGTAACATTCTCCTATTAATTAATGTTATAGATAGAATAAATGGTACGGAGTATATAATTTTGCTCCAATAAGATTATAGCCACTTCATTAAAAATTGTCAAGTTACGTAAAATATCTTATGCTATACATTTTATACTAGGCCACTTGCATGTGTAAACTAATCCATGCAAGGTTTCAGTTGTTTTCTCTTCATTCGCAATATGCATGAACATTTTAAAGATTATATTTCAATTGTTAGAACTCATGAACCTGATATCATTAATATATTAGTGTCTTTTAACGTCTTCATGTCACAAACAATCAACATGTTTAAAAAAATTCGCATCTTACGAGTTCATCACTAAAGGTGATTTGTAGTTTTGCTTCTAACAGCATATGATCTCAATATAGACTACTCATAACTAATATATGATTTGTATTCAAGTTAATTATGGTTCAAGTGGTACCTTCAAAGAAAAGTATGAATGAATCAAAATCGAATGCGGGCATGAACACCAACCAAAACTCGAACACTACAGAAAGCATGAACGAACCAAAATCGAACACGCGCATGAACATGAGTACGAACACTAACTCGAGAGTTTAGTGAAATGCGACTGAACCTTAGTACTCACAACTTCGCAAACATGTGAAACCAAAATTGTGCCAATCACGAACCACAAACTTGTACGTAACCAAATCTATGACCCGATGTTCACGATCACAACCTCCAACCATCAATGAAACCAAACCCAATAAATTTAGTTATATCCTGTAACCTTTCTTTTGTAATAAGATCTAATGAAACGCTATTAGCACCTTTCCAAAAATGAGATCAAAACTGGAACAGATGAACCAAAAACTCCTCCTAATATGAAAGCCATGATGACGAACCAGGAAACATCAAGACGAAAATAGGGGGTTACCTCAGTCGAATATATGAATGATACAGGAACAAGAAGAGTACACGATCAAACCAAGACATGAATCAACACACACACTCGACCACACTCTTCTCCACTCCTGTCGTGCTTCTGATTATGAGAGAACCAAAGGAATCGGTTTTGCAGCCCTTTGTTTGTGTTTATAAGTTTCTAGGTTTTGTCAAAGTGGTGAGGGACAGATGAATAAGTTTAACAAGAAAACGAGTAGGGGAATGGTATCTATAGGAAGTCGTGTGATTTGGGGATGATTGGGAGGATAATTAGAGACAAATTAAGTTCACAGTCTTGGTGATTAGCCAAATCATAGGAGAAAAATTAGGAAGTGTTATTATTCTGTCAAAATTTTCTTTATATACAAAATAGGTGTGTGATCTCAAAATAAATAAATAAAAACGTGTATAGGCTTGAAACCAAATTAGGAAAGTTACAAATCTAGTTGATTAGATAAACTTAGGTTATATTTACATATTAATTATTTATTATATAACATAAATATTCATGATACTTAGTGTTAGGAATTAGAAATTCCCGGTATTAAAGAGTCGGTCACCTCAAGTATATGTAATCGTTAGAAAGCTCGTAGTCGTAGTTCATTTAAGTTTAGTAGTATTTAGTTTAGTAACACCGTGGAGGACGGACGGGTATTTACCCACTGTATGCCTGATCCACAGCCCATAGTGTGGCGATTTATGTAAGACTATAAATACTCTCTACCTCTCAAGGTAGAGAGTTGGAGCTCATAATAATATCTTTCACTTTCTCTCACTAAGTTCCCTAAACCTCTAACTTTCTCTCTCTAGAATTCCATCTATATGCTACTTTGTGTTATGGTTTGATGTGTATGTGAAAAGTTATATCCTAACAATTGGTATCAAGAGCCATGGTTAGATCATATCTTACACATATTTGGATTTATAGTGGTCTTTAGGTGGTTTTTGAGTTTGAAAAAGTTTAGTGGTTTTTGCATCATTTGGTTGATTTCTTGTGTTAAAGTTTGAATTTTGTTGGTACTTTTATGTTTAGAATCATCAAAAGTGTTTAGGTTTTCATTTGGTAAGCTTGAATCATCTTGGTTGGGTTGTTTTTGGATTGATAAGTGAAGGTTATTTGGTATTTCAAGCTAGCGACTTAGCTCTCGGAATAGTTTCTTGGTAGCGACTTGCTTCACAGTTTTGTAGCGACTTACAGTGTTAAAACTAGCGAGTTAGATCTAGCGAGTTAAAGTACAAGTAGTGGAATCTCCACTACAGGTAGCGACTTGTGGTAGCGACTTGGTCAGTAGCGAGTTGCTCTTTAGCGACTTGTGTTTCTAGCGACTTGTGTAGAGAATTGCTGCCAAAATTTGGTTAGCGACTTGGTCTGTAGCGAGTTACTACTTAGCGACTTGCTTGTCTGTTAGCGACTTGAGTCTCTAGCGACTTAGTGCATTTGTCTCTAGCGACTTAGTGCATTATCATCTAGCGACTTGAGTGATTGTTTACGGTTTTCTCTTGATTTAGTAAAATCCCGTGAAAGAATCTATTTCCCGGTTTAATCATAGAGTTATAAAATCCCGTATCTGTCTCTTATA
>BPTQ01000001.1:121520573-121531733 GCA_019973895.1 Chrysanthemum seticuspe | reverse complement strand
CTTTTAGTCAATAGTTAGTATTTTTGTGGAAAACTAAAAATTTTTTTACTCATGTGCCAGCTACACGATTTCTTTTCTCAAAAATTCGTGTTTCTGGCCAAAAAGTTTCCGTAGGCAGTTAGGTATTGGACTTGGTCCTAACTAAGTTCTCTAACTTAGTGGGGTAACAAAGACAAGTCAACAGTGTACCAACTAGGTATGTTATCTAGAGTGTACGGTGGATGGTCCTCGAACAAACTACAACTGAGGTCTTCCGAAAGGTAGAAGTAACACTTATACATTTGTGTCACACAATGTGGAAAGAGAGATTATATCTTGAGTCCTACGCATTATCCTTGTGGTATTGCCAGAACATCTGAGTGATGTGTTTACATATTCACAATGAAGATGGAAAGCCTTCTGGAGTCAACATCAAACAAGCTCCTGGTAGGTGGCATGTGAGATCTATTGTATGGATCAACCATGTGACAACTGAACAGAAACAATGGGGTGATTCAATCTCTTGAATCAATCCTGGTTCAGGTTATGGATTGACGGATGCCTTTGAAAAACCGGTCTTTGTGCTTAAAAACTCTTTTCTTTAGCACATCGACCGTGTACTCATTTTTTTAAAAATCAAAAGGTGTTTTTATGATTGATAACTGATTTTCAATAAAACCTTTGTTGTATTGCAAAAACAATTTCTATTGAGCAATACACGATTGTTTTTCAAATCTCTTTTCATCAATCAGTGGACTTAAAATTCGCTGGTTCACTCACTCCGTGTTGTCTTCTTTGAGATGTTCCGGTTTGAGAACAGCTAGAACAGCTACGAAATCCTGTCAAGGAAATTCTTCGGAATTATACCTGATCATAGGCAGTACTTGTACTGATCAACGGGGAACCGTGGGCCGTGTACCTCAATTCAACGAAAGTGATCAAAGACACTTTCGTGCGATTTGTTGCTAACTGTTGTATGCAGGTACGCCCGACGTTTGCAGCTGATCAGAATGAAGCGGTCAATCCATAGCCGCATGCTCACTTAACACATTCATCTCAAAAGAAATCATGATTAGTGCATCAATGACTCTGATATTTTCACTCCATGCTTCTGCTTCGCTGCTGCCAATATCATGAATCAACTAATGCTTCCGCAACTCTGATGAGAAGATATCATGATCCAGAATGTGAGCATGTCGGTCCCAAAGTCACAACATCACAAAATACCAACACCAGAAAGGATGTGTCAGAGATTGTTGATAGCTGATGATCTCCAAAGATGGCTCAAAGTTATCATCACGTGGATCAGTAAAAGACCTCCACTTGTAATAACCAAACATGCAATGTGAAGAATCAATGACTACGAGCTTAGAAGCAAAGGACTACATCAAGAATGCAAGATCAATTGTTAAATGTAATATCTATTTGTATTCAATGTAATTTTGGTTCATGATTGAGGTGACCTCCCTTAGGGGGAGATTGTTAGGAATTAGAAATTCCCGGTATTAAAGAGTCGGTCACCTCAAGTATATGTAATCGTTAGAAAGCTCGTAGTCTTAGTTCATTTAAGTTTAGTAGTATTTAGTTTAGTAACACCGTGGAGGACGGACGGGTCTTTACCCACTGTATGCCTGATCCACAGCCCATAGTGTGGCGATTTATGTAAGACTATAAATACTCTCTACCTCCCAAGGTAGAGAGTTGGAGCTCATAATAATATCTTTCACTTTCTCTCACTAAGTTCCCTAAACCTCTAACTTTCTCTCTCTAGAATTCCATCTATATGCTACTTTGTGTTATGGTTTGATGTGTATGTGAAAAGTTATATCCTAACACTTAGGTTCAAATTCAAATGGGTTCCAAAGACGATAATAAAAAAATTTAGGGTTTTTATTTATTTATTTATTTATTTATTTATTTTTTGAATTTCTAATTAGAAATCGAAGATCGAGTCAATGGTCATCGCTGACTAACCTGACTTGGTGAGGGTTCTCACAGTTAACGAAGCAACAAGGCCTCACACTTATTCTAGCGGTTTTCTTGCAAGGTTTAGGAAAGTATTTTGTCATTTTTGACTTGGGTTATTTTTTTGCTAGATAATGGTAAGAATGAAGAAGGTGTGAGGATGATCAAGGTAAAGCCTCTCAATTTATAGAAGTGAAAAATTATGGAGAAATGTGTTTGATTTGATGTTAAACCATTAAAGAGATGAGGTTCCTAATGATTTGGAAGTGGGTTGAATGCTAGTCATATCACCCAAGTCAATCCATACAACAGAGATGGAGTGAAGAAGAAAAGATTTGCAATAAATGTGTTCTAATGAGTGGAATTTCCTATCAATCAGATTACCCACGGATTTGAAGGTACCAAAAATTTGGTTCCTTCCTTTATGCCAAAGGGCTCCTTGGGTGGATTTTTCAAATTTTTGAATTTTGTTAGGAAATGGATTTCTTATATACTTAAGTGAATTATACTAGTTCTAATAAGAGTATAAACTAGTTAAGATTGACTTATAAGTAATTGATGGTAATTTAGAATCACGAAAGAGTCAAAATTCAGAAAGTTACCTGGAGGATCCACGGCACCAAAAATTTACACGGACGGAACCCTTAAAAGGGTGCCATCTGGTCCGCCTGTACAGGTACGGCGGTACCAATTCTCATAACAGACGGTACCAAATCGTTGGTGCCGTCTGATCCGTGAAGTGCAGAAAACTTTACAGAGTTGATTTTTAGGTGTCGGGGACTTTTCCGAAACCTGAAATTTTTCTCAAAACTTGTGACACTAAACATTTCTAGTTAGGAAAAGTAAATAACACATGTATAAACAAAGTGGAGCATAGATTTTGAGCAAGGCTTTTTGATTTTCACATTAAAGTGAAAATGGGTAAAATTTGATAGCATACTTGTGGTATCCCCCTGCATAAGATTGTTAGCATGCAACATTGTTTCAAGTTATATTATCATCCTACATAATAAAATAAACTAAATTGTATCAAACATTAACGATAATGTATTGTTCCAAACACTCCTTAATGGACCCTCATTTGCCCAATTTCTTGTAGATCTTGCTCATCATCCTACCAAGGCACTTGAACATTCCCTTAGTTTGCTTGAACTCTGCTGATTCATTCTCGATCTTGGGAAGAGACGCGTAATACTTATGAGGTGGAAGATGAGAGCTTGGAAGTCCATCCTCGGAGCTATTTGATGATGATGATGATGATGGAGTTGGAGGTTTTGATCTCTTGCCTTTTGTCTTAGTAACTCGTTCATCACTTAAAGGTACAAAGATGTGAGGGATGAGCTCATAATGAAGGTGCATCCCTTTTGGACTTGGTGGAATTGGTGCAAAGTTTCTATAGAGACGGGTGAGAAGCATTCCGTATGAAAGAGCAACCGATCCTTGAGTTGGAATATCAATCACTCTCCTAGCGATGTAGTATGCTAAGTTGAATGGTTGTCGGGTGGACAAGTTGTAGAGCATGTGGCGAAGGCAAGCGTTGATGTGATCCCTATTTCCTATGGTGCTAATGACGTTGGCTCTAAGTAACTCCTCCCATTTCTTAAATTCGGGCTTAAGTTCATTTAGATCCATTCCATATGGATCTCGGTTTACCTCCTTTCCCTTTCGGGTAACTCGGGTTGTATCACCCCTTGGATTAAATAGGTGTTCACAGATAAAATCCTTATCGGCCAAACGGGTTTGGTAGGGAGGAGTGCGGTCATTGATTGCATCAAGAACGGTGAGTGACCATTTATCCGAGTAGACACAAGTCCCTCGGTTGGGAATTCCTAGCACTTGAGCAAAGTTGGCTAAGGTGATGGTGTAGTCGTTTTGATTAATTCTAAAACTAAGACAAAATTCATCATCGTCTTCATCACTAAAGTCGGTCACACTAGCATATAATTTAACACAAACCTAGGAAAAATTGGTACATCGATGTCAAGAAGACAATCAAAGATTGGTATTTTCAAGGAAGGATGAGTAAATGGTTCTACCCTCATGGAAATACCTTGATTCTAGACTCCTAAATATTTCTACTTGTTCCTTGGAAAGTCCTTTGGTTTTGTGATGTTTGGGAATATAGCCAAGGGTGTCTTTGTGATCATAGAATCTTGCGGCTACCATGGTTATTCCTAAGGACAAGAATTAATATGTTAAAAATAGGATTACACTTTAGTGTTTTGGTTCTAGTGTGTGCCTATATGAAAACGATTTGGAGTTGCGGTTATCTTGACTCATTTTATGCACAAAAATGGTTTTAGTGGGGTGTTTGGCAAATACCATGAGATAACCGAGATGCTCCTAATTCAATGTGGCTTCATTTGAATATACCCGGGAATGCATATTAGTTATGCAATACCTTTAGTATTCAAGAGCATGCAAGTGATGAAAATCTAACGTTTCTATTTGTATTAACAATGAAAAAATTGTTTTACTACAAGTGAGAAGCTTTTCAAAAATTTTGACATGGGGTGTTTGGTTATTTGAATAAGGCCTTATATTCATCATCTATTAATTAGTGGGAAGCATGATTTGTTTATGCAATATGATAATGTAGTACCTAATTTCAATGACTAGTTATGCATTTTGCCAATTGAATTCATATTTGGTATAAAAGCATACATAAAACCCCATGTAATGATTTGTGAAAGTTTTGTGCATAAATAAGAATCCTAGACTCAGAATTAAGAGATAAAATGTAGTTAGGATACTTACAATGATGTTATCTTCAGTGATTAGTGAGTGGGAAGGTGTCAATAATGAGCTTGGTTTAATGTTTACACGTTTTGGTAAAGTGGGTTTTGAGGAAGAAGATGTTTTGTAGGTAGAAGTTTTGCTTCTGTAGACACCACGGACCAGACGGTACCAAAATTTTGGTTCCGTCCATGTTGTTGTTTGGTGTCGTGGCTACAGTAGCAGATACAAGACAAAATTGTTTTGTTTTGACTATTCTAATGTTTTGGGCTATGTTTATCCTACATGTTTGGTTCCATTAACCCTAAACCAAGTCTAAGAAGATTAAAAGGTTCTCGTTTAAGAGGCTTAGTTAAGATGTCGGCAATGTTATCTTCGGAGGATACTTTCTCGATTGAAATGTTTCCTTTTTGAACATTGTCGCGAAGAAAGTGATGACGGATTTCAATATGCTTTGTACGAGCATGTTGAACGGGATTCTTGCTGAGATCGATGGCTCCTTTGTTGTCGCAAAGTATCACAATTTCGTTCAGATGAATTCCGTAATCTACGAGAGCTTGCTTCATCCAAAGAGCTTGTTGACATGCTTTTCTAGCTGAGACGTACTCGGCTTCAGTAGTTGAGATGGCTAAAGTCGTTTGCTTCTTTGCAAACCATGAGGTGAGACAATGTCCAATAAAAGTGCAAATACCACTTGTACTTTTTCTATCGACATAATCACCGGCACGATCCGAGTCGGCATACACTATGGTTTCTATACCCGTTCCTTTGGGATACCATAATCCTAAACACGTTGTTCCCTTAATGTATCTAAAAATCCTTTTTAAGGCTTCTAAGTGTGATGCCTTTGGGTTTTCTTGAAAGCGAGCACATAGACAAACACTAAACATAATGTCGGGTCTACTTGCCGTAAGATAGAGTAGGCTACCAATCATTCCTCTATATTTAGTGTTATCTATGGATTCACCTTCTTCGTCCTTGGTGAGTTTAGTTTGTTTGGAATCTTCAAGACCAAATTTCTTAAGCATGTCTTTTATATATTTAGATTGGTTAAAAAATATGCCATGTTCTAGTTGTTTAATTTGAAGTTCTAGAAAGAAGTTTAACTCACCCATCATACTCACCCAGCATACACTTCTTCGTTAATAAACCCATTAAGAAAAGCACTTTTAACATCCATTTGAAATAATTTAAAGTCATAAGCACATGCATAAGCAAGTAATATTCTAATAGATTCAAGTCTAGCTACCGGTGCATTAGTTTTATCATAGTCAATCCCCTCTTGTTGATTATAACCTTGTGCAACAAACCTAGCTTTGTTTCTAGATACTACACCATTTTCGTCCATTTTATTCCGAAAGACCCATTTCGTTCCAATTATAGTTTGATCTTTGGGTTTTGGAACTAATTTCCAAACATCATTTCTAACGAATTGGTTTAATTCTTCTTGCATGGCAATTACCCATGATTCATCTTTTATTGCTTCATTTATGGGTTTCGGTTCAATGGTGGATACAAAACAAAAATAATTACTTTGATTTTGGGCTTGTGACCTTAAGGTTCTTTGATTAAGTTGTCCTATGACCTTTTCTAAAAGATGAATTTTAGATTCTTTGATGTTTACAATTTCCTTATTTAATGGTTCATCTTCCTTGTTATCATTAATTTGACTTTCTATTATTTGACTTTCAACTAAGTCATCATCTACCAAAGGTGATGTCTTAGAGGGAGGTGGACTTTCGTCAAATGTTATGTTCAACGATTCCTCGACTATCATTGTTTCTTTATTTAGGACAATGTAAGCTTTACTAGTTTGTGAGTAACCAAGAAATACACCTTCAAAAGACTTTGGGTCAAACTTGGTGAGATAGTCTTTAGTATTAAGAATAAAGCATTTACAACCAAAGACTCTAAAATATCCTAACGTTGGCTTTTTACCTTTATAAAGCTCATATGGTGTTTTGTTTAAGAAAGGCCGTATTAAGACTTTATTCTAAATATATGTAGAAGTGTCAACGGCGGTACACCAAAACTTTTGAGTAATGTTTTGTTCATTAAGCATTGTTCTACTCATTTCTTGAATTGTTCTATTTTTACGTTCAACTACTCCATTTGATTGAGGTGTTCGTGGAGCGGAAAAGTTATGTGTTATGCCATTTGTATCACAAAAGTTTCCAAATTGAGTTTCGTTGTCAAATTCACAACCATGATCCGTTCGGATCGACACAATTTTAACACCTAGTAGATTTTGAATTTTCTTGCTAAGAAGTTCAAATTTATCAAAACTTCATTTTTGCTTTTCAAAAACAACGTCCAAGTAAACCTTGAGTAATCATCTACTATGACCAAAGTGTATAAGTTGCCTCCGTAGCTTCTTATAGCAGATGGTCCAAACAAGTCAATATGTAATAATTCTAGACACTTAGATGTGGACACCATATTTTTAGATTTGTGACTACTATGGGTGTTAGGGTCGTATATTTGGTTGATATGATGAATCGGGAGGTCGGGGAAGATGGAAAAACACCATCTTCAAGTTAGTGAGAGAAACTAGAGAGAGAAGGGAAATACTATGTGTTTATTGATAAGAAAAGGTAAAGTTTACACAAAGAGATCTCACCCCTCCATGGAAGTATGGAGGGGTTTATATACCCAAACACATACATCTATGCCTAAATGACAAAACAAGCCCTTGTGTTTAAGGTAACAAAGATAGAAAATGTAATCCCGTCAATGTCGTTCCATTTACGAGTTAGGAGCGATTCCAACAATCTTCCCCCAATGGGACGACATAAGGGATTACTTACAACATTTACTACAAATATAGAAAACAAATAAAGAAAGGTCTTCATAAGCTCTTCAAGTGCTGAGGATGATGACAGTTTACGCTCTTTGTCTTCTTCTTGTACCTCGACTTGAGAACTGTTTTCTTCACTTGTAGGCAAATGATGTAATATGCATAAATTGGATTAACTTCCCCCCAATTCATGCTGCATGTCTTTAGCAGCTTCTCCGTACACTCCTTTTTGGCGAAGTTTCTGAATCAGCTTCCCCCCAAACTGACAACCGTCTTTAGCAGATTCGAAACTTTGATGTAGTGAACATTTCCTCTAAATTTTGAGGTTTTCAGTATGCAGCGGAATTTGTAGATGAGCTGTAAACCACACAAGGTAAATCTGACTTGTTTACGGAAAATCCGTTCCGGGGTAACATGCAAGAAATCAACAAGATCTTCTCACACATGTAGATGCTTCACACCAAACAAAACCGTGAAAGATGAAATGAAACGACTTCCCCCTGAATGTTGTGGTCTATCGGAATAATAATCACTTGTTAATATGCAGTTACTCGATAAAATGACCGTGTGTGAGGCACCACAACATCATATTTAGTTAACTTCACGCACGATAACTCTGTGAAAGTGAGACGATAACACCAACTTGAGAAATTTTAACCACTGATCGTCTCATTTCTTCCCCCTGATTGAAGAAATTCATGAAAGGAGAGGGTTTTCGAAAAAAAATCCAAAAACATCAAAGGAAGCAAACACCACCTATACTCTCTTCCCCCCGATGTTTTCAGTGAATCAGAATCATACACCACGTATGTTGATGATGAATTGGAGACATCGAAACCATGTATGTTCAATTAATCGAACAAGTGTGAAGTACCATAAATATCTCGTGAGAATCAACTGCTGATAAAACTTCTCTACTCGTGTATACTCTTCTCAGCTAACTCTTTACCGACCCCATTATCATTCTGATGGCTTTTTGTAGTGACTACTGATGGAGAAAACCCAATATGACAAACTTGAGATTGAAGTAGTATAACCCGAACTTGTGACTTAAACTTGCACTATTGTCAGACGAAGAACCCCTTTTCTTAACTTCATCGAAAAAAGGTAAACTTAAAGTTTCTCAAATTATCCACACCTTAGTGTGACACTTGAGAACAACAACGTAACTCCTTAAAAGTGATAATTATAATCTGTGAGCACAACAACGTAACTCCTTACATCAGGTTCAACTAGATAACTCAAGTCTTTGTCATTCGAAATGGTTAAAGCTCGAACAAGGATCTTGAAGAATCATGCATCCAACCAACCCTGATATCTTCAGATACTAAGTACACGCATCCGTGATATCCCACTTCAACCTCAAATAAATAATAATGAATTGTCGCCGTAGTCACATCTTACGGTTAAATGCTCAAATCTAGCCTTTGTTAACTGAGATCCATGTTATTTTTGCACTAATGTTCGAATTTCAGATATGTGAAATATGTCTGTATGGATTAAGAGGATCTTCGATATCTCATATGAGATACCGAATACCACAAGACTGAGATCTTTTGAGTATTTCATTTTTTTCAGTTTATAGTCTTGTAGTAGATGTAGACTTGAGATGGGAAAGAATAGGATTAGATATGGATTTGGTTTTGATGATGCTTGTGTCATTGCTTATCTTAACGTTCAACATCATAATGGATCTGAGTCGAGTCTGGTTGTTGATATTAGTGTTGGTCGTGGTTAATTAACGAGACTTCTTTTTCATCTACTTTTCTGTTCTTACGCGTAACTTAGAAAAGTTTTGGCGTAAAAAAAATTCTTACGCGTAAATAGCAGCCGTATACACTCCTATGCGTGAAGCCCAAAGCTTATGAGTAAACTTGGTCTTACACATAAAGCTTATGCGTAAAAACCTACGCGTAACTGTTGTTACGCATAACTTCACAGTTATGCGTAAATATCACTGAAGACGGCTCTTTATGCGTAAGTTTAGGGTTTTGACCCTTTGACTTTTTTTGGCGTGCTTATTCCGACCAGATTCAGACCAGTTTTATACCCAGAAGAATACTGCATAAGATGCGTCAATATATGCCCATTTGACCACTCAAAATGACTAGATGAAGACCACCAAAAATATTCACGAGATGGACAAAAGAAAAAATAACGTGACACAACTTTTAGCAGTTAGCATTAAAAGATGAGACATGATATTTCTTTGACCAAAATAGATACCTTTTTTTAAAAAAACTTGTAAAACAAATCTGTTTAACCGAAAAAAAATGATGAAAGATTAAAACTTTGTGAGAAAAACAGATTCTTAACACAAGATTTTTGACAAGAAAATAGATCACAAAATCAACCATAACTAAAACCGACCGGGCTCTTGATACCAATGTTAGGATCGTATATTTGGTTGATATGGTGAATCGAGAGGTCGGGGAAGATGGAAAAACACCATCTTCAAGTTAGTGAGAGAAACTAGAGAGAGAAGGGAAATACTATGTGCTTATTGACAAGAAAAGGTGAAGTTTACACAAAGAGATCTCACCCCTCCATGGAAGTATGGAGGGGTTTATATACCCAAACACATACATCTATGCCTAAATGACAAAACAAGCCCTTGTGTTAAAGGTAACAAAGATAGAAAATGTAATCCCGTCAATGTCGTTCCATTTACAAGTTAGGAGCGATTCCAACAATGGGTTTGTTTACCTATTTTGCAAGCGTCGCAAAAGTGTTGGTCATATTTTAGTTTTGGTAAATTCCTAACTAGCTCTTTTGACGATAGGTTTTGTATAAGTCTCATATTAGCGTGACCTAAGCGTCTATGCCAAAGAGATGAGCTATCGTCTAACGTTGTTAGGCAAAGTTTGTCATTAGATGTTTTATCTATTTTCATGACATATATATTATTTTTCCTAACTCCTTTAGCTATGGTGATACCATATTTTAGTATTTTACTACCATTTTCATCAAATAGTACTTTATACTTTTTATCACATAATTGGCTAATACTAAGTAGATTAAATCCTAACCTATCTACATGAGCAACATTTTCAATATTTAGGGAGTTATGAGCAATCGTACCTTTGCCAATGATTTTGCTTTTGAGATTGCTACCAAAAGTGACATTATCTCCGTCATACTCTTGGTATGATGAGAAGAGACTTTTGTTGCCCGTCATGTGTCATGAGCATCCACTATCTTTTATCCATTCATCAGGTTCCAATCCAACTTTCAAGCATACCTAAGAAGCAAATAACTCAAGCATTTGGTCCCCAATATCTCATAGGTCCGTTTGGGTTAAACATACCATTTATTTGATTCATGTATGGAAACGATGGGTAAGAGTTCCATGACATGTAATCTGGAGTTTGATATGGTCTAGGAAAGTTTTGATTCCAACCGTTGTGTTGGTAGTTGGGTTGTATGTTGTGGTTGCTCTTAGGAAAGGGGCATTTAACAAAAGGTGTTTTATATCGTTGTTAAGTAGTTTTTGATCTAAATTCATTTTTGGCAAGTCCTACTCCTGATGTAACAGCTGGTTTTAGTTTAACACTATCATTGGTTTTCTTTGTTACTTTGACAAATTCAGTACGGTCCGTATTGCGAACATTCTGTCCTGCTGAAGTACTTACGGCACCATTTTGTTCAACGGACGGAACCCTTATTTTGGTTCCGTCCGGTCC
>BPTQ01000001.1:121504959-121516766 GCA_019973895.1 Chrysanthemum seticuspe | reverse complement strand
CTTAGTAGATAGTTACAGGTTATTTTACTAAATTTTCTTTTATACTGGAAATTTTTTTTAGGAAGAAACATCAAACGTTTGTATGTGCCTAGCATAGTTCAGAAATTTCATGTTGTATGAAATTCTTTGAACCATTGCTTCGAGACTACGGTTTACACCTTTTGATCTTCCCCCCCACCAACTTATCAAAATGGTTAAATTTTGAAGGAAAATTTATAAATCTAGCTGAATTACAGTTAGATAAACCAACAAATACAACCTGCAACTATCTATCTATATATTTGCACATTACTTTCTATTTCTCATTTTTCGTGTAGTGGTGCTGTGTTCAATAAATATCACCAAGCCGATGTTCCTGTGGAAGGAACGGGATGAGGTGAGGGGCTCAGTGGATGAGCTCTCAAGCATTCATGATGTACTTGAGGAATACCGCCTCTTCGGAAGTGTTGCAGCGAATTGGAAAAAGGCCATGTTTCGATTTATGGCTCAAGGAAGTGTGGTTCCGCTTGGTGTGGATTGTGTTGCAGCGGATGGGAAATATACCACGATCCGATTGGTGGCTCAAGAAGTGAAGGCTTCTCCGCCATAAGGAGTTCATGTAGTACTTACGAACTCTCGAGTAGGTGACTCGGGGAGTGGAGTAGGGCAAGGAAGGTGTCCTTGTAGCCGAACCACTATAAATAACTTGTGTCGTGGTGATGTGCTTTTTACTCTTTATCTTTCATTACACGTTTATATATCTATCTATCAACGTCCAACATAAACAACCAAATAGATTGACATTAAGTCGATCTAAATATTTAAAAGGAAGTTTTAAATTGGTAAAACTATTCAACCACCCCCCCTTCTAGTTTTCCACATTTGGCATCAGAGCTTCGTTACCAAGTTTCTTAAAGTATGTTGTACTTTAAAGACTTGATACGATCCGTGTATGTTTGCAAACTACAAAGAAGGATTTTTTTTAAAGGTCATATTTTCTTTTAAATCATTTTATTGGACATTGATAGATGATTCTAACAACTTTTGCTTTCAAAAAATCTTCATGCTAGAATCTCTCCAAAATCTTCATTCAAAGAATAATGAAGTCAACATTCAATGAAGGATCTAAAAAAAATAATCACAACTTACGTACACCAAGTACAAAGGATTACTTTAAAAGCTCATGAAGTATCTTTGGTGTTATGCCAAACCAAGAAGCATAGAGGTATGTTTTACTTTTCATTAGATAGGTTACATGAGTTCAATTTATTTTCATAAGTTCTATTTGTTTATTAATAACTAACATCGTTAGAAGTCTCTTTCGTCACTTTTCCGTCTTTCTCATCATCGGGAATAATATTCCTTTTTGATTCGTCAAACTAACGCCGTCATCACATATGAACCCTCGATATGAGATTCATCAAAAGCCGTCATCCAAAAACAATCGTCATCTAATACCTCCGAACTATTTTTTGGTAAGCTAATTTATAAGCCTACTACAAAAAATAATGCCAAACAACTCTTTTTCTGTTCACAGTAGCCGGATCCCTCTAGTTGTACTAGCCGGATCCCAAATACAAAGGATCTGGGGGAACCGTGGAACAGAACTCAGTTATACGTTTCCAAAAATTAACCATTGATCCATTCCCTCTACTCACATAACACAAAAATGAATACACTACTGATTTCATCCTCATTAGATTTCATTATCTCAAGTATTCCTTCCTAGAACACCATTGTAAGTAGTTACATTAACTTGTTCTAATTCTCATCATCCTAATTTTAGGGTTTATGGTTTCACAAATCTCTAATCAATTATTTTAATTAGGGTTTTTAAAATTAATCATGAAAAGGGGCTTTTAACATAACTAAGATCACATTGTGTTCACAACATTGTTAATACAAATCAAAACCATAAACCCACCACAACTAATTTTACCTAATTGGAAATTTTGTGTTTTTAGGACCAACCATGCCCAAAGCTACTCAACAAGATCATCATGATACCGTTCACTACCTTACTCATTATTATCGTAATGAGCAACTCTCAAAAATCGACCGCAAGGTCTTCAAAAAACTCGAAAAATGACTTATCCATGAAGGTCGTGTAATCAAGGAATGTTTCCTTGAAGATACCGACATTCGTCAAGTTTTCTCAACAATCAAATTTGATTGTCTCCTTGACATAGATGAACAAATTTGTCCGGTTTTCATTTTTGAATTTTACAAAAGCTTTAGGATCATTAGAAACACCAACAATAGCATTTCAATCGCCTTCATCATCAACAAACAAAACTTTATCCTTCCTCTCGACACCTTTGCTCAAATTCTTCGCATTCCTTGTGAAGGAATTTGCATGTACTCTCAAGATTGGGCAATTAATGCTCAAAACCTTGCACTTGATCCTAAGCCTCTTTATAACACTCCTCTCGACGATCCTGAAACCATTAGAGATATTATTTTCAAAGTTAGGACCAACCAATCTCGTTAGGACCGTAACAAAAAACTCATTCACCGTGATACCTTTCAAGTGGAACTTTTCGAAATGCATCCCATGTTTAGAAAGGGGAAGAAATCCTTAGGGAAAACGTCATATGCCTAGTTGGAAACAAAGATCATCCCAACGCATGTTTTGTGCAAATGATCTATTGTCTTATCCACCAAAAGCCATTTAATCCCGCCTATTACATGGTAAGGAGAATGGCCGGGGTATTCAAAGCTTCTAACATGGTACTTCCATATGGTATGCTCCTAACACGACTTTGTAAGTATGTTAGTGCATTGCAACCATCCCCTATTAACAATGATCATTTCCTTGCCGATCATGTAATGGTACCTCTTACCAAAATACCCTCTAAACGCTTCAAGGTCAATGGAAAGAAATCTAAAGCTCTCTCGGACTCCTCGGCCGGTGAAGAAGAAGACGAAGATGAGGAAGATGTCGACCCCATAGCCAACATCAAATTGGAAATCTTTGATTACCACGAACAACTTGCACCCATTCCAAACGTGACCGCGGAATTCAAACAAATAAGGGGCATGATTCAAAACCTCGCTTACAACCTCACTAAGCCGTGAAAAAGAAAAAGAAATGATTGACGAAAGAGACAATAGGAATATGCTTATTTTCTTTTATTTTATGTTTGGATAATTACATTTTAGCACTTTTGGTTTATGGTAATTTGAATATTGTTAATTTATCAAGCTTGTATAAGTAATGTTTCTGTGATAACATGCTTGTCTCATTGTTTTGTTTAAAGATTTACTAGTGTGCACAATCTGTACATCTATTCTGTCAGGATTCTGATCTGCAGATGTCGGATCCCTAGGATTAGCCTAGCCGGATCCCTCCCTTGAGGGAACCGTGGGATCCGTGACATCAGATCAGCAATACAGAAATCCCTACATCAAGAAAGGTCTTTAGATAACATCACATTAGCTAAGCATATGATTTTAGAACCCAACTAAGTCCACCCCAATAATAAGAAAGACTTAGACTCACTAAAGACTTACCTAAGATCTTAGTCAAAATACCTCTTGATTTATTAACACATCAAAAACCACCATATTTCCGCTCCAATACTCACAAACTAATTCTCATCTTTCAAATCATTTAAGTGGAAAAATTGAACAATTTTAGGAAATTGTTTCTAGTCATCTTTATCTCAAAGTGAGTCAAAAATTAGTTTTCCAACTCTTATGATTTTTAAGGATTTTTCAAATTTCACCTCAAGCTTAAATCTGATCACTAGGATCATTTATTATGAATTAACACCACCAAAACTCTTAGTGTTATCCTTGGACATCCATTGGTAGTCATCTTGTCCCATCTTCTTTCCATAAGAAGCAATCATTAGCTATAAACACTTATTACCCATGATCATTCAAGTACCTTCTCATCTTAAAACACTTCTCATCTTAGGAGAACCGAAACACTCAAAATAAGATAGACTTTAGCTCCTAGAAACCACTTTTCAAACCTGTCATAACTGCTGAGAGCCGTATCCCTAGGATTAGCCTAGCCGGATCCCTCCAAGAAAGGAACCGTGGGATCCGGGTGACATTTTTTGTCAAACATTTCTAAAACAAATCATTTCAACTCATATTCCTAACTCAAACACTCCATCTCATCTTAAATGAGTTCCTAGATCAGTGAAACTCTGAATCTCAACCTTGTGCATGTTGATCATCACATTTCCAAGAACATTAGTGGATTAAGTCTTAAATGCAATTGCCAAGATCTTCCCTTTATAAGCCATAGAACACCTTAGACATCAAACACTAAACACCATTACTTATGGTTAAGATATCCAACAGCTAGAGACTTCAAAATTAAGTCAAAACCTCGAAATTCATTAATAATAAACCTTATAAAAGCATAATGATTTCACCTAAACCCTGTATGATAGCCGGATCCCTGGTCTTTAACCAGGCGGATCCCTGCTGAGAGGGATCCACGGGATCCGTAGATGCAGAAAGCATAAGTCAGCTTCCATATTTGAATTCAAGTCACCTCTTGGTTTTCTAACCACTTTTAGCATTCATTAATTATCCTCCTAGAGCTGATCAAAACCCCAAGAGCATGCCTAGTCCTCTAAGTGGCCAAGAATTTAATTTCCTTATTCAAATTATCCTTTATAAACCAAACAACCTTAGGATTAAATCACCACTCTCAATCACATCTAAAAGACCACCCAAGAAACTTGCTAGAATCATACATGAAGTTTCCTCAACCGGATCATCATCGGTTAAGTCCACCAATGCTAGGATCTCTCCCACACCGAGGAAACCAGTCAAACTAATTCCCAAGAAGAGTGTTCCCACTAGTATTTCATCACCTAATTCTGCTATACCAAACATACAACCAACATCATTAGTACCTAGAGCCACCTCACAATCATTTGAAGATTCTCAACCCACTTCACTTGATCTTTCACTTCAAGAAACTCAAAACCATGACAAGGATTGCTACCATCGTAAACATGGTGAAAGAATGAAACATGAACTAGATAGATTGATACATGAACTACAAGCTCAAAATGCTGAGGAAAACTCATCTCATCATTGATCATCATTAAGCTTTTAGTCGAATCTTAAGTTTGGGGTAACTCATTAGCATTAGTAGCACTTGTTTGGCTAGTTCATTCTCTCGTTTTAGAGATTTGTTCGATTATCTCTTGTTTTTATTGAATGAATATCTATATGCTATTTTTATTTAGTGCATTGTGCTTGTTATTTCACATCTTTATTAGCATTGAATGGAACATTTTCATTGCTGAAGAAACTGTCAACAGACAGCCGGATCCCTCCATTATGCCTAGACGGATCCCTCCAAGAAGGGAACCATGGGATCCGTGGTACAGAAGCACTAAATTTTACTAGCTTGAGTTTTTCTTGCAGGAAACTATGCATTATATTCTTGATTTCTAACTTTTGCTTTGTAGATTTTCAAAATAACACATGAAGATTTTGACACCATAAAGCTAGGGGGAGCTTTGTATCAAACGATATTGCAAAAACTTTTGCAAACATTAATCCATTTTTGGATTATACTTCATGATACCCCATTGCATCTTTGCAATCTTCAAGGGGAGAACGCTTTCGTCACATAGACGAACCATTTGCAAAAATATTTGCAAACACAATTAGTTTATTTTACGTTATGTCCTTGACGCCCTTTCAAAGGGATGGACTCGTCAATGGGGAGTTAAGACGAGTACCATTCATGTCACTTGATCTTTTTACATTTTTTACATACTTTTTCTTATAAAAAATTTGTGTTAGTTTCTTTTAACTCTTTTTGTTTCGACAAAAAGGGGGAGAAGAAAGTAAAAACTACAAATTCAAACTTTTACAAATTTTAGCTTTTTCCTTAAAATAATTTTATGTTTTGTCATCAACAAAAAGGGGGAGATTGTTAATACAAATAAGTCGTAAAAACGTTTATTTATATTTTACGATCTTCTAATGTTTTGTCGATAACAAACGTAAAATCATTTTAACGAAACAAATAGAGTACGTAAATAGTTTAAGTTAATAGTTTCCTAACACACTTACGCTTTCACATAAAACACTATAACTAGTTTAAGTGATTTTATGATTTAGATATATATGTACAACAACTAATTTTTACATATTGGATTAGCACATACTTATACTAAGTATACTAAAATGGGTAAAAGCATGTAAATACTAAAATGGGTAAAAACATGTAAATACTAAAATGGGTAAAAAACTAGCAAATGGTATTGACCCATAATCCATGGTTTTATATATACCACTTAACCAAGTTTATTGTATCCTTAAGATGCATTGTATGTAGAAAGAAAAACATGGATCAACCCATAACCCATGACCCATAACCAAAAATACCAATGGGCAAAGAGGAGCGTTCCACGGATCCCTAGCTTTGTGCTAGCCGGATCCCAAGTGGAAGGGATCCGTGGGATCCGGGGAACAGTAGGGAATTTTCTCTATAAATAGAGAGCCATTTCTTCCTCTCTATGTATCTTTTTACACACATACCTTCCCCAAATATTCTAACCCTCTAACCTCAGATCCAAGTGATCTATGTAGTTTGTCTTTTGTTTTTCTGTGATCTTCTAGGTTCCTCTTAAAGGAAAGATCACCACTTCTTGAAGACGTGCAAGCTCAAGTCCATGAGTTGCCATGCTTCGTCATCATCAAGACAACGAAGGTTCTCTTGTTGATAGTTCTTCCTTTCTCCATAGATGTTGGGTTGAAGGAATTAGTGAAGAATGCCTAAAGTGTCAAGATGGAAGCATTAGTGAAAGGTGCTCATCATCCGTGTCAAAGCATTAGTGAAGAATGCTAAAGGTGTCAAGACGAAGGCATTAGTGAAGAATGCCAAGCGTTGTGTCAAAGGCATTAGTGAAGGATGCCGATGAATCTAATCAAGTAGCATTTGGGAAGAATACTTAGGTCGTATAATTGATGAGGTGCATTGTTATACATATAAGTATTTGTTTATTTCCAAGGATGGTGATATCCTTGATGATATTGTAATTAGGTGTTGTGTCGTGAAGGGTAGTAGTTCCTCCATAGTATTGGAACTAGGTGCTTAGCCTAGTACCTAATAAAGGGTAGACGACGTTGTGATAGGATTAGTTCTCCTAAGGTGTGAAAGAACTCGGTGGTTAGCCTAGCACCATATAAAGGGTAGGCGACGTTATGTTAGGTATGGTTCGCCTTGGTGTAAAGGAACTCGGTATTTCGCTTTGTACCTGAAAAAGGTTAAGCGACGTTGTGAAGGCTTCTCCGCCATAAGGAGTTGGTGTAGTACTTACGAACTCTCGAGTAGATGACTCGGGGAGTGGAGTAGGGCAAGGAAGGTGTCCTTGTAGCCGAACCACTATAAATAACTTGTGTCGTGGTGATGTGCTTTTTACTCTTTATCTTTCATTACACGTTTGTATATCTATCTATCAACGTCCAACATAAACAACCAAATAGATTGACATAAGTCGATCTAAATATTTAAATGGAAGTTTTAAATTGGTAAAACTATTCAACCCCCCCCCCTTCTAGTTTTCCACAGAAAGGGATGAAAAACTACTTGTTTTGGCTTTGTTATTTATTGCCAATACCATCAGCAGCATCCACGGATCGCGAACCCCTTGAAAGGGTTCCGCCCGTTGTGGATTTTGGTGCCGCCGGGTCTGACAGCCAAGATATCAAGATCTTGCCAAAGTCAACCATATCTATGTAAGATTGTGTAAGATATGAAGAGTACAAATCCACACAAAATATCTAATGAAATCTTTCAATGATTTCCATGATGCATTACATGATGTCATGTGTTGTCTTTCTATTTTTAGAAATATGCAAATGCATAAGTAATGTTTAGTTTTTAAGAAACTAAAACATTCTAAAAACTACTATCATACATTATGCTTAGACTCATATTGAGATATGATTAGTCACAATGTAAATGCTTAAATGATGAAGATATTATTTGAAAAAGCTTGTTTTAATATCTATTAAACTTGACAAGCTTTAAGCTTTTATACAAATTAAATTTACTTTTGTCGTTAACAAAACATAGGTAAAGATCAAAAATAGAAATAACGTTTAATGACGATATTTGTATTAACAATCTCCCCCTTTTTGTTGAGGACAAAATATAAATTTTATTTACATAAAAGATACAAAGTTTGTGCAAGAGTTATAAAAATATTAGTTTTAAAACTTGAAAAGGAAATGATAATGCAAGTGTATGATGTTTGAATTTTTTCGAAAGTCAAAGTATTCACTAGTTGATGCATGATGTTGACTTTTTCAGAAAGTCAAAGTATGCAGTTGACTTTTTTAAGAAAAGTCAAGTATTACCAATGAAGTGTCCTGTTTGACTTTTTCAGAAAAGTCAAGTTATATATTTTCTCCCCCTTTTTGTCTCAACAAAAAGAAGAGGCGATGCGGAAGATACATGGATTGTGAAAATAAAGCTACAAAAAAATGTTAGTAATAATGATCATTCACAAGCATTTCCAAACACTATGTAATGGCACCAACAATATAATAAACATCATTCATTAGTTAATTTTTTTCATGAATAAAGATCATGAAAAGAGAACACAATGATGTGTTTTTAGTACAACAAAATAAAGATAATTCTAAGAAAAGAAAAAACTAGAAATGCTAGTCTATGACCATCCTAATGAGATGGTGGATGAGAAAGAGCGTTGAGGCGCTCAAGTATGTGATTGAGGATGAACCTCATTTCCTCTTGAAAGTCAAGGACCATAACCCGGGTCCTTTCAATGGTTTGGGCCGTTTGCTCACAAGTTGAGCAACCATGCCTAGGGGGTAGTATGTTTGGGAAGGTTGTGGTGGTGGTATGGTAGATGTGTTGTTGGTGTTGGAGATATTTGGGGTGGTCATGATGGAGGCTAGCAAAGCATTTTGCATTTGCATAGTCTCACTAAGGTGAGAATCCACCATGCCTTTGAATTGGTGGAGGTTGTGGAGTTCCGCTTGAATCTCCTCTCTAGTGGGATTGGCATCCCACATGCACTCCTCAATGTCCTCAAGATGAGGGTACATTGATATGGGGAGTGGATGGTCCCCATACAAAGGACCATGAATGTATTTGTGAATGGGGTGGAAGAGAAGAGGTTTTGGCCCTAGTGGGGTGTTTGGGTCAAAAGATGACCGAGGTGACTCATGAGCAATCCACTCAATTATGCCAAAGGATGGCAATGGTGGAGGATGATTTGGCCTAGGAGGCAAGTCATCTAAGTCCTCCAAGAAAGGATTTGATGAAGTTGGTGGAGTGGAAAATAACTCCATAGGAATGAGAGTTGGAGACCTTGGTGGTGAAGGTGGTGAAGGTGTTTTGGATGTTTGGGTGGGTGCCGGTGGAAGTGAAGTTGGTGTTTTTGTAGGTGGTGGAGTGGTGATCACAATGTGTGATTGAGTAGGTGTGGCCAAGGTAAGGCTTGTATCATCTCGGATGGGAGATGAGATTGTGAGTGGAGAAGACTCGGATGAGGAGCTAAGGTTAACGAAGCAACAAGGCCTCACACTAATTCTAGCGGTTTTCTTGCAAGGTTTAGGAGAGGATTTTGTCATTTTTGACTTGGGTTTTTTTTGCTAGATAATGGTAAGAATGAAGAAGGTGTGAGGATGATCATGGTAAAACCTCTCAATTTATAGAAGTGAAAAATTATGGAGAAATGTGTTTGATTTGATGTTAAACCATTGAAGAGATGAGGTTCCTAATGATTTGGAAGTGGGTTGAATGCTAGTCATATCACCCAAGTCAATCCATACAACAGAGATGGAGTGAAGAAGAAAAGATTTTCAATAAATGTGTTCTAATGAGTGGAATTTCCTAACAATCAGATTACCCACGGATTTGAAGGTACCAAAAATTTGGTTCCTTCCTTTATGCCAAAGGGCTCCTTGGGTGGATTTTTCAAATTCTTGAATTTTGGTGGGAAATGGATTTCTTATATACCTAAGTGAATTATACTAGTTCTAATAAGAGTATAAACTAGTTAAGATTGACTTATAAGTAATGGATGGTAATTTGGAATCACGAAAGAGTCGAAATTCAGAAAGTTACCTGGAGGATCCACGGCACCAAAAATTTACACGGACGGAACTTAAAAGGGTGCCGTCTGGTCCGCCTCTACAGGTACGGCGGTACCAATTCTCATTACAGACGGTACCAAATCGTTGGTGCCGTCTGATCCGTGAAGTACAGAAAACTTCACAGAGTTGATTTTTAGGTGTCGGGGACTTTTTCGAAACCTGAAATTTTTCTCAAAACTTGTGACACTAAACATTTCTAGTTAAGAAATGTAAATAACACATGTATAAACAAAGTGAAGCATAGATTTTGAGCAAGGCTTTTTGATTTTCACATTATAGCAAAAATGGGTAAAATTTGATAGCATACTTGTGCTATCCCCCTGCATAAGATTGTTAGCATGCAACATTGTTTCAAGTTATATTATCATCCTACATAATAAAATAAACTAAATTGCATCAAACATTAACGATAATGTATTGTTCCAAACACTCCTTAATGGACCCTCATTTGTCCAATTTCTTGTAGATCTTGCTCATCATCCTACCAAGGCACTTGAACATTCCCTTAGTTTGCTTGAACTCTGCTGATTCATTCTCGATCTCGGGAAGAGACGCGTAATACTCATGAGGTGGAAGATGAGAGCTTGGAAGTCCATCCTCGGAGCTATTTGATGATGATGATGATGATGGAGTTGGAGGTTTTGATCTCTTGCCTTTTTTCTTAGCAACTCGTTCATCACTTAAAGGTACAATGATGTGAGGGATGAGCTCATAGTGAAGGTGCATCCCTTTTGGACTTGGTGGAATTGGTGCAAAGTTTCTATAGAGACGGGTAAGAAGCATTCCGTATGGAAGAGCAACCGATCCTTGAGTTGGAATATCAATCATTCTCCTAGCGATGTAGTATGCTAAGTTGAATGGTTGTCGGGTGGACAAGTTGTAGAGCATGTGGCAAAGGCAAGCGTTGATGTGATCCCTATTTCCTATGGTGCTAATGACGTTGGCTCTAAGTAACTCCTCACATTTCTTAAATTCGGGCTTAAGTTCATTTAGCTCCATTCCATATGGATCTCGGTTTACCTCATTTCCCTTTCGGGCAACTCGGGTTGTATCACCCCTTGGATTAAATAGGTGTTCACGGATAATGTAAAACCTGAAAATCTAAAACATGAATAAAGACTAAAATACCCTTGAAATCGAAATTTATAAAATACGTAAAATACATTTATATTCATTTAACAAAATTAAAACATAACTTATCTATAATTAAAAACTAACGAGTATGATAAGAAATCAACTTTTGCACGACGAAAGATACGTCACGCGTTGTAAAACTTTTGGGCCGTTTAGTTTTGGGTCATCCGATTTCTTTTGGGAGCCGGTTGCCAACATAAGCTGGGCTCGTTTTTCTTTTGCCAGCCGAGAGTCCAAGAGAGACCAAGTTGGGGCGTGTTTGTTTTGTTCGTTTGGACCAAGCCGAGAGCCCACACCCCCCTAAAGCCCTAACCGATTGTACCACTATAAATACACACACAAACCTCAACTTTGGAACCCTAGTTTGCAAGTTAGGTATTTTCTTTGCCTCTTTTTCTTTTCTTTCTATTCGGCCGACTGCCTTTTTCCCCTTGGTGTCGAAGTTTAGTTCCAACGTGAGCAAGGCTAAGGTATAAACGTATTCTTCTCGTCTCACTTTGATACACCTAACGTTATTATATGTTGTAACATGTCTTGTTTAATCGAAGCTTGTGTTTTTGTCGAGCCATATGAAACCG
>BPTQ01000001.1:121488064-121500598 GCA_019973895.1 Chrysanthemum seticuspe | reverse complement strand
TTGGGGGTACTGATCACTTTATAAACCGAGCCCACAGTTTGATAGAATCCAGTTTAGTCTTACAGTTTTGACTGTGTCTAGTATGAAGTAGTATTCCAATTAGTATAAAAGTTTTAGTCTCAAAAGTATAGTATATCAAGTTTTAGTCTACAAAGTATTAAGTCTTTAGTCTCAAGTCTATTCGTTGTCGAGTTTGTTTGTCTTACCCCAAGTATCGTTTCCGAATCCTTTGGGATTATATTTTCGATTGTTTTCTTTTGCAATATTCCTTGGAAATGACTTTTCCAGTCTTATAGACATGGAATAAGGTTTCGTTTACTGGTTTTTCGTATTTATGCCTTTCGTTTACTAATGAGGAAGAAGTGTCTTGGATATGTGTAATTGCCAGCATGTACAATAAATCCCGAGCCAAATATTTCACTAGTCATGGGGGTTCTATGTCCGTGTCAGTGATGCACCTCTGACATGACTCTAGGGCAGTAGAGTGATGTTCTGCCACGTCCCTTATCTGTTATCTGTTATGAGCTCAAGTTATGTTATATGACCAATATCTGTCTGTGGGGCGTATGGATGCATCCTAGATCTGTTATCTGTTATATGTTATCTGTTATCTGTTGCGTGCATGCACGTCCTTCATAACTCTGGTAGGTCTCCCCTACAAATGTTGCCTTATGTGAATATGATTATGATCTGATATATGTTTCTGGGCTCGTGGTAGTTAACTATAAACCTTATTCGATAATTCTGTTTTATACTCTGAAAATGATTATGATTTTGCTATCTTTCATTCATTATATTTCGTATCCGATATCGTTTCGTATTTGCTTTGCTTTTATATCTGTTCACTGAGCTTTTGAAGCTCAGCCGCATTTTCCTTTCTTCCGCGGCAGGTATCTAAGCATTGAAGCTGTGTTTTGCTTTGGGATGAGTACTGAGTGGACTTACCTTAGAGATATTTAGTTTTGATCTTATGACGCCATTTAAGACTTTACTATTTCAGATTATTTCTATTGGATTTTATTATTCCTTTGGGACCTATGTATTGAAGTCATGTTGACTTGAATTATTTCATCATTTATGTTAAGACTTATTTTAGATATTTATATTTACTTTGATATCACACCATCATTTGTGATTCCTTTACCCTTGTCGGGTCGGGGCGTTACAATTTATGGTATCAGAGCCTAGGTTTTGAGACCCTTAGAGCTTAGGTTTTGACCTGTGAGGATTGGGTAGACCTTAGGATTCTTTCTGCGTACTTCCATTTCGTATCTCACCTTTGTTCATTTTGCTAATCGTTTGAATATCGTTCAGATGGTTCAAACTCGTCGTAACGGTAACTCGGAAGGGGACGATGATGCTCCTAACATGGATGTTGCGATTGCTAATGCTCTCAACACTCTTTTCCCTGGTCTCACCACACCTGAGATGATGACACAGGTGATCAACAACATTCGTAATCAGACTGGTGCTTCGGGTAGTGGTGGAGGTAATCAACCCACCGGCATTCACACTTGGCTCGAGCGTTTCGGTAAGCTCAAGCCTTTTTCTTTTAGCATTGCTGCTACTCCCACTGAGGCCGAGGACTGGATCACTCATATTGAGAAGCTGTTTGAAGTATTGGGTTGTGGAGACGAGTTTAAGACTCGTTTGGCTACATTTAAGTTGGAAGGTGATGCATTGAATTGGTGGAAGGCACTCAAACAGGCAAGAGGAGGAGATGCTTTTGCTATTACTTGTACCTGGACTGAATTTCGTACTATCTTCTATAACCGTTACTTCCCTGATGCTGAGCAGCAAAGGTATGAGAGGGATTATCAGGTGATTTACCAGTTTGATCATGCGAACTCCAATGAGTACATGGGCAGGTTTATGAGGCTGGTAAGTTTTGTGGGAACGATTGCTGGAGATGGTAGGCGCCAAGCTAAGCACTTCAAGTGGGGACTGAAGAAGTGGGTGTTAGACCGACTGCTGAATATTGAGTATGAGGATGTGTCGGCCTGCAATGACGCAGCTCGTAACATTGAGATCTTTCATGAGGTTTCGGGTTCCAACAAGCGTAACCGCGATGGTGATCGGATTCAAGGTAGGACTCAAAGTAATGATTATAAGGGAAATTCTGGCAGGAGTTATGATTCGAGGGGTCAAGTGGATAGGAGTTATGATCAGCGGGGTCAGTCAGGAAGGAATGTGGATTCTAGGCGCCCTGAGGCGAGGAGTCAGGATAGCAGAGCTACTGGTAGAAATGGAAATGATCGTCAGAATCAAGGTAACAACAACCAGCGTTACAACAAGGATCAGTCAGCTCGAGGATCATATCAGGGTCGTGCTTCAGGATCTTCTGGTCAGCAAAGGACAACTGAGGTTTTGCCTCCCCCACCTCTCTGTACTACTTGTGGAAAGGCTCATCCGGGGCCGTGTTTCAAGGCCACTGGTGGATGTTTCTCTTGTGGGTCCACTACTCACAAGATCAAGGATTGCCCTAAGAAGAACCCGGTGATTCCTGGAAACTACATCAAGCCGCCAACTACTACTGGACGCGTTTATGCTACTACTCGGAATCAGGCGGAGCGCACTTCAGGTACCATTACGGGCACTCTTTTCATTGATGATTATTCTGTCTTCGCTTTATTTGATACCGGTGCCACACACTCCATTATATCTGTCACATTTGCTAAGAAACTTAATATGAAGCCCAAACCACTAACAAATCACTTATCGATTTCTACGCCTATGAAAAACCACATGATCATTGATCATAAATACGTTAAGTGCCCTCTTCGTTTTGATGATCGTATTCGCCCTGCAAATCTGTATCCTCTCGATATGGTCGACTTTGATATCATTCTAGGCATGGATTGGTTGGCTTATCATAGAGCTTCAATTGACTGCTATGCTAGAACGGTGATCTTTGGAGACGTAAAACATCCTGAATTCGTTTATCATGGTTCTCAACCCCTCAAATCTGTTAAGCTCATTTCTACTGTGAAGGCACGGACCATGATTGCTCATGGGTGCCAAGGTTTTCTGGCATCTGTTAAGGACACATCTTTGGAGAGTCCTAATATAACAAGGGTAGAAGTGTCACATTCTGGTGTTATATCAGAACATACAGTTAAAAACGAAAGTCTTAAGAATAAAGTATCAAGTCATTTAAACAATGACTTACAAGGAAATTTACATAATCCAAAATGTTTAAAATAAAATGAGATCACCAAACAATGGCCCGACAAAATAAAACCAAATGATAAGGTAACTAGGGTTGGTCCACTCAGATAATCCAACTCTCAGCCCATCGAATGCCCATCTTCAAACCTAACACCTGCCGCAGGAAAAGAAATGTGGCTGAGCTTAAAAAGCCCAGTGAACAGATATAACCAACGAAAGCTAAATAAAATCTGAAATGCAAAATGAAACAAAGGAAACGGATAACACAGTCGCAGCGAACTGAGAATAATGAGTCAATGAGGATCCTGTAGAACACAATTTTACAGATATCTAAAACGAACAGATAACAAGGAGAACGAAGCAAAACAAAGCATCGATGACATATAAACAAGCACATACAAACCAGGCATACAAGATTGAAACATAAGCACACAACATATATGTCATACAATCAATTCAGGAAATCAGGAGACATACAAGCCAAACAGATGTCTACAGGAAAGCGGAAGCAATTTATTAATAAATGAGCATGGCAATTCACACAGGTCAAAACCCTTAGTTGAAGACATAATCAGTATCATAACGGTAGTCAAAACATGGCGGTCACACGTAGCAAGTAGGAATACAGTATGAACACTATAATTAAATGAATTAAATACATAGCAGGGCAATTAAACAAGTTAACAAGCTAGACTTCATAAGTTGAACCATTTACCCAATCAAACCGTAGCATAAACAGAAATGCAAATATGGCAGGTCAACAACAAGCAGATAAGGACACCACGGATAGTCATAGTCCACGAGATTAATCGAACGAGGTACAAAAGATAAACAGATCAACAATCGATTTCACACAAGCACGGTTACCAGACAAATCAAAGGATCACATAACAGTAAGATAGCATATCATCAGATGACAACAGGTAAATCTTATATCATATACATACATATCATACAGAGTAATCAGTAGTCGTATAAACATGAATATCATAATCAATCCAATGACATATAATAACCCGGTACGTGAATGGAACCATAGTCTGAAGTAACGGAATGAAAGTGTGACAGATCAATGTAATGGAGTATCTATATCTTGGTAAAAGTGAATCATATAAGGGTATTGAGTAATGAACAAGTAATACAGATTATGGTGCGTTGGGGAATACGGAAGGTACAATATAGGTTTATCAAAAGTGTAAGGGTTATCAGAAATCTACCCGAGCCCGGAAACATATCATATCATATCATATCATAAGTAGCCATTGTATTCGGAGGGGTGACCTCGGAATACCATACATAATAGGAGGGGAGACCTCAGTAACAAATGGAGTAGCTAGCTCCCAGAAATGTGAAGACGCGGATTGCACCCGACATCATTCACCATATATATCTACGAAACAGATCAAATCCCTCGAAACATATCATATCTAGGATGCATCCATACGCCCCCCGGAACATATCATATTGGCCAAATCATATACATATAGTGAGCTCATAATCATATCATAATGGGGACGGTGTGTATCATCACTCGTACATACTGGAGTCATGCCATTGGTGCATCAATGACACGGTCATGTTACCTTCATGACTAGGAAAACATATTTGGCTCGGGTAACAGACTGAAGGGTCAAAACATAATCATATCATATCATAAGGGTTCATATCAAAGGTTCAAAAGTCAAAGGTTCATATCAGATTTCCATAACATAAGTTCATAATCAGAGGTTCATAATCAGATGGTTCATAATCATAAGGTTCATATTCAGAAGTTCAGAATCATAACAAACGAATATCATAGCGAACAGAATCATATCAAAGGATTATGTCTGATAACGCTACACGCGTCGTTCGAGGTCAAGGAAACTTCCTTTTCTTCGAGCAAGTTTTATAACACCCTAGGCAGTGAACCTAATCGTTGTAGTCTAGTAATTAGGGTAAGCCACGGGTATTGATATCATTCTCTAGGGGAATAGGAATGCTAGTAAGGAGTTACTACGCTAAGGTTAAGCTTGAGGAAGATTATTTTTTATCTTTTTATGTTTTATGAAATGGAAAGGTACGAATCTCGGGTATTGGATTTGGGGGGTTGGTATTTCTACCGATTACTCTACTATTATCTAATTATCTAAACTAACGTTGTGGGAGTCTATGTCTAATTAATGTGTGCTCGTATGATAGTTTAAAGATGTGTTCACTTAGGTTGTACTACTCCTTAATTATATCCTATTGATGGTTGAGTTGTCACGTCCTTATTCTTAGTTGCGTTGTGTGTCTAAAGTCGTAGGGTATGCGTTTCTCCCTAACTCTTTGAACTTACCAAAGGGTCTCGTCTACAAACCCACTAGGGATGATAAACTCTTACTCTAAGGCACTCTTTGGATGGTTTAGCCTACAACTACTCAGGTAATTATATTCTAAGGTTCACAAAGATGAATCAAGCATTAAGTACACAACGAATGACCTATCGCATTACTAGATCATTAATCAACTAAGATAAGAAACAACCAATCAATATTCAATAATTAAGTTTCATACTTCCTAAGCAAACACACAAATAAATTAGCCGGACATGGAGAACATGCAAGCATACACACAAATAATCAAAGACATAATTGAATTAATGAAGTAAATACTTATCTTGATGTAAGATAGGGTTTAAAACCCTAAAATACTGTACAAGACACCTTAGGTTCGGTTTTAGGTTTTCACTCCAAAAGACTCTCCTTAAAACTGAAAAATTCGGATTCTATATATAAGATTACATATGCGACGGCGTCACCTTATGTTTAGTGACGCCGTCGTGTCGCCGTCATTAGGGTTTCGTCTTGGCCACGTTAACCTTGCGACAGTGTCACCTTATGTCCTTGACGCCGTCCTCTTCAGCTTCTGACGTCGTCTGGATTGCATCTAGGCCGTCTGAGTAGCGACGGCCTACTCTTTCACAACTAGACGTCGTCACTTGAAAATACGAGTTTTGGGTTCTGAACCATCACAAAAATCTCCGGACGGCGTCGCAATTTAGCACCTGACGCCGTCGCCTTCTATTTTCAGCAACTGTGAGTGTCTCGATTTTGACTTTGGCCATTTTCTTCATATATTCGCGCCTTTTCGTCCAAATAAGTGCCATTCCAGCATTTTGCCTTCAAGAGACCTAAAAAGTGAAAAGGAACGATATTAAACAATAACGGATACAAAAGTGATCAAATAAGGGCTAAAACAACCCCTCAAAATGGTACCTTTTAAAACCTTATCAAATATCCCTACACTTGTTATTTGCTTGTCCTCAAGCAAATGTGCTTTTAACCAATTAATTTATAAGTTTGGGGTCATGAAGCATTAATTCAAAACGGTCCACAACACATATAATCCCCGCAAAAGTCATAACAAGCACGGAAATTACATACTAGCACCTCACATGGGGTGTTTGGATACTCACATCTTTCTCGGGTGTATATATGAAATATAACAAATAGGAAATGGAAGATAAACACTCATTAACCGGTCCTAGTACATAGATTACCATAGGCTTGAGAATAGATCAAACCTCCATCGCTTTGGCGTAAGCACCTAGGAAAGACTATCAAAGAGGTCTTTAAAGGGTTGTAATGTTAGGCTTACGGTAAGGAAACAAGGGTTTGGTGGGATAGGCTATTTAGTGGTAGCAAGTCAAAAATCTCTATGTTAAATGCATACGAAGAATGGTGTTGCTAAGCCAAGACTCGACACTCTAAACTCTAGATAACTGAAATAAACAAACATAAATTCAAAGATAGATGTAGGACGGTAGCCCGTTTTTTTTTTAATCATACACTTTTACTCTACCATCCTCTACGATAACATCAAAATACTAGGGATTTATAAGCATATCCCTACACTTGAGTTTTTATTACTCTAACACTAATTTGACCCGATTTGAAAAGATCAAAACACTTGGGGTACATTATTATGCAAACAAAGGGAATCTGAATTTTTAACGTTCCCTTCCCGTCATTTCATAAACTTTAACTTTTCCCATGAATCCCAATCGTCCCAAAACTGTATACAAAGGATATGACTCGACTTAGCAACTTATGCAAGCAACTAGATAATTGAACTAAGGGTTTAGGGTGATAACAAACATTTGCACTAAAAGTGAGTGCATAAGGGGTAGGCTAAGGCGATTTGGGTGTATATTTGGGGGTGGGGTGTAAACAATGCTCTTCATTGATATTCCGGAAAAACCGAAACATCACGAGAACCGCGAAAAGGATAGGCTCTGAGGGGTTAACTAGGGGTATCGTGTACTAAAGATGAGTACAACGCAAAGGGTGTGGGGGAATTACTCAACCGATGTGGAAGAAGTAATTATATTACGGGTATCAAAGAAGGGTTATCCTAATGCCTCTTATCATTTAGTTATTCCTAACTACACAAGTGTAGCCTCACTTGCGATCTCGGAATGCATCACAAAACAAGTTCTAGAACCTAATATACTACCGGTTCACACTCTAAGCATTGAAGATGAATGCTTTAATTCCTACTAATCTAAGGGCGATCCTCACATTTTGGTGGAATTTGGGTGGTAAAGGGTTTTTGTGCTAGTCATGCAACTTCCTATCCATGAGACGCTTTTGTTAAGACTAATGGCCCACTCCTATATGTCATAAAAAATTTTAAATTTGGTGCCAAAATTACCCTAACCGACATTTTCTCATGGTTTATTACACAATCACAATTGGACAAAGCAAATAGTCAAGGATAAGCATAGTTTCAAAGTTCCCGTTTTATTTTCCCTCCCTACACTTAAACTGAACATTGTCCCCAATGTTCCCCGAAAGTATCAAAGTTATGATAAAAGAAGGTAATAAAAAACGAAAGAAACTAGTACTCCCCTGATTAGCTCGGTAGGATCCGTGTAAAGTGGTGGTTAAATTCTTTTCGAGAAGAATTATTGCGTGAAAAGCTCCTTCCAATCTTATGTAACTTCTTCTTGACAAACTAAACCTGCACACTTGAAGAAAACAAACGAAACCTTCGCGTAAAATTGGCGGTAATAATATATATAAGACTCGATTTAAACTAAGATATAATGCTTGTGGAATGGATGTTTACAGAATTTCTAAGAAAATTAAGACCTGGAAAATTCCAAAAATTTATAAGTAGCTCAGAAAACGAGAAAAAAGTAATCAGATGTTTTTACTCCTTCCTGACGCCGTCAGGTTATCCTGACAAAAACTGGTCTGCGATTTTCTGGAAAAAATTCTGGAAAATTTACATCTTTAGAATCTGGAAAAATTTCTGCAAAACATTCATTATGACTCGATACAAGCATTTGACTCGAACAAACAAACATAAATATCTTTTCGTTAATTGTTATTCTCATGTTTACGTTTCTTTTGAAAACGTGTGTAATCCTCCCTACACTTATCCCTTATGTAAAATAACTTTATATGTAATTAAGACGAAATTAAAAACAAAATAAAGCATTTTTACAAATTTAAACATGAGGATAAACAATTAATAACAGATATATGACACTAACAAGCAAACAAGTAAACATGGGTTGCCTCCCACGAAGCGCTTTTCTTTATTTAAGAGTCTTGTAGCTAGACTCATAGTCGTGCTCCTACGTTTCCTCACGTATCCTCAATGAGAATTCTATCATGTTGACAAAATCTTCATCAACTCTATACTTAGGCCCTAGAGTCAAGCAATCCTTATAATAATGCCTCCTTCTTTCCCACATGAATTTATAACCTTTCTCAACATCTTTCTTGCTTTTGTCCTCAAAAGCTTTGATGTTGTCTCGATCATAAATGGACAAGTGGCCATACTCATTTGTTTTCCAAGGCATCCTATAGGTGATCTCATCGGTTCCTTCCTTGAACCTAACCGTTCCATCATGCTTGTTATGGCTCATTCTAGATGTTTCAACAAACGGTTTCCCTAGCACTACTTGGGATAAGCTATAGTCAATGACGCATCCTACATCTTCTAGGACCATAAAATCAACTAGGTAGGTGAAATTTCCTATAAAGACATGCACGTCCTTGACTCTTCCCACAAAGTTGCAAACTCCTCCCGGATACTTAGGGTCTCTCCTAATATTGAGTCGCTCATTCATAATGTCATTGTAGACAGCAGATGACATTACATTGATGGGGGATTCCGTATCTATGTAAGCATGGTCGACACTCCTATATCCGATCATACAAGGGATTTTTAGGTTCCAGGGATTTCCCCTCCTAATCTTTGGGCATATCCTAATGATAGGTGATCGTGGATTATCGATTATGTATTGATGGTACGCAATCTCTTCCTTAGTGGGGTAAAGATTGAAGTAAGCACTATTTTCCACATCCACGTTGTTGTTTATCATGCCATTTTCCGAATTACTGCTAATCATAGAGCCAACTATAGCAGTGCTGACTACTTTCTCAACAGCTTCCCTAATTGTACTATCAAATATTTTCTGCAAATCCTGAAGGTCGGTGTTTCTACTCACATAGCGGCTTCGACGGTTGTGTTGGTTATTGGATTGGGTTTTGAGTGACATTGAATTTTTTTGTGTTGGGTTATCAAGTGGTGGTTGGTTATCACCTTCCATGACGAAAAGTGATGGAATTACGAACAAAGGTCACGAAGAAGGGGGATAGACTAAGAGAAAGCTAAAAAATGAGAAAAATTTACTTGATAGGAATCAAGCAAAGAAACCTAAACGAGGTGGATTACTAACTAGCTATTCTATTACCCGGCAGCGGCGCCAACAACTTGATAACGCTACACGCGTCGTTCGGGGTCAAGGAAACTTCCTTTTCTTCGAGCAAGTTTTATAACACCCTAGGCAGTGAACCTAATCGTTGTAGTGTAGTAATTAGGGTAAGCCACGGGTATTGATATCGTTCTCTAGGGGAATAGGAATGCTAGTAAGGAGTTACTACGCTAAGGTTAAGCTTGAGGAAGATTATTTTTTATCTTTTTATGTTTTATGAAATGGAAAGGTACGAATCTCGGGTATTGGATTTGGGGGGTTGGTATTTCTACCGATTACTCTACTATTATCTAATTATCTAAACTAACGTTGTGGGAGTCTATGTCTAATTAATGTGTGCTCGTATGATAGTTTAAAGATGTGTTCACTTAGGTTGTACTACTCCTTAATTATATCCTATTGATGGTTGAGTTGTCACGTCCTTATTCTTAGTTGCGTTGTGTGTCTAAAGTCGTATGGTATGCGTTTCTCCCTAACTCTTTGAACTTACCAAAGGGTCTCGTCTACAAACCCACTAGGGATGATAAACTCTTACTCTAAGGCACTCTTTGGATGGTTTAGCCTACAACTACTCAGGTAATTATATTCTAAGGTTCACAAAGATGAATCAAGCATTAAGTACACAACGAATGACCTATCGCATTACTAGATCATTAATCAACTAAGATAAGAAACAACCAATCAATATTCAATAATTAAGTTTCATACTTCCTAAGCAAACACACAAATAAATTAGCCGGACATGGAGAACATGCAAGCATACACACAAATAATCAAAGACATAATTGAATTAATGAAGTAAATACTTATCTTGATGTAAGATAGGGTTTAAAACCCTAAAATACTGTACAAGACACCTTAGGTTCGGTTTTAGGTTTTCACTCCAAAAGACTCTCCTTAAAACTGAAAAATTCGGATTCTATATATAAGATTACATATGCGACGGCGTCACCTTATGTTTAGTGACGCCGTCGTGTCGCCGTCATTAGGGTTTCGTCTTGGCCACGTTAACCTTGCGACGGCGTCACCTTATGTCCGTGACGCCGTCCTCTTCAGCTTCTGACGTCGTCTGGATTGCATCTAGGCCGTCTGAGTAGCGACAGCCTACTCTTTCACAACTAGACGTCGTCACTTGAAAATACGAGTTTTGGGTTCTGAACCGTCACAAAAATCTCCGGACGGCGTCGTAATTTAGCACCTGACGCCGTCGCCTTCTATTTTCAGCAACTGTGAGTGTCTCGATTTTGACTTTGGTCATTTTCTTCATATATTCACGCCTTTTCGCCCAAATAAGTGCCATTCCAGCATTTTGCCTTCAAGAGACCTAAAAAGTGAAAAGGAGCGATATTAAGCAATAACGGATACAAAAGTGATCAAATAAGGGCTAAAACAACCCCTCAAAATGGTAGCTTTTAAAACCTTATCAATGTCGGAATCATATCAAAGGATCTTATCATAAGGAAATCATAGCAAAGGAATATCATAAGTGAAACAAAGTCAATGATCGAAAAGTCAGGAGAAATCCCTACTGAAAAGGGATAGAATATATGTACCTTATGCTAAGGGTGGCAATTTTTGACCCGACATGAAACCCGACCTGAAACCGACACGAAAGTTAACAGGTTTGGGTTGTGCTAAATAGATTTCGGGTCAGGTTTGGGTCGACCTATCTAACCCGTTTATTAAACAGGTTAGGTTCGGGTTGAGAATAAAATAAGCGGGTCGACCCGTCAACCCGTTTAAGATTTTTTTTTCATAAATTCAAAATTATTTATATTTTATTATGCGGGTTAAATGTATTAAACGAGCCGACCCGACAACCTGTTTAACCTATTTAACTCGTGTAATAGGCCAACTTTTATATATAAAAAGGGGTAAATGGGTCAACCTGAAACCCGCTGAACCGATTCAACCCGTTTAACATATTCCACCCGTGTAACCTATTTAACCCGCCAACCCAAGTATATTATACGGGTTAAATGGGTTAGGTTCGGGTTGTGTCTAAACAGGTTAGGGTTGACATAGCTGACCCGATGATTTAAATGGGTCAGGTTTGGGTTGGGATTTTCTGACCCGCCAACCTGACAACCCGAACCCGCCAACCCGAACCCGACCCGAATTGCCACCCCTACCTTATGCAACGCAAGCCAAAATAATAGGAAGCACACAGAAAACCGAAGCTACTCCTTCTCCATACGATCTACATGAATTAATACTTATACATATTATTTATAATTCCACAAATGTCGAAACCGTCTTTTAATATGCGGGTTACATACTTAACATATTTTAGTGTTTTATGTTATAAAATAATAACGTACTTTTTAGACGATATTCGAATAATGTTATGACAAATGACGGGCGCGGACCACTTTCAGAAAATACATGACGCACATTACACTCTATCATACATAATCTTATTATTTTATGTGCACCCATACACATGCTTACAGTAACCAGAAATATAAAAATTCATGTTTGTTAAGTACTAATTACCTTTTTCTTTTGAAGTAATATCAATACGTTTTGGTCCCTTCCTTGATGCAGACTCACATTGTCTTAGTATATAAATCATGCATGCCAACCGACCCACCATCAGATTCCTCACTAGA
>BPTQ01000001.1:121476704-121487964 GCA_019973895.1 Chrysanthemum seticuspe | reverse complement strand
GAGATCTTAAACGTTAGTAACTCGAATAGACTTGTCCTGGACGGGTAATAATTTCAAGCTAGTTCGCTAGTGATGTAAACGTGTCTCGCAAAGGACTTGTCCGAGTAGAATGTACCATTCGAGAAACTCTTGGTAGACATGAACTTTGATGGGTTTGACAACCTTTCGAGGTTTGTCTACACCTTCAAGATAGTTATTAGAGCTAGTTGTCACCTAAAAGCTGACAATGCAACTCTTTAACTATTCAACGTAACCGTGTCTCGCGGGGGATTTTCTATCTTGAGTCAATCAATTCAAAAAGTGCGAACTCTTTCCTCACTGTGCAGATTTCTGTTGGGAATTATAAGTTTGAGTTGATAAAGACAAAAAGAATGAAACAAGAGGGACTTAATATGACAAGAAGGAAACCTACTAAAAGATGGAAGGGCTTGCTTGCAATGAAAGTTTTATTATTTAGTCCTTATCCTCTAGTATATAAAGAGGACATAGGTGTAGGTTTTTAATTAAGTCTTCCAATATGTAGACGATTAGTAAAAGGTGTGTGTTTAGCCTAGACGTTAGGGAGAACGTCTAGGGTATTAGTTTTAGATTAGTGTGTCCTAGGCGTATGTTTCATTGTAAACGCCTAGGTTATTAGTTTAGTTAGAAGACGTGTTCCTATAAACGTCTAATATTATTAGAGTATTAGTGAATGAAAAACCTTTAGCAATAACAAAGTATTGTTTTGATTATTCCGCTGCGTATCATGTTATTTATCTTTGTTATTGATCCCTAGCCGAGCTTATAAACGATCTTATCAATTGGTATCAGAGAGGGGAGCTCTTGATATAGGGATTATTCAAGGTTTTTGTGTCGTATTTATGAAGAAAAAGGTTTATTAATTGTCGACGTGAAGCAGTTTTCAAGTAGATTTGATGAAGATGTTACGATCGGTTTTAAAAGGTTATTATAAGGTTTTTTCGTAAGCTGTCGTGAAGAATTATTTTGCGTGTAGGGAGAACGTCTAGGGTATTAGTTTTAGATTAGTGTGTCCTAGGCGTATGTTTCATTGTAAACGCCTAGGTTATTAGTTTAGTTAGTAGACGTGTTCCTATAAACGTCTAATATTATTAGAGTATTAGTGAATGAAAAACCTTTAGCAATAACAAAGTATTGTTTTGATTATTCCGCTGCGTATCATGTTATTTATCTTTGTTATTGATCCCTAGCCGAGCTTATAAACGATCTTATCAATTTCCATAAAAACTCTTAAGCACATGTGGAGGGTGAGTATTTCTAAACATATAAAACTCTTGAAGTGTTCAAACATGTTTTTTCATTCACAAACACTTTGAGAGATTTTCATGAAAATGGTTTTATGGCAATGGAGTTATAAGGTGATTAAGGTTAGGAATAACCGTCCTATGATCCGCTAGAGCCGGAGATATCTACCCAAGGACACTACCAATAGTTAGAATTAGAAGTCCTTAGGTATGATTATAAAAAGGAGAAAATGAGAATTGGAGAAAGAAGGAGTTGAAGAATTAAAAAGAAATGCAAAGAAAAGGGTGAAAAGAAATAGCCCTCCAAATTATTCAACTTAGGGCAGACACCGGGTTCAATTCATATGCTACTGGTTGTCACTTGATGACGCCGGTATTGAAGATTAAAATTCGTCATGGACCCTGTGACGCATGCACTAAACCTTCTTAGCCACTCAAGTTTCTATCAACAGAAGCTTGTTTCATTCTCACAGGGAACCCTACATAAACTATCGGCTTTCTCTTAGAGATAGCTGATATTGAAGAAGGAATACCAAAACGCACTATTGAGTCTAGAGCCACGAGATTCATCAAAAGATCTCTTAGGTACACTTGACATTTCATCACTTGTCGTTCAACAATAAGAACGTCAGTGGTACGTTATCGAGTGCTTCACAGATATTAGCAATCTGTCAAGAACATTTATGAGAGGTTCACAATTGTGATCCTCAGTGATTGAATGGAAACTCCTGCCAGGGTCAACATCAAACAGCCCTGACAGCAGGTCACTTCGGTAACTCCCCGTGGATTACATTTAGTGTGTCTCAAACGATCTACAGTCGTGAGGTGATGCTTCGGTGTACCTCAGCGACTCATCTGAACTGTAGGTGTACTTCGGTACATCGTGTTATCTCACTTGTGGGACTCCAGTTCAGGAACGGCCTTTGTGAGAATTAGAGTTGTGTTTTCACACTATGCTGTTAACACTCTCGAAGTTTAAACTTGTAAGTGCCAGAATCCGCTTATTACTAAACGTTTTCATGTTTTCTTCTTATGGAAGCTCTGGAGCGGAATGATCGTGCAGACTCTTCACATGCTCATACCAACATCATCACTAATGGAAGTTCTCTCAAAAGGCAACACAAAAGTCATAATGATTCTACGTCAAATCAAAGAATCTACAAAGTTTAAAGACTTAAAGAACTTCATCAGTACTAAAATCCAACATCAAAGAGCGTGTGAGCATGTTGAAGAATGACGTGAAGACACTAGAGCAACAAAGCAGACGTAAGGCAGAATTGAAGCAGACAACAACAACATACTATCACTACCATCACAAAGAACAATGATCAAAGAACAAAGACAAAGATGACGTCAAAGCAGAACTGTTCAAAGAAGACAATTTCTCTACACTGGAGAGATTGTTCGAATCAAGGCAATTCTTCTCACAAGAAAGAACAATGTCAGAAGACGTCAAAGCTACTATTACATCAATGCCTTCACCATTTATATTTTTCATCACCAACACTTAGGGGGAGATTGTTGGAATCACTCCTAAACCTAATTCAAGTGTTAGTGATTCATATGTAATAGTTAGCTTAATTATGGCCTTTATGTTTGTTATTAGCTCAAGCTTATGTAAAAGGCCCATAAGCTTAGGCCCATGTCCATTAAGGAAAGGAAGGGACTAGGAGTGTTGCCCTAGCTGCCCTTCCTATAAATACCTTGTAATAACCCTCACTTGAAGGTTGGTTGTTCAATTCATTTTTATTTCACATGTGCTACGCATAACCGGTCTTAGTTTCTACGCTTAATGTGTTTGTGAGTTGTTCAACCGATCACTTCTCTTCTCTATTCTTTCTACTGATGCTTGTGTTGTAAACTTAGTGACCTAACAGTCTTCTTGCTTGAAATTATGGATCTACAAAAGGTGGTTGGAAATCTTCGATGGCGGACAATATCTCTGAATAAAGTGCTTCTTAAGTAGAGCCCAAGTATTAATTGCCCCGGCGGGCAATCTTTCAATCCATCTTCTAGCAGCTCTAGTAAGAGTCATTGGGAATACCCTTAGCATAATAGCATCATGAGACACGCTTGGAATGTTGAAAAGGCTTGCAATGTATAGGACATTTTCAACGTACTCATATGCATATTCGTCCCTGTTTCCTGAAAAAGGGTTAGCACGAAGCTCCCTCATAAATTGGTCTTTGATTTCGAAACGGACATCCGCTCCAATTGCCGGTCTTACGAGACCCGGCCCTTGTTTCGCTCTCGTCAACGCCAAATATTCCTCAAGAGTGAGGTCATCGATGTTAAAAACCTCCATGGTACCTGAAAACTCGAATAATGATCGTGAGAAAAGTTTAAAACGAAATGAAAGTCTTAATATTAATCCAAATATAACTCCCCGGCAATGGCGCCAAAAACTTGATGCAGGTTTTACTGACCAGGTTTTAATATTTATAAAGTCTCAAAATACCTATGGTCTACCCTAGGGCTCTAACGAGCAGTGTACCCGGTCGTGTGTAGTGTAGTAATCGATAAAGCCGAGGCCGTCCCAAGAGCTATGTGTGTTGGATTATTACTGAGTGTAGGTGTCACAGATTTAATATGGTTTCGATAGGAAATTAATTAATTAAACTATTAAAGCAGAATAAAAGCAAATAAATGGTAAAGGGAAATCAATAGAGGAAAGTGGTTCTAACCTAGTTAATCCTCCTAGCTAGTTCTGTCTACGTCTACTTACTTCCAATTACTTCAGGTGGGGTCAAAGTCGAGAGGACAACATTTGGTCAATTCGCCCTAACCTATCAGCAAAGATGCCACCACAGGAGAACTCAAGTGTCCCCTCATAAGTCATGTTGTTCCTGGTCCCCTAAGCCAAGTCATTAAGTACCGCTACATGCTAGATTTATAATAGTGAGTGCCCGGCCGTTAGGAACTTAGACACTCACCCCCTAATTCTTAAGTTCATCCAAACGGTAGGTGATCAGTTGGTCAAATCGCACAAGTAGAAGGGGTCGTTGGTTGGTCATATCTTACCCTTCTCGTCTCAGTCCGCTCACCTAGGGTCAGTTGGTCATATCTCCAAGGCAATTGGCTTCTACCGCCATTCAAAACTACCGAACCAAGGGTGGCTACCAATAAACTATGCATGCATACAATTAGAAATAATTGTAAGAAAGTAAAGTAAATGCAAACAAAACAATTAAGGAATCATAACTAGGCCAGCACCAAGAGGTGCTTAGCCGCTCATATTAATCATACAAACCAATTCAATATTCATGGGTACGAAATACATGAATTGAAAGTAAAAGAAATATAAAACGCTAATTCTTATCGTAGGGGAGTGATTTCTCCCTTGGAGACAGCTCCGTATGCTCCTCTGGACCTTCCTTTAGCTTTTTCCCATGTTCTCTGATAGTTGTGTGTGGAATGGGATGATTAGAAATGTTGGAAATTCGTGGGGTATTTATAGGCCAGATTTGGGTTACGGTGTAACTATAACAAGAGTTACGCTGTAACCTTCAATTTCTTCGTATTTTGCACTAGATCTGCTAATTACGGCGTAACCTAATAAGTGGTTACGCCGTAGTTTTCAATAAACTTGGTTATGCCATAGTTGATGTAGTAGTTACGGCGTAAGTATCAGCGGCGTGGAACCTCATTTGACCTAATATAGTTACGTCATAGCCTTTGGGAAGAGTTACGCCGTAACCTTCTGATAAGTTGGTTTTCTGAGTCACGCAATAGTTACTGCGTAATGTGAGAAACGAGTTATGCCGTAACTTCTTCAAAGTAGCATACTGTGATAAATCTTTAGATAATTCTCCAATTTCATGTCCCTTTAGCCCCAATGCTCGTAATTTACCTAAAAGTGGAAAACAATGGAAAACAAGCGTAAATCCATATAAATGATATAAATTACAAGCATTATCGGGGGAAATTGACTAGTTGGATCCCTTTTAACAAGGAACCGGCAGAACCGGAGGAACTGATGACTAAAACTCATGCAACATAAAAACCATTTCATGAAAAACCATAAAAGGAAATCCTCACTAAAATGTCAAAAAGTAGTAAATTAAAAAATATAGGAGTGTCATTGTTAATAAAATAGAATAGACAATAAAAACGTTAGGAGATCCTATCGCTTTATCAAAACTCAAAACTATAATTAAAATACTTAAAGGTATCACCAACCAAAAACTCTCACTCTTGAAGTTTTACTATGAACTAACATAATCATGTAAAATATTTGTTTCATGTCTATAGGTTTCATCATGTCTTATGAGTATGACTTCGATCATCAACTTACTTATATGTACATTCCTAATATATCTCTTGAACCTAACACCCCTGGCAATCATGTTCGTAGGTTCAATAATCTTGAAACTCGCTTCTTTCATAAAGGACGTGTTGTTGACTCACCTTTAATCTTCCAAGAAAGTATCAATACTTCATTCCACACCATAGGACTAGAAGGTCTTCGGGATCAACGAGAAAATTTGTCCGCAGTTTGTTTTGGAATTCTTCCGTTAAGTTGAACTCATTCGTAATGAGGATCGTTCTCTATCACTATGGTTTTGGATCGAAAACCAAAAGTTTGTTTTGACTCTTGAGAAATTTTCTCACATTCTCCGAATTCCAAATTACGGACAATGTGCTTTCACTGAAGATTGGTCCCTTGATTCTCTCTTTAACTATTGTGAAGAAAACAGTCCATCTTGTTCATACATACCCTCTCCTCAAGAAATAACATGCTTTCTATGCACTCCTCGGTGGAACTACTTAAATCCAACCATAATTCAAACACGTGATCTCTGGGATGATCTTAAACCTCTCATAGTCATTCTACGTGAAAATGCTTGGAGTCTTACTTGTTGTGCTCACATGATTTACTGTCTCCTAACTCAACAACCAAACAATATTGCCTACTTCTTTGCAAGGCGAATTGTAAATCTCCAAGGCAAAAAGAACAAACTAATACCATATGGGATGTTCCTGACACGACTTTATCATCATGTCATGTACTATCATCCTAAATTCCAAAGCCCTCAATATTCACTTGTGAATAAAATGATGGAACCTTTGAAAACATCTCTCATTACTTCATTCTTCATTCTTGAATCGTCAACCAATCACAACCCACTTGATGATCCATCAAACGAAAACTCATAAGCAAAAGATTTCTTTTATAAAAATCGACCCTTAGGCTTTTTTCTTTAATTTACCATTGTAACTTGATCACGCCTATGAAATAAATCGTTTGTTGATCATCTTGAATTTTTTTGATGTTCCTACATGCTACACCTACCATGTCTTACTTGTATACATGTATGCTTACTATGGAGATCATTAGTTTCAAAATTCAATTCCTAGAGCAGAATATTACACGCTCACTGTTATAGAAGTATGTCCGAGATGCCGGATCCATGGCTTATAACTAGTCGGATCCCTCAAGTGAAGGATCTATGGGATCCGAGCAAACAAAAGTGACTCCTTTATTTTCACACATCAATCCAACCCTCCAGACCCTATTAAACTAGTTGAACATGCTTCATTAGGATCACTTAAACTATTCTTAGACTCAGTTGATATCACACCCACTCATGAATGACTTAGCATCACATTCAAAGTACTCTTTGATTTATCATTACTTCAAAACTCACCGTATTTCCGCCTCAATGTGTGTTACACATTGGATTTCACAAACACATCAAATCATGATCAAGTGGGGCGTATACAATAAAGTTTTAGAAAGAGAAATAGTTAGAGGTTTGGGAACTTAGTGAGAGAAAATGAAAGTATTATTATGAGCTCCAACCCTCTACCTTGGGAGGTAGAGGGTATATATAGTCTTACATAAATCGCCACCTACGGGCTGTGGATCAGGAATACAGTGGGTAAAGACATGTCCGTCCTCCACGGTGTTACTTAACTAATTACTTCTTAACATTAAATAACTACGACTACGAGCTTTCTAACGATTACATATACTTGAGGTGACCGACACTTTAATAACTGGATTTACTAAATCCTAACAATCTCCTCCTAAGGGAGGTCACCTCAGAAATACATTGAATACAAACAGATATTACATTAAGATTGTTCTTGGATTCTTGTTAAAGTTCTTTGCTCAGTAGTTCGTAGTCATTGATTCTTCATTATTGCATGTATGGTTAATCCAAGTGAAGGTCATTAACTGATCCACGTGATAATGAGTTTTGAGCCAGCATTGAGATCATCAGCTAACATAAATCTCTGACTCTTCCATTATGGTGTTGGTATTATGTGATTTTGTGACTATTGGACCGACATGCTCACATTCTGGATCATGATATCTTCTCATCAGAGTAGCGGAAGCTTTTGTGGATTCATAATATTGGCAGCAGCGTAGCAGAAACATGGAGTGAAAATATCAGAGTCGTTGATGCACTTATCATGATTTCTTTAGAAATGAATGTGTTTTGTGAGCATGCGGCTTGTGGATTGACCTCTCAATTCTGATCAACTACAAACGTCGAGTATATCTGCATACAATAGTTAGCAATAAAACACACGAAAGTGTCTTTGATCACATTCGTTGAATTGAGGTACACGGCCCACGATTCCCCGTTGATCAGTACAAGTACTGCCTGTGATCAGGTAAAATTTCAAAGAATTTCCTTGACAGGGTTTCGCAGCTACTCTAGATGTTCTCAAACCGGAATGTCTCAAAGAAGACAACACGGAGTGAGTGAACCAGCGAATTTGAGATTCACTAATTGATGAAAAGAGATTTGACAAACAATCAAGTACTGCTCAATAAAGAGTTTTTGCAATACAACAAAGGTTTTTGAGAAAAATAAATTATCAATCATAAACACCTTTTATATTTGAAATATTAATACACAGTCGATGTGCCAAAGAAAAGAATTTTTAAGTACAACGACCGGTTTTTCAAAGGTATCCGTCAATCCATAACCTGAACTAGGATTGATTCAAAAGTTTTGAATCGCCCCATTGTTTCTATTCAGTTGTCACATGGGATCTATTGGATAGATCTCACATGCCACCTACCAAGAGCTTGCTTGATGTTGGATCTAGAAGGCTTTCCATCTTCATTGTGAATATGTTTGCATATCACTCTGATGTTCTGGCAATACCACAAGGATAATGCGTAAGACTCATAAGATATAATCTCTCTTTCCACAGGATAATGCGTAAGACTCATAAGATATAATCTCTCTTTCCACATTGTGTGAAATAGAGAGTCTTCATTGACAGTGTCCTAAATAGATTTATTTGATGATCTCGTGGCTCTAGACTCAATTGTGCACATTTGGTTCCTATACCGAAGACTAGGGAGAGGGTCTCCTTCTTCAATATCAACAAACTCTAAGAGCAAGTCAATAGATTATGTAGGTTCCCCGTGAGAATGAAACAAGTCCTTTTAAGAGGAACTTGAGTGGCTTGGGAAGATGTAGTGCAGTGCGTCACTGGGTCCATGACGTCTTGTCTTCAATACCGATGTTACCTTGGTAACCACCAGTAGCATATAAATTAAACCCGGTTTCTGCCCTAAGGTTGATTAAATGGAGGGCTATTTCTTTTCACCCTTTTCTCATTCAATTCTTTTTCATTCTTCAACCTCTTCAGTGCTTGCCGAGACTTCATAACAAGAACCTTGTTGGGTTTATTCCAGTATTAGCTCTGTCTCGATCTGCACTCTTCCCATATCTCACTTTTCTCCTTTTTTCATCATACCTAAGGACTCTACACTATCTAGTGGATTGTCCCTGGGTAGATCCCTCCGGCTCTGGCGGGATCGTGGGAACGAATACCTACCTAACCATCCTTATATCACCATACATAAAGTAAATTTGGTTGGTCTATTTGGTATTGTTCATCTGCCATTAGAACCAATTGAAAACCATTTGAAAATCAATCTAGCTACTTGTGATATATTATCAAAGCATTTTGTACCTGAATTGTTTTTGATATTTTTAGAAAAAGAGCTCCCCCTCAACATGTGCATTATGTATTTGAAATCATTTTGGCACATGGAGGCAAGAGGAAGAGTTAACTTCTTAGATTAGCATTTTCTAAAAGATATCAACATCACTTCACTAATCAAATCAAGTAGATAAAGCATATTGGGGAAGGATGAGGTTTTCATAAGTATGCTCCCCCTCAATATGTGCCTCGAGATTTGAAAGTGTTTTGCACATATTAGGGAAAATCTGCACATTGAAACAAATCAATCACGTTTCAATCCTTTTTGGTTTGAAATAGATGCTCCCCCTCAACATGTGCATGGAAAATTTGGAATCGTTTGGCACATGTGGGGAGGAGATCTTGTAAATCATTATAAAACCATTTGTCAAGTTATCAGTTTAATCCAATTTAAATCACTAATTCTCCCCCGATCACGATTATCAAATCATTTGAGATTTGAGATCTTTGTAGATTTAAATAGATTTTGAAAGCTTTTGAGGAGAATAGTAACTTGCTTATGAAAACATTTTAACTGATAAGGATCGGATTTTGAGACTTTAAACTCAATTGATCAAGAATGCATGAGTATCTTAGGAAAACAATTGTATGACAAATAACCTTTTGATTTAATTGAAATCATTCTCCCCCTCAATCAATGACATATGTTGTTGATTGAGAGATAAAGATTTTCAAAAATTTAGTCCGAGTTATTTTTCAAAGCCATTAGTTTTCATTAGATAGCAAATATTTGTTTATAGAGTCAGAGCATGAGATTTGAAAATCAAGATAAAGCATGGCTATGTTCTTTCTTTAAAAAAACGGGTTATGGACTGAAATGACTATAAGCCTTTGTTTCACATTCTCTCAAAAATATTTTTATTTATTTTATTTTTTTATTTTTTTTTTTTTTTTTCGTAAGAACATTCGAACAACATCTAAAGTCCCGTGTCATTCTTTGAATGACAGCACAAAGAACGTAGATATTATCAAATCAAGAAAAGCATGACAAAATGACAATATTTTTTGAAAATTTTCAAGTTTTTCAAATTTTTATGGATTTTTTAAAGTTTTATATTTTTCTATTTGCTTTTTGAAGGTTTTATAATTTTGTATTTTGCATTTCGAATAAATGTTTATAAGAGTTGGATGAAGAAAGACCTTTTACTCATCTTCTTCCTCTTGAAGACGTTTAAGTGTTTCCAGCTGTAGACTCTTTAGACCAAGTCGTGGGAGGACAAACTTAAAACGTTCTCTAGGAAGAGCTTTGGTGAAGATGTCTGCTAACTGGTTTTCAGTCCTCACAAAATAAAGTTCCACCACACCGTTTTCCACTTGCTCCCTGATGAAATGATATCGAATGTCGATGTGCTTTGCTCTTGAGTGTTGTACGTTGTTGCATGAGAGAGCAATGGCACTTTTGTTATCATAATACAGAGGGATTTTGTTGAATTCAAAGCCATAGTCAGATAATTGGGATCTCATCCATAGGATTTGAGCACAACAAGATGACATGGCTATGTATTCAGCCTTTGTAGAGGATATAGAAATACTCATTTATTTCTTTGAAGACCAGCTCACAAGCTTATCGCCCAAAAACTGAGCACCTCCAGACGTACTTTGACATGTATCTTGACATCCTGCATGATCAGCATTTGCATAGGATGTTAGTGACATACCGGTGTCCTTCGGGTACCAAAGTCCCATATTGATGGTTCCTTGGAGATACCGAAAGACCCCGTTTAACCGCTTCAAGGTGCTTTTTGGTAGGCCTAGCCTGATATCTAGCACACATGCAAACAACTAACAGAATGTCTGGTCTACTGGCTGTGTGTTAGGATTTAGTAAATCCAGTTATTAAAGTGTCGGTCACCTCAAGTATATGTAATCGTTAGAAAGCTCGTAGTCGTAGTTATTTAATGTTAGGAAGTATTTAGTTAAGTAACACCGTGGAGGACGGACGGGTCTTTACCCACTGTATGCCTGATCCACAACCCGTAGGTGGCGATTTGTGTAAGACTATATAAACTCTCTACCTCCCAAGG
>BPTQ01000001.1:121419463-121435087 GCA_019973895.1 Chrysanthemum seticuspe | reverse complement strand
CAAACAGAAAACAATAACACACTAGAAGATCCAAGGAGAATTTCCTTTCTAGTGGTGAAGAACTTCTGCACGTTCGAGTTCAGGTACTCAACGGTACGAAGCAGTAGTAGTTCTGTTGCTTCCAAGAGAACAACTATCAAGAAGGAAAGAGGTATCTACAACCCAACTTCCGTAATCACTTCTTACGGATTTCACAATTCTACCTTCGTAATCACTTTCCACGAGTAGTAGGCACAGTTTCGTAATCACTTCTTACGATTTCCACAGTTCTACTTACGTAACCACTTCTTACGGTTCGCAACACAGTTTCCGTAATCACTTCCTACGCATTCTTCCCAAATGCTACTTGATTAGATTCATCGGCATCCTTCACTAATGCCTTTGACACAACGCTTGGCATTCTTCACCAATGCATTCATCTTGACACCTTTAGCATTCTTCACTAATGCTTTGACACGGATGATGAGCACCTTTCACTAATGCTTCCATCTTAACACTTTAGGCATTCTTCACTAATGCCTTCAACCCAACATCTATGGAGAAAGGAAGAACTATCAACAAGAGAACCTTCGTTGTCTTGATGATGACGAAGCATGGCAACTCATGGACTTGAGCTTGCACGTCTTCAAGAAGTGGTGATCTTTCCTTTAAGAGGAACCTAGAAGATCACACAATAACAAAAGACAAACTACGTAGATCACTTGGATATGAGGTTAGAGGGTTAGAATATTTGGGGAAGGTATGTGTGTAAAAAGATACATAGAGAGGAAGAAATGGCTCTCTATTTATAGAGAAAATTCCCTACTGTTCCCCAAATCCCACGGATCCCTTCCACTTGGGATCCGGCTAGCACAAAGCTAGGGATCCGTGGAATGCTCCTCTTTGCCCATGGGTATTTTTGGTTATGGGTCATGGGTTATGGGTTGATCCATGTTTTTCTTTCTACATACAATGTATCTTAAGGATACAATGAACTTAGTTAAGTGGTATATATAAAACCATGGATTATGGGTCAATACCATTTGCTAGTTTTTTACCCATTTTAGTATTTACATGTTTTTACCCATTTTAGTATTTACATGCTTTTACCCATTTTAGTATACTTAGTATAAGTATGTGCTAATCCAATAAGTAAACATTAGGTGTTGTACATATATATCTAAATCATAAAATCACTTAAACTTGTTATAGTGTTTTATGTGAAAGCGTAAGTGTGTTAGGAAACTATTAACTCAAACTATTTACGTACTCTATTTGTTTCGTTAAAATGATTTTACGTTTGTTATCGACAAAACATTAGAAGATCGTAAAATATAAATAAACGTCTTTACGGCTTATTTTTATTAACACTTTCTATTATACTCTCATGCATATCTTCTCTCTAACCTTTCTAACTCAGTTTCACATCATATTAGTGATCTCTTTTGTAGCAAAGAAGATCAAGTCACATTCAAGCTTCAAACGAGAAGTTGGAAGTCTTGTTTGTTTAGTGTTGTATCATCTAGTGTTTATTCATACTTCATTGTTGTATTAAACCATCATAATCTTGTGAGTGTGAGTGGTTAGTATTTCAGTCCTCAAAATACATTGTGTGTGGGAGTAGTTGTACCCTTGGAAAGAACTCGACATCTAGCTTAGTGTCGGAAATAGTGAAGTTAAACTCTCGAGTGTGAGACTCGGGGAGTGGAGTAGGGCAAGGAAAAAGAGTCCTTGTAGACCGAACCACTATAAACAACTTGTTGTGGTTTGATAATTTCTTTCCTTATTTACTATTTACATATTGCTTGCATATTTCATCAATATATCCAAGATCAATATCAATTGATCTTTCAATAAGTTTCAAAACAAAGTTTTTTAATTGGTAAACTATTCAACCCCCCTTCTAGTTTTCTACACAATAGATCAACCATGTGACAACTGAACAGAAACAATGGGGCGATTCAAACTTTTGAATCAATCATGGTTCAGGTTATGGATTGACGGATACCTTTGAAAAACCTGTCGTTGTGCTTAAAAATTCTTTTCTTTAGCACATCGACTGTGTATTATTATTTCAAATGTAAAAGGTGTTTATGATTGATAATTGATTTTTCTCAAAAAACCTGATTGTATTGAAAAAACTCTTTATTGAGCTGTACACGATTGTTTTTCAAATCATTTTTCATCAATCAGTGAATCTCAAATTTGCTGGTTCACTCATTCCGTGTTGTCTTCTTTGAGATGTTCCGGTTTAAGAACAGCTAGAGCAGCTGCGAAACCCTGTCAAGGAGATTCCTCGGAACTATACCTGATCACAGTAAGTACTTGTACTGATCAACGGGGAACCGTGGGCCGTGTACCTGAATTCAACGAAAGTGATCAAAGACACTTTCGTGCGCTTTATTGCTAACTGTTGTATGCAGGTATACCCGACGATTGCAGCTGATCAGAATAGAGAGGTCAATCCATAGCCGCATGCTCACACAACACATTCATTCATAAAGAAATCATGATTAGTGCATCAATGACTCTGATATTTTCACTCCATGCTTCTGCTACGCTACTGCCAATATCATGAATCAACGAAAGCTTCCGCTACTCTGATGAGAAGATATCATGATCCAGAATGTGAGCATGTCGGTCCAAAAGTCACAACATCACATAATACCAACACCACAATGGAAGAGTCAGAGATTTATGGTAGCTGATGATCTCAATGATGGCTCAAAACTCATTATCACGTGGATCAGTTAAAGACCTCCACTTGCATTAACCAATCATGCAATAATAAAGAATCAATGACTACGGGCTTCAGAGCAAAGAACTTTAACAAGAATCCAAGAACCATCTTAACGTAATATCTGTTTGTATTCAATATGTTGAGGTGACCTCCCTTAGAGGGAGATTGTAAGGATTTAGTAAATCCAGTTATTAAAGTGTCAGTCACCTCAAGTATATGTAATTGTTAAAAAGCTCGTAGTCATAGTTATTTAATGTTAGGAAGTATTTAGTTAAGTAACACCGTGGAGGACAGACGGGTCTTTACCCACTGTATGCCTGATCCACAGCCTATAGGTGGCGATTTGTATAAGACTATATATACTCTCTACCTCCCAAGGTAGAGAGTTAGAGCCTATAATAACAAGTTTAATTTCTCTCACTAAGTTCCCAAACCTCTAACTATTTCTCTCTCTAAAACCTAATAATATACGCCTCTTTGATCATGGTTTGATGTGTTTGTGAAATCCAATACGTTACATTGTGAGGTACATCAGGGATCCAATCATACTACGATATTTCATTTGGTCTACCATGATCCCTGAGTGGTCCTCATCTAGCTTAGTACGTTCTATCATGGGGGTGTCAACAGGGTCACAAAAATCAAATCCAAATTTCTTTAAAATCTCATTTGCATATTTAGATTGATTTATAAAAATGCCTCCGGGACTTTGTGAAATTTGTAATCCCAAGAAAAATGACATTTGTCCCATCATTGACATTTGAAATTTGGAACCCATTTCATTTGAAAAACGGTCACATTCATTGGGGTCAGTCGAGGAAAAAATAATATCATCAGCATATATTTGAACATGGATTAAATGTTTGCCTGACTTTCTGGTGAACAATGTCAGATCAACTGCTCCTTTGCTGAATCCAGTAGATAGAAGAAACTTTGATAAAGTCTCATACCATGCTCTTGGAGCTTGCTTCAAGCCGTAAAGAGCCTTCTTCAAGCGATAGACATGAGTAGGATGCTCAGGATTCACAAAGCCTTCCGGTTGGCTGACATATACGACTTCTTTAAGATCTCCGTTAAGAAAAGCCGTCTTCACATCCATCTAATAGACTATCATATTCTTACTTGCAGCATTAGCCAGGAAGAGTCTGATTGCCTCGATGCATGCAACTGGAGCAAATGATTCTTCAAAGTCAATACCCTCCTCATGATGATATCCTTTTGCAACCAATCGAGCCTTGTTCTTTAAAACATCACCATGCTCATCAAGTTTTACTTTGAAGATCCACTTTAGGGCAATGATCATAGCACAATCAGGAGCAGGTACTAATTCCCATACATCTAGTCGATCAAACTCATGAATTTCTTCTTGCATGGCACTGAACCAGCTGTCTTCATTCATAGCAGTTTTAACGTCTTTTGGTTCGATCTTAGAGAGTATAGAGTTGAAGAAGCACCATAAGGCATCGGTTGCAAGTTGTCGACGAGTGGATATTGCAAGTTTCCAATGATGTTATCCAATGGGTGATCATGTGTCCATTTTCTAAGGTGTTCATGTGGTTATTGTTGAGGAACAAAAGTAGCAGAGTCGATTTCTCCTGATGAAGATGGTTCAGATGATGATTCAGGAGCAAAATATGTTTTTAAAGGGTTCATCTTCTGGAGGAGCAGAAGGATTTTCATAATCTGTAACTGCAACAACATTTCCATTGTGTACGCTTAATGATTGAGGCATTGATGATGAGACCGAGTGATCAGCAGAAGGTGCTTCTTGACTTATTGACAAAGAAACTGAAGGGTTAACTTCATTGACAGGTATAGGAGCAGCCTCTATTGATGGATTTGACAGATCATTAGCAATTGGCTCATAGTGTTCATCAAACATTGGATCAAACAGTTTCTTCAATTCATCTTTTGAAGGGGGTACATATGAGTTGCTGGTGAGAAGTTTGGTACAAGAGAAGAACTAATGGGACTATTTAGAAATGCGGGTCCAGAACTGGATTATCCAGGAGCCATTTGACCGGTCAGCTCATCAAACGTAACGTGAATTGTTTCCATGATATTTCGAGTTCTCTTGTTTTAGATTCGGTATCCTTTTCTGTTTGGTGCATATCCTACAAATACTCAAATGTTCGCTTTAGCTTTCAATTTGCCTAAATCTTGACCCTCATTAGTTGGGTAACATAATGCACCAAACACACGAAGGTATGATAGATCAGGTTTTCGATTGTGGACAAGTTCATACAGAGTTTTTCCATGAGTTGTGTGAATTTGGGACCTATTTTGAGTGTAGCATGCAGTGGCAATGACTTTAGCCCATAGAAATGTTGGAACCTTTTAGTAAATCAGCATTGTTCTTGCGGCTTCCACAAGAGTTCGATTTCGTCTTTCAATTACACCGTTCTGTTGAGGAGTTCGTGGAACACTTCTTTGAGGACTGATTCCAACACTTTCATAAAATTCACTGAGTTCTCTATTAACAAACTCAGTTCCATTGTCAGTTTGGACGATTCTGACAGTTTTGTTAAGTCGAACCTGTAGCTGTTTAATAAGTTTAATGTTGATATCTGGAGTTTCATCCTTTGTCCTCAAGAACTTAACCCAAGTGAATCGGGAGTAGTCATCAACCACAACTAACACATATTTCTTGCCATTACTAGTTTGCACTCTCATCGGTCCACATAAATCCATGTGAATGGTATGTAGAACTTCCATAACAGAATTTGTAGGTTTGGGTTTGTGGGCATACTTCTTGCTTTTTCCCAATTGGCATGCTAAACAAAGATGATCCTTTTCATACTTTAATCTGGGTAAGCCTCTTACAAGGTCCTTTCTGGAAAGATTGTTAATGGTGTCGAAGTTCAAGTGATTTAGACGACGATGACATAACCATGACTTTGTTTTCGAAGCCTTTGACAACAAGCAGATTGGAGAAGACTTCATCATGTCTTCGATAGAGATGGTGTATAGATTTGAACCACGAGTTCCTCTTAACAATTCCACACCATCAAGTTCGCTAACGAAACAAGTATGTTTTCTGAAAGCCACTTCTAGATCGGAATAACAGAATTGACCAACAGAGAACAAGTTATGACCAAGACCTTCAACATAATATACCCTGGAGATTACACTTTTACCAACAACATAGTCTCCATAACCCTTAATTGCACCGAAATGATCGTTCCCGAATCTAACAGCCCCGATGAATTTACTCACGAAGTTCATGAGCCGCGACCAGTCTCCACTCATATGCTTGGAACAGCCTGAGTCCAGGTACTATATAATGATTTGAACAATCTGCAGTTGAACACAGACAAGAATGGATAACTGGATAATTAGGAACCCTATGCAATAAGGGGTTCCACTTGTTTAGTAACAGTGATTGGAACACCCACATCAGAAGTAGAAACAATGGAATCATCAGAAATAGATGCAGTGCTAGTGTCCATATTTGACCTATTCAAAGTATGTTCTCTTCTTAAGGGAATAGTTCTACCACTAGCCATCCTCTTTCTAGTGGGCATTGACTTAGCAAATTTAGGGAAAAACTCATTAACCTTACGGCCAGTAGGTATCCATTGATAACCTATATTATTGAATTTTCTCCCTGTGGGTTTCCACTGTTTTTTAACTTTCTTTCGCCTTTGCCTTTTAGCCTTCTTAGCTTGAATTTTAACATTAACAATTTTAACTGAGCATTCAACATCATTAGACAAATCATTCATACCACATTCATGATTAGTAACAAAATCAAGCAATCATTAGTACATGGTTTGCAGATAGTAGCAGAATTCGAATTAATTACAGTATGCTTATCGCTAATACAAGAATCAACACGATCCGTTTTATTCAACTCAAACTTAATGTCCCTAGGGTGGTCTTCTACTCTCTTCCAATGCACATTCTTAGCTTGCAAGGTCCTATCTTGCTTGGTATTGCCTGGAGGCTTTGACCCGCTTGCTTTAATGTCACTGATTACTCTTGTAGAGGGAATTATGGGAACATTAGTAGGTTGATCTACTTTTTGCATTCCTGAACTAGACGTGCAGGGATCTGAACTACTTGAAGGCACCTTAGAGTTCACTTTCTTAATATTGGGCATAGAATGGTTTGTATACTTGGCACTAGGCATAGAGCAAGGCATTACAGCTTTACCTTTCGCAACTAAGGATTTAGGACATGTTGCTATTAAACATTCTAGCAGCTCCTGAGATTGTTTGGCCTGAATGCAAGCAAACCTAATTTCTCTATCAAGCGGCTTATTTATGAAATCCTCTTCCACAATCTCACGGAGACATTCTAGACTATCCTTAAGGTGAGCGAAATAGTTATGAAACACAAGTTCATTATTCCTAAGATGAGGAGGAATGAATTTAATAGTAACAGTATATTTGCAGTCTGAGGATGACTTTGATGCAACATTCTCATTCAAGACAAGTGGCAGTTTCCCTTTTTCCTGTCTCCTCAGATTCTCAATTTCTTTTTGTAAAGACGTTATTTTTCGTTGTTCTTGTCACGAGTGACTTTCATTGAATCATATAACTCTTTAAAGTGTCGTTTAACCTTTTCATTTTCTTCTAGAAAACTCTCATTTTCCTTTTGTAAAACATTAACCAAGTTTTGAAGATGAAAAGTTTGAGAACACTGAAAATCTAAAGGAGGAGGCATTTGAGAGCCATTCACATTGTTCTTTTCACCCTTTAATTGTGAAATTTGGGCTTTCAACTTTCTGATCATGTTACAGTGAGCTTGAATCTGTTTGTCACGTTTGTTTATCTAAAAAACTACATCAAACTCTGGAAAATTTGAGGATGTCTTGATGTTTGAGGTTTTGACATTTTCTTTAAGATGCTGATATTTTAGTTGCAAATCAAAGTGTTCAACTTCTAGTTTAGAAAGATGTTTTACCAAATTATCATGATCATCCTGATCAATTTTCTCATTTGGTTATGAGTTTTTGTTTTCAAGCTCAATGACACGATCATGGGAAACTTTCAAGGTAACAGTTAATTCATGAAATTGAGAGGCAGTAATAGAATGCTTAGTAATAGTATAAAACATATCTTGAGCAACACAACTCGAAATTAAGTTCTCATTTAAGATATGCAAGTTTTTCCTTTCAACTTCATTATATTTGAGTTCCTGTTCATAATCATTGACCTCAACTATCATTGCATCAAATTCCTTTTCCATTTCTTTAATTTCTGAGTTTATTCCTTTTTGAAAACTCTCAAATTTACCTTTAAATTGTTTAAAGAAAGGCATGACCTCAGTTAAATAACATTCTTTAGTTTGCTCAAAACCCCTTTCCCCCTCAGTTATCCCTGTAGGTGTGATTCTCTTCTTACACGTCTTCTCAAAATCACCAAATAGTTGATAAACAACATACAGGCTGATAAAGGTCTTGCTATTAGTGGCAATAGATCGAGGAACTAAATGCATTGGTGTATTAGGAGGATATACAGTTGCTCGAGGCAATTTCCTATAAGGGGAATTCATTTCAACAAGATTTTCAGCTTTTTGCATATCCATATCCTTTTCCAGAACAATTGTTCAGGGTTTAATATAGTCTGAGGCTTGAACTTGGTTAAGGAGATCTAATTTTCCTTAGTGTAATCATGGGGTTTTATCGTTATGTTTTCCTTTTTACACGCAGGATGGTTAAGCTTTTTATCCATTTTCTCCCTAGAGGCATCATCTAATTTTCTATCATCTTCCTTGCTTCCAACACATGATGGTGTTTGCCTAGGCTTAAGAATCTCATTACCATCATATAGTACCTTATGAGCAGCTCTAGCCTTTTTAACGACCTCTGGATTTGGTTCCTTAACAAGGGGAATACTATGCTTATAACTTAAGACTCTGTCCTTTGTGATCAAGTGAGTAGTCTGAATGGTATTCCCTTGTACGTACAACTTATTTTCAAGCTTTTTTTTCAAAGTTTTTAGATTGGAAAAATCATTCAAAAGTTTTGATTCCTTAGCATTGAATTCTTGCTTAAGCATTTTCACATTTTCTTGAAGTTCTTGTTTTTGCTTAGCAGTTTTAAAAAGCTTTTCTTGTAAGGAGTTTAACTCTTGTTTTGATACTTCTTCTCTAAAATTACTTTTTCTAATAATTGTACGCATTTGGTCATCCATTTCCTGCTCATGGGTAGTTAACTCAAACTTAGCACGTTGTTCATATATAGCAACTTGTTCTTTATAGGCATTCAGTTCAGAGATAACAGAATCATCAGGGGCACATGCAGTGTATTCATCGAAAACATAGTCATTATTGACTGCAGAGGATACATCACTTGGTACAATCTCACTTTCACTTTGTGTCACATATTGGTCATAAAAGACAATATTACTATTACCCTCATTTTCAATATCTGATTCATAAGTTTCAAGAGATTGTACTTTGTTATGTATCTTTTGCTCATCCACTTCATCGTATAGTTTTAATACCTCTGAGATGATTGATTCTTTGGATGGGCCAGCCTATTTTGGTGAAGAAACCTTTGGAGAGACCATTGGAGAAATGCTAGCCATGAAGATTTTTTGGGCAGTAGGTTCATCATCGACATCAGAGTCAAATGCATCACAGTCATCTACTTGAGAGGCATTTTGATTATTGTGACCTATTTCCTGAATTGACTGCTCATCCACATCAGCATCATATGTCTTAGCATTCCCTTCAGAAAGAAAAACCAACTCCTCTTCATCCAAAGCTGCTCCATTATCCTGAGCTTGCACAATCAACATCTTGTCTCTGAAGTATTCTGCATTCTGTGGACGTTTTGGAGATGTACAGTTCCGTGCAATGTGTCCCTCACCACCACAGTTGTAGCATTTGATTGGCTTTGCTTGCCCTTGATTGGCATTCCTTCCACGAAACTGATTAGCCACATATCCTCTACCAACTCCACCTCTTCCCTGTTCATACTGCCTTTCTTGAACTGGTTGCACCATAACCTTCCCATCTCTGACAGTAGCTTGATTGTGTGGATTGGATGCTGTTCTGAGGTTATTGTTGGTGTGTGGGAGAGAATTCATGTTTTGACTAACCATGAGAGACAGTTGATTGATGAAGTTTTCCATGAGTGTGTTTGAATCTGGAGGCTTATATGCTGGATCAGGAATGAGCTTGTAATTACCATTACCCGTGGGTATGACTTGAGAAGCTTTGGTGGTAATTCCAACATTGGTGTAAAAAGCTGTTGAATCATTTGATGAGCTTGATTCTCCCTATTTAGCTTTGAACTGATCAATAATCATTCGCTCAAACATAACATGTCTCTCATTCTGAAGCAGGAAGGCATACAGTTGCTCATAGTTGGTGTTCTTAATACCTTTGGTTAGCTTCACAGAAGTGACAAATTTATGCCATTCGGGATTCATGTTGTTCACAAACTTTGAGTTCAACTGAATATTTGGCATGGTCATTTTGATATTTCTCATGTCATTCACAAGCTTGTGAAATCTCACATAATATTCATAGACACTCTTTTCTGGTTTCATCTTAAAGTGCTCAAATTCATCATACAGTCGTGATTCTCTGTCTTCCTTAGTTAATTCAGAACCTGAGAGAAGCATCTTGACATTATCCCAAACTGCCTTTGCTTCAGTGTTGTGATTGATAAGCTTGTAGATGTCTTTTGGAAGACCCTGAAGTATAATGTTTGAAGCCCTGATATCAGCATCAAATCTCTTTTTCTCCTTATCACTGAGCTCATCATACATTTTTGGTCTGTCCATTCCAAAGATCATTGTTCCATCAGCAGCAATATCAATTATGTCTCTTGTAGTCTCAATCTGATAAGGTCCTTCATCAATTGACTTGAGAATGTTGACTCCATTTTCCTTTCCTAGACAGTACAATCTGATTCATTGAGCCCATGAGTCGTAGTCAGTTCTGTCAAGCATGGGTGGACGAGTATCTAAACCAGCTGCTTGAACGTCCTCAGCTACAGTAGAGATGATTGTAGGCACGTTGGTAGACATGTTTACAGATTTCACGGGATTTTATAACTCTATGATTAAACCGGGAAATAGTTTCCTTCACGGGATTTTACTAAGTCAAGAGAAAACTGTATTAGAAACAAATATTAACCAAGTCGCTATAACCCTTGAACCAAGTCGCTAAGCACCAAGTCGTTAAGTAGCAACTCGCTAAACCTCAAGTCGCTGTGAATCAAGTCGCTAAGTAGCAACTCGCTAAACCTCAAGTCGCTGTGAATCAAGTCGCTAAGCTCAAGTCGCTAAGACCCAAATCGCTGAACACAAGTCGCTAAAGAGCAACTCGCTAGGTATCCAAGTCGCTAAGAATCAACTCGCTAAGAACAATAAGGACAAGTCACTAGAAACAATAGAAACAAGTCGCTAACCCAACCAAGTCGCTAGCCGAAGTGGAACCTCCACTAACTTTTACTGTTTGTCGGCTTGTCTCAATAGACAAGTCGCTAAGATCAAGACGCTACGACTTAAACTACAACTCGCTGGAAATTTCTAAACCAAGTCGTTACGAAGAAAAACACTCCGAGACACAAGTCGCTAAGTTGAAAAACTTCAAAACCACACTTTTCAATCCAAAACAAGCCCAACCACAGTGATTTCAAGCTTTCCAAATCAAAACCTAAGCACTTACAAAGATTCTAAACACATAAGTACACTCAAAATTCAAACTTTAACAAAAGAAAGGATCCAAATGATGCAAAAACCACTAAACTTTTTCAAACTAAAAAACCATATAAAACCACTAGAAATCCAAGGATATGTAAGAGAGATGATCAAACCTTGGCTCTGATACCAATTGTGACACATTGGATTTCACAAACACATCAAATCATGATCAAATAAGGCGTATACAATAAAGTTTTAGAGAGAGAAATAGTTAGAGGTTTGGGAACTTAGTGAGAGAAAATGAAAGTATTATTATGAGCTCCAACCCTCTACCTTGGGAGGTAGAGGGTATATATAGTCTTACAAAAATCGCCACCTACGGGATGTGGATCAGGAATACAGTGGGTAAAGACCCGTTCGTCCTCCACGGTGTTACTTAACTAAATACTTCCTAACATTAAATAACTACGACTACGAGCTTTCTAACGATTACAAATACTTGAGATGACCGACAATTTAATAACTGGATTTACTAAATCCTAACAATGTGCACACATTGTTCCTCTTATCTTAAAACACATAGTTTGATATTTCTCTCAATTTTAGCAAATTGATTTTAGTCATCTCTACCTTAAAATGATCCAAAAACTAGTTTTTCATTTCTTGTGATTAGGAATTTTCTAAATTTTCCTTAGATCACCATTTGGTATCTACGATCATTTGACACCATTTGACACTCTCAAATTCTCAGTGTCATTCTTGATCACCCATTGGTGTTCATGAAAACTCCATTTCCTTCCATAAAAGACATCATTAGCTACCCTCACTCATTATACATGATCATTTAAGTCACATATCATTTAAGACACCCGAGGAGACTAAAACTGTTAGGATTTAGAAAATCCTTAAGTTAAAGAGTCGGTCACCTCAAGTATATGTGTCCGTTAGAAAGCTCGTAGTCGTAGTTAAGTTATGTTAGTAAGTAGTTTAATTAGTAACACCGTGGAGGACGGACGGGTCTTTACCCACTGTATGCCTGATCCACAGCCCGTAGGAGGCATATTTTAAATACCCTCTTCCTACCAAGGAAGAGGGTTGGAGCTTCAATACCATTTTTCTTTGTTTCACATAGTTCCCAACTCTCTTCCCTTTCTCTCTCTAGAACTTTCTCTCTCTAAACATTGTATACGCCCCATATGGATATGATTTGATGTGTTTGTGAAATCCTATAAGTTACAATTGGTATCAAGAGCCATGGTTTGATCATTCATCTTTCATGCTCTTTGTTTTAGTGGATTTCATATGGTTTTTGGGGTTATAAGTGTTTAGAAGAGTTTGAATCATTTGGTCAATTTCTAGTGTTAAAGTTTGAATTTTGATTGTAGTTTTGTGTTTAGGATCATCATTTATGTTTAGGTTTTGAATTGGAAGGCTTGAATCATTATGGTTTGGTTGTTTTTGATTGATAAAGTGGTTGTTTTTGAAAAGTGTATGAAGCGAGTTGAGCTACGGAGTTGCATTTCTTGGAAGCGAGTTTCTTTGGCAGCGAGTTGGTTTCTGCGACTTGGTTGTTAAGCGAGTTGTCTCTGTATGCGACTTGGATATTTAACAAGTTGACTCTTTATGCGACTTGGGTTTTAAGCGAGTTGTTTCTTTAAGAGACTTGAGTTTTAAGCGACTTATCTTTTAAGCGAGTTGACTGTTTAGCTACTTGTATATTGAGACTTGTCACTTCTTCGTGCTACATTTTTACCGTTGTTCTTTTGGTTTAGTAAAATCCCGTGAAAGAATCAATTTCCCGGTTTAATCAAAGAATAGTTAAATCCCGTAGAACTTGTAATCATGTCTAACAACGTACCTACTATCGTTTCTACTGTAGCTGAGGACGTTCAAGCAGCTGGATCAGATACTCGTCCACCTATGCTTGACAGAACCGATTATGACTCATGGGCTTAACTTATTAGGTTGTATTGTTTGGGAAAGGAAAATGGAGTTAACATTCTCAAGTCAATTGATGAAGGACCTTATCAAATCAAGACTACCAGAGATGTTCTTGAAACTGCAGCGGATGGGACAATGATCTTAGGTTTGGACAGACCAAAGACGTATGATGAGCTCAGTGATAAGGAGAAAAAGAGATACGATGCTGATATCAGGGCTTCAAACATTATACTTCAGGGTCTTCCAAAAGATATCTACAAGCTTATCAATCACAACACTGAAGCCAAGGCGGTTTGGGATAATGTCAAGATGCTTCTCTCAGGTTCTGAATTAACTAAGGAAGACAGAGAATCACAACTGTATGATGACTTTGAGCACTTTAAGATGATACCAGGGGAAAGTGTCACTGAGTATTACGTGAGGTTCCACAAGCTTGTGAATGACATGAGGAATATCAAAATGAGTATGCCAAATATTCAGTTAAATTCAAAGTTTGAAAACAACATGAATCTCGAATGGCACAAATTTGTCACTTCAGTCAAGTTAACTAAGGGTTTGAGGAACACTAACTATGAGCAATTGTATGCATTACTGCTTAAGAATGAGAGACATGCTATGTTTGAAAGAATGATTCTTGAACAGTTCAAATCCAAACAGGGAGAAGCAAGCTCATCAAATGATTCGACAACATTTTACACCAATGTAGGAATTACCACCAAAGCTTCTCAAGTCATACCCACGGGTAATGGTAATTACAAACTCATTCCTGATCCAGCATATAAGCCTCCAGACTCAAACACACTCATGGAAAACTTCATCAATCAACTGTCTCTCATGGTTAGTCAAAATCTGAATTCCACTCCACACACCAACAATAACCTCATATCAACATCCAATCCACACAATCAAGCTACTGTCAGAGATGGTAAGGTAGTGGTGCAGAATGTGCAAGGAAGACGGTATGAACAAGGGATGATTAGAGAAGGTTATGGTAACACTGGAGCAGGTGGAGGGTATGTGGCTAATCAGAATCGTGGAAGGAATGCCAATCAAGGACAAGCAAAGGCAATCAAGTGCTACAACTGTGGTGGTGATGGACACATTGCAAGGAACTGCACATCTCCAAAACGCCCTCAAAATGCAGAATACTTCAGAGACAAGATGTTGCTTGTGCAAGCTCAGGATAATGGAGCAGTTTTGGATGAAGAGGAGTTGTTGTTTCTTGCTGAGGGGAATGCGAAGACATATGATGCAGATGTGGATGAGCAGCCAATTCAGGAATTAGGTCACAATCATCAAAATGCCTTTTAAGTTGCTGACTGTGATGCATATGACTCTGATGTCGATGATGAACCTACTGCCCAAACAATTTTCATGGCTAGCATTTCTCAAATGGTCTCTCCAAAGGTCTCATCATCATAGCAAGCTGGTCCATCCAAAGAATCAATCATCTCAGCGGTATTAAAACTATATGATGAAGTTGATGAGCAAAAGATACATGACAAAGTGCAATCACATGAAACTTGTGAAACAGATATTGTTAATATGGGTAATAGTAATATTATCCCATATGATCAATATGTGATCCAAAGTGAAAGTGTGATTGAACCAAGTGATGCATCTTATGTAGTCAACAATGACTATGTTTTTTATGAATACACTACACGTGCCCCTGATGATTCTATTATCTCTGAACTTAATGCCTATAAAGAACAAGTTGCCATTTATGAACAACGCGCTAAGTTTGAGTTAACTACTCATGAGCAGGAAATGGATGACCAAATGCGTACAATTATTAGAAAAAGTAATTTTAGGGAAGAAATACTAAAACAAGAGCTAGATTCATTAAAAGAAAAGCTAAATAAAACGGCTAAGCAAAAACAAGAACTTCAAGAAAATGTGAAAGTGCTTAAGCAGGAATTTAATGCTAAGGAATCTAAACTTTTAAATGAATTTTCCAACCTAAAAACTTTGAAAAAAAAACTTGAAAACAAATTGTACATACAAGGAAACACCATTCAGACTGCTCACATGATCACTAAGCATAGAGTTCTAAGTGACAAACGTAGTGTTGCATTAGTTGATGAACCAAACCCTGAGGCTTGTAAGAAAGCTAGAGAAGCACAGAAGGTACTTTATGATGGAAATGATATCCTTAAGCCTAGACAAAAACCTAGTTGCGCTGAGAGTACTGAGGAAGATAAGCAGTTAGAAGAAGTCACTAGAAAGAAATTGGATGAAAAACTTAAGAGCCCTTCATGCATAGAAAAGAAAATTAGTTATAAAACACCTAACTATGCTAAGGAAAATTGGATTGCCTTTAACAAGTTTAGATCTCAAACACAGCTGACCCCTGAA
>BPTQ01000001.1:121401097-121414084 GCA_019973895.1 Chrysanthemum seticuspe | reverse complement strand
CCTGGGTCACTGCGTGACGTGATTTGAAGGGTTCGATGAGTTCAAGGAGAATTTTCCCGAACAAAGTAAGAGTGCCCATTGGCTGTAATCGATAGCTGAAAGAGAATCTCTAACAACTATAACTTCTTCCTCTGGGAGAGGGATCAGAGGCCGTATCCTTGGTTTACACCTGTTAACTCAGATCTCGGTTCTCTAGTAGGTGTTATAGAGTAATCCTGGGTTTTAATTACTTCTGAACGACAAAGTGTGTTACACCTTTGATTCATATATAACTCTCAGGATGCGTAATAGGAACACCATAACGGTCTTGTAGGCTCACTACATTTTTATAAGTGCTACTTCTACCTTTAGGAAGATCTCGGTTGTAGTTTGTTGGAGAACTGGCTCTAGAAGGATTTCCATCTTCATCGTGAATATTTTTACATCACTCGGATGTTCTGGCAATACCACAAGGATAATGCGTAGGACTCTCAATATATACTTAGTTTCCACATTGTGTGAAACAGCAAGTCTTCATTAATTTTGGGTCCTAATGAGATATTGTGGATGATCTCTTGGCTCTAGACTCAATTGTCCACATTTGGTTCCTATGCCGGAGACTAGGGAGAGGGTCTCCTTCTTCAATATCAACAATCTCTAAGAGAAAGTCGATAGCTAATGTCGGTTACCCGTGAGAATGAAACAAGCCCTTTTAAGAGGAACTTGAGTAGCTTGGGAAGTTTAGTGCAGTGCGTCACTGGGTCCATGACGTCTTGTCTTCAATACCAGCGTTACCTTAGTAAACACCAGTAGCATATGTATTGAACCCGGTTTCTGCCCTAAGGTTGAATTATTGGAGGGCTATTTCTTTTCACCCTTTTCATATTCATTTCTTTTTCATTCTTCAACCCCTTCAGTGCTTACCGAGACTTCATAACTAGAACCTTGTTGGGTTTATTCCAGTTCTAGCTCTATCTCAGTCCGCACTCTTCCCAAATCTCACTTTTCTCCTTTTTTTCATCATACCTAAGGACTTCTACACTATCTAGTGGATTGTCCCTGGGTAGATCCCTCTGGCTCTGGCGGGATCGTGGGAACGAATACCTAACCTAACCATCCTTATAACTCCATGGAGTCGTTTGGAAAATCATTCGATTTATATAAATATCAGAGTTTACAAAAATGAGGTCCCAGATGGTTCCATGTTTACAAAATACATTAAATTGACTTTCGAATGATAATAAAAGTTATAGCCTTCTTGATCTAGTCCTTGCTCTTCTGTGCCAGCTTCCGACATTATGGACCTGAAATACATGCTAAAAACTGTCAACACAAAGGTTGAGTGAAATTCATAGAGTTTTGGAAATCAGTTGAACACATAATGTTTGTAGTGTGAGTTATAAATTCACACCAATGGTTTGAAAACCAAAAGAGATATTATTGCACTAAGCTCATGATACCGAAAACGTTAACAGCTTGTCAATAGAAATTGATATAATAGTAACAGTTGCCCTAATAGGTAATTTGCCAATAAACCTATGGTTCTTCAAATAGAGTGCGTTTGTTTACCGGACTTGGTCAAACAAACGGGATTCGTCAATCCCGATAGATCTATCTACATTATTCGCACTCACCCGTAAGTGATTAATGGTTCATGATAATAGGGACTTAATTTTGGCAATAGTGGTACTTAGTGCACATAATACATTCAGATAAGCATACAGTTTCAAAGCAATGTGTTCGGTTTAAAAATAAAGCATGTATCTCCCCCAAGGGTTTGTAAAACAATTAAGTAATAGAAAGTGGGGCTATGAACTCACCTCAAAGTAAATGATATCAAATGTATAATGAGAATGATGGATATGCCGTGAGAACTTCTACGAGCAACCTAGATGAGGATGTTGCGACTTAGGTTTGGAATAATGTTTAAGAAAACATAAACCATCTTATATATGTTTCTATGTTGATCATGATGTAGTACATGGTTTTTGTGTATGTCATTTATAGAAATGGTCTAGTTGTGAAAACGTATTTAGTTTATATATATCGTACTACCGTTCGGGCCATCATAATTCAGAGGTTATGTAGTAAACGTTCGAGGAGCTAGGACACTTTAAATCGTAAATCCAGCAACTCGTCGATACGTTTTACCCAAATGAAACCCCTCACATGAAGCTCCCTAGTATTGTAGCACTTAGTAGAGACAATATATGTTTTGAGTGAAGATTGTTATATAAATAAGTTTATCATGTTTTTACAAGTTCTTGTCGTTTCATAAATATGATTACCTTAGTTAACGGTCTTGGGTAAACAAGCCTTAAGGCTTTAGCCATGGCCTTGTCGTGACTTTGGTATTGACTACCATGGTCTTGAGACTTAGCTTTGACCTTAGCCGTAGCCGTGGTCTTGGCTTATGGCCATTAGGCCTCTTGGTTTGCTTTTAGTTTTGACAAAAGTATAGTTGTGAGACTATATTTATGGCAGTTTCTGTTTTTGAAAGATTTATGGCCTGTTTAAGCGTTTTCAAGGTCCGAACATCTTCACAATTGAAGGAAAACGTCGTTCCGGACAACTTTTGTGTTTTAACTTTTTGATGATTCGGACCAGAAGGGCCTCTAAAATTTCGGATTTTAGGCAGTAAGCTATTTTGGCAGATTCATGTTTTAGTTTCGCTAATTTCGTTTTGTCATAACTTTTGACTCGTGTGTCCATTATGGGTGATTCAAATTGCTACGTTTTTGTTTTAATATTATCTACAAGAATATGAAAAGTATCAGATCTATATGTGGTCGATTTTGTGGAAACTTTGTACAAAAGTTTATCATTTATACACTTACTAACCCAAGTTTAACATATAGGTTCTTATAACTTGTTTTAAAGATTTTTGTACATCATGATCCAACATAGTAACTATATATATAGCATGAAATAGTTAAGATTATGAATTATAAAGATGAGATGATGGTGGTGATAAGTTGCTTACAACTTTTGGCTTTCAATAAGAAAGGAGTAACTTAGTAAGGATAGGACTTTGATTGATCGCGAAAGACTTTGGATTGAGCTAGCTTTCCACACCTTGGCACCCTTGCAAACTTGAAGAGTTTGTGATGAAGTACTAAGTGACTTGAGTGGATCTAAACTCAAGAAGATCACTTAAACTTGCTAGAGATTTGATGTAGTAGCTTGATCTTTGGAACTTCCTTGCATAAACTTGAAGTTTATGGATCAAATGATGAAAGATATGAAGGATTTATGATATGAACGACCAAGAACAGATTGTGGAGGTCTTTAGGATGTATTTTAATTCCTATTTATAGGAGGGTAAGTTTGGTTAACCATATATTGGGTTAAATATTAACCATGGTTAAGTTAGGACACTTGTAAAGATCTAAATGTACCATGGTTAGGATGATGCCATCAAAATGATGACTCCACCCCCTTAGGTCGGCTTAAACAAGATAAGATGACTTAGGTGGTTAGTTTTGGTATTATCTTGGTTACGGAGTGAGTTTTGGTTCCGTTAATCGCTAATCGTAAGCCGTTAAGCCATAAAACATAAAACCAGGTATCGTAAAAATATGAAACTTATAGGAGTGATTAAACTCATCATTATACTCCATCTAAAAATATAAAATAGGTGATAAGTCTCATTGGGTGCAAAAACGCTGCTTAAAGCTGGAAATACGGGTCAAAAACGCGTAATTCGCAGTTTATCGGAAAAGAACGAAATTTCAGGAAAACGACCGTGAATTTACTTAGAGTAGACTAAAATTAGTCTAAAAGTGATATGAGATGTTAAAATGTGGTTTTCTTCATATGCGGGATAACTTTACAGTTATTCGTGAAGTTTAAAAGTTACGCGATTTATGCAAAAATGTAGAACGTATAAGGTTAATTCCTTTATGGTCAAAGGAGGAGGGAAATATGTTTGACTTTTCCAAAAATATAAAAGTGTCAAAAACATATTAGAAACACAGTGCAGGAATCGTTAAGTCTGGATGTAAGTAGAATTGTTTAAAACGTAAGTTTAGTTTTGTTCTGCGCTGGGCTTACTTGGTAATATTAAAAATAATAAATCTTAAAAATTCTCAAATTAATCATGAGTGATCTAAAATTTAACTGATGCGAGGAAAATTGTCAGAGTTGATTTTCGTTATGCACGTGATGTTTAAACGGTGGACTGTCCAAAACAAAACTTTAAAACGATGTTTTCTTAATAACTTTTGCGAAAATGATCTAACGATGGTCGAATTCTCAGGTCATTACTAGAATAATTTATCTTACGAGAATGTGAAATAAAAATTTTACGGGATGAATAGTGAAAGTGAATATTAAATGTGAATAGTAAAAGTGAATAGTAAATTCTCGAAAATGAAAAGTAACCTAAAAATGCGGGTGGTTACAGTCTCACCCCCTTAATGGGAATTCTGTCCCGGAATTCAAGGTGTGTTACCCGATGTTGAATTGTCTAGGGAAATGTGGATGTATGCGCTGAATTCTAATCTTTGCGTTCTCAAGTTTCTGGTCATAGAATGTATTATATTCCATGTGGCTTAAGTTGATAATCTAAAGGGTTTTGTTAAAATCTTATAGAGTCCAATATACCTAAAGTTTGGCTTTTCCCGATTCTCAAAACGAATCATATCTTATTGTATCGAGGCTATCAATAAAACCTTAATTTCTAACATGAAGTTTTTGGTGATAGTGTGCGGCATGGAGCCTAATTTATATTTGTATAGTTTCCTTAGTTGTTTCGTGGGTGATCTCTGAACATCTTAGCCCATCAATTGGTTAACTAATACTTTCGTCTATATAGTGCCTCAAAATGGAATATTTTGTTGTTGTTAGGGTAACTGTTGTTAATCAAAGGTGTAAGATATTGTTGATGTGAAATGGTTTGTAATGATGTGATAACTGTCGTTGTAGGGAAAGTTTTGCTAGTGGCAAGTGGTTATCCAAACCATTTCCAAAGTTGATCCTGTATTAGGTGGTTTCGAGATGAAGGCTATATCGTATAGTGTTTACGTCTACTAGTGTTTCAAAGAAACGTGATACTGTGAAGTTTTACATACTGAATTTCAATAGGGTTCAGATAATGATGTGATATGTTTGACAATTAGAAGAGTGTAGCGTACACTTACTTTTATTCTTAGGTAGTGATGTCAAGTTTTTTTTAAAATCAAAAGTGAATTTTAAAGGAATATGGCGGAATAATATCCTTGAAATCTAATCAGGCTAGTACTTCTAAGGAATGACGAGAAGATTTGATGACTATCCCAAGATAGTAGTTAGGATTATTTCATAAATGAAAACTTTCAAGAATGAAATTAGGTAGTATGAATAAGATGTTAAGATTTTGTTGAGTGGTAAGACACTATCATGTCTCTAGATCTTTTTAATAAATTCTGGTGGTTTATCAGTTTAAGTAGGAAATTAACCTGAATATAACCCTTGTATAACTGTTCTGAGTGTTTGAAAAATTTAAGTCGACCATAGTTAATCAGACCATGTTCCACTATCCCAAGGTTAAATATAGGTGATTAGGCTATATTTAGCCGAGGTTCGATAAATTTTCCAAATACCTAAATTAGGTATACTTGTGATATGTTCATAGCTTTTGAGAAATTGTCCACTAAGCAAAGGCGATATCAAACCATTCAGTTGCAAGTCCTGTCCATAAAAGACTTGTAACCTATGTTTTCACATTCCATTGCATAGAATATAGTATGGGTAGATACGTGTGGAAAGGAAATTTTAAGTACTAAAATAGTCCATACTTAGCATCACGGACCTTTAACAATGAAGGTTTCAGAAGAGAATTTGATGAAGGTAGAGAAAGTTGCTGAACTTCAGCTTTTGTAGATGATGAGTCACTTTGTCCTTCAGAAATCCTATTTCTTGAATTTCCATTAGGGAAATTGATAGACTGTGACGGGTTTCATGTAAAACGATATCATATAATGTTTATAAGATAATTTTTAGAGACTTTGTATAACTTACAATGTCTGTGAAGTAAATTAGACCATTGTGTAACTCACAAGGTCTGAGAAATGATGGAGAGATCATTGTGTAACTCACAATGTCTTAAGAAATGATGGAGAGATCATTGTGTAACTCACAATGTCTTGAGAAATGATGGAGAGATCATTGTGTAACCCACAATGTCTTGAGAAATAAATGAGACCACTGTAGGATTTACGGTGTCTGAGAATGTAATAGAGACCACTGTAGGATTTACAGTGTCTGAGAATGTAATAGAGACCACTGTAGAATTTACAGTGTCTGAGAATGTAATAGAGACCACTGTAGGATTTACAGTGTCTAAGAATGTAATAGAGACTATTGTATCTTACAATGTCTTGGAAGTAGGAAAGACCATTGTAGTCAGTTACAATGTCTTGGATAAAGTTTCGTAATCCTAAAATGCACGAGTAGATGCATGATTGGGAGATTGGGAAAATATGATTGTGCCGTAATGCCTTAGAAAAGGCATACGCAGATATGTTTAGTCTATCATTTAGCTAAAATGATTGAAAATATGTCAAGTGTATATATCAATATCTATTATGTTCATGTTATTATAAAATGTCTAAAAAGGCCATAATCGTCTGGAGGATGGAAGGCACGGAGAACAGAAGGCTATAAAATGTTTTTGTTTGTAAAAGTAGTTATAGTTTAAGTCTCGATTAGACCCGTTTCTCTATAACTGTGGCTCTGATACCAATCTGTAACACCCCAATTTCGTGATCCGCAGCGGAATTCAAACTGGGTGTTACTTCATGGCACAACAGTCATAACAATAGAAAACGTACTCTAATGGAGTCGTTTTAAAAGATTTATCATTCGATTTATATAAATATCAGAGTTTACAAAAATGAGGTCCCAGATGGTTCCATGTTTACAAAATACATTAAATTGATTTTCGAATGATAATAAAATTTATAACCTTCTTGATCTAGTCCTTGCTCTTCCGTGCCAGCTTCCGACATTATGGACCTGAAATACATGCTTAAAACTGTCAACACAAAGGTTGAGTGAAATTCATAGAGTTTTGGAAATCAGTTGAACACATAATGTTTGTAGTGTGAGTTATAAATTCACACCAATGGTTTGAAAACCAAAAGAGATATTATTGCACTAAGCTCATGATACCGAAAACGTTAACAGCTTGTCAATAGAAATTGATATAATAGTAACAGTTGCCCTAATAGGTAATTTGCCAATAAACCTATGGTTCTTCAAATAGAGTGCGTTTGTTTACCGGACTTGGTCAAACAAACGGGATTTGTCAATCCCGATAGATCTATCCACATTATACGCGCTCACCCGCAATTGATTAATGGTTCATGATAATAGGGACTTAAGTTTGGCAATAGTGGTACTTAGTGCACATAATACATTCAGATAAGCATACAGTTTCAAAGCAATGTTTTTCGTTTAAAAATAAAGCATGTATCTCCCCTAAGGGTTTGTAAAACAATTAAGTAATAGAAAGTGAGGCTATGAACTCACCTCAAAGTAAATGATATCAAATGTATAATGAGAATGATGGATATGCCGTGAGAACTTCTACGAGCAACCTAGAATAGGATGTTGCGACTTAGGTTTGGAATAATGTTTAAGAAAACATAAACCATGCTATATACGTTTCTATGTTGATCATGATGTAGTACATGGTTTTTGTGTATGTCATTTATAGAAATGGTCTAGTTGTGAAAACGTATTTAGTTTATATATATCGTACTACCGTTCGGGCCATCATAATTCAGAGGTTATGTAGTAAACGTTCGAGGAGCTAGGACACTTTAAATCGTAAATCCAGCAACTCGTCGATACGTTTTACTCAAATAAAACCCCTCACATAAAGCTCCCTAGTATTGTAGCACTTAGTAGAGACAATATATGTTTTGAGTGAAGATTGTTATATAAATAAGTTTATCATGTTTTTACAAGTTCTTGTCGTTTCATAAATATGATTACCTTAGTTAACGGTCTTGGGTAAACAAGCCTTAAGGCTTTAGCCATGGCCTTGCCGTGACTTTGGTCTTGACTACCATGGTCTTGAGACTTAGCTTTGACCTTAGCCGTAGCCGTGGTCTTGGCTTATGGCCATTAGTCCTCTTGGTTTGCTTTTAGTTGTGACAAAAGTACAGTTGTGACACTATATTTACGGCAGTTTCTGTTTTTGAAAAAATTTGTGGCATGTTTAAGCGTTTTCAAAGTTCGAGCTTCTTTGATACCGAAGGAAAACGTCGTTCCGGACAACTTTCGTGCATTAACTTTTTGATGATTCAGACCAGAAGGGCCTCTAAAAATTTCGGATTTTAGGCAGTAAGCTATTTTGGCAGATTCATGTTTTAGTTTTGCTAATTTCTTTTTGTCATAACTTTTGACTCGTGTGTCCATTTCGGGTGATTCAAATTGCTACATTTTTGTTTTAATATTATCTACAAGAATATGAAAAGTATAAGATTTATATGTGGTCGATTTTGTGGAAACTTTGTACAAAATTTTATCGTTTATACACTTACTAACCCAAGTTTAACATATAGGTTCTTATAACTTGTTTTAAAGATTTTTGTACATCATGATCCAACATAGTAACTATATATATAGCATGAAATAGTTAAGATTATGAATAATAAAGATGAGATGATGGTGGTGATAAGTTGCTTACAACTTTTGGCTTTCAATAAGAAAGGAGTAACTTAGTAAGGATAGGACTTTGATTGATCGCGAAAGACTTCGGATTGAGCTAGCTTTCCACACCTTGGCACCCTTGCAAACTTGAAGAGTTGGTGATGAAGTACTAAGTGACTTGAGTGGATTTAAACTCAAGAAGATCACTTAAACTTGCTAGAGATTTGATGTAGTAGCTTGATCTTTGGAACTTCCTTGCATAAACTTGAAGTTTATGGATCAAATGATGGAAGATATGAAGGATTTATGATATGAACGACCAAGAACATATTGTGGAGGTCTTTAGGATGTATTTTACTTCCTATTTATAGGAGAGTAAGTTTGGTTAACCATATATTGGGTTAAATATTAACCATGGTTAAGTTAGGACACTTGTAAAGATCTAAATGTACCATGGTTAGGATGATGCCACCAAAATAATGACTCCACCCCCTTAGGTCGGCTTAAACAAGATAAGATGACTTAGGTGGTTAGTTTTGGTATTATCTTGGTTACGGAGTGAGTTTTGGTTCCGTTAATCGCTAATCGTAAGCCGTTAAGCCATAAAACGTAAAACCGGGTATCGTAAAAATATGAAACTTATAGGAGTGATTAAACTCATCATTATACTCCATCTAAAAATATAAAATAGGTGATAAGTCTCATTGGGTGCAAAAACGCTGCTTAAAGCTGGAAATACGGGTCAAAAACGCGTAATTCGCAGTTTATCGGAAAAGAACGAAATTTCAGGGAAACGACCATGAATTTATTTAGAGTGGACTAAAATTAGTCTAAAAGTGATATGAGATGTTAAAATGTGGTTTTCTTCATATGCGGGATAACTTTACAGTTATTCGTGAAGTTTAAGAGTTACGCGATTTATGCAAAAATGTAGAACGTATAAGGTTAATTCCTTTATGGTCAAAGGAGGAGGGAAATATGTTTGAATTTTCCAAAAATGTAAGAGTGTCAAAAATATATTAGAAACACAGTGCAGGAATCGTTAAGTCTGGATGTAAGTAGAATTGTTTAAAACGTAAGTTTAGTTTTGTTCTGCGCTGGGCTTACTTGGTAATATTAAAAATAATAAATCTTAAACATTCTCAAATTAATCATGAGTGATCTAAAAATTTATCTAATGCGAGGAAAATTGTCAGAGTTGATTTTCGTTATGCGCGTGATGTTTAAACGGTGGACCGTCCAAAACAAAACTTTAAAACGATGTTTTCTTAATAACTTTTGCGAAAATGATCTAACGATGGTCGAATTCTCAGGTCATTACTAGAATAATTTATCTTACGAGAATATGAAATAAAAATTTTACCGGATGAATAGTGAAAGTGAATAGTAAATGTGAATAGTAAAAGTGAATAGTAAATTCTCGAAAATGAAAAGTAACCTAAAAATGCGGGTGGTTACATCTTCCTCTCAATCTCATTGCTATTAAGCTCACATTCATTTATTCTTACCTCGTTTTCCATTTCATTAAACACCTTTTTCATTTCCTTAATCTCTGTATCATATCCCTTTTGAAGACTTTCAAATTGTTCTTTCAGTTGTTTAAAGAAATGCATAACCTCAGTTAAATAACATTCTTTAGTTTGCTCAAAACCCCTTTACCCTTCAGTTATCCATGTAGGTGTGATTCTCTTCTTACATGTTTTCTCAAAATCAACGAATAGTTGGTAAACTACATATAAGCTGATTAAGGTCTTGCTTTTAGTGGGAAGTGTTCTAGGCACTAAATGCATTGGTGTATTTAAAGGATACACAGTAGCAGGAGGCAATTTCCTAAGGGGAGGATTCTTTTCCACAAGTTCATTAGTTTTCTTCTTATCAATATCTTTCTTCCAAAACACTTGTTCAGGGGTTAATTGAGTTTGAGGCCTAAACTTGTTCAAGGCAATCCCATTTTCCTTAGTGTAATAATGGGATTTAAGCGTTATATTATACTCTTTACACCAAGGATCACTTAGTTTCTTTTTCATTTTCTCTTTAGAGGCATCCTCTAACTTTCTATCCTCTTCAGTGCTTTCTATGCAAGATGGTGTTTGCCTTAGCTTAAGGATCTCATTACCATCATAAACCACCTTTTGAGCAGCTTTAGCTATCTTACCATAATCAGGATTGGGTTCCTTTACAAGGGGAAGACTATGCTTATCGCTTAATACTCTATGCTTAGTGATCATATGAGCAGTCTGAATGGTGTTCCCTTGTACGTACAGCTTGTTTTCAAGTTTGTTCTTTAAAGTTTTTAGGTTGGAAAAATCATTTAAAAGTTTTGATTCCTTAGCATTGAATTCCTGCTTAAGCACTTTTAAATTTTCTTGAAGTTCTTGCTTTTGCTTAACAGTTTTATTATGTTTTTCTTGTAAGGAATTTAACTCTTGTTTTAATGTTTCTTCCCTAAAATTACTTTTTCTTATAAGTGTACGCATTTGCTTATCCATCTCCTGCTCACGTGAGGTCAGCTCAAATTTAGCACGCTGTTCATAGATGGCAACTTGATCCTTATATATGTTAAGCTTAGTGGTAAGGGAATCATCAGGGATAAATGTAGAGTACTCATGCATCTCATAATCATCATTTTGAGTAGCAGATGCACAACTAGGTACCACAGAAACTTCCTGATGAGTGTGTAAATACTCATCATTTTTGTACAAAATAAACTGCAAAATCATCTGAAAACACTCAGAAACACATCAAAATGATCAAAATATCACAAATCAGTGTTTTATGTGTTTTAAATGCAAAAATATCAAAATCAGATGAAAAACATATCAAATTTGCAAAAATTGCAGTTTTAGTCCCCCAAGTTTCAAAAATTGTCAAAAATAGTCCCTGAGCCAAAATTTCAAAAGAAAAGTCACCAAAGGTCTTTTTAAAATCACAAATTGTCATATTTAGTCCTTTGGTGGAAAATCTAAAAGTTTTGAGAAAATTACAGTTTTGGTCCCTGGGCTTTTAAATTGGTCAAAATTAATCCTTGGAGTTTCAAAAATGTTTAAATTAGCCCTTGGATTATTAAAGCTTGGCAAGACCAACCCTTGACTACATATTCATAATTTACATGATTGGTCCCTTGGTTTCAAAGAATTGCAGAAGTGGTCCTTGGAGTTATTAATTCTACAAACCATCCGGACCCTAATTAAAATACCCAAGCCCAATCTTAAACACCCCGGCCCAAATTCTTTACCCGGTTCAATATCCCAACCCGACAACCCAAAACCCAATGATTTAAATAAACAAAACCCGCCCCCCTAGTTCCCTGTCATCCCCGACCAATTTGTCTGTCTTCCCCCTCCTCCAGCCACCCATAGCCACTCTACTACACCCATTGTCTCCCCCACCTCACCTACCCATCCCAAGTGCATTTAATGCATCACTTTCCCTGTCTCTGATATCAAAACAAGAATTGGCGCCAAAACCATCAAACGGCCAAGATGGCTCAAAAACAATCCAATGGCTTGGATTGTTGCTGGGATCCACCCAGAGGAGAGAGACAAGCAACTTGGAGCATAAATAAACCGAGAAGGAAGGATAGAAGGGAGTTAGTTTTTAGTTTTTAAAAAAATGTATGTCGTTTTAATATCATTATGCTTTAATTAGTTTCTTAAGTGTATTTTCAAGTTATTTTGTACTCAACTTAGTAGTTTCAGTGTATTCAAACTATTATCAAGTTTCAATTTATGCCTTTGTTCACATTTTCAATTTTATCTCAGCTGTTGGAATTTTCCATATTATATTCTGTTGTTAAAGTCTCAAAAGGTCTAATTATAATCTCAAACAAGCTTCTATAAGCTATTCATAGCTTTTTACAAGCCTGAATTTAAGCTTCAATCACTTTGGAACACTGGTCAACAAAAGTCAAAGCAAGAACCAAAATGGGTGCAGAATTGGATTGGGTTGAGGCAGTGATGGAAATGGGTTAGTTTAGAGATCAGTGGGTTGGATTTATTAGGCTAGTGTTCTGGTTTCACTGATTGACAGGCCATAGTGGCTATTGGACAAATTGTAAGTTAATTTAAAGCTTTTTAGCATAGTAAGTATTTGTAGTTTTAAACTGTTTAATCCTGTTCTAATAGAAGTATTTGGGTCTAGTTAAGTCATTTTGATTATAATCTGTGCTTGACTAGTGTTTATCTTAGTAATGCTTTGCAAATCAGTGAGTAAAGGGGTGTTTGGTTCACTGTCATAACTGGTCTTCAGGTTTGTGCAGTGGTAGTTTTTTGTTGGTTCAAGTTTAGTTAGCTCTAAGTAACTCATTGGAGTCAAAATCTTGTGCCTGTTAGTTCAAAAAGTCAAAATCATCTCTTCATCTGTCTCACT
>BPTQ01000001.1:121383992-121398518 GCA_019973895.1 Chrysanthemum seticuspe | reverse complement strand
CTCCTTAACAGATAGTACTCGGCTAGTTAAGTTTTTCACGCTTGAGATGGGAGGTACACGTCTAAAGACAATTTTGAATACTCGTGTACATTTCCCCCTCACAAAGACTTTTATATTTTGAGCGCCTCACAGAGTTTGTACAAAAGATAGTATTCGTGAGACACTCTAAAAAGTTCTTTTTACCAAAATACCTTTGTTATCCTGTTAGTACCTCAATATTCCACTGATTCCTATCCTTTAGGCAGGATACTAGGCGGTCTCGGCCTCCCTAGATGGGTTTCTGTAGTGGTTATCAATCATGATCTTCAGGAATCCATACTAACTTTTTTCCTCATTATACTCTTTCCTCTTTCTTCCCCAACTTCTTAATTTTTCTTTACATTACTCTTTCCCACTTTTCTTTATCGGGAGGTATAAGTTGGAATCCCGTCTTTGAATTGAGGTGCTAGAAGGTTAGGTGCAGTGCGTCACTGGGTCCATGACGTCTTTTTCTTCAATACTAGTGTCATCTAGTGACAACCAGTAGCAGATGAATTGAACCCGGTTTCTGCCCTAAGGTTGAATATGGAGGGCTATTTCTTTTCACCCTTTCTCATTACATTTCTTTTTAATTCTTCAACCCCTTCTTTCTCCTTTCTCATATTACTCCTTTTTTCAATCATACCTAAGGACTTCTAGTACTAACTATTGGTGATGTCTTTGGGTAGATCCCTCCGGCTCTGGCGGATCATAGGACGGATTTCCTATCCTTAGTCACCTTATAACTCCATGATTGTCCTATTGTTTCCATAAAACCATTTTTCTTGAAAAATCTCACAGAGTGCTTATGATAGAAAACATGTTTGAGACACTCCGCGAGTTTTATATTTTCAGAAACACTCCCCCTTTACATGTGCTCATAAGTTTTAACAGAAATCTGCACATGGAGGGTAGAGTTCGCACTTTTTGAATTGATCGGCTCATGATAGACAATTCCTCACGAGACACGGTTACGTTGCCTAGTTAAAGAGTTCCATTGTCAGGTTTTAGGTGACAACTAGCTCTAATAGCTAACTTGAAGTTGTAAACACTCTTTGAAAAGAGGTTAGACCTATGAAGGTGCATATCTATCACAAGTTTCTCGAGATGGTACATTTACTGACTTTGATTCCCGTCAATTCGTTGGTTTCGTCTGAGTCGAGCTCATTTTGAGATTCAAACCACGATTATTAAACTTTTTGATCACATTTTAATCACGTCTCCTCCCCCTCAAAAATAGCATATTCGTTATATTTTTGATATCAACTGATTAAAAACATTTTAGAATCTTTTGGGGAGACAAACGGATTTGATTTAAGCATGAATTTGGAACATTTTATACTCCCCCTTTAATAAAGCGTAATCAATTAAAGGGTTTTAGAGGGAGTTAAATGTAGTGCACTGAAGCGTACACTTGATTTTTCTATAAAAGCATTAGTTTTGATTTGAAAAATAATCAAAAGTCATCATTTTAGTCCGGGTTTCGTACTGAAGTATACGAAAGCCATTATTTTGAGAAATTTTGAGAAACGACATGTTTTGAAAAACATTAAAGAACTCTCGCTCAAGCATCTGTACATACCCGTATCATTGTTGAATGACAATTCTAGAAACGTACAGAATATCGATTATACGAGAGACATGTCGTGAGAAGAATATTTTTGGATTTTTGATTTTATATTGTTTTTGTATTTTTGAAAGTTTTATATTTTTATATTTTGCTTTTGTTGGTTTTTCAAATTTTGTATTTTGTTTTTCAAAAAATATTTACAGCGAAGCTTTTTGGAAAAAGATTTTCAAGAAGATTCGAGAAGACGTTCTAACTCCTTAGGGGTTAGGCTTCGCATTCCAATTCGTCGAACTAAATCGTCAAACCTTTCTTTTGGAAGGGCTTTAGTAAATATATTGGCGAGTTGGTAATCAGTCTTCACGAAGAATAATTCAACAGTACCATTTTCGACGTACTCTTTGATGAAGTGATAGCGGACTCTGATATGCTTAGTCTTTGAGTGATGAACAGGATTGCATGATATGGCTATGGCACTTTTCGAGTCACAATACATAGGTATTTTATCGAAAGTAAAGCCATAATCTGTGAGTTGTGTTCTCATCCAAAGAACTTGAGCACAACACGCAGATAGAGACACATACTCAGCTTCAGCGGTTGAAAGTGCAGTGCAATCTTGTTTCTTTGAAGACCAGCTTACTAACTTTTCACCCAAAAATTGTGCTCCTCCTGATGTACTTTTTGCTGTAACTTGATCACCTGCGTGGTCAGCATCTGAAAAAGCAATTAGATCAAATCCGGATTCCTTCGGATACAAAATTCCCATGTGAATGGATGTCTTTAGGTACCGAAAGATCCTTTTAACCTCTTTGAGGTGCAGTTCGGTAGGCTTTGCCTGAAACCATGCTAATAAGCAAATAGCAAAATGAATATATGGTCGACTAGCAGTGAGATACATGAGAGAACCAATCATGCACCGATATTTCTTCAGATCAATAGGTTTCCCAAACAAATCGGCTCCAATTTTTGGTGAAGTTATCATTGGTGTTCCGATAGAGTCACAATTATCCATACCATGATTTTTCAAAATCTCAGTTGTGTATTTAGCTTGATTTATAAAAATTCCACGAGGGGACTAATGTATTTGTAAACCAAGAAAGAATTTTAGTTCCCCCATCATGGACATTTCAAATTTGCTTTTCATGAGATTTTCAAAATGTTTTGAAAGATTCGGATTAGTGGACCCAAAGATGATGTCGTCTACATAAATCTGAACAATCAAAATATCGTTGTTGCATTTTTGTGTAAACAAGGTAGGATCAACTGTTCCTTTGGTGAAATTGTTTTGGATAAGGAAAGAGGACAGTTCATCATATCACGCTCTCGGAGCTTGTTTCAATCCATAGATTGCCTTTTTGAGTTTGTAGACGTAGTCTGGATGTTCCAAGTCAATGAAGCCTTCTGGCTGACTTACGTACCCTTCTTCTTTCAAAGTTCCATTCAAGAACGCGGTCTTAATATCCATCTGATAAACCGTGATGTTTTTGTGAGTTGCATAGGCCAAGAATATCCTGACTGCTTCAAGTCTAGCTACCGGCGCGAATGACTCCTCGAAATCTATCCCTTCCTCTTGTCTGTATCCTTTGGCCATAAGACGAGCTTTATTGCGAATTACAGTCATCTCTTCATCCCTTTTGTTCTTTCATAACCATTTGAGATCAATGACGCGAATGTCAATTAGTCTTGGAACCATTTCCCAAGAGTCATGTAGACGGTATTGGAGAAGTTCCTCCTGCATCGCTTCTATCCATGCGGGTTCTGTCATTGCCTCGCGAATGTTCTTTGGCTCTATATTGCTAATTGAGCAAAGGTAAATGCACAAGTCGCAATCCGTGGCAAGTTGGCGTCTCGTCTGAATTGGCCTTGAAGGTTCACCAATAACTTGTTCAATTGGGTGATCTTTTGTCCACTTCAGAGTAGAAGGATACCGTTGGTTAAACGTATGCGAGTTAGATGGTTCTCGTAAGCATGAATATGATTCAGCTGATTCCGTAGCAAATGGGTTTTCAAATAAGTCGTCATCTAACGTTGCATTGTTCTGGTTTTGGTTTTGCTCATCAACTGCTGGTAGAATGGGTGCAATAACTGTAGTAGATGTAGATGATGTAGATGGAGTTGGTGCATTGGTTTCGACCGTTGTAGATGCATCTTCTGTTGGTGGTGGTGGAGGATGATTTTGAGCGGGTGTAGCGGAATGATGGTTTGACGCATTTGTCGAAGTTCCACCATAGTATTCATCAAACATTAACTCGAAGAAATTCTCCCATTCTTGTTCTTTTGGATTGTCAAACGAAGTTGATTGAGCTCTTTGAGGTACGAGTCCTGAACTGATGTGTTCAGAAGTCTGCGGGTTTAGTGCGGGTTCTAGAGCGAGTCTCTCAGAAGCCATTTGTGAAAGTTCGTCAAACTTCACATTCATCGTCTCCATGATCCTCCTAATTCTCCGATTATACACCCTGAATGCCCTCGAGTTATCTGAATATCCAATGAAGATTCCAATATCACCTTTTGCTTTCAGTTTTCCAAGATCTTCTCTGTCATTCATAGGATAGCACAAAGCACCAAACACGTGAAAGTAAGAGATATCCGGTTTTCTGTTGTTCACAAGCTCATATGGGGTTTTATTGAATCTTGGATGGATAAGGGATCGGTTCTGAGTGAAACAAGCAGTGGCAACAGCAACAGCCCAGAGAAATAATGGTGCACTAGAATAGATTAGCATTGTGCGAGCAGCTTCCACAAGAGTTCTATTTCTTCTTTTAACTACCCCATTCTGCTGTGGAGTTCTAACAGATGATGTCTGATGAGTAATTCCAACATCTTCAAAATAAGCTCTTAACTCCTGATTCGTGAATTCAGTGCCGTTGTCTGTTCTTACTACCCTTACTGGAGTTTGAAGAAGTACTTGAATTCGCTTCAGAAAGGTGATGATGATGCCTGGTGCTTCGTCTTTTGATCTCAGAAACTTAACCCATGTATATCTTGAATAATCATCGACGATAACAAGAATATACTTTTTCCCATTAAAGCTTTCAACTCTCATTGGGCCACATAAGTCCATGTGCAACATATGCAACTTTGCTTCCGAACTTGGTACGGATTTGGGTTTATATGATGCTTTTTTGCTTTTTCCTTGTTCGCATGATGGACATAAGTGATCCTTGGTGTATTTGAACTTTGGAAGTCCGTTGACGATGTTTTCTTTGGCGATTTTGTTGATGGTGTCGAAATTGAGATGAGATAACCGTCTGTGCCACAACCAGGACTGTGTTCCAGATGCTCGTGTCATAAGACATATTGGTGATGAAGAGGCCATTTTATTGATGTCGATAGCATACAAGTTTGTATCACGATTCCTAATTAAGAGATCAGTGCCATCCAATTTTCTAACGAAGCAAGCATTTTTCCTAAAAGCAACCTCTAAATCTGCATCACAGAACTGCCCGACTGAAAACAAATTGTGTCCCAATCCTTTGACATAGTAAACCCGAGTGATCAAATAATTTCCAAACGGTAGATCTCCATAACCCATGATAGCTGCTACATGATCATTTTCGAAACGTACGGTTCCCATGAATTTCCAGACGAAATTGATCAGCAGCTTCAGATTCCCGGTCATGTGCTTGGAGCAACCCGAGTCGACGATCCAAAGACAAATTTTGATAACCTGCCATTAACAAAAAAAGAATATTGTGGAAACCGTTTTGATTTTGGTTCCTTTGGGTTAGAGGTAAAATCCTGATCACACTCAACGAGGTTTGTTCCAGGGAATTCTGGTTTATCATTCATTTTACCATTATTGAGTGTGAAAGTTCTAACTGTGGGTTTCCAAATATCATCCTTAAAGTATACACGTTTGTTCCTGTCAGTAGTGTAAAGCCTTGTTAGGAATTAGAAATTCCAGGTTTAAAAGAGTCGGTCACCTCAAGTATATGTAATCTTTAGAAAGCTCGTAGTCGTAGTTCTTTTAAGTTAAGAAGTATTTAATTTAGTAACACCGTGGAGGACGGACGGGTCTTTACCCACTGTATGACTGATCCACAGCCCGTTGTGTGGCGTTTTATTGTAAGACTATAAATACTCTCTACCTCCCAAGGTAGAGAGTTGGAGCTCATAATAAGAATTTTCTTTCTCTCACTAAAGTTCCGTAAACCTCTAACTTTCTCTCTCTAGAATTCCACTTATACGCCACCTTGTTGTTATGGTTTGATGTTTATGTGAAAACTAATATCCTACAATTGGTATCAAGAGCCATGGTTAGATCATATCTTGCACATCTTTGGATTTCTAGTGGTTTTTTAGGTGGTTTTTGAGTTTGAAAAAGTTTAGTGGTTTGTGCATCATTTGGTTGATTTCTTGTGTTAAAGCTTGGATTTTGTTAGTACTTTTACGTTTAGAATCATCACAAGTGTTTAGGTTTTCATTTGGTAAGCTTGAATCATCTTGGTTGGGTTGTTTTTGGATTGAAAAGTGATGTTTGTGTAGTTTTTCTAGCTAGCGTCTTGACCTACGGATTATTTTCTTAGTAGCGACTTGCTTTACAATTTTGTAGCGAGTTGCAGTTTTTGAAGCTAGCGACTTAGGCTTAGCGACTTACAGTACAAGTAGTGGATTCTCCACTATGGGTAGCGACTTGGTGTTAGCGACTTGGTGAGTATCGAGTTGCTATTTAGCGACTTGAATCTTAGCGAATTGCTGCCAAAATTTTGCTAGCGACTTGAGGCTTAGCGAGTTACTACTTAGCGACTTGCCTTTGTTTAGCGACTTGGGACTTTAGTGACTTGGTGGTATAGCGAATTAGGTGTTAGCGACTTGGTGCATTATCTTCTTGCGACTTGGGTGATTGTTTACGGTTTTCTCTTGATTTAGTAAAATCCCGTGAAAGAATCTATTTCCCGGTTTAATCATAGAGTTATAAAATCCCGTATAATCTGTTAACATGTCTACCAACGTTCCTACTATCATATACACTGTTACAGAGGATGTTCAAGCTGCTGGATCAGATACTCGTCCACCCATGCTTGACAGAACTGACTATGACTCTTGGGCTCAACGAATCAGATTGTACTGTCTTGGTAAAGAAAATGGGGTTAACATTCTCAAATCAATCGATGAAGGACCCTACCGAGTTGAAACTACTAGAGATGTACTTGATACAAATGAAGATGGAACTCCTATTTACGGAATGGACAGACCAAAAATGTATGATGAGCTTGATGATAAGGAGAAAAAGAGATTCGATGCAGATATCCGAGCTCCCAACATTATACTACAAGGTCTACCTAAAGACATCTACAAGCTTATCAATCACAACACTGAAGCTAAAGCCGTATGGGATAATGTCAAGATGCTTCTCTCTGGTTCTGAGCTAACTGTTGAAGACCGAGAATCGCAGCTGTATGATGAATTTGAGCACTTCAAGATGAAACCAGATTAGAGTGTCTATGAGTACTATGTGAGATTTCATAAGCTGGTAAATGACATGAGAAACATCAGAATGACTATGCCTAACATTCAGCTGAACTCAAAGTTTGTAAACAACATGAATCCCGAATGGCACAAATTTGTTACTTCTGTGAAGCTCATTAAAGGATTGAAGAATACAAATTATGAGCAACTCTATGCCTTCCTTCTTCAAAATGAGAGGCATGCCATGTTTGAAAAGAGAATTCTTGATCAGTTCAAAGCTCAGGGAGAAGCAAGCTCAACAAATGATTCAACTGCCTTTTACTCTAATATTGGGATCACAACCAAAGCTTCTCAAGTTGTACCTTTGGGTAATGGTAATCATAAACTCATCCCTGATCCAATGTTCAAACAAGCTGACGCTGATGCAGGCATAGGAAACTTCATCAATCAACTAGCACTTATGATAAGTCAAAACATGAATTCTCTCCCACAAACCAACAACAACCTCATAACAGCATCTAACCCACACAATCAAGCTACTGTCAGAGATGGGAAGATTATTGTGCAACCAGTTCAGGAAAGACAGTATGATCAGGGAAGAGGTGGAGCTGGTAGGGGTTATACTGCAAATCAGAATCGGGGAAGAAATGGTAATCAAGGTCAAGCTAAGCCGATCAAATGCTATAATTGTGGTGGTGAGGGACACATTGCAAGGAACTGCACATCTCCAAAACGTCCACAGAATGCTGATTACTTCAGGGATAAGATGTTGCTAGTACAAGCTCAAGACAATGGAGCAGCTTTGGATGAAGAGGAGTTACTATTTCTTGCTGAAGGAAATACCAAAACTTATGATGCCGATGTTGATGAATAGCCGATTCAAGAGATAGGTCATAATCATCAGAATGCTTTTCAAGTGGCTGACTGTGATGCATACGATTCTGATGTTGATGATGGACCCTCTACACAAACAATTTTCATGGCAAGCATTTCTCCAATGGTCTCTCCTAAGGTCTCTTCTTCACCACCAACTGGACCATCCAAAGACAAAATCATTTCAGAGGTATTAAAACTATATGATGATATTGATGAGCAAAAGATGCATCATGAAGTACAATCATTTGAGACTTACGACTCAGATATTGATAATATGGATAATAGTAATGTTGTCTCACACTATCAATATGTGAATCAAAGTGAAATTAAGATTGTACCAAGTAATGTATCTTCTGCAGTCAATGATGACTATGTTGTTGAGGATTTCACTGCATGTATCCCTGATGATTCTATTGTCTCTGAGCTTAATGCCTATAAAGAACGGGTTGCCATTTATGAACAACGTGCCAAGTTTGAGTTGACCACTCGTGAGCAGGAAATGGATGACCAAGTGCGTACAATCATTAGAAAAAGTAATTTTAGAGAAGAAGTATTGAAACAAGAGTTAAATTCCTTGCAAGAAAAGCTTTCTAAAACAGCTAAGCAAAAACAAGAACTTCAAGAAAATGTGAAAATGCTCAAGCAAGAATTTAATGCAAAGGAATCTAAACTCTTGAAAGATTTTTCTAATCTGAAAACTTTGAAAAACAAACTTGAAAACAAGTTGTACATACAAGGGAATACCATTCAGACTGCTCACATGATCACTAAACATTGAGTCTTAAGTGATAAACACAGCATTGCCCTTGTTGAGGTACCCAATCCTGAGGTCATTAAAAAGGCTAGAATTGCACATAAGGTAATTTATGATGGTAATGAAATCCTTAAACCGAGAAAAAAACCTAGTTGCGTTGAGTGTTCAGAGGAAGATAAAAAATCAGATGAATTCACTAGGGAAAAGATGAACAAGAAACTAGCTGATCCAAAATGTAAAGAAAAGAAAGTAATCATCACACCTGATGATTACAAAAAGGAGAATTGGATTGCATTAAACAAGTTTAAGCCTCAGACATTGTTGACTCCCGAACAAGTGTTCTGGAAAATGGATTTAGATAAGCAGAAAGCTGAAAATATTGTTGAAACCAACCCCCCTCTTAGGAAAATGCCTAGAGCGACTGTATATCCTCCAAATACACCAATGCATCTAGTTCCTAGAACAATTGCCACTAAAAGCAAGACCTTAATCAGTCAATATGTTATCTTTCAACTGTTTGTTGATTTTGAGAAAACTTGCAAGAAAAGGATCACACCCACTGGTATTACGGAAGGAGAAAGAGGTTTTGAGCAAACTAAAGAATGTTATTTAACTGAAGTCATGCCTTTCTTTAAACAACTAAAGGATCACTTTGAGAGTCTTAAAAAAGGAATGAATTCAGACATTAAGGAAATGGAAATTGTTGAGGTTAGTGATTATGAGCGAGCATTAAAATATAATGAGATTGAGAGGAAGAACTTACATACACTGAATGATAACATGATTTCTGAATGTATTGCTCAAGATGTGTTTTTCACTGCTACAAATTTCTCCATTAATGCTTCTCAATTTTATGAACTATCTGTTGCTCTGAAAGTCTCCCATGATCGTGTCATTGAGCTTGAAAAGACTAACTGTAAACTCTCTGAGAAAATTGAACTGGATGATCACGACAATTTGGTTAAACATTTTTCTAAGTTAGAAGTTGAGCATTTTAATTTACAACTAAAATATCAACATCTTAAAGAAAATGTAAAAACTTCAAATATCAAGACATCCTCAGATGCTCCAGAGTTTGATGCAGTTTTTCAAATAAACAAACGAGATGAACAGATCCAGGCTCACTGTAACACGATCAGAAAGTTGAAAGCCCAAATCTCACAATTGTAGGGTGAAAAGAAGAATGTGACTGGCTCCCAAATGCCTCCTCCTTTAGATTCTCAAAATTCCCAAACGTTTCATCTTCAAAACTTAGTAAACACATTGCAGCAAGAAAACGAATTTTTCTTGAAGAAAATGAAAAGGTTAAACGTCATTTCAATGAGTTATTAGAATCAATAAAGGTCACTCGTAACAAAAATAACGATCAAATAGCTTCATTACAAAAGGAAATTGAGAATCTGAAGAACCAGGTAAAAGGGAAAATGCCAATGATCAATGGGGGGAATGATGGACCAAAGGTTCCAATGGATAACAAATATGCTATGTCTGTGAAATATGTCCCTCCTCATCTCAGGAATAACAAACTTGCTATTCAAACATACTTCTCATCCCTTAAAGAGTGCCTAGAATGTATGCGTGAGATTGTTGAAGAGGATAAGTTAGAAAAACCACATGATAATGCAATTGGGCATGCATGCTTATATGCCAAACGATCTCAAGAAATCCTAGAATGCTTAATCACAATATGCCCTAAGTCATTAAGTGAGAGAGTTAATCCTTTGATTCCTTGTTCTATGCCTAGTCCCAAGTACGATATTCATTAAATGCCCAATGTGTTGAATGTAGACCTAAGTGTGCCTTCAAGAAGCTCAGATTCCAGATCCATGAATACTAAAAAGGCAATCTCTAGTGTGGATTCTAGAAGTTCAAATCCCAGTAATTCTAGTGATAATAAAGTGAATCTTAGTGTGCCTGCATGTAGTTCAGATCCTAGCACATCTAAACAGGTGAAGCAAAGAGTAGTAAAACCAACTAATGTTCCCATTCCCTCTACAGGAGTAATCAGTGACATTAAAGGGAGCAGGTCAAAGTCTCAAGACAATATAAGGAATGATAGGACCTCGCAAGCTAAGAATGTGCACTGGAAAAGAGTAGAAGAACAATCTAGGAACTTTATGTTTGAACCTAATAAAACGAATCGTGTTGATTCTAGTATTAGCCTTAGGCGTACTGTAATTAATTCGAATTCTGATACTATTTGCAAACCTTGTAATGATGATTGCTTGAATTCTGTTATTTATCATGAATGTGGTATGAATGCTTTGCCTAATGTTGTCGATTGTTCAGTGAAAAGTGTTAATGCTAAAAAAAACGTGCTAAGAAGGCTAAAAGGCAAAAACAAATGAAAGCTAGGAAATAGTGGAAACCCACAGGAAGAACCTTCAGTAAGGTAGGATATAGGTGGATTCCTTTTGGTCAAAAGGCTAATCAGCCCTGTCCTCAATATGCTAAGTCAATGCCCACTAGCAAATGGATGCCTACCGGAAGAACTATCCCTTTAAGAACTGAACATACATTGAATAGGTCGAATACGAATACCATTAATGCATCTATTACTAATGATTTCATTGACTCTATCCCTGATTTAAATGTTTCCATTCCTAATGTGGGTGTTCCAATCACTGTCACTAACCAAATGGAACCCATTCTCGCATGGGGATCCCAATTATCCAGTTATCCATTCTTGTCTGTGTTCAACTGCAGATCGTTCAAATCGTTCTGTGGTACCTGGACTCAGGCTGTTCCAAGCATATGACTTGAGACCGGTCGCGGCTCATGAACTTCGTGAGCAAATTCATTAGGACTGTTAGATTCGGTAATGATCATTTCGGTGCAATCATGGGTTATGGAGATTATGTTGTTGGTGATAGTCTCATCTCTAGAGTATATTATGTGGAAGGTCTGGGTCATAATATGTTCTCTGTTGGTCAATTCTGTGATTCTGATCTAGAAGTAGCCTTCAGAAAACATACTTGTTTTGTTAGAGAACTTAATGGTAAGGAACTGTTAAAAGGAACTCGTGGCTCAAATCTTTACACCATCTCTATCGATGATATGATGAAGTCTTCTCCAATTTGCTTGTTGTCAAAGGCTTCAAAAACAAAGTCATGGTTATGGCATCGTCGTCTCAATCACTTGAACTTCGGCACCATCAATGATCTTTCCAGAAAGGACTTAGTTGTAGGTTTACCTAGACTAAAGTATGAAAAGGATCATCTTTGTTCAGCATGCCAATTGGGTAAAAGCAAAAAGTATGCCCACAAACCCAAACCTACAAACTCAATTACAGAAGTTCTTCATACCCTTCATATGGATTTGTGTGGACCAATGAGAGTGCAGAATATCTTTGGGAAGAAATATGTGTTTGTTGTGGTTGATGACTACTCTAGATTCACCTGGGTCAAGTTCTTAAAGACAAAGGATGAAACTCCTGATATCATCATCAAACTCATCAAACAGCTGCAGGTTCGACTTAACAAAACTGTCAGAATTATCCGAACAGACAATGGAACTGAGTTTGTTAACAAACAACTTAGTGACTTTTATGAGAGCATTGGAATCAGCCATCAAAGAAGTGTTCCACGAACTCCTCAACAGAACGGTGTAGTTGAAAGACGAAATCGAACCCTTGTGGAAGCCGCTAGAACAATGCTGATTTACTCAAAGGTTCCAATGTTTCTCTGGGTTGAAGCTATTGCCACTGCATGCTACACACAAAATCGCTCCCTGATTCACACTGTTCATAGAAAGACACCATATGAACTTGTCCACAACAGAAAACCTAATCTCTTTCCTTCGTGTGTTTGTAGCATTGTGTTATCCAACTAATGAAGGACAAGACTTAGGCAAACTTAGAGCTAAAGCAGACATTGAAGTATTTGTAGGGTATGCACCAAACAAAAAAGGATACCGAATCTACAACAAAAGAACCCAAAATTTCATGGAAACAATTCACGTTACGTTTGATGAGTTGACCGGTCAAACGGCTCCTGGAAAATTCAGTTCTGGACCCGCACTTCAAAACAGTCCAATTGGTTCATCCCTTGTTCCAAACTCTTCTCAAGAAACCCTATATGTACCTCCATCTGAAGATGATTTAAAGAAATTGTTTGATCCTATGTTTGATGAACAGTATGAGCCAAGTGCTAATGAACTGTCAACTCCTACAACAGAGGTTGCTCATGTTCCTGAGAATGAAGTCAATCCTTCTGTCTCAATATCATTAAGCCAAGAAGCGCCTGCTGCTGATCACTCTATCTCATCGACAAATCATCCATCTTCGAATGTGCATCATGGATCTGCTTCTGGTATCAACAATGAAGATATTCCCTTTGCTACTACTGAAGATGCTCCATTTGAAAACATATTTGCTCCTGAATCGTCATCCGAACCATCTTCTTCAGCAGACATCAACTCTGCTACTTCAGTCCTCCAACCACTGCCACACGAACACCTCAGAAAATGGACTCATGATCATCCATTAGACAACATCATTGGAAATCCCTCTCGTCCAGTATCAACATGAAAACAACTTGCAACCGATGCCTTGTGGTGCTTCTTCAACTCTGTGCTATCTAAGATCGAACCAAAGGATGTTAAAACTGCCATGGATGAAGACAGCTGGTTCAATGCCATGCAAGAAGAAATTCATGAGTTTGTGCTATGATCATTGCTCTAAAATGGATCTTCAAAGTAAAACTTGATGAGCATGGTGATGTGTTAAAGAACAAGGCTCGATTGGTTGCTAAAGGTTATCGTCAAGAGGAGGGTATTGACTTTGAGGAATTTTTTGCTCCAGTTGCTCGTATCAAAGCAATCAGAATCTTCTTGGCTAATGCTGCTAGTAAGAACATGATAGTATATCAGATGGACGTAAAGACGGCATTTCTGAACGGAGATCTTAAAGAAGTCATTTATGTCAGCCCACCTGAAGGCTTTGTGAATCCCGAGCATCCAAATCATGTTTATCATCTAAAGAAGGCTCTTTACGGTTTAAAACAAGCTCCAAGGGCATGGTATGATACGCTATCAAAGTTTCTTCTATCCACTGGATTCAGCAAAGGAGCAGTCGATCCAACATTGTTCACCAGGAAGTCAGGCAAACATTTAATTCACGTTCAAATTTATGTTGATGATATCACCTTTGCCTCGACTGACCCCAATGAGTGTGATCGTTTTTCTAATGAAATGGGTTCAAAATTTCAAATATCAATGATGGGACAAATGTCATTCTTTTTGGGATTACAAATTTCACAAAGTCCAGGAGGCATTTTCATAAATCAATCTAAATATGCAACTGAGATCTTACAGAAATTTGGATTTGATTCAAGTGACCCTGTTGACACTCCCATGATTGATCGAACCAAACTAGATGAGGACCACTCAGGGATCATGATAGACCAAACGAAATATCGTAGTATGATTGGATCCCTGATGTACCTCACTGCTAGTAGACCAGACATCTTGTTTGCTGTTTGTATGTGTGCTAGATACCAGGCTAAGCCTACTAAAAAGCACCTTGAAGCAGTTAAACGGGTCTTTCGGTATCTCCAAGGAACCATCAATATGGGACTTTGGTACCCGAAAGACACCGGTATGTCACTAACAGCATATGCAGATGCAGATCATGCAGGGTGTCAAGATACTCGTCGAAGTACGTCTGGAGGTGCTCAGTTTTTGGGTGATAAGCTTGTGAGTTGGTCATCAAAGAAGCAAATGAGTACTTCTATTTCCTCTACAGAGGCGGAATACATAGCCATGTCATCGTGTTGTGCTCAAGTCCTTTGGATGAGATCTCAATTAACAGACTATGGCTTTGTATTCGACAAAATCCCTCTGTACTGTGATAATAAAAGTGCAATTGCTCTCTCATGCAATAACGTTCAACACTCAAGAGCTA
>BPTQ01000001.1:121330047-121381892 GCA_019973895.1 Chrysanthemum seticuspe | reverse complement strand
AACTAGATTACTAATCTAGAGTGTACGGTGGATGGTCCTCGAACAAACTACAACCGAGGTCTTCCGAAAGGTAGAAATAACACTTATACATACGTATAGTGAGTCTAAAGACCGTTATGGTGTTCCTATTACGCATCCTGAGTTCTATATTAGAGAGAAAGGTGTAACACACTTTTTCTCTCAGAAGTAACTTTCACAGGATTACTCTAAATAACTACTAGAGCACCGAGATCTGAGTTAAACACGTATTAAACCTAGGATATAGCCTCTGATCCCTCTCCCAGAGGAAGAAGTTATAGTTGTTAGAGATTCTCTTTCAGCTATCTATTACAGCCAAGGGGCACTCTTACTTTGTTCGGGACTCAAGTTCCTCTTAAAAGGGCTTGTTTCATTCTCACGGGGAACCGACATTATCTATCGACTTTCTCTTAGAGATTGTTGATATTGAAGAAGGAGACCCTCTCCCTAGTCTCCGATATAGGATCCAAATTATGCACAAATTGAGTCTAGAGCCACGAGATCATCAATAAATCTCATTAGGACACTTTCAATGAAGACTCTCTTTTTCACACAATGTGGAAAGAGAGATTATATCTTGAGTCCTACGCATTATCCTTGTGGTATTGCCAGAAATCTGAGTGATATGCATACATATTCACAATAAAGATGGAAAGCCTTCTGGAGCCAACATCAAACAAGCTCCTGGTAGGTGGCATGTGAGATCTAATCATTAGATCAACCATGTGACAACTGAACAGAAACAATGGGGCGATTCAATTCTTGAATCAATCCTGGTTCAGGTTATGGATTGACGGATACCTTTGAAAAACCGGTCTTTGTGCTTAAAAACTCTTTTCTTTAGCACTTAGACTGTGTACAAATATTTCAAATCAAAAGGTGTTTATGATTGATACTTGATTTCCATTAAAACCTTCGTTCTATTACAAAAACAATTTCTATTGAGCAATACACGATTGTTTTTCAAATCTCTTTACATCAATCAGTCAATCTCTATTCGCTGGTTCACTCACTCCGTGTTGTCTTCTTTGAGATGCTCTGGTTTGAGAACAGCTAGAGCAACTGCGAAACCCTGTCAAGGAAATTCTTCGGAATTATACCTGATCACAGGCAGTACTTGTACTGATCAACGGGGAACCGTGGGCCGTGTACCTCAATTCAACGAAAGTGATCAAAGATACTTTCATGCGCTTTATTGCTAAATGTTTTATGCAGGTACTCCTTACGTTTGCAGCTGATCAGGATGAAGCGGTCAATTCATAGCCGCATGCTCACTCAATACATTCATCTCGAAAGAAATCATGATCAAGGGATCAATGACTCTGATATTTTCGCTCCATGCTTCTGCTACGCTGCTGCCAATATCATGAATCAACAAATGCTTCTGCTACTCTGATTTGAAGAAATCATGATCCAGAATGTGAGCATGTCGGTCCAACTGTCACAACATCATATAATACCAGCACCACAATGGATGTCTTAGAGATGTTTGATTGCTGATGATCTCAAAAGATAGCTCAAAATTATTATCACATTGATCAGTAAAAGACCTCCACTTGGATTAACCTATCATGCAATGAGAAGAATCAATGTCTACGAGCTTCGGAGCAAAGTACTACATCAAGAATGCAAGAACAATTTTTTGTAATATCTGTTTGTATTCAATGTAAGTTTAGTACATGATTGAGGTGACCTCCCTTAGGGGGAGATTGTTAGGAATTAGAAATTCCAGGTTTAAAAGAGTCGGTCACCTCAAGTATATGTAATCTTCAGAAAGCTCGTAGTCGTAATTCTTTTAAGTTAAGTAGTATTTAATTTAGTAACACCGTGGAGGACGGACGGGTCTTTACCCACTGTATGCCTGATCCACAGCCCGTTGTGTGGCGTTTTATTGTAAGACTATAAATACTCTCTACCTCCCAAGGTAGAGAGTTGGAGCTCATAATAAGAATTTTCTTTCTCTCACTAAAGTTCCCTAAACCTCTAACTTTCTCTCTCTAGAATTCCACTTATACGCCACCTTGTTGTTATGGTTTGATGTTTATGTGAAAACTAATATCCTACAAGCCTAAGTTTTGCAACTAGTCTTCCTACTCTTTTAGCGTAAGTACTTTTTGGAACGTTCTTCTGAACAGGCTTATCATTCATTTTCTTAGAAACACAATCATCTTGAACATTAATTAAAGATTTCTTTCAAGTTAAACAAAGAGATTCAACACATTCATTAGACTTAGCAAGTTTCACAGATTCAGTACATTCAGATGAAATGTCTTTCTTATTCAAAAGCTGTAAATTCCTAGGGTGTTCTTCTACTTTCTTCTCTTTATTCAAGCTACTACTCCTAGAGGCATGCGAGACTCTATTGTTCCTTGTATTGCTCTTAAGCTTCAGTCTGCTGCTCCTAGAGGTGGTTTCTAGTCCTGTAGAAGGTAAGACACACGCATTAGGATTCACATTTTTATGAAGGGAGGTGGTTTCAGCTATCTTAGTCTCTTTAGATGTGGAGGCAGACGCAGTAGTGGTACTCATCTTAAAAAGGCCAGGTGCTAAAACTTTTGGATTCTCAATAACCGCTTTTCCTTTTTCAACAATTTGTTTAGGTAGGGCAGGTGGAGTGACTGGTTTTGATGAAACATTTTTCTCATTAACTTTTGGAGGAGGCATAGAAATAGACATTTTTGGTTTGGAAACCGGTTTGGGAACATTTGCTTTCTCCACAGTCAATGGTTTTTTAATCACAGTATCCACTGCCTTTCCTTTTTGACTTTCCAGCTGAGCCCTCAAAAGATCATTTTTCGCTTTCATGTCATTGTAGGCACGCTCATACGACAGTTTGTCATACTTGCATTCCTCAGTTTTTCGATCAAGTTGTTTAAAATATGAGACATTTTCTTTTTCAAGTTTTTCAAGAGCTTTTTCATATTTTGAAACAATTTCAGAGGTCTCATACTGGAGTCTTTCATGATCTTCAACAGAATATGTTTGCAAAATGATGGACATAATATCAGTAGTCAGAACATCTTTGAAGAGAGAATCATTTAACTTTTCCAAAACTTTGATGTGATCGACACTTTCATTAGCTTGCTTTACCAGGGATTTATGGTCCTTGACAAAGTCAGGTGTTTCTTTCAAAAAGGCTTGTTCAAAATGAATTACCCTTGAGTTGATGTTAGTCAGCTGAGGGGCAATTTGAATTTCAAAAAACTTTTTCTGTTCAATATCAAAACTATTAAACCATATGTTTGTTGTAATATTGGTTTTAGTTTTCACAGTCTCTTGAAGATCTGCAATTCTAGTTTTCACATTTTCCAAAATACTTCGCGCATCACTTGTGTTAAAAGGATTGTTTGAAGACATTTGTTCAATGTTCAATGTTCGAAAGAGAATTGGAGACAACAACTGGTTTTGAAACTGATTTTGAAACTGGTGTTGACACTTTGTTTGAAACACTTGGTTTAGTGGAAAACATTGATTGAGAAACAAACGAAATACCATTAATTTTGTTCCATTTGTTATAATCAATAGGTTTGATTTCCGGATGTTTTTGTTTCATTTTTGATCTACTCTCCTCAGATAGTTCTAACGTTTCATAAGAATCACGCACAATTATAGGTTCATGCAAAGGTTTTCCATTATGCAACACATTCTGAGATTTCTGAGCTTTCTTGAGAAAACAAGGAGGTGAGTTACCAAGAGCCATTTTGTGAGAAGTATGAAAAATCAGATTTACTTGATTAGAAAGCATCTTGTTTGTCTTAGTGAAATGACCCGTTGTAAGAAGTAAATTATCCAATTTTTTGATTGTTTCATTTTTGTCCAGAATTTCATCAAGAAGAGAATCTTCTCGTTTTGAAAAATCAGTAATCTAAATACTCATCATTTTTAGTCAAATCTGAACTGCAAAACGCTTAAAAATGCTCAGAAATGCATCAAAATACTGAAAATATTCCAAAATTGCATTTTATATGTTTCAGATGCAAAATGTTTAAAATCAGATGGAAAATGAGCAAAGTTTGCATAATTGGCAGTTTCAGTCCCCCAAGTTTCTAAAATTGTCAAAAATAGTCCCTGAGTCAAAATTTCAAAAGAAAAATCACCAAAGGTCCTTTTAATATCATAACTTGTCAAAATTAGTCCTTTGGTGAAAAATATAAAAAGTTTGAGAAAATTACAAAATTAGTCCTTCAAGTTTGAAATTTGGCAAAAATGGCCCCTGGAAAATTGGAAAATGGCAAGTTTGGTCCTTGTACTTTTTGAGATTGTCACTTTTAGTCCTTGAAGCAACTTTTCAGAATTGGCAGCCTAGGCCCTTGTATTTTCAGAAATGGCAACACTAGTCCTTGTCATTTAAACCTTTTGGCCTTGTCACTTAACCAATTGGACCCTGCCTTGCATTTTGCCCCCTGTCATAATACATTTTGGACCCTTGATTATTAATACTGCCTCAGTCAACCACTTGGTCAAACAAAGACCTTGGCGCCAATTTTCCTCCTTCTCCACTTGTTCTCTGCCAAAGCCCTGCTACACTCAACCCCCCTCCTCACCTTATCCCTATCTTGTTCCCTCCAAACATAACAATCCAAGAAATCATTTAATGCTCCCTCTACCCACTCAATCTCACTAAACTGCCAAATATCCCATTTCCCGCCAAATTCAATCAAGGGCCAAAAGTGGTTTTAAGCTCATCCAAGGGTTGTGAAAGAAAGTGGGAAATAATCAGAGCAAGTGGAAAAGAAGTTTGGAATATAAAAGGGAGCAAGAGGAGAGAAGAAAAGTAGTAGAATTTAGTTTTAATTTTTCTTAAATGTCGTTTTTCTTATCCATGTATTAGTATAGCTTAAAATAGGTAATCCTTTGTTTCTATGATAAAAACTAAAGTTACTTTATCATTGTAATCAGTTTTAAGAATCCATTTCAAGGTTTGGTTAAAATTTATGTGCTTGTGATTACTGTTGGAATTTTCAAAATCATATTCTTATATTTAAGCTCCAATTAGCTTATTTGCTCATTCAACAAAGTTAACTTAAGTTATTTATAGCTTTTGAAAAGCTTTTGAATCATTTCAAGCAATTTTGGTACATGGTCAAAGAAAGTCAACTATGGGGTGAAGTTATGGTTCAAGTAGTTTGGTTATGCTATGGGTTGATGCAGCTTTGATATGGGTTGGAATATAGTAGGTTAGCATAGGATTGGTTTTGGTTTTAAGCTGCACACCAGCTGGACAGTTGTGAGTATCTGTCTCACTTTTTTTTATTTTCAAGCCAATTTGCATATTTTGCTTATATGAGTATCTGTGGTCACAATTGGTTTTTAAGTGTTTAATTAGTTGTAATTAGGTAATTTAAACTCATTTTAATCAGTTATAGTAGCTAATTAAGCATACATCTCAGTTTTGAGTTCATTGGACAGTTAAAAGGGGTGTTTGGATCTGTTGATTCACCTGTTTATTTGGCTTGTTCAGTGCTTAACTCTTGTTGCTTTAAGCTTAGGTAGCTCATAGGTGCTTAGATCTGTCAATACTTTGTGCCTAAAAGCAGTAGAAGTCAAAATTACACCTTAAGTGTCTTAGCAGCTTGTCTGTTGTGATTTTGCAAGATCAAGTTCTTGTTTTGTGTTTAAAAAAACTTATAAATAGCTTGCTTTAGTTTCTATTTAGCCATTAACATCATTATCAGTCCTTAAATCATGATCAAAGTTCAAAAAAGTCAATTTCCATTTCTGTCAAAAAAGTCAAAAACATTGAAAAATCTGTTTTGAGCCCATCTAGTAGGAATTTTCATGAGCTCATCTCTTGGCCAATTTAAGTGTAACTTGAGGCTTTTAAAACTTCAGTTGGTCTTGTTTCTTATTAGCAATTTTTCATATTTTTATCAAATTTTTAGAAGCTTCATATAAGCTTGTCAAAATGAGACTAAATGCCCTGTGCAGGGCATTAAGTCTGCACAGGGGTTTTGCAGGTTTTGCAGAGCTTGTGCAAAGCTCAATTGAGCTCACCTAGGTCTGATTTTTGGCTTATGCATAGCCACCCAGGTCTAGCTTAGTTTCCAGCTTTTAGTTTTTAGTTTCTAGCTTATTCATGTGCTTATTATTCTGCTGCAAATTACCCCCCCCCCCAGAACCTGTTTTAGCAAATAGCTCATTTCATCAAATCTTGGTAAATTGCAAATCAGAGTTTTAAGCTTGTTGTTTTCTGTTTTATTTTGGTTCTCTTAGCTTATTTTAGCTTTTGTATTCAGTTGGTGGCTTTTGGACTGCATTTGCTTATTTAAGTGCTTATTTCAATAAGCACTTGCACATCAGTTTCTATTTCCTCCAAACAAGCCCCTGTTTTTCTATTTTTCCTAGCTTCCTAATATTATTTTAAGCTTTTCTGAAATTTTCATATTTTTCCAAGCTTGTTTGCTATTTTTCTTAATTTAAATTAGTTTTTAAGCATTTTTAAATAGCATTTAATACAAAAAATTAAGAAAAGCTTCAAAAAAATAATTTTTCAATTTTCTCAAGTTAAGATAAATATAAAAAGAGAAAAAAATATTTTTCTAGATTTTTCTTAGTGAAATTTGTATTTTTAAGTAATTTAAGTAGTTTCAAATAGTTTTTAATTCCTAGAAAATCCAAAAATATTCAGAAAAATACAAAAATAGTTTTGAAAAGTCTCTTTTGATATTTTAGATTTTTCTAAGTCTTAATTTTATTTTTCTAGCTTTATTTCATATTTTCTTGTATTTTAGGTTACTATTTAATAGTTAAAAATAGTTTTTAATTAATAATAATTAATTAAATAGTTATAAAAATTATTTTCTTTTTCTAAATATTTTCTTTTATCATTAGGTTTGTAAAAATGTCATTTTCATATTTTTAGGACTTTTATTTCTTAGATATCACTTTTTATTTTGTACGTTTACGTAATTTTATTTAAACGTAAGTTTTAAGTTTTAAACGTTCATCATTTTAAATATAGTGATAGCGTTTATTTAATATTTTTTATCTTTTTAAATTTCCTTTAATTTGCATTTAAGCCTCTGTAATTTGTTGGCTTTTTCTGTAGTTCTAATCTTATCAGAATCCTTTTTCCGTTCAAATTCCTCGATCACTTTACGTTTGATAATCCATTGCATAGCTCGCTAGGACATAACGACCCGGGGAAACCCTATACTCCTCAGATCTTCATTGAGTTCGTTCCTGAGCCGTTTTAAGTTTGTTACGGTCTGCCATTCACAAGTGGCAGACTTGAGTGATAAAACATGACTGTTTGGGAGCGGATCATAATCAACTGTTTCTTCTCTTTTTCAAGATCAGAAAACAGTGTTTTTTGTTTAGAAAGTTGGTCATTTAGATCTGAAATTTCCTTGTTTAAAGATTTTATTTTCAAATTCAAATTCACATCAAGTGTGTCATACTTGAGTTGCAATTGTTTTTCCCTTAAAACAGAATCTCGATAACCAATTTCTAATTCTGACAGTTTGTTTGTATGAAATTCAAAAGCTTTGGCGTTCTCTTTGTAACTTTCAAGCTCAACGGTCAATTTAACATTCGCGGCCTTAACTTCGCGATTGACCTTACTGACTTTCTCAATTTCAATGCCACACTGATTGATTAATGATTTAAAATAAGCACGTGTTTCCTCATCAGTCTCAGTATTTTGTGCCACACAGCCTCCACTAGGATCCACATCTGGAGTTTCAGAGTTAGTATTGCTACAACTCGGATTGTCCAGGTATGTATCATAAGTAGGTGCTGGCGTCACAGAATGCTGTTCGTTATGAGTAAACACATCAAATATGGCATTGTTAATGACATTTATATAGCATGGATCAATGATTGGTACCTCAGATACTGCGTTGGCGTCATAGACAGGAGGTGTGTCATTGTCAGTGTCGTACTTACTCTCCTGAAGATTTGCCATGAAGATGCAGTTTGCATTGAGTTCCTCGAGGTCTTCCAAATCATCCACAATAGCGAAAAAATCAGTTTCCTCAGCACTCAACTGTACCCCTGCTTCTTGCTTCTCTGCTAACAGCGCAGCTTTCTTAAGAAACTCAGCATTCTTCTTGTGCGGCTTAGTGGGACAATTTCTTGCCATGTGACCCAGTCCTTGACAGTTATAACACTTAACCTGATTACCCTGATTCACATTTCCATAATTCCCAACGACTAGAGCTGCAACATACCCATTCTGATTACCCACTGCTCTATTCCCAACATTCTGTCTCAGCTGATTACCCTGACATGGAACCGGCTGATTACCCATACGAAATCCAGTAGCATATCCCTGTTGATTCCCAATAACTCCAACCATTTGACCTTGATTACCCATATTCACACCCGGCTGTGCAATTTGCCTGTTGCGAGTGTTTGATGAAATCCTTTGGTTGTTGTTAGTTGGTGTGGAATAGCGACTTTTGAGTGCGTTACCCAATAAAGAGTATATCTGATGCAAGGTCGCTTCTGGGTCAGTTTCAGGATCAGTGATTCCTTGTTCCTGGTATTGTTGTTCTGGATAGAATTGTTGTTGAATGACTTGTTGGTCAGCTTGTGGTTGTGGAATGTATTGCTGCAAGTTGTTGTTGGTGGAAGATGATGAAGCTTGTTGTTGTGAGTTCACTGTAGATAGAGTCTTAAGCAATGAGTGCCAATGGATCATGAATCTTTGCCAATCTTTCTTTCCTGACTTCATTCACTTCATTTTGGTTTTGTTTCATAAAATCGTTTAGTTGATCAAAGTTCACCTGATGAAGGTCTTTTGTTTGGTTGACAATAGTGACATATTGTCCCCATTCTTCTGGAAGATTATTCAGGAACTTGATATTTTGCATGATAGTTCTGGGTGTCAACTTGTTTCTGATTAGCTCATTCATCAAAGTGCAAAACCTTCCATAGTATGATTCAATGGATTCTCCTGGTGTAGAAGTAAACTTTTCCCATTCAGTTAGCAACTTGTTCTCCATGTCTTGTTGACCAATTTCTGTTCCATGACAAAGTCGTCTAACACGTTCCCACATATCGAAAGCAGTTTCACAACTGTCTACAGCAGCAAAGATGTCTATTGGTAAACCCAGTTGGATAATATGAATTGCCATGTCATCTGCTTCGACTTGTTTCTGATCCTCTGCAGTGTATTCAGATTTGTATTGAAGACGAGAAGATGGTGGGACGGGAGGTGTTGCATCTGCAGTTCCAGGTACATGAACTTGCCGAGGCTGGAAGGGTCCATCCTGAATGGATTTAATCAGGAGTTTCCCATTAGGTTTGGTCTTGATGTAGCGGAGCATTCGACTTGTCCATTGAAGATAACCACCTTTTGCCAACATAGGAGGTCGGTTTTCGGCACCGGCTGCATGAATGTCTTGTTGAGTTGCCATTGATGAAGGTATGTTCTGATAAAGTTGATGTAGGATCGATTCAACGATAAAGGAGTTGTGGTTGATGAAGATTAAGCTCAGTTGAAGTTTTTCTGAAAGTCGTACTCGTAACCTTGGTTCTTAAAAAATTTTCGCCCAAAATTTGAAATTCACTATAAAAATCAATTCTAAGGACGTATGAAAAATTTGAGTTATGACAATTTTGACGCCAAATTTGACCCGAAAAATTTGAATTTAGGCCCAAAATTTTGAATTTTTGACCAAAATTTTCACAGTTAAACCAAAATTTGAATCTCGCGTAAAAATTAAACGTTTAGTCTCCTAAAAAATTTAAATTTTACTCAAGTTTTCCCGCCAAAAAGAGCTTAGGCGTAGAGAACACAAGTTAAAAATTTTAATTTTTTTTTTTTTTTTAAAAAAAAAAAAAAAAAAAAACCTTTATGCGTAGAAAAAGAGCTTAGGCGTAGAGAACACAAGTTACGAGTAGGATATGGGCTTAGGCGTAGGATCTTATGCGTAGGATGCTTAGGCGTAGGATTCCTTAGGCGTAGGATCTTATGCGTAAGTTGAAAGTTACGAGTAGAAAAAGTTATGCGTAAGATTTAGCTTATGCGTAAGGAAAACTTAGGCATAAGAAAAATGCTTATGCGTAAAGTATTCTACGCGTAAGTCGAAACTTATGCGTAAGATTAGGGTTTTGCTCAAAAATCCTTTACACTATCACAGTGTAAGAGATATCCAAAAGTCGAAGTGTTCCACAAACTTATCCATGTGAGGGAAGCACTGAGTCACCGTTTAAGCTCGAAGAATCTGCACCAAAAAGTTATGAGTAGAACCTTATGCGTAGTTGACTTTCTTACGAGTAGAACTAGGGTTTTGACCTACTCGTAAAAAAATTTCAGCGATTCAAACGATTTCACTTGCACAGATATCCTTAAAAACACTCGAATAACCCAAAAATGTTGACCTTTTTCACCCAAAGTGCTTAGAAAAGTTACGAGTAGAAATGACCAAAGAACCAAAAAAGAGCTTAAAAATGAAGAAAAACACGTAAAGCTTCAAACTTTTTGCAAAAAGCTGAAACTTTAGCACCAAATAAACCATAAACCACAAGAATCTTGAATTTTTGAGTGCAAAAATTAAAGCTTTAAGCGTCACAATATTGACTAACGAGCCTTATGCGTAGCCTTCAAAACAAACACAAACCCTCCTAAACCATTGTTAGGCGAATGATACCAATTGTAGGACCTTACTTTTATCAACCTTATCACAAACCCAACACTTATACAAGTATAACCACGTGAAACCAAACACAAACGTTATGCTTAAGAAGAAAGGAAAGATAAAGATGACGGTGACTTGAAGATATATAAATCCGTGTATGTGATGATAAGATATGCAAACAATAAGTTGTATATTCCTTGAGAGAGAAAATACACACACACACACACACTTTCAAGCACACCCCTCAAATGACCATTTGAGGGGTATTTATAGTACAAGAGGCATAAAACCCTAAAGGCTTTAGCTTGGGCTTTCTATGGGCTTTTCGTGGACATGGGTTTGGACGTGGGATGCTTAAGCTTATATAAGGCTAGCATACCCTAAAGTTTAACCATCTAGCTTAGCCCATTCCACTAAACCATTGACTATTCTATCACAATATGTAACACACTTTACAAAGTTCATAATCGTGAATGACCATCACTTCTAATAAAACTATTAAGGCTAACAGTATAGACTTTGAAGAATCTTTTGCTCCTGTTGCTAGAATCGAGGCAATCAAAATCTTTTTGGCTAATGCTACTAGTAAGAACATGGTAGTCTATCAGATGGACGTGAAGACGGCATTCCTAAACGGAGATCTTAAAGAAGTCGTCTATGTCAGCCAACCTGAAGGCTTTGTGAATCCAAAGCATCCTACCCACATTTATCGCTTGAAGAAGGATCTGTACGGTTTAAAGCAAGCACCAAGGGCATGGTATGATACTCTATCAAAGTTTCTTCTATCTACCTGATTCAGCAAAGGAGTAGTTGATCCAACATTGTTCACCAGGAAGTCAGGCAAACATTTAATTCATGTTCAAATTTATGTTGATGATATCATTTTTCCCTCGACTGACTCCAATGAGTGTGACCGTTTTTCAAATGAAATGAGTTCAAAATTTCAAATGTCAATGATGGGACAAATGTCATTTTTCTTGGGATTACAAATTTCACAAAGTCCCGGAGGCATCTTCATAAATCAATCTAAATATGCAAATGAGATTTTAAAGAAATTTTGATTTGATTCAAGTGATCCTGTTAACACTCCCATGATTGAACAAACTAAACTAGATGAGGACCTCTCAGGGATCATGGTAGACCAAACTAAATATCGTAGTATGATTGGATCCCTGATGTACCTCACAGCTAGTAGACCAGACATCTTGTTCGCTGTTTGCATGTGTGCTAGATACCAGGCTAAGCCTACTAAAAATCATCTTGAAGCAGTTAAACGGGTCTTTCAGTATCTCCAAGGAACCATCAATATGGGACTTTAGTACCCGAAAGACACCGGTATGTCACTAACAGCATATGCAGATGCAGATCATGCAGGGTGTCAAGATACTCGTCGAAGTACGTCCGGAGGTGCTCAGTTTTTAGGTGATAAGCTTGTGAGCTGGTCTTCAAAGAAGCAAATGAGTACTTCTATTTCATCTACAGAGGCTGAATACATAGCCATGTCATCTTGTTGTGCTCAAATCCTATGGATGAGATCCCAATTATCTGACTATGGCTTTGAATTTAACAAAATCCCTCTGTACTGTGATAATAAAAGTGCTATTGCTCTCTCATGCAACAACGTACAACACTCAAGAGCAAAGCACATCGACATTCGACATCATTTCATCAGGGAACAAGTGGAAAAAGGTGTGGTGGAACTCTATTTTTTGAGGACTGAATATCAGTTAGCAGACATCTTCACCAAAGCTCTTCCAAAAGAACGTTTTGAGTTTATTCTTCCACGTCTTGGCTTGAAAAGCCTTCATCCAGAAACACTCAAACATCTTCAGGAGGAAGACGAGGAGTAAAGGTCTATCTTCATCTATCTCTTGTATATATCTATTCGAAAAAACAAAATACAAAATTATAAAACCCTTAAAAAATCAAATAGAAAAATATAAAACCTTCAAAATCTATAAAAATCTGAAAAATCTTCAAAAAATATTGTCAATGTGTCATGTTTTTTTTGGTTCGATAGTATCTACGGTCTTTGTGATGTCATTCAAAGAATGACACGGGACTTTAGATGTTGTTCGAATTCTTTTTAAAAAATATATATATATATATATATATATATATATAAAATAAATAATTTTGGGAGAAAAAGAAACTATGGTTTATTGTCATTTCAGGCAGTAACCCGCTTTTCAAAGAAAGAACAGAGCCATACCTTATCATGTTTTTCAAAATTCCATGCTCTGTTTCTATAAACATTTATCTGCTGAAAACTAATTGCTTTGAAAAATAACTCGGTCTCTATTTTTGATAATCATCTGGACTTATTTGTCAAAATATCTATCTCTCAATCAACAACCTATGTCATTGATTGAGGGGGAGAATGATTTCAATTAAATTAAAAAGTTATTTGGCATTCAATTGTTTTCAAAAGATATTCATGCATGTTTTATCAATGGAGTTTAAAGTTTTTATATCCGATTCTTGTCAGCTAAAACGTTTTTCATTATCAAGTCACAATTCTCCTTAAAAAGCTTTCAAAATCATTTTAAATCTACAGAGATCACAAATTTCAAATGATTTGATAATTGTAATCGGGGGAGAATTTGTGTTTTAAATTGAATTTAAACTGATAATTCGGTAAATGGTTTTATAAGGATGTACAAGCTCTCCTTCCCACATGTGCCAAACGATTTCAAATTTTCAAATTTTCCATGCACATATTGAGGGGGAGTATTTATCTTAAACCATTAAGATCTGAAACGTGATCAATTTACATCAATGGGCAAGTTCCCTCCAGTATGTGCAAAAACTCTTTCAAACCTTAAAGCACGTATTGAGGGGGAGCAAGCTTATGAAAACCTCATCCTTCCCGAAAATGCCTTATCTACTTGATTTAATTAGGGAAGTGATGTTGATATCTTTTAGAAAATGATAATCAAAGAAGTTATTTATGTCTCTTGCCTCCGTGTGCAAAACGATTTCAAATACTTGATGCACATGTTGAGGGGGAGCTCTTGTTCTAAAAATATCAAAAACAATTCGGGTACAAAATGCTTTGATAATATATCACAAGTATCTGGATTGACTTTCAAATGATTTTCAATTGGTTCCAATGGCAGATGAACAATACAAAATAGACCGACCAACTTTACTTTATGTATGGTCATATAAGGATGATAAGGTTAGGTATGTGTTCCCATGATTGGCCGGAACTGGAGGAATCTACCCAGGGACTATCCACTAGTTAGTGTAGAGTTCTTAGGTATGATGATAAAAGGAGAAAAATGAGATATGGGAAGAGTGCGGACTGAGACTGAGCTAGTAATGGAATAAACCCAACAAGGTTCTAGCTATGAAGTCTTGGTAAGCACTGAAGGGGTTGAAGAATGAAAAAGAATTGAATGAGAAAAGGGTGAAAACAAATAGCCCTCCATATATTCCACCTTAGGGCAGAAACCGGGTTCAATTCATATGCTACTGATGGTAACACCGGTATTGAATACAAGACGTCATGGACCCAGTGACGCACTGCACTTCAACTTTCCAAACCACTCAAGTACCTCTCAAAAGGACTTGTTTCATTCTCACAGGGAAACGACATTATCTATCGACTTTCTCTTAGAGATTGTTGATATTGAAGGAGGAGACCCTCTCCCTCGTCTCCGATATAGGATCCAAATATGCACAAAATTGAGTCTAGAGCCACGAGATCATCAATAAATCTCCTTAGGACACTTTTAATGAAGACTCTCTGTTACACACAATGTGGAAAGAGAGATTATGTCTTGAGTCCTACTCATTATCCTTGTGGTATTGCCAGAACATCTGAGTGATATGCATACATATTCACAATGAAGATGGAAAACCTTCTAGAGCCAACATCTAACAAGCTCCTGGTAGGTGGCATGTGAGATCTATTCTATAGAACAACCATGTGACAACTGAACAGAAACAATGGGGCGATTCAATCTTTTGAATCAATCCTGGTTCAGGTTATCGATTGACGGATATCTTTGAAAAACCGGTCATTGTGCTTAAAAACTCTTTTCTTTAGCATATCGACCGTGTATGAATATTTCAAATCAAAAGGTGTTTTATGATTCATAATAGATTTTCATTAAAACCTTTGTTGTATTGCAAAACAATTTCTATTGAGCAATACACGATTGTTTTTCAAATCTCTTTTCATCAATCAGGGAATCTCTATTCGCTGGTTCACTCACTCCGTGTTGTCTTCTTTGAGACGCTCCGGTTTGAGAACAGCTAAAGCAACTGCGAAACCCTGTCAAGGAGATTCTTCGGAATTCTACCTGATCACAGGCAGTACTTGTACTGATCAACGGGGAACCATGGGTCGTGTACCTCAATTCAATGAAAATGGTCAAAGACACTTTCGTGCGCTTTATTGCTAAATGTTTTATGCAGGTACGCCCTACTTTTGCAGCTGATCAGAATGAAGCGGTCAATCCATTGCCACATGCTCACACAACACATTCATCTCTAAAGAAATCATGATTAGTGCATCAATGACTCTGATATTTTCACTCCATGCTTCTGCTACGCTGCTGCCAATATCATGAATCAACGAAAGCTTCCGCTACTCTGATGAGAAGATTTCATGATCCAGAATGTGAGCATGTCGGTCCATAAGTCACAACACCACAAAGGAACAGTCAGAGATTGATGATAGCTGATGATCTCAAAAGCTGGTTCAAAGTTATTATCACGTGGATCAGTAAAAGACCTCCACTTGGATTATCCAAACATGCAATATGAAGAATCTATGTCTACGAGCTTCAGAGCAAAGTACTACATCAAGAATGCGAGAACAATTTTTAATGTAATATCTGTTTGTATTCTTTGTAAGTTTAGTGTATGTTTGAGGTGACCTCCCTTAGGGGGAGATTGTTAGGAATTAGAAATTCCAGGTATTAAAGAGTCGGTCACCTCAAGTAAATGTAATCTTTAGAAAGCTCGTAGTCGTAGTTATTTTAGCTAAGTAGAATTTAGTTTTGTAACACCGTGGAGGACGGACGGGTCTTTACCCACTGTATGCCTGATCTACAGCCCGTTGTGTGGCGTTTTATTGTAAGACTATAAATACTCTCTACCCTCCAAGGTAGAGAGTTGGAGCTCATAATAAGATTTTTCTTTTCTCTCACTAAAGTTCCCAAACCTCTAACTTTCTCTCTCTAAAAACATATTATACGCCTACTTTGCAATATGTTTTGATGTGTATATGAAATCCAATATCCTACATGAACCCAGTGACACACTGCACTACAACTTGCCAAGCTACTCAAGTTCCTCTTAAAAGGACTTGTTTCATTCTCACGGGGAACCTACATTATCTATCGACTATCTCTTAGAGATGGTTGATATTGAAGAAGGAGACCCTCTCCCTAGTCTCCGACATAGGAACCAAATGTGCACAATTGAGTCTAGAGCCAAGAGATCGTCAATAAATCTCATTAGGACACTGTTAATGAAGACTCTCTGCTTCACACAATGTGGAAAGAGAGAATATATTTCAAAATCCCTACGCATTATCCCTGTGGTATTGCCGGAACATCTGAGTGATATGCCAACATACTCACAATGAAGATGGAAAGCCTTCTAGAGCCAACATCAACCAAGCTCTTGGTATGTGGCATGTGAGATCTATCCAATAGATCAACCATGTGACAACTGAACAGAAACAATGGGGCAATTCAAAATTATGAATCAATCCTGGTTCAGGTTATGGATTGAAGGATACCTTTGAAAACCGGTCGTTGTGCTCAAAAATTGTTTTCACTAGCACATCGACTATGTATTAATATTTCAAAAATAAAAGGTGTTTATGATTGATAATGATTTTCATTAAAACCTTTGTTGTATTGCAAAAACAATTTATATTGAGCAGTACTCGATTGTTTTTTAAATCTCTTTTCATCAATCAGTGAATCTCAAATTCGCTGGTTCACTCATTCCGTGTTGTCTTCTTTGAGACGTTCCGGTTAGAGAACGGTTAGAGCAGCTGCGAAACCCTGTCAAGGAGATTCTTCGGAATTATACCTGATCATAGGCAGTACTTGTACTGATCAACGGGGAACCGTGGGCCATATACCTCAATCCAAAGAAAGTGATCAAAGACACTTTCGTGCGCTTTATTGCTAACTGTTGTATGCAGGTACACCCGACGTTTGTAGCTGATCAGAATTGAGAGGTCAATCCATTGCCGCATGCTCACACAACACATTCACTTCAAAATCATGATAAGTGCATCAACAACTCTGATATTTTCACTCCATGCTTCTGCTACGCCGCTGCAAATACCATGAATCAACAAAAGCTTCCGCAAACTCTGATGAGAAGACATCATGATCCAGAATGTGAGCATGTCGGTCCATTTGTCACAACAACACATGATGGCAACACTACAAAGGAAGAGCCAGAGATTTATGATGGCAGATGATCTTAATGTTGGCTTAATACATATCAACACGTGGATCAGTTAAAGACCTCCACTTGAATTATCCAAACATGCAGCACATGAAGAATGAAAGACTACAGACTACAGAGCAAAGAACTTAATAAAGAATCCAAGAAAAATTAAAATGTAATATCTGTTTGTAATCAATGTATGTTGAGGTGACCTCCCTTAGGGGGAGATTGTTAGGATTTTGAAAATCCCTGAGTTAAAGAGTCGGTCACCTCAAGTATATGTATCCGATAGAAAGCTCGTAGTTGTAGTTAAGTTATGTTAGTAAGTAGTTTAATTAGTAACACCGTGGAGGACGGACGGGTCTTTGCCCACTGTATGCCTGATCCACAGCCCGTAGGAGGCGTACTTTGTAAGACACTATAAATACCCTCTTCCTACCAAGGAAGAGGCTTGGAACTTCAATACCATTTTTCTTTGTTTCACATAGTTCCCAACTCTCTTCCTTTTCTCTCTCTAGAACTTTCTCTCTCTAAACATTGTATACGCCCCATATGGATATGATTTGATGTGTTTCTGAAATCCTATAAGTTACAAAAACACTCAAGATATGTAGGTACTTGACCTTACTAGAACCTCATATCTCTTTTCCTTGACATCTGAAATCCAGATCCCTGGTTTTTGCCTAGCCGGATCCCTCAAGTGAGGGATCTGTGAGAACCGTCTACACAGATTAACCAATCCTACTTGATACAATCATTTCAAACCCTCTTTGTTAATCTAAACACCCTACATTGTATTAAATGACTCCCTAGATCAGTACAACTCTGTATTTGACTCTTGTGCATGCAAATCATCGCAATTTGATGGATTTTAGTGGTTTAGCTTTAATTCACTTGCTAAATCTCCTTCTTTATAAACCACTTATGTTAGAACACCATTCATACACTCATTCTCAGTAGCTAAAACCTTATTTTTACACCTATATTTTCTATCATTTCACCATGAGGAAAGCTCCTAGTGCAACTCATCAACCAAAGGACATCCCAAGAAGATTGCTCGGGTTTTTCATGAAATCTCCTCAACCGAATCATCAACCATCAAATCCAATAAAAACATCAAATAGTCTTGATTATTAAGTGTCAAATTCCTCCGATAATGCTCGCATTTTATATCCTTTATATGGATTTACGCTTGTTTTCCTCTATATTTCACTTTCAGGTAAATTACAAGCATTGGAGCTAAAGAGACACGGATTTGGAGATTTTATAAGAGGTTTATGATAGTATGCCCCTTGTGAAGAAGCTACAGCGTAACTCCACTCTCACATTACACCGTAGCTAGTGCGTGACTCAGAAGGCCAACTCAGCAACATATTACGGCGTATCTCCCACTAAGGATTACGCCATAACCCATTAGGTCAAAAGATGTTCCACACCGCTATAAGCTATGCCGTAACTCATTCCAATGATTACGGCATAACTCTACTCTCACATTACACCGTAGCTAGTGTGTTACACCATAACCAGCTATTACGAGAGCATTATTATGGAAATATTAAGGGTTACGGCGTAACTCTCAACTTAGGTTACGCCGTAACTAGATCACGCCTATAAATACAAGCCCTAATTTCTGCATTTCACATCATTCACTCCACATAAAAAAGCAGAGAACGTGAGTAGGGGTCCAAAGGCAGATCTTGAAGAGCATACGAAGCCATCTCCAAGGGAGAAATCACTCCCTAACAATAAGCATTAGCGATTATCTTTTCTTTTACTTTCGATTTATGTATTTCATTATATCAAATATTGAATTGATTGTTTCGTTTAATATGATCGGCTAAGCACCTTTGGTGCTAGTCTAGTTATGATTCCTTAATTGTTTTGTTTACGTTTACATTGCTTCCGTATAATTGTTTCTAGTGTATGCATGCATAGTTCGTTGGTAGCTACCCTTGTTTTGGTAGTTTTGAATGGCGGTAGTGCCTAGTTGCTTAGGAGAATTGACCAACTGACCCTAAGTAGGTAGAATGAATGGGAAGGGTAAGAATTGACCAACTAATGACCCTTCTTCGCTTGTGTGAACTGACCAAATGATCACCTGTCGTTTGGATGAACTTAAGAAGTTAGGGATGAGTGTCTAATATGCTAGCGCTCTGGCACTCATTGTTACGAATCTTGCATGTAGCAGAACTTAATGACTTGGCTCAGGAGACTAAAAACAACTAGACTTTCAAGGGTAGTAGCTTGATCTCCGGTGGAAGCCTTTGCTGATATGTTAGGACGAATTGACCAAATGCTGTCCTAGCGACTTAAACCCCCACTTGAATCAATTGGAAGTAGTTAGACGTGAACATAACATGATAGGATGAGTAACTAGGTTCGCACACTTTACCCCTATTGATCACAACTATACCGTTTATTTGCTTTCTTTCATTTCTTGTTTTATTAGTTAATTAATCATTTCGATACTTAAAACCAGTGACACCTAGACTTAATTAGAATCCGCTCACATAGCTCTTGGGACGACCTCGGTTTTACCGATTACTACACTAAACAGGCAAATAATGTCCTCAAAAAAAATATACAAATATTGTCCCTAAACTTTCAATTTTGTCCTTGCCGCGTTACTCTTTATACAAAACTCTGCAAATATGGAGTTAATTTTATCTATTAAATCTAGTGTTAATCTCCACCATTAGGTCCAACTAGATGGATGGTGGGGATTTGTCCCTTGGTAAGCATGGATTTGTGGGTAACCAAAATAAAGTGACTCTATTATATAAAAGTTTCTACATCTTAAAGAAAAATAGAAAGAATATGAGAATAACTTTTCCGTCCTCTTGTTCTTCTTTGAAAGAGTAAAGTGCAAAAAATGTCCCTTAGCTTTGTTAAAAATGCAAATACTGTCCTCGAAAAAAAAATCTGCAAATACTGTCCCTAAACTTTCAATTTTGTCCTTGCCGCATTACTGTTTATGCAAAAATATGTAAAAATGGACTTAGGTTTATCTATTAAATCATGGGTTAATCTCCACCATTAGACCAAACTAGATGGATGGTGGGGATTTATCCCTTGGTAAGCATGAATTTCTGGATAAACAAAATAAAGTGACTCTATTATATAAAAGTTTCTACATCTTAAAGAAAAATACAAAGAATATAAGAATAATTTTTCCGTCCACTTGTTCTTCCTTGAAAGTGTAAAGTGCAAAAAATGTCCCTTGACTTTGCGAAAAACGCAAATAATGTCCTCGAAAAAAAATCAGCAAATATTGTGTTAGGTCACCATATTAGTAACACAAGCATCAATATGTAAGAAATAGAGAAGGAGAATGATCGGTTGAACAATAATCAAACACACACACACGTATGAATAAGACCGGTTATGCGTAGGGAGTGAATGAGAGAATAAATTGAACAAATAACCCTCAATTGAGGGTTATTACAAAGTATTTATAGGAGAGGGAGCTAGGGCAACACTCCTAGTCCCTTCCTTTCCTTATTAGACTTGGGCCTAGGCTTATGGGCCTTCTACATAAGCCTAAGCTAATGACAAACATAAAGGCCATAATTAAGCTAACTATTACATTTAATTACTAACACTTGAAATCATGTTTAGGAGTGATTCCAACAATCTCCCCCTAAGTGTTAGTGATTGAAAAATATGAACGGTGAAGATGCTGATGAAATAGCAGCTTTGACGTCTTCTGACATTCTTCTTTCTTGTGAGAAGAATTGCCTTGATTCGAACAATCTCCCCAGTGTAGAGAAATTGTTTTCTTTGAACAGTTCTGCTTTGACGTCATCATTATCTTTGTCCTTTGATCATTGTTCTTTGTAATGGTAGTGATAGTATGTTGTTGTTGTCTGCATCAAGTCTTCCTCAGGTCTGCTTCATTCTCCAGTGTCTCCACGTCATTCTTTAACATGCTCACACGCTCTTTGACGTTGGATTTCAGTACTGATGAAGTTCTTTAAGTCTTTAAACTTTGTGGATTCTTTGACTTGACGGAGAATCATTCTGACTTTTGTGTTGCCTTTTGAGAGAACTTCCATTAGTGATGATGTTGGCATGAGCATGTGAAGAATCTGCACGATCATTCCGCTCTAGAGCTTCCATAAGAAGAAAAACATAAAACAATGGTTAGTAATAAGCGGATTATGGCACTTACAAGTTTGAACTTCGAGAGTGTTAACAGCATAGTATGAAAACACAACTCTAATTCTCACAAAGGCCGTTCCTGAACTGGAGTCCCTCAAGTGAGATAACGCGATGTACCGAAGTACACCTACAGTTTAGATGAGTCGTTGAGGTACACCGAAGCATCACCTCACAACTGTAGACTGTTTGAGACACACTAAGCGTAATCCATGGGGAGTTACCGAAGTGACCTGTTGTCAGGGCTGTTTGATGTTGACCCTGGCAGGAATTTCCATTCAATCACTGAGGATCACAATTGTGAACCTCTCATAAATGTTCTTGACAGATTGCTAGGATCTGTGTAGGACTCGATAATGTACCACTGACGTTCTTATTGTTGAACGACAAGTGATGAAATGTCAAGTGTACCTAAGAGATCTTTTGATGAATCGCGTGGCTCTAGACTCAATAGTGCATTTTTGGTTTTCCTGAGCTGAGGCTAGGGAGAGTGTCTCCTTCTTCAATATCAGCCATCTCTAAGAGAAAGCCAATAGATTATGTAGGGTTCCCTGTGAGAATGAAACAAGCTTCTGTTGAGAGAAACTTGAGTGGCTAAGAAGGTTTAGTGCATGCGTCACTGGGTCCATGACGACTTTAAATCTTCAATACCGGCGTCATCAAGTGACAACCAGTAGCATATAAATTGAACCCAGTGTCTGCCCTAATTTGAATAGTTTGGAGGGCTATTTCTTTTCACCCTTTTCTATGCATTTATTTTTAATTCTTCAACTCCTTCTTTCTCCGATTCTCATTTTCTCCTTTTAATAATCATACCTAAGGACTTCTAATTCTTACTATTGGTAGTGTCCTTGGGTAGATCCTTCCGGCTCTGGCGGATCATAGGACGGTTATTCCTAACCTTAATCACCTTATAACTCCATTGCCATAAAACCATTTTTCATGAAAATCTCTTGAAGTGTTTGTGAACGAAAAACATGTTTGAACACTTCAAGAGTTTTAGATTTTCAGAAATACTCCCCCTCCACATGTACTTAAGAGTTTTTACAGAAATCTGCACAGTGAGGAAAGAGCTCGCACTTTTGAATTGATCAACTCAAGATAGACAATCCCCCGCGAGACACGATTACGTTGAATAGTTAAAGAGTTGCATTGTCAGCTTTTAGGTGACAACTAGCTCTAATAACTATTTTGAAGGTGTGAAAAGTCCTCGAAAGGTTGTCAAACCCGTCAAAGTTCATGTCTACCAAGAGTTTCTGGAATGGTACATACTACTCGGACAAGTCCTTTGCGAGACACGTTTACATCACTAGCAAACTAGCTGGAAATTATTACCCGTCCCGGATAAATCTTTTCGAGTTACTAACAGTTTGAGATCTCATCAATTCGTAGGTTAAGTCTATGGCACAACGATTCATTTGCAATTATACAACATATTTCTTATCACATAATTTTCTCCCCCTCAAAAATGGCATATAAATATGTTATTTTTGAAGAAATGTTGAGAATAAATATGACCATTTTGAGTTTTGTGGGAAGATAACTTCAAAGAAAAATTTGTGATCAAAGTTTTAAATCAAATACTCCCCCTCAACAAGTGATATAAACGGTTGAGGTTTTGAAAATCATACGGGGAAGTACATGTTCTTTTGAGCAAAACCTTGAAAAGTGAAAGGTTTGATAGGTTTTACTCAAAAGTAAGAAGCTTTCGCTCCTTTTATATGGATTGTGGCACTGAAGCGTACCACAGGGTCCTTTCATGACAAGTACGGGTTGTACACTGATATGTGTGCACAAGCCATTGTTATTATAAATCACACATCCAAATTAATATGAAAAGGAAACAGTTTAAGGGTTACCAGGTAGTCCAGTAATATCACCAGGAATGCGAACTGGGCATTGATAGCCGATGAGAGAAATCCTGGGACGACCACCTACAAAGCTCTCCAGTGTTCTGAACTGGTCCCTTCTGTACAACCTTTCATCAATCAAGGTGATGATCCTCTTCACATCCCATCTGTCCTGAGAGTTCCATCGCTTTGGTGTCCAAATGTCTTCATGTATATCCTTCAACCTATAAGCCAATCAGTCCCTGACCTTCTTCAGTGTGTGATCCCCAAACTTATGTAGATCTCTACACGCCATCCAGCAGTTGCGTTGTAGTTCACTACGGTAAACTACTTCGAATGGTTTGCTGATGACAGTGTATCGTGGAAGCTGGTTGATGTCAGGAAGTTCAAGCTGAGGTCTGGTGAAGTTGACACGGGTCTGTTATGACTTAACAGCAAGTTGTAGATCTTCTACACGTTCTTTGATTACTATGCTTCTGATGAAGATAAGAAAGGACTTGATGTATTCACGTTGAACTTCAGTCGAGAATTGTCTCTTGCATCCCTATACTTTGGCAAGATACAGATCTTCAATGTCGTTGAGAGACAAATTCTCAAAGTCCGCTTCAGAGAATGCATAATCCCTTTCGTCTTGCCTTTTGACCACGATATTCTTGTGGAAAGTGTAGTCCCATTTAGACGAAAGATCAACGTGCTTAATAGCAACGATCCCTTTAGTACTATACACTGCATGTTGAGACTTTCGAACCTGGCAGCTCTTGTAGTAGATTCCTCGGCGTTCTGGCCAATGGTGAATCCCGTACAATGCATCGATGTCATACTACTCCACACTGTTAGAAAACATGTGAGTATCCTTTTCTTCGATGGCTATACAGTTGGAGTATATGGCTGCCGGGAACGGAAGTGTAAGGGATGTAGCGTATTTTCTTGAACCATCGCTACCGTGTAGAAGGAATTCCAAATCTTTGTTGAAGAAGTATTGAAATGGAATCTTAGGCTGATCTGGTTGGCCAATCGTTGGTAGAGGTTTAGACCAATCGGTGTAGTATGGAGCGTTATCTCTTCTGGTAAAGTCGATGTTTGCTTCAGGGTTGAGCCAATCAATGTTGTTAGACATGGCTCGTGCTATGTTTTCAAGGTGATACTCAACTTCAATAGCACTTTCTGAGCTGTCTTTGAGTAGTTGAAAAGCTTCATTCTTGATTCTTCTCAACTCCGATTTTGTCATTTTCTTTACCCGAAACTCATCTTGAAGAATTTTAGCATGCTCCAAAGTACGACCTTCTATCGCATCTTGACCTTCAGGTGGATAGGGAGTAGAATTAATAAGCGTAAAGAACCAATCATATTCAGTGTCATCCTCGTCTAGACATGATACGACGTCAGCCTTAGGCGCCTTCTTCTTCTTTTTCTTAGGCCTAGATGAGGATTCTGGTTTCTTAGCTGTGTCGGGAGAGGTGGGTTATTGTTGGGGCTCATGGACTTCCTCATCGTCACCACCCGTATACTCAAAGTGATCACCGGTTTTTTGAGTCTGGAGTGGTAACTCAGAATCCTGAGGTTTGTCAGTAGAAGAGCGAGGAGGAGATCGTGGTTGAGCTGGAGTCTTTTGGGGTGGAGGTTGCATGGAGGATGATTCACCAGAATTCTTCGGGCGTTTAGGCTCGTCATTTTTATCCTTATCCTTATCTTCATCGTCTCTTGGACATTTAAGACTTTGAGCTTCTTCTCTGCATGCTGATTTGAGTTGGTATTCCAGCAATGCTTCAAACAATTTACCTTCGTAGGAGGCAAATGTTGCAGATCGTTTAGGCATTTGAGCTACCAGCCGGTTAACCAATTCAGCATCTGAGAAGATTATGGGATCAACTGGATTGACGTTTACATGCATTGGTGTTGATCTCATACTCTGCTTGGCCAAATACAATAGATTTGGATAGAGTTTTTTGGTAAACATCTCCTTTGTAACTCCAGGAACGATGTCAAGAAGGAACTTGTGAGTGTAACCTTTGATCATCTCGTTCATTTCCCCTTGAAAGTCACATTGCATGAATTTCTGGATGTACTCCCTTTCAGCCGACATCTTGTCATTCTCGTCATGAAGATATTGTACTTGGTCAGCGAGAAAATTTAGCTTTCTGTAAAGTATGTCTTTCTTTCTGACCTGCTTGACAGCTTTAACGATTCGTGTCTTTTCATGAGAAATCCAAGAGGCCGTTGGCTTCTTCACTGATTTGGATGTGGTTCTGGTTGATCTTTTAGATGGTGGTGGTGAAGAGTGAGTAGATGAATCTGATGATGATGAGACATGAGGAGACTCGGGGTCCTTCGGTGGTTCAGAAGTTTCCTCCTTAGAACGTGCGGGACTGTCTAGAATAAAATGATCATAGGCGGTTTCTTCTTCATTTCCATACTTAGTCTTATCATCAGCCTTAGAATCATCAGCAGGAGATTTCTCAGTCTTTTCAGTTTCTGGTTCCTCAATATCAAAGTTGATGGAGTCCTCAATCTGCCGTTGTTGTTGTTCGTGGGTGATGGTTGTACCAGTTCCCTTATCGAGTTGATTAACCACATCAAGAACCGGTGTTGCTTGTGTACCACCACTTGAACCTCCAGGTCCACGAGTTTGATCTCTTACAAATTCTTCGGCAAAGTGCTTTTGTCTGAGTTCCTTCAACTTCCTTTGATATTCTCTTTCTTCGTCAACTGGTTCTTCTTCAGAACTCTCCTTATCATGCTCAATCACAGGAGTTTTCCCTTTTCCTTTATCTGCTGGTGGACTGGGAGGTTTAGCTACTGATGGAGTTATATTGGTTGCAGTTTCAGAGTAGAAGACCTCATCTTCTGTTTCAGTTTCTTCAGAGCTTTCTTCCACTAGCTTTCTTGGCAGTTCAGGCTTGGGATAGGGAATAGGAACAGCTTCCTTAGACGGAACTTTTCGTCTGTGTCCAGGTTTCCTCTTAGGGAACTTCCTTTTACTCTCAGTGCTTGCAGCACTTCCTGCACTTCCTCTTCTGGTTTTCCTTGTAGGTGTGCCAGAAGGCTTGTCATCGAGAAAACCAACTTTGCTTTCTTCAACTGCTACCAGATACCTTTTGTATGTGTAGAGCTTTTTGATTTTATCAGACAGAAGGTGATCCGGCAACACAGCACCTTGTTTCTTTGTTGTTGATTCCTTGAATCTGACAGTTAGAGTAGGTTCAGACAACATGTCGTGATTGTTGGGGTCATTGAGTCTCTTGGGGATATCAGGATTTAGTCCAAGAGCTCTTTGGATCAACAGTTTTGTATATCTGATATAAGGAATCTTTGAGCCAAGCTTTTTGAGGAATGACATCATGTCATCCCATATCAGAGGTTCAATTTCGATGTGCTTCATGTTGATCAAAGCCCAAAAGATTTGTAGTTCCATGAGTTTGGGATGCTCATAGCCACTGTCACGACCAGAAACCGATTTGGTGATGATGATGTAGAGTGTTCTCCAGGGTTGAGGAATATTCTTAAGATCCACGTATGAATGCTTAGTGATTACTCCTATAGCTTCGTCATAACCAATGTCGATCATGAATTGTAGAACAATCTTTTCAGTTGGTGCAGCATTGTATTCGGTTGGCTCAATGTCAGGAATGAGGAGAACAGCCCTTAAGTCTGCAGGTGTGATGGTGACTTGTTTGTCACTGAGAGTTACTGTCACAACATTTCGTCCTTTGATCTTTTGCATTGTAGTCCAGAACTGGTGAATGTAGATTTCAGGCACTGTAGCAGAATTTGAGAGCATGTTCTGATAAGGATGATTCTTCAAAATATCTACAGCAATCAAGCAAGAAGACTCTGAGCAGGTGAGAGTTTCAAAGTCAACGTGAAGGTTGTTCTTTCCAATCTTCATCGGATAGCCATTAGGGAAGATATCAGCAACGGTGAGAACATTTGGTGCATCCACATTCATTTGAGCGTCCATGTCGTGATCTGAAATATATTTAGCCAAAAGAACCAACATATCGAAAGACATTATGTTAGTCAACAGATGGTTTTTATTGTTTAATTATTTAATGTGCTATGTTGATGATTGTTACGAGTCCAAAGTCACTTGTTTGTCCAATAGTCCAATGACGTCGTGATAAGTTTCATGAGTTAATTAACTTTAAGTTCTAAAGTCCATGTTATCACTAATTTTTCACGACATATTAAACGTTTAAGCTTATTAGTGACATTATTGGTTTCGTGACGTTATGATTTATTTATTTACAAGTTTGCACGCGTAACAATTCATGATTAAGGTTAAACAAGGCTTAGGCGTAGAAATGGCAAGCTTATGCGTAAACAGGAGGGGTATACGCGTAAACGCAAGCTTATGCGTAGGTTTTTAACTTACGTGTAAGAAATATTACGCGTAAGAAAAGGGGACCTTATGCGTAGAACTTACGCGTAAGCGTATATAAGCCTTACGCGTAAGGCTTACTCGTAAGAGTAGACCTTATGCGTAGAGGTCACTATTTACGCATATCCTTCACAGGATACGCGTAATCCCTTATGTAGAACCTTACGCGTAACAGTTACGCGTAAGATTACTCTTACGCATAACCTTCTACGCGTAAGGTGATCCTTATGCGTAGATTGCTTATAACCTTGATTCTGAATTTTCACTGGTAAGAAACCTGAAATAAGTTCATCATAGCATCAATATTAACACACACATTCATTCTATAACAGATTTAATCACAAACACTCATTCAAACAGTTATGCGAAAAACCCTTATGCGTAAAACTAAACCCTAAAGTTCATGAATTACGCCTAAGAAATTTAGCCATGGAAAATGCATCAAAGTTTTTCTGGTAGTTCTAAGAAGTCATGTGAGTGTTATGACCAAGTTTTAACATCAAATTCTCAGTGAATCAAAAGTACCAAAATATCAAGAACGTTAAACCCTAATTTCTAATTATCAATCAATTAGTGTTTCTGGGTTGATTCTAAACATGGATATGATCAATTCATCTTGTAAAAAACAACACATAACAATCATTTTAACCAAAAACGTTCTCATTTGAAAACACCCAATTTCACGCATAAACCCTAATTCCCAAAATCAATCAATTCGTGTATCTGGGTGTGTTTTAGTGATGAAAATGTAATCATTGATTTTAGGAAAACGTTTTGACACTATAATTTTAACCACAAACACACAAACTTGATTATGTGTTCATACGCATATGCATAGAACACAAAATCGACCATATACATAAATCTAACCGTTGGATTTGTTTAAAATTCAAAACCAATGTTTGTAATCATGTTAGAAACATAAAACCACTTACAGCTTGATGATCAAAAACACGGATTAGACGAATGATTCTTAGGCGTAGGATTTGTTTGGTGAAAAATTAAATGTGAAGAGTGTTGGATCGATGTACTCTAACCAAACTAACTTAAATAGCTTGTTAAGGTTTAATAACCTCGGATAAATCCTAAGTTATTAACAATGAAACACTGAGCAAACTTTGTAAAGTATGCGGAATTTACGCAACAAAGCTAAGAAAAATATAACTTTAACTATGAACGATTTTATTAATAACTCTAACTCTGCTTATTATGCAGATCTTTAACAACTCTAATAATATCGAACTTCTCTAAAACTCTAATAATGTCGCGTACATCTAATGCCAATCTAGGGGTCCTTTTATAGGCTCAAGGATAAACCTAGTCGGTTTACAAATTGTATCCTTGTACGACAAGTAATCTAATAAAGAATATTCTAGAATTACAAGACTTTCCATAAACGAATACAACAGTTCTTTTAGCCTTGCAGTACTTTGACTTTGACAGCAGTACTTTGACTTTCTTTTTAGCAGCACTTTGACTTTTCCAGTACTTTGTTAATCTTCAGCACTTTCATATACCAACAATCCTCCCCTAACTTGAATTCTACTTGATTGACTTCAAGTTCCTTTATGAATTTATCTTTAGCTTCTCCATCTTCAAGGAAAGATTGTGTCTTTGTCTTTAGATTATATCTTTGTAGTCTCTGTGCTTATATCAATATTATCAAAGTTTATTCTTTTCGGCATCATTCAGCAAGCTCCATCTTTTCAGCAACACAGCAACATATGACAGTTTGTAAATCAATTCAGTTTAAGTTGCAATCTATTCTCATCACTTCCAGATGTGTAAACTTCAGTGAGAGGTGAATCATTGAAAATTTAATTGATTTTGTTCTCTTTACCAAAGCCATTAACTCTGGAGTAGCCAAATGTTTTGGTGTTTAAGACCATGGTACATTGATAACCATATGATTTTTAGCAAATCATCAGCTATCAACAGATTTGATTTGTCTTTACCAAAAGCTGTACCCTTTTGGACTAGTTAGTTCTTCTAAGTATGGTGAACTAATTACCAAATAATGGTTTTTCCACAGCCTTTACCACAAGCCATTTTCTTGTGGGCTAGCCAACTCTTCACATTAACTGATATTGTGAGTTGATTACCATACAACTTATTAGGAAGTTGTCAACTAGAAACGGATTTGAGATATCTTTACCAGAGCCGTTTGCTCATGGATTAGCCAATCCTTTTGTAACCATGGTGGATTGATAACCTATTGATGTTACCATCTCAAAAACCATTTATTTCATTCAACCTTTGTTCCAAAATATTTTTTACTTAACAAAAGGTTTCTAAAATCATTTAACTGGTTTAAAACTGCAAGCAGTACTTTGATGAAAGTACTGTTTGATCAGCAATACTTTGAATCAAAGTACTTATATTTCAAAAAGAATTTATTCAATTAAAATTCATACCAGTTATTCATCATCATCAGCAATAGTAGTCTATCTGATAAATAGTTTGATCACCAAAAGAGCAGTTTCATTATCTTCTTCAACTTCCATTCCATGCTCTAGCATTCTTCTCATAAGATCAGCTGTAAGTGGATATCTTTTGTCTGCTAACATATGAATCATAGTTCCATCTTCCAGCTCTAAAACATGTACTCCAGATTCTTCAAAGAATCTCCAACTAGCAATCTACCAATCTCCTTGGTTCATCCAAATCTCATCAGTACTCTATTCTTCAGTTTCCCAAATAGTTGTGAGATCCCCAAGCAAGACTAATCCAGCTCTTTCTAATGAATTGTGTTCAAAATAATCTTGCACCACATGATATAGATGAAATAAATCCACTCTATCAATTATATGCAATATATCCCATAAAGTACTGAACACTCCGAAGCTTTCATCTTCTCTATGAAACATCATGTAATTTCCATCCTTGGATTCTACAACTTCAAAAGTAGTTATTGTAGATTTATTCATCTTCATCTCACCATCATCTTTAGAATACTCAAATTCTACTATTTTTAAGTAATTCTTTAGCTCATCATCTGTTTCAGATCTTAACTCTATCTTCTTTGATGACTGTAAATCTTCAACTTCTGTTTTTCTTTTTCTCCTTAATCTTCCTTTCTTTACATTTGATTTCCGAATATCATCATCTTTATAATCTTTGATATTAGCAACTTGTCTCTTATATTCTTCCTGAGCTGCTTCATATAACTCTTTCATATTAACATAATTCAACTTGTTCAATCCAGTGTATCCTAGACCTTTCAAATAAGCCATCATTGCATTCCTTTCTTTTGCAAGATTTGGTCTTCTTGGTAGAGAAGAAATAGGAAGAGGTGATGGTATAACAGCTTCAGCATTCAATTCTTCTTGTAATTTCTTTGCTTCTTATTCATTCATAGCCTTTTGATTATCAACTTCAGCATTTAACTCAGCTTGTAGCTTTCTAGCTGCTTCTTCATTCATAGCCTCTTGAGCAGCTCTTATCTGTGCTAAAGAAAGTTTCTTTTTCTTCTTTGTCTCTACCAATATTCCCTTTCCTTTATCTTTTGGATCAATAGCAGGTTGAGAAGGTCTTGGTTGTTCCTCTGCAACTCCAGGAATAGTAACACCCCTTGGCTTTGACAAGTCATGTAAGATCTCAGCAATTTCTTCATCACTTGCAATTTTGGGTGTAACTTCTTCTTCATGTAAAATTGTTGAAGGACCAGCTTCCTCTTCATGTATAACAGTTAAAGGACCAGCTTCCTCTTCAAAATCTAACACTCTTGGAGTAATCAACTCTTGCCTAAAAGTTCTTTGAAAAGCAGAACTTGGAGCTTCGGTACCTTGATCTTTAGTACCTTGAACTTCAGTACCTTGAACTTCAGTTCGTTCTTCCTCAGTACTTTCAATGTTGACATGCTCTTCAGTACCTTGAGGTTCATCTTCCTTAACATCTTCATTAACAACATCTTCTTTCAAATTCTTTTCTTCTAAATTCCTCCCCAATTGGACAGAAGATGGTTTTTGAACCTTTGTGCCTTTGGTTTTCTTCTTAAAGTCCCTAACAGGTCATCCTAGCTTTCTTTGAGACTTGACCCATAGACGATGATGTTGAACCAATGGCCAGACAAACTTCTTGAGTCTTCTAAATTTGAGCTTCAACCTCTTAATCTCTGTAGCTTGCTTTTCAAAAGATTTCTTCAGTCTAGTTAATTCTCTGGATAAAGCATAGTTAGTAAGAACTTCACCTGCAGATGCCACATCTCCCTCATCTCCTCCAGATGTTTGAAACCCATCTGTGGAAGTATAATCATTAGGAGAAGAAGGCTGAGGTTCTTCTTCTTGAGAGTCATGAATAGAAACTTGTGGAGATGGTGGAGGTGGAACTGCAACATCTTCTTGATCTTCAGTACTTTGTGATGCAGTACCTTGTGATGCAGCAATTTGAGAAGCAGTACCCTGTGTAGAAGCAGTACCTTCTCTGTCAGCATCCTCTCCGGCTTCATCTCGAATAGCTTGAACAATCTCCATCATAGACGTAGTCAATGGAGTGTGCTTCCCAGTGAAGAGATCACTTTTCCTCTCCATAAAAGTAAAAATCTTTGCTTGTTGTACCACAACAGGTAGTAAATTTGTAGGCTTTAGTACATCAGCAAGTTGCTTGTTCAAGAATACCTGTATAAACCTTGGATACTGATACGCTTACGCAGCGCGTTCGGGGTCAAAGGAACTTCCTTTTCGTCGAGCAAGATTTTCAACACCCTAGGCAGTGAACCTAATCGTTGTAGTGTAGTATTAGGGTAAGCCACGGGAATTGATATCGTTCTCTAGGGGAATAGGAATGCTAGTGAGAAGTTACTACGCTAAGGTTGGGGTTGAGGAAGATTATTTTTTATCTTTTTATATTTTTTAGAAAAGGAAAAGTACGAATCTCGGGGTTTGGATTTGGGGGTTTGGTATTTCTACCGATTACTCTACTATTGACTAATTATCTAAACTAAGGTGGTGGTAGTCTATGTCTAAATATTGTGTGCTCGTATGATAGTTTAAAGATGTGTTCACTTAGGTTTTACTACTCCATAATTATCTCCTATTGGTGGTTGAATTGTCACGTCCTTATTCCTAATTGCGTTGTGTGTCTAAAGTTGTAGGGTATACGTTTCTCCCTAACTCTTTGAAGTTACCAAAGGGTCTCGTCTACAAAATACCACTAGGGATCATAAACTCTTACTCTAAGGCCTCTTTGGATAGTTTAGCTTACAACAACTCAAGGTGCTATAACCTAAGGTTCACAAAGATTAATCATGCATTAAGTACACAACGAATGACCTATCGCATTACTATATCATTAACAATTAAGATAAGAGACAACCAATCAATATTCAATAATTAAGTTTCGTATTCCCTAAGCAAACACACAAGTAAATTAGCCGGACATGGAGAACATGCAAGCATACACACAAATAATTGAAGACATAATTAAATTAATGAAGTAAACAACTTATCTTGGTGTAAGATAGGGTTAAAAACCCTAAAATACGACCTTGGTTCGGTTTAGGTTTTACTCCAAAAGTTTACCCAAAAGACTACTCTCTAAAACTGAAAAATTAGGATTCTATAAATAAGATTACATATGCGACGGCGTCACCTTATGACTTGTGACGCCATCGTGTCGCCGTCATTAGGGTTTCGTCTTGGTCACGTTAGACTTGCGACGATGTCACCTTATGCTTGTGACGCCGTCCTCTTCAGCTTCTGACGCCGTCTGGATCGAATCTAGGCCGTCTGAGTTGCGACGGCCTACTCTTTTAAAGCCCGAAGCCGTCCTTCTATAATAAGAGATTTCACATCTGAGCCGTCACAAATTCCTCCGACAGCGTCGCAGTTAAGCAGTGACGCCGTCCCCTTGTATTTCAGCAGCTTAAGTGTCTCGATTCTTGACTTTGGCCATTTTCTTCGTATATCCGCCCCTTTTCGTCCAAATAAGTGCCATTCCAGCAATTTGCCTTCAAGAGACCCAAAAAGTGAAAAGGAACGATATTAAGTAATAACGGATACAAAAGTGATCAAATAAGGGCTTAAACGACCCCTCAAAAAGGTACATTTTAAAACCTTATCAAATATCCCTACAGTTGGTATTTGCTTGTCCTCAAGCAAATGTGCTTTTAGCCAATTAATTTATAAGTTAGGGGTCATGAAGCATTGGTTTAAAAAAGTTCACAACACATATAAGCCCCGCAAAAGTCATAACAAGCACGAAAATTACATACTAGCACCTTACATGGGGTGTTTGGATACTCACATCTCTCGGGTGTATATGAAATATAACAAATTGGAAATGGAAGATAAACACTCATTAACCGGTCCTAGTACATAGATTACCATAGGCTTGAGAATAGATCAAACCTCCATCGCTTTGGCGTAAGCACCTAGGAAAGACTATCAAAGAGGTCTTTAAAGGGTTGTAACGTTAGGCTTACGGTAGGGAAACAAAGGGTTTGGTGGGATAGGCTATTTAGTGGTGGCAAGTCAAAAATCTCAATGTTACATGCATACGAAGAATGACGTTGCTAAGCCAAGACTCGACACTCTAAACTCTAGATAACTGAAATAAACATACATAAATTTAAAGATAGATGTAGGATGGTAGCCCGTATGTTTTTTTTTTTCACTCTATTTTTTTTCTTTTTCTCTTTTTCTATTTTTTTTTTTCGATTTTTTTTATACACTTTTACTCTACCATCCTCTACGGTAACATCAAAATGATAGGGATTTATAGGAACATCCCTACACTTGAGTTTTTATTACTCTAACACTAATATGACCCGAATTGAAAAGATCAAAACACTTGGAGTACGTTATTACGCAAATAAGGGAATTTAACATTCCCTTCCAGTCATTTCATAAACTTTAACTTTTCCCATGAGTCCCAATCGTCCCAAACCTGTATACAAAGGATATGACTCGACTTAGCAACTCATGTAAGCAACTAGATAATTGAACTAAGAGTTTTGGGTGATAACAATAATGCACTAAAAGTGAGTGCATACAAGGTAGGCTAAGGCGATTTGGGTGTATATTTGGGGGGTGGGGTGTAAACAATGCTCTTCATTGATATTCCGGAAAACAGAAACATCACGAGAACCGCGAAAAGTATAGGCTCTGAGGGGTTAACTGGGGGTATCGTGTACTAAAAATGAGTACAACGCAAAGGTGTGAGGAGAATTACTCAACCGATGTGGAAGAAGTAATTATATTACGGGTATCAAACAAGGGTTATCCTAATGCCTCTTATCATTTAGTTATTCCTAACTACACAAGTGTAGTCTTACTAGCGATCTCGGAATGCATCACAAAACAAGTTCTAGAATCTAATATACTACCGGTTCACACTCTAAGCACTAAAGATGAATGCTTTAATTCCTACTAATCTAAGGGCGATCCTCACATTTTGGGTGGAATTTAGGTGGTAAAGGGTGTTGTGCTAGTCATGTAACTTCCTATCCATGAGACGCTTTTGTTAAGATTAATGGCCCACTCCTATATGTCATGAAAATTTTTAAATTTGGTGCCAAAATTACCCTAACCGACATTTTCTCATGGTTTATTACACAAATACAATTGGACAAAGCAAATAATCAAGGATAAGCATAGTTTCAAAGTTCCCGTTTTATTTTCCCTCCCTACACTTAAACTGAACATTGTCCCCAATGTTCCCCGAAAGTATCAAAGTTATGATAAAAGAAGGTAATTAAAAACGAAAGAAACCAATACTCCCTTGATTAGCTCGGTAAGATCCGTGTGTGAAGTAGTGGTTAAATCCTTTCCAAGAAGAATGTATGCGTGAAAAACTCCATCCAACTTTATGTATCTTCTTCTTGATAAACAAAACCTGCACACTTGAAGAAAAAAAACGAAACCTTCGCGTAAAATCGGCGGTAATAATATATATAAGACTCTACTAAACTAGGATATAATGCTTGTGGAATGGATGTTTGCAGATTTTCTGGAAAATTAAGACCTGAAAAATTCCAAAAATTATAAGTAGCACAGAAAACGAGAAAAAGTTAGAAGTTGTTTCTACTCCTCCTGACGCCGTCAGGTTGTGATCCTGACGCCGTCAGGTTATCCTGACAGAAACTGGTATGCGATTTTCTAAAAAAATTCTGGAAAATTTATATCTTTAGAATCTGGAAAAATTCCTGCAAAACATCCATTATGACTCGATACAAGCATTTGACTCGAACAAACACACATGTATATCTTTTAAATAATTGTAATTCTTATGTTCACGTTTTTTTTTAAAAACGTGTGTAATCCTCCCTACACTTATCCTTTATGTAAAATACCTTTATATGCAATTAAGACGAGGTTAAAAACAAAATAAAGCATTTTTACAAATTTAAACATGAGAATAAACAATTAATAAAAGATACACGACACACAAATAAAAATGAAAAACAAATACACATGGGTTGCCTCCCAAGAAGTGCTTATTTTTGTTCGAGTCACGAGCCTGACTCTACCCTTATTTAACGGATAAAGGGGAGGTTTTCCCTACACTTAAGTTTAAGTAAGGGTGATAGTAGCGATACACACCCTTAGGGTGGAAATTTTCTACGTGAGGAGAGGGTGATGGGTGATTTATATGCTCAAAGGACTGTACTTCATTCATTATAACCTTACCTAAGTCTGTTGGTATAGTGGGTGAATCAAATCTCTCTCCTAAAAATGGATCATCTTCTATCAACTTCAAAAGATTCTTATTTAAGGATCCATCTTGACCTAATAAACCTGGTTTAAACCCATAATGTTTCTTGTTATCAACCATGAATGGGTGATATAAGTGTGTAAGGTCATGAGTTACTCCTATATTAGCTTCCACTCTACATGGACTAGAGTCTACCACCTTTATCAAGCAACTACCCGGATTATTTATTTTGATGGGTGGATTGGGGCCTAATTTAATTCCAAGATTCACATCTAAAGACGGAAAATTGGGTAAGGTTTTTGGTTGAGGCTCCGGTTCATCAAAATTAGGAACTTCCCTAGGACTAAGAGAGAGGTCATGACAACAAGCATCTAAACCTACATTCTCTAGTGGCATTTAGTCCAAAGGTTCTATATCAATTGGGGTTCCTATAGTCTCTTCAACTTCTTCCGGGTAAGTTATAGGCGATGTGTGTTCCTCAAGTGATGGTAGGGCTTGTGGGCTTGGAGTTTCCACCTCATTTTCCATTATATCTAGATCTCCTGAATGTTTAGTATGATCTGACCCAAATACATTCCTAAGCATCTCAAATCCTTCTTTGGCCATTTCAAATTCTTGGTCTGATTCATAAGAATTGTTCTAAAAAACTTGACTACTATGTTCTATTTGCCCAAAGGATTCCTCACGTGTGTCATATGTTTTGAAATCTATCCCATACATGCAACTAAGTATTTTAGCTTCAACCATGTCACAATCTTTTTCGGGTTTAGGTTCCATGTTCTTAAAAACTAGGTCTTTTTGATCATGATGCCTAAGGTTAGATAAATCCTCCTTATCCATTTCCTCAAGTTGTAACAACTGACGGTTTATACTTAGGACGCTTTTCTTAAAATTTTCCAGAGGGTCTCACTAGAAGGAGTTGATTCTAACAATGATCATTTAATAGAAGCCAAACAAGCACAAAATTTATCAAACCCATCCAACCTTACACCCTTCTCCTTTTGGATATCTCTAAGTTCACTCACAAACTCATTAGAACAATAAAAACCAATCCAATCTGCGAAATTCAATTGTTCCTCATTTTTTAATGATTCAAATGCAATTTCACTTGCCATAGCGAGAAATGAAAAGGGTTTTACGAACACAAACACGAAGAAGGGGGATAGACTACAAGGAAGCTAATAAAAAGAAAAAAAAAATCTCACATGATAGGAAAATTGTGAGTATACCTAAACGAGATGGACTACTAACTAGATATTCTATTCCCCGCCAGTGGCGCCAAAAACTTGATACGCTTACGCAGCGCGTTCGGGGTCAAAGGAACTTCCTTTTCGTCGAGCAAGTTTTTCAACACCCTAGGCAGTGAACCTAATCGTTGTAGTGTAGTATTAGGGTAAGCCACGGGAATTGATATCATTCTCTAGGGGAATAGGAATGCTAGTGAGAAGTTACTACGCTAAGGGTGGGGTTGAGGAAGATTACTTTTTATCTTTTTATATTTTTTAGAAAAGGAAAAGTACGAATCTCGGGGTTTGGATTTGGGGGTTTGGTATTTCTACCGATTACTCTACTATTATCTAATTATCTAAAATAAGGTGGTGGTAGTCTATGTCTAGTTATTGTGTGCTCATATGATAGTTTAAAGATGTGTTCACTTAGGTTTTACTACTCCTTAATTATCTCCTATTGGTGGTTGAATTGTCACGTCCTTATTCCTAATTGCGTTGTGTGTCTAAAGTTGTAGGGTATGCGTTTCTCCTTAACTCTTTGAAGTTACCAAAGGGTCTCGTCTACAAAATACCACTAGGGATCATAAACTCTTACTTTAAGGCCTCTTTGGATAGTTTAGCTTACAACAACTCAAGGTGCTATAACCTAAGGTTCACAAAGATTAATCAAGCATTAAGTACACAACGAATGACCTATCGCATTACTAGATCATTAACAATTAAGATAAGAGATAACCAATCAATATTCAATAATTAAGTTTCATATTCCCTAAGCAAACACACAAGTAAATTAGCCGGATATGGAGAACATGCAAGCATACACACAAATAATTGAAGACATAATTAAATTAATGAAGTAAACAACTTATCTTGGTGTAAGATAGGGTTAAAAAACCTAAAATACGACCTTGGTTCAGTTTAGGTTTTACTCCAAAAGTTTACCCAAAAGACTACTATCTAAAACTGAAAAATTCGGATTCTATATATAATATTACATATGCGACGGCGTCACCTTATGACTTGTGACGTCGTGTCGCCGTCATTAGGGTTTCATCTTGGCCACGTTAGACTTGCGACGGCGTCACCTTATGCTTGTGACGCCGTCCTCTTCAGCTTCTGACGCCGTCTGGATCGAATCTAGGCCGTCTGAGTTGCGACGGCCTACTCTTTTAAAGCCCGACGCCGTCCTTCTATAATAAGAGATTTCACTTCTGAGCCGTCACAAATTCCTCCGACGGCGTCGCAGTTAAGCAGTGACGCCGTCCCCTTGTATTTCAACAGCTTAAGTGTCTCGATTCTTGACTTTGGCCATTTTCTTCGTATATCCGCGCCTTTTCGTCCAAATAAGTGATATTCCAGCAATTTGCCTTCAAGAGACCTACAAAGTGAAAAGGAACGATATTAAGTAATAACGGATACAAAAGTGATCAAATAAGGGCTTAAACGACCCCCCAAAAAGGTACATTTTAAAACCTTATCAGATACATCAACCATTTGGATCCATGTGTGATGTGTGAGAGCATTCCATCAAGAATTAGTCTTGAAAAATTGAAAACACGATTTGTAGCTAATCCCACAATAGCAGATGCTATGTTTGAGCCAAATTGCTCCCATGAGGTACTCTTAGCACTAATGCAATGAAGTAACACATGAACCAAAAATTTCCAGTGTGGGCAAAATAATGGTTTCTTGAAGGTTTGTTCAGTCAAAGATCCTTCATACCCAATATCTCTGAATGTATCCCAAATTAGTTGCTTATCAAAACGAACAGCCCCTTCTTCATCATCAAACAGTAAATCTTCACGAATAGAGGCTTCAGTAATCTTCACAATTCTCCCAGCAACTTTAGCTTGAATATAAGAATCATCATTCTCCTTATGATCCCTAGCAGTTGCCCAAAATTGTTCAATCCAGGGCTCAATGATGTCTGGTTCCACTAAAAGCGCATAACTAATCGGCGACCCAGTGAGATAGTCAATAATATCATGAAAAACCACGTTAGCTTCAGTCTTGTCTAAATTTGCCACCATGTTGTGTTTGGAAACAATATTACGATTCGCCATTGATGATTATGTGATCACAATAAGAGATATAACGAATAATATAGGCGAAAGTGAGAGAAATATGGAAAAGATTCTAAAGTATCAATATGAGAGGGAAATTCGGAGAGTGGTTATTTATAGGTGGGATTTTTGAAAAATCACAGCCCGTAATAACTAAGTTACCGTTAGGGTAGTTTTCCCTTCAATATGACCGTTGGAACAGTACTTTGATAAGACAAACAGCACTTTCCACGTATGCAGTACTTTCCTTTGAAGTACTTTCCAAGCAGTACTTTCATAAACCAAAACTGCAGTACTTTCCCAATATCCTTAATAACAAACACTTCTAAAACATGAATATCCTCCCCTCAAACAATACATAGGACTATACTTACACTTAATAGTCCTTCCCTTAAATATAGCTCAGTAGTTAATCATGCCAATACTCACCACCAAGTGATTGAATCTTGAAACATCAAAACCTTTGGTGAGTAGATCTGCTACATTATCATCCGTGTGAACCTTGATCACATTAATGAGCCTATGCTCATAACAATCTTTGATAAAGTGATGCCTAATCTGAATATGCTTTGTCTTGGAATGATAAACTGGATTCTTCACAATGCAAATGGTACTCGCATTATCAATATTGATAGGAGTATTCTTGAAGTTGAATCCATAATCCAAGAGCTGATTCTGCATCCACAAAACTTGTCCACAACAGCTCGCAGCAGCCACATATTCTGCTTCAGTAGAGGATGTTGCTGCAATAGTCTGTTTCTTACATTGCCATGAGACTAATCTTCTTCCAAGATATTGGCATCCTCCAGTTGTTGATCTTCTATCATAATTATCACCTGCATAATCACTATCTGAAAAAGCCTCTAAGTGAAAAGGTGAATCCTTTGGATACCACAACCCCAACTTAGGTTGTTGTTTCAAATAACTAAAAATCCGTTTCACTGCATTCATATGAGAAACTTTTGGTGAGACTTGATATCTTGCACATAGACAAACAGCAAACATAATATCAGGCCTAGATGCAGTAAGATACATGATCGGTCCCAAACCGTCAAGTTATCTCACACAAGCTAGCCACTTGTGAATGGCTAACCGTAAGAAACTTAAAACAGTTCAGACACCAATGCAATGAAGATCAGGAGAGTATAGTGTTTCCCCAGGTCGTTAAGTCCCAACGAGCTGTGCGAGAATAGTCAAACGTGTAGTGATCGAAAGGATTTGAACGGAAAAGGATTGTGAGTGATTGATTATAACTAAAGAAAAAGTACATCAACTACAGGGGCTTAAATGAAAATTAAAGAAAATTAAAAAGATAAACTATATTAAATAAACGCTATCACTATTTGCAAAATGATGTTTTTGATTTTTCTTTTATAAAACTTAAATTAAAAACTACGTGACGTACAAAAGAAAATGTGAAACTGAAGCAATATTAATCCTAAAAATATAAAAATGATATTTTTACAAACCTAATGATAAGAGAAAATTTTTAGAAAAATAAAATTATTTTTAAAATTATTTATCTAATTATTATTAATTAAAAACTATTTTTAACTATTTAATTATACCCTAAAATACAAGAAAATATGAAATAAAGCTAGAAAAATGAAATTATGACTTAGAAAAATCTAAAATAACTAAAGAGAATTTTAAAAACTAATTTTGTATTTTTCTGATTATTTTTCTATTTTCTATGAATTAAAAACTATTTAAAACTAATTAAATTACTAAAAATTACAAATTAAACTATGAAAAATCTAGAAAAATATTTTTTTGACTTTTTATATTTATCTTAACCTAGGAAAAATGAAAACTTATTTTTTTAAAACTTTTCTGAATTAATTGTATTAAAAGCTATTTAAAAATGCCTAAAAACTGTTTTTAATGAAGAAAAATAGCAAACAGTGATGAAAAATTATGAAAATTTCAGGAAAAGTCTAAATTAATATTATGAATCTAAGAAAAATATGAAAACAGTGGCTTATGTGGTAGAATATGAAACTGCAGTTGCAAGTGCTTATAAATAAGCACTTGGTATAAGCCAAAGGTACCAAATGGGCACCAAACTGATACAGAAGCTATAATAAGTTGAAACTACTCAAATGCAACTAATTACAACTATCCTTAACCACTGAAATACAAAAGACACAGATTTGATGATTTGAACACTTAAGTACCAAAACAGATTTGATGTCTACTTTGTGGCTTAAAAATAAGCCACCCAATAAGCTGGAAGTTGAAAACAGAAGTTGGAACCTATACTATACCTGGTTAGCTACTTGTAAACCAAAGTTGAGCCCTGGACAAGCTCTTATGAGCTTGTGCCAAACTCTGCACAAAACCTGTGTAGACTCAGTGTATACTGAGTCAGTGCATAGGGCATTCTTGCCCTTTTTGACAAGCCATTTTGAGGCTTGTGGAAAATTACAAAAATTATGCAAAAATCATTTTAAGAAACTAGACCAACTTAAGTTTTTAAACCCAGAGTTTCAATGAATTTGACCCAGAAATGAGTCAATTAAAAATCACCCAAGTTGGGCTGAAAATGACTTTTTCATTTTTTGACTTTTGAGCAGTTTTGAGATTTTGACTTTTATGAGATTTAAAACCAATTTGTGGACTGATATTGATGTATTATGGTGAAATGAAACTAATGCAATCTATTTCTATGATATCTAAGCACAAATCAAGCTTTTGATTTTCAAAAACTCCAACAGACATGCAGTTAAGACAGTTGAAAGGAGATTTTGACTTTAAGCTTATTCAGAGGCAATATTAAGACAAATATGAATCAAGTGGTTCTATTTGAGACTGACTATGCATATGTCAAGTACAAGCCAAGGCTCAATCTCAATTATGATCACTGATCCAAACACAATTTTAAGACATTAATTTGCAATTGACATTACTTAAATGACTACCTGGTTGATGTTACTGCTGAAACTGAACAATTATGACCTAATGACATTTAAATGAACAAGTCTAAACTAAAACTAACAATAAATCAAGACAGATATAGATCATGCAAAGATACACTATTGATGAAAACAGGCAAAATACTCACAAGTGTTCCAGCTTATTAACCACTCATACCAGAACCATAACTAAACTAATTGAAGCTATTCCAACCCAAATCAATCTCTGCATCAACCAAATTCCAAAACCAAGTCCAATGGAGCTTCAGTTGACTTTTGTTGACCATGCACCAAAGTTGATTGAAACTGAGTGATAAGCTTACCTTAAGCTATAGATAGCTTAAATTAACTTATGTGAACTTAAAAATAAGCTACTAATGGTTTGGATATAAGAGTTTGAAAATGGATTTTCAAACAGTGAACATGAAAATTTGAATCTTAAGTGAAACCTTGAATTACACTTGAAAACAGATTATATTGATGAAATAACTTAATTTAAGTACAATAGAACAGAAGATTACATCTTTAAACTTAAATTAAGACATTAATATTAAAAACGACGTACGTATGAAAATAAAACTAACTACTGCCTTTTTCTCTTAATCACTTGCTTCCTTTTATACACCAACATGCTTCCACGTGTCCTCTGAGCAATTCCCACTCATAAAATCAACCATTGGATGACTTGAGTTGATATTGGCCATTGATTTGGTTTTGGCGGGAAAAGTGGTTTTTGGCAGTGGGGCTCTGTATTTTGCAACTGGGGGTGGTGGAGAGGTGTGATGATGAGGGGGGTGAGAGTTGGAAGAGATAAGGTGAGAGGATGAGGTGATGGGTGAGTTGCAGGGCAAGTGTTGCAGGCAAGTTGGGAGGAAGGAACACAGTGGATAAGGTGGGCGGGATAAGGGTGGTGTTTGACTGAGGATTTGACCAGGGGTCCAAAAAGGGGGGGTCACAGTGTTTTGACAGGGGGCTCAATTGGTTGGCAGGGTTCAAAGGAGACAAAGGGCCATGGTTTAAGGCTTAGTAATACAAGGACCATTTTGTAATTTCTCCAATCTTGAAGGACCATTTCTGCCAAAATTCCAAAGTTCTCACAAGGCTCACTTTTGGCAAGTTTCAATAGTACAAGTACCATTTTTGACATTTTCAAACTTTCAAAGGACTATTTGTGACAATTTTCAAAGTTCAGGGACCTAAGTTGTAAATTTGCAATTTTAAATCTCAAGGACCAATTTTGACAACTCATGAATCCCTAGGGACTTGAAATGATAATTTTCTTTATTTTGTTTTACCAGGGACTGTTTTTGACAACTTTTGAAACTTGGGGGACTAAAACTGCCAATTATGCAAACTTGATACGTTTTTCACCAGATTTTGATATTTTTGCATTTAAAACACATAAAACACTTATTTGTGATATTTTTATCATTTTGATGCATTTCTGAGTGTTTTCAGATGTTTTTGCAGTTTAAATGGTACAAAAATGATGAGTATTTAGACACTCATCAATACATAAGACATCCAATCATGGATCTGTACAACTTGACTTCAACAGGTTGTTCATCTTCATCCTTGCCCAATAAGTTGATAGATTTAATAGGTGTAGTCACTGGCTTCATAGTATCAAAGTTGAACTTCTTAAGTATGTCAGATACATACTTGTCTTGACTTATAAAGATCCCTTCCTTTGACTGCTTAACTTGAAGTCCCAAAAAGAATGTTAACTCACCCATTGAACTCATTTGAAATTCCTTCTGCATCAGCTGCTCAAACTCCTTAACCATGGACTGTTTAGTAGCTCCAAATATGATATCATCAACATACACTTGTACTAACATGATATCCTTCTTGTCTCTCTTGATAAACAAAGTCTTGTCACTAGCTCCCCTCCTGTAACCATGTTGCAATAAGAAAGTAAAGAGCCTCTCATACCAAGCTCTAGGAGCCTGATGAAAGCCATAAATAGCCTTAACCACCTTGTAGACTTTGTTTGGATGTGCAGAATCCTCAAAACCAGGAGGTTGTTTAACATAAACTTCCTCTGTAATAGTGCCATAGAGAAAGGCACTCTTGACGTCCATTTGATAAACTTGAAAGCCCATATAGGATGCAAAAGCCAGAAAAATCCGAATTGCTTCAATTCTTGCTACTGGAGCAAATACCTCATCATAATCTACTCATTCTTCTTGTATGTAGCCTTGAGCTACTAATCTTGCCTTGTTCTTAATAACATTCCCTCTTTCATCTCTTTTTGACTCTAAACACCCATCTTGTACCAATTACCTTCTTTCCATCAGGTTGATCACATAGTACCCAAACTTCTTGAAGTTTAAACTGAAGAAGTTCTTCTTGCATAGCTTCAACCCAACTCTCCTTAGATAATGCTTGAGCTATGTTCTTGGGTTCTTCTTGAGAGATAAAGCAAGTGAACAGGCATGTCTGATGATCCTTGTGATTCAATCTGTTCTTTTTATAAACAAAGCTAAGTAAAGCATTGTGAGGTGTAGAAAGACCTTTAGCTTTGTTTCTTGTAAGCACACCATGAGAAGAAGGTCCAATGATTTGACCAGTAGGATGATCTTTATGAACCTTTAATGTAGGTGTCTGTGGTACTTCATAAGCATCATCCAAGTTTGTATAATCAACACCTTCATTGGAATTTGTGAAAATACCTTCATCATCATACTCATAATTAGTATCTTCTAAACCAGGCATGGTAGGATCATCTAAATCATCCAACATACGGTTAATAGGTGCAGCAGTACTTTGATCGAAAGTACTGTCATCCAAAGTACTGTAAGTGAACTCTGCAGTCTTGTTCTTTTTCTTTGCTTCTTCATAAGCTATTCTTTGATCATCATTATAAGAATGTGCTAGTACATCTTGAAAAAGCATCTGATTGAGTTCCTCTTGAATAGCTTGATCCTCAGCAGATAGTGAGGATTTAGGTTTATCAGTACTTTGCTTTGGATCCACAGATTTGGGTTCTTCATCAGGAACAACATCAGGTCTAATATGAACTCCATGAACAACATATTGTAAATCTTCTCCAGTGTGCACAGGTTGATTTTCTTCTCTAACAGGTACATAATTCATTGAAGGAGTCAAAACTTCAAGATCAAACATCCAATCAGGACCTTTACCCTGCTCGTTTGCTTGATCTTCTAAAAACTCAACATGAAGACAATCTTGAACCTTCTTAGTGACTCTGTTGTACACTCTAAAGCCCTTACTGTTGGTACAATAACCCAATAAATATCCTTCTTCTGACTTGCCATCAAACTTACCCAGATTATCAATTTTATTTAAAATAGTAAGAGGGCATCCAAAAGGATTCATAAATCGAATGTTGGGTTTGTTGCCCATCAGCAACTCATAAGGTGTCTTCATCTGTGGTTTAGTAACTGATACTCTGTTAAGTACATAGCAAGCAGTACTTACAGCTTCAGCCCAGAATTGAGTAGGTAGTTGTGAATCTGCTAGCATTGTTCTGGCTGCTTCAATCAAAGTCCTATTCTTTCTCTCTGCAACACCATTCTGCTGTGGTGTTCTTGCAATACTGAACTCCCTCTTGATTCCTTTGTTTGCACAAAATTCATCCATAAGCTTGTTCTTGAATTCATTTCCATTATCACATCTAATACCTCTAACTTTGAGTCTCAATTTGTTTTCAAGTGCTATTATGAGAGTCTGAATAGCATCAAAAGTATCATCTTTAAATCCCAAGAAAAATACCCAACTGAATCTACTGCAATCATTTGTCGCAACTAAGCAGTACTTTTTCTTGTTTAAACTTGCCACAGATACAGGTCCAAGCAAATCCATGTGTAACAGCTCCAAAGGATCTCTAATAGTCCTCTCCTCAAGCTTCTTGCATGAAGCTTTGTGTTGTTTACCCTTATTGCACGCCAAACAGGAGTGATCATTCTTGTAAGTCTTTGTAGGTAAACTTCTAACTAAATTGCCTTTGACCAGTTTGTTGATATTCTTGAAATTTACATGGCCCAATCTTCTATGCCACTGATGTGCTTCTTCAGATGTTGCTTTTGCCACCAAACATGTGGCTCTCCCATAAGAGTGAAGACTCTTCATATCTAAACTGTACACATCATTGGTTCTTGGTACTCTAAGGACTACTAAGTTATCTTCAGCAGGCTTACATTCAGGGGCCAAGATAAGACATTATGTGTCTGTGAATAACACATGATGCTTTTTATCACAGATTTGAGATACTGACAATAAGTTGAACTTGAGCTCCTTCACATGTCTAACATTCTCAAAATCTATACGCCCTGCTTTGATGGTTCCTTTACCAGTAATTCTTCCTCCATTGGGAGCATTCCCAAATCCAACTCTTCCTCCACTAATGGATCTAAAATCTGACAGAATCTCCTTGTCTCCTGTCATGCTTCCAGAGCAACCAATATCCACTATCAGATGATCTTTAAGCTCCTCTTCTGGGTTGCCCTGCACAACGATTTAGAGAGTTAGTTTCTTTTAGGAACCCAAGCCATTACTGACTTGTGTTCCCCTTGTAGAGTTACAAACTCAAATTCTTTGAGTATGTAATTCCCATTATTTTTTAAGACATGATCCAGAATTATCTTTTGATTTTTAGCATGTGGATTTTCAAAACTTTCTGGATTTTCAACAGAACTCTCTTTTGCAATTTCATTCTCTTTTTCCTGTATCACAAAAACATCTGAGTCACTTTTTGTTGAAAGTACTGTTTGTCCCTCAGCAGTACTTTCTCTTTTAACCCATTCAGTTTTAACACTTGGTTCCTGTGATCTAGATACCCTATGTGAATTGTAATACCTTCTAGGTTGATAGTAATTAGATCTCCTAGGGTTCCTATTCCAAGAACTGTTAGCAGTTCCTTGGTTTAATGGAGAAATACTTTGTGAATGTACTGCATGTGAAGGTACTGGTGATTTGGAAAAAGGTCTTCTCTGGTGCGGGTACCTATGGTCTGGTGAGAAATTGCTGTGATTGACCCTATTTGTATTATTCCATACTGGTTTGTTCTCTCTAGGTTTCTGGTTGGCAGACTTGTTCTTTGGAAATTTTCTAAGGTATTCTGAGTGACGTTCACAATCCTTGATTAAATGAGTAGGACTACAATACCCAAAACACAGTTTTTGACCCATACTTCCAAAGTGACTTCTTCTATGTCTATGACCAAAACTGTTGTGCCTTCTAGGTGAATGATTAAACTTGTTTTGACCAAAGTTATCCCAAAAAAGTTTAGCAGTACTGTTTTGAAAAGTTTTTCCTGAAGGTACTGCTTGTGGAGCAGTACTTTGATTTGAAGGTACTGCTTGACTTTGAAAATTGTTTTCAACAGTTTCTTTTGGCGTTTCAGACCTAGATTGGCCAATAAGATTTTTCCTAAACTCTAGACTGTCTACACCAAAACGAGAAATATCAGGCCTAGGAGGTTGATGAATTCCAGTGGGATGGGGAACAGCATGATAACCAGTGTCTTTCTTAAACTCAGGAGGTGTTTCACTAACTGAATCTTCATTACTATATGTGTCTACATAATTAATGAGTTCATCATCACTAGTAGTTATATCTTTTGGGTCATCCTGATCACTAGATGTGTTTTCTTCTATGTTAGCAAAGTCCATACCAAAACCTAAGCCAGTTCTAATGTAAGCTCTTCTCTGTTTTTGAACATAAGCAACATGTGACAAGCCAGATTCTTTCCAGGCATCAAATTTTGCTAACAAATCATCTCTCTCCTTAGTTAGTTTCTCAATTTCAGAAATCTTACAGTTTAGTTTCCATTCACTTAGTTTTAACTGGTAATCCTGTTGTTCATACTTTTCAGCCCAAGCCATTTCATTATTTTCATGTGTTAAGATTTTGGCTTCCATTGATTCTAAGGTTATTTGATAACCAGCTACCTGAGACCTAGCCCTAACACAATTATCTCTTTTAATTACATAACTGCCAAGTAATTTTTGATAAAAATCATGACAATTTGAGCATACCTCAGAGATAGGGGGTGAACTTGGTGAAGTAGCCACCATTGCAAGTAGAACAGGATCATCTTCACTCTCCATGCTCCAATCAAATCCTCTAAAACCATCTCCGAATTCCAAAGCAGCATGATCAGATTCCTCATCAAAGGCAGTGCTCCAGTCCAATTCTTCTACTGAATCTTCAACTGCTTCTTCCACGGCGACCATACAATAGGTTAGTGGTTCATCATCAAACTCAGCACTCCAGTCAACCTCTGATAAGCTTTCTTGAGCAACCAAGGCTTTTGTTTCAGTAATAGGAATTTCTTTGAGCTCCAACTTTGGTTTCTCAGTCATCCTGTTTGCTTGATACTTAGCAAACCTGCACTCCCTTGCAAAGTTTCTAGTCTTTTGACAATTGAAGCATTCAATTTTGGATTTGTCAAAACTGATTCCCTGTTTGAGTTTGAAGTCAATGTTCTTTCCTGTTTTCTTCATATACTTCTTGATCCTTGCAGTGATCATTGCTACTTGCCACCTGATATCAATTTCCTCTAAAGCATCCTCTTCAATCTGTGAGAGATCTTCTTCACAAGTGACAGGTAAAGAAGCTTGTTGTGCAAAGAAAGAGCACACAACTTTATCTGAGTGCATGGTAGTATTTGGTGGGGCTTGCTGAGAATAGGTGGGAGAAGTATAAGAAACAGTACTTTGAGCCACAGTACTTTGAGTTGGAGAAGCAGTACTTTTGGTGGAAGTACTGCCCCTCTTTTCAGATGACAAAAAGGCAATATTGTGAGACTTTGAACCTGTTTGGCCATTCATCTCATGCTCATACACCTTCAGATGATTGTAGAGATCATCAAAGTCCATGACATCCAAACCAGGTTGTCCTCTGATCATAGTAGCAATCACATGCCATGTGGATGGCAAACTCCTTAAGAACTTCAGATTGGCATCTTCAACATATACCTCTACCTTGTATAACTCCAACATGTTGAGGAGATTTCGAAATCTATCATATGCAGCATCAAGACCCTCTCTTTCACCAACAGTGAAGGTTTCAAACTGTTGCTTCAACAGATTACGGTGCATCTTCTTAGAAGCTTCATTCCCTCCAAATCTTGTCTTGAGAGCAGCCCAGAGCTGCTTTGCATCTTTAGCATCATGAAACTTCAGTAGATGTCCATCAGGTATAGCAGATAAGAGTATGCTAAGAGCCTTCTCTTGATTCCTTATGGCAGCTGCTGGTAAGACTGGTTTGGGTGGTTTAGGTTGTCCAGGAATCTCCACAGGATCTGCAGCTACTTCATTACCATTGACGATTACATTCCATAGTGCATGGTCTGTAATGGCAATGTACTGCCTCACCTTCATACACCATAGGTCGTATTCTCCCTTCTTGATGATTGGAATTCTGAGTGAGGTGATTGATGGTGGTGGAACAACTTCAATCGACATCTTTAGGTTTTGTTGTAGTAGGGTTTTAGGTTTTCTTCTTAGTCAGAGTTTCCACACAAGCTCTGATACCACTTGTTGGATCGATGTACTCTAACCAAACTAACTTAAATAGCTTGTTAAGGTTTAATAACCTCAGATAAATCCTAAGTTATTAACAATGAAACACTGAGCAAACTTTGTAAAGTGTGCGGAATTTACTCAACAAAGCTAAGAAGAATATAACTTTAACTATGAACGATTTTATTAATAACTCTAACTCTGCTTATTGCAGATCTTTAACAACTCTAATAATATCGAACTTCTCTAAAACTCTAATAATGTCGCGTACATCTAATGCCAATCTAGGGGTCCTTTTATAGGCTCAAGGATAAACCTAGTCGGTTTACAAATTGTATCCTTGTACGACAAGTAATCTAATAAAGAATATTCTAGAATTACAAGACTTTTCATAAACGAATACAACAGCTCTTTTAGCCTTGTAGTACTTTGACTTTGACAGCAGTACTTTGACTTTCTTTTTAGCAACACTTTGCCTTTTCCAGTACTTTGTTAATCTTCAGCACTTTCATATCCCAACAAAGAGTTAATGAGGTTGGTGGGTAGTTTTGTTAGAAAATACTTTAAACTTTTGATAGTTTTAGTCCCTCCACCTTTTCCATTTTTATCCAATGCCTTTTACTTCCATTTTGGTTACCAAACGAGTGATATTTGGAAAGAAATTTGACGACACTCCCCCTTGACTAAAGAAATAATGAAAGTTTATAAATTTTAGTCCGAGGAGTGTCAGTAAACCAGAAATGTGACCACCATTATTAAAGAAACAACCGGGATAACGTAACATGCAAGTACAAAGTTTTATGAAACTGAAAAGTATTTGTTTTCTCCCCATCAACACTTGATCGAAAAAATACTGAATTTTGAAAGATTAGAGTGTTGACGAAAGAGATGTACTTGCCATGTATAAAGAGATATAGATAGAAGAATATTTTTGTTGTTTTATCAGGTTTTATATTTTTGTATTTTGTTTTTGAAAAAATATTTACAAAAGAGATTTTGGTGTTTGACTAGTTTTTAAGACTGTTTTAAGAGTTCATTCAGTTCCTCTTGAGTCAAACACCGCATACCAATCCGGTAGACCAACTCATTAAACCTAGCAGGAGCTAAGGCTTTGGTGAGAAGATCTGCCAATTGGTATTCTGTACCCATGAAGTATAATTCAACTGTACCCTGTTCCACGTGGTCCTTGATGAAATGATGTCGAAGATCGATGTGCTTTGATTTTGAGTGTTGAACTGAGTTGCACGAGATCGCAATAGCACTCCGATTGTCGCAGTACATCGGGATTCTGTCAAATACATAACCATAGTCTTTGAGTTGTGTTCTCATCCAAATGACTTGAGCACAACACGCCGACATGGCTACATGTTCTGCTTCTATTGAGGACAGTGATGTACAATGCTGCTTCTTTGATTGCCAGGACACCAGTTTATCACCAAGAAATTGTAGTGCTCCTGAAGTACTTTTCCGTGAATTTAAACATCCTGCGTGATCAGCATCTTAAAAAGCGATTAGTTCAAAACCAGAATCCTTCGGATACCAGATCCCCAAGTTAATGGTTCCCTTTATGTATCGGAAGATTCTTTTAGCCTCAGAGAGGTGATTTTCAGTTGGTCTCGACTGATAACGGGAGCAGAGATAAATGGCAAAGACAATATCAGGTCTTCTAGCTGTTAGATACATGAGAGACCCAATAATACTTCGGTATTTGGTAGGGTCCACCAATTTCCCATGTAAATCAGCGTCTAGCTTCTTGGTAGTAGCCATTGGTGTGGCATAGGTGTCACAGTTTTGCATTCCAAATTTGTTTAACAATTCAAGATCATATTTGGACTGACTCAAGAAAATACCACGGGGTGATTGATGAACTTGCAGTCCTAGAAAGAACGTAAGTTCACCCATCATGGACATTTCAAAATGTTTCTTCATTAGTTTAGCAAAGGCGATTGAGTACTTTTTATGTGTTGACCCAAAAATGATGTCATCCACGTAAATTTGAACAATTAAGATATGTTCCCCTTGATATTGTATAAAAAGAGTTGGGTCGACCGAACCTTTGGTAAAATGATTGGCAATGAGG
>BPTQ01000001.1:121316996-121330037 GCA_019973895.1 Chrysanthemum seticuspe | reverse complement strand
CCCATGTCTTATGGTTAACCGTCTAGAAGAGTGGTTTCGGAATCGAGGACGATACCAACTCATTAAACCTAGCAGGAGCTAAGGCTTTGGTGAGAAGATCTGCCAATTGGTATTCTGTACCCACGAAGTATAATTCAACTGTACCCTGTTCCACGTGGTCCTTGATGAAATGATATCGAAGATCGATGTGCTTTGATTTTGAGTGTTGAACTGAGTTGCACGATATCACAATAGCACTCCGATTGTCGCAGTACATCAGGATTATGTCAAATACGTAACCATAGTCTTTGAGTTGTGTTCTCATCCAAATGACTTGAGCACAACACGCCGACATGGCTACATATTCTGCTTCTGTTGAGGACAGCGATGTACAATCCTGCTTCTTCGATTGCCATGACACCAGTTTATCACCAAGAAATTGTAGTGCTCCTGAGGTACTTTTTCGTGAATTTAAGCATCCTGCGTGGTCAGCGTCTGAAAAAGTGATTAGTTCAAAACCAGAATCCTTCAGATACCAGATCCCCAAATTAATGGTTCCCTTGATGTATCAGAGGATTCTTTTAGCCTCAGAGAGGTGGGTTTCAGTTGGTCTCGACTGATAACGGGAGCAAAGATATACGGCAAAGACAATGTCAGGCCTGCTGGCTGTTAGATACATGAGAGACCCAATAATACTTCGGTATATGGTAGGGTCCACCAATTTCCCATGTAAATCAGCGTCTAGCTTCTTGGTAGTAGCCATTGGTGTGGCATAGGTGTCACAGTTTAGCATTCCAAATTTGTTTAACAATTCAAGGACATATTTGGACTGACTCAAGAAAATACCACGGGGTGATTGATGAACTTGCAGTCCTAGAAAGAACGTAAGTTCACCCATCATGGACATTTCAAAATGTTTCTTCATTAGTTTAGCAAAAGCGATTGAGTACTTTTTATGTGTTGACCCAAAAATGATGTCATCCACGTAAATTTGAACAATTAAGATATGTTCCCCGTGATATTGTATGAAAAGAGTTGGGTCGACCGAACCTTTGGTAAAATGATTGGCAATGAGGAAAGATGATAGCTTATCGTACCACGCCCGAGGAGCTTGTTTGAGACCATACCGAGCTTTGTTCAGTTTGTAGACATGGTTCAGAAACTCGGGATCAACGAATCCTTCTGGTTGGCTGACATAAACCGTTTCTTTAAGTTGCCCATTCAGAAAAGCAGTTTTGACGTCCATCTGAAAGACCGTTATATTCAAATGAGCCGCGAACGCGAGAATATCTGAACACGTCAAGATGAGCAACCGAAGCAAATGATTCTTCAAAGTCCCTCTTCCTGTTGATAACCCTTAGCCACCAGTCGTGACTTGTTTCTGATTACATTCCCTTCAGCATCTAATTTGTTCTTCCAAATCCATTTGAGACCAATGACGTAAACCCCTGTTGGTCTTTCAACCAGTTCCCATACTTCAAGACGTTTGAATTGGTTGAGTTCTTCTTGCATGGATTCAATCCAGGTGTCCTTTGTCATTGCATCTTTAATGTTTTTAGGCTCAGATTGGCAGACAGTGAGTGCATAAATACAATGTTCACCATCTGTGTGAAGACGTTGTCTCGTAACGACTGGTTGATTCGGGTTGCCAATAATATTATCAAGAGGATGGTCTTTTGTCCATCGATGTGTAGAGGGTTGATGTTGGTATACATTGTGCAGATTCTGAGGATTCAAATGGCTTGTAGACGATTCCGCGACATCAGGTGCAGTAGTTTCATTAGCAAACGGGTTAAAGAACGCATTTGGATCAAAATCTGCAGGTGGGGGTACTTCATTAAGAACATCATCAGCCGGTTCATCATTGTTGGAAGCGGTTTGTTCAACTGTTGTGGTGGAGTCAACTGGTGGTGCTTCTTCAACAGTAGTTGTTGTAGCAGGTGTATCAGGTATAAGAGTAGTATCAGGTTGAGCAGCGGAACATTGCGGATACACCTGGAGCACATTCATCAATATCGTCACTGAACAGCGGAGCAAGTATCCTTTCCATTTGTTGACGAGTAAGCTGGGGGCTTGTATCAGCTGATGATGGGGTTTGAGGGAAGTTTAAGCGGTTGTGACCGGGTTCCAAACTGTTATGCTCAGTAGCCATTTCTGTAAGCTCATCAAAATTTGCATGAATCATTTCCATAACCTCCTTTGTACTGACGATTCCAGATCCGGAAACCTTTTGAGTTCTCACAGTATCCAATAAATACTCCAATGTCAGCTTTGGCTTTGAGCTTTCCAAAGTCAGCACGATCATTATTTGGGTAGCAAAGAGATCCAAATACATGAAAGTGTTTGAGATTCGGTTTTCTGTTGTGGATAAGCTCGAAAGGTGTTTTGTTGTGGCGTTTTGTAATCATTGAACTGGTTTTGAGTGTAGCATGCAGTCGATACAGCTTCTGCCCACAAGTAATCTGGAAGTTTAGCATTAATTAACATTGTTCTTGCAGCTTCCACTAACGTTCGGTTTCGTCTTTCAACAACCCCGTTTTGTTCTGGTGTAGGTGCAATAGATATTTGATGCTCTATTCCCACTTTCTCATAATATTCTCGAAGAGTTTGGTTAACAAATTCAGTTCCTTTGTCTGTTCTGATTTGGCGGACGGTGTTTCGGAGCTGAACTTGAATTTTCGTGAGAAAGGTGATGATCATCTATGGAGCTTGATCTTTGCTTCGAAGAAAGTAGACCCAAGTCCATCGTGAGTAGTCATCAACAATTACAAGGATGTAGCGTTTGCCATTTATCGTTTGCACGCGCATCGGGCCACACAAATCCATGTGAAGAAGATGAAGCACATGCTGAGAGCTGTGTTCCACCTTTGAAGGAAAATGAGCACGAGTGCTTTTCCCTTGTTTACAAGCTGAGCAAAGGTGATCTTTAGAATACCGGAATCTCGGGAGACCTTCAACTAGTTTGTGTCGAGCAAGGTTGGTGATGGTTTGAAAGTTTAGATGTGAGAGACGACGATGCCATAGCCAGGATTTTGTTGATGTTGCCTTTGAAAGTAGACAGATGGGAGATGAAGCAACCAGGTCTTGCATTGAGATTGTGTACAGACTAGAATTGCGAGAGCCAGACATAAGATCGTTTCCTTGTAGATCATGAATGAAACAAGTTTTCTCCCTGAAAGCAACCTCCAAATCTCCATCACAGAATTGACCGACTGAAAATAGATTGTGACCGAGGCCTTCCACATAATAAGCCCTGCTAATTTCGATGTTGCCATTGATATAATCTTCGTAGCCCATGATAGCTGCGAAGTGATCATTCCCGAATCTGATAGTGCCAATGAACTTTGCAATAAAGTTTGATAACAGTTTAAGATTGCATGTCATGTGTCGGGAACATCCGCTATCAACAATCCAAAGGATGATCTGTATCACCTGTATTACACACAGACGACACAGATGGAATAGAAGTAGATGCGGAACCCGAAAAGTTAGAGGGTTCTGAAGCAGTTATAGGAGAAATACACACATCAATTATTTTAGGCATCCATTTAAATCCTAGTGTGTTATATACCCATTTCTGCCATCTCCAACTAGTATTTGCTTTGGTCTTAGTGAATGCACTAGGTGGTACTACATTCCTAGGAGGTGAAACTGGAGCTACAGGGATATCAATGTGTTTCTTAGAATCTAAAGACGGCGGTTTACCAAGCACAGACTTAGACGTATTAGTGGGCCTAGAGGTATTCCGATTCTTAGGATTCCGTAAATGAGAGATGAGAGATTTAGCAACACATTTGTCATGACAATCAGAATTCATACTTTTACGACAAATAACACAAGATGCATCAGACTGAATATCAAAAGTACTTAAAGGTTTAGCATTTGTTACATCACTTTTTCTATTACATTTGTCAGACGCAATATCTAAAGTAGGGAGTCTTATTCATAGTCCTAGGGTGTTCTTCTACTTCAGCATTCCTTATTGATCTTTTCTTAGGTCGCAACTTCCTATTCTTCTTTGTATTGCTCCTAGGCTGCGAAGTGCGGACATTAGGAAAAGAGGCAATTATTCCTGTTTTAGTAGAGGGAAGCACATTAGTAACTTGTGTTTTGTCAGTAGGCACTCTGTGTTCACGATTACTAAGTGTTACTGGAGCAATTCTCTTAATGATGGTAGGCGGAAGTTGTTCATACTATCCTAACATTTCTCTTAACTTAAAGATAGTGTGATTCAAATCTTGATTTTCAGAATGAATATTTCCAGCAAAATTCAAAACTTCTTTTGTGTGTGCAAGATAATGATCAAGTTCGTTTGATGCTTCATCACGAGTCTTATTGAGTAAATCAAATATGACACCATATTCCTATTTAACTTTTGCAATTTCGTGTTCATATTTTGAGATTTGACTTTTCAAAGACGCGTTTTGATCATCCAGTTGCTCAAATTTTGGATTAAACGTTTTGGACTGCAACTGGTTGATTTTGTTTTGCAAAGCAAGTTCACAATTTTGACAATCTTTTTGACACCATTGAAGACGAAGTTTTGCATTTGAAAGCTAATTTAACAATCGTTCATTTTCAGCTTTTAAAGACTCGATCTGATGCACATTATCAGAATTCTCAACAATTACAACAGAATCAACAGTATCAGCAGAGATATAATCAGATGCATATGGCAAAGAATGCAATAACACAACATTATAGACATTAGCATAGATAACATCTTCCAGGAGTCGATCAACATCTTTTTGTAACATTTTCTTTTTATGTTTAGTATTAGAAATAGATGTTTCTGTTTTCTCGAAAACGACTTTCATGAATCCAAGTTCCTTATGAAATTCCCTTTCCCAATACAATGCACAATTTTTCAAATTTTTAACATGGGGTAAAAGTCTTTTCTGGAAAATATCTCTTTGTTCTCGTGCAAGAGGCGATTGAAAATGTTCAACTTTTATTTTAGAATGATATTCAATCTCATGTTCTAAAAGTTTGAGGTCAGACGTGAAAAGGTCAAAATATCTAAGTATATGACGATTTTCAGGTTTTGAATTGACTTCACTGATGGAAGGTAAAAGACCATAAATTTGTGAATAGTTTGGTTTGAGAGTAACATTAGAAGACTCAGACGTTTTTGTGATAATCCTTGGTGTGTTAGAAGAATCCTTTGGTGGGACGAAAGTGACCGCTTGTGAATAAGTAAAAGGTTTGTTGTAAACAACTTTTTCTAATTTTGATCGACTCTCGTCTTCTGCATCTAATTCTTCTTGACGATGATATTCAACAACACTCATAATAGAATCATCAATTTTATATTCTGCACTAGAAACTTCAGGATTTGGTTTGAATGCTTTGGTTGAAAGCTTAGGTTCGCAATCAGCAAGATTCGGTCCATATCCATCTGGATTGGGTTTTAAAGTAAACTTTTGAATAGTTGTGATTGACTCACCATGCTTGTAAACAACATTTCGAAACTCTTTGATTTTGTTTTGTAAGCCGACAATTTCTTCAAGATGGCCATCTATTCGTTTCGTTGAATGCTTTTTGTATGCAGAGAACTGTTTTTGACAAGTTAACAACTCAGCCTTGGCTTTTTGAGTTTCCAAAGTAAGAGTGTTAATTTGTTGTTTATGTTCATGTTTCAGTTGTTCTATTTTAGACAACAAAGCATTCTTCAAAGCGGCTAGATCACGCATATGTCGTTCTAAATATTGTTCGTTTTGATGAGATTTAGCAAAGGCGACTTCAAACCCTTTTTCACGGTTTTCTTGAGTTTTGAAAAAATTGAGTTGCCGTTGTAAACATTCAAGATCCCTGGTTAACAGTGCATTTTTACTTTTTAATTGCTGATTTAATTCACGACATTCTTCCATTCGGGATTGTTGGTCTTTAAGTAACAGATCAACATCTGGACTAGGCAAAAGTTCGGCGTGTTCAACGTGAGTCACAACATGATCATTATTCAGATCTTCAAGTATAACTACGGAGTCAATTTGATTATCAAAGGAAACCATAAGGTCATCTTGATCATCAAATGTAACTACGGGGTCTAGTTGAGAATCGTCGGAATGAGATGTGGATGACTCATTTTGAACATTCTGAGCCTTGCCGGATTCAGATGTTGGCGGAGATATTAGATCAGAGATAAATATGGTTTGTTCGGGTACCTGAGACAAGCCATCAGTGTCATACACTGGGCCTGTGTCACTCATGTGTAGCTCATGCATATTAGCCATCAACATAACTGCTGAATTGGTCTGCAAATCCTCCATATCATCATCTGAGTCAGCATCTCCCATAAAGCTCTGTTCTTTGTCTGTGAGAGTTACACTAGCTTCATCCTTAACAGCCAAAAGTAAAGCCTCCTTATGTTAAGCACTGCCCCTAGTCCTCGGCTTTGGGCATGCATTAGCCAGGTGTCCCTTCTCATTACAGTTGTAGCATCGAAGACCATTCAACCCATTTTGAGCATTTCCTTGGTCAACCACTTGAGCTCTGTTGTTGTTCCTACCCATAGCATTAAACCCTTAACCACCGCCCATCTGACGACCATAACCACGATTCTAAACTTCAACTCGTCCATTGTTCACAACAGCCTGATTCCTTGTGTTTGATGAGGAACGAATGCGATTGTTGGATTTGTTTGTATAACGACCAAAAGCTTTAGCAATCATAACAAACCCTTGTTGCAATGCATCGAATGGATCGGAGTCCTCATTAGCTTCACTGATATATGCTTGATCATTGCTGTTGTTGTATAGAACCAATTGAGTTTGTTGAGATTGTTGCTGTGATGGATCATATGGTGTGATTGGGGCAGTTGGTTGAGTTGCTGGTTGAGGAGGATAACTAGTTTGAGCCCACAAAGCAAGTTGTTGATTATCCGGAAGTGAAGGTGAAACAGTTTGAGCATGGAGAATCCTTTCCTTATCAACTTCTTTTTGATGCAGCTTCAAATAGTCGTACAACAATCCGTATGTAGCATGATGCATATTCTTCGCTTGATGAAGGAAAATGACATACTTCTCCCATTCAGGACCAAGACTACTCAGGAAATTAGTATTAACTGCAATTCTTGGCATGTTAATGTTGTGTTTATCCAAATCATTTATGATGTCTGAAAATCGATGATGATAAGACTCTAGTGTCTCTCCAGGTTCAATCATGAAGTGTTCATAAGCCAAGTAAATTTTGGGTTCCATATCCTCCTTATTGAGTGCAATGCCTTCCATGAGAAGATGAATATGTTCCCACATTGCTTTTGCAGTCTTTTGAGCATCAACACTGCGAAGAATTGGGTTTGGTAATCCTAAAAGGATATATTGCATTGCAAGCTCATCAGCTTCATAGTGTAGAAGTTCATCTCCAGACAGTTGAGCAACAGTTGCAATGTTGGTTTGATCATCTCTTGGTAGAACGACATTAGGATCTCCGGGTGTAACAATATTAGGCATCTGAAATGGACCTTCCAAGATAACCTTCTTTAAGAACTTTCCATGTGGCTTCTTCAGATCACAAAACCTAAAGAACCTAATCACCCATTGATCGTAGTTTCCTTGAGTGAGCATTGGAGGTCTATCAAGTGATCCAGCCTCATGAATTGATTGTTGGCTGCTTAAAGCTTCACACATTTTTGCAAACCAAGTCGGTTCCTTCATAGTGTTCCTTGATGGATGTTAATTGAAATCGTTTGTGTAGGGTTGTACTTGAAGACTTGGTGGTGGTTGAACCTGTTGGAATCACTCCTAAACACTAATCAAGTGTTAGTAATTAATATGTAATAGTTAGCTTATTTATGGCCTTTATGTTTGTTTTAGCCTTAAGCTTATGTAGAAGGCCCATGAGCTTAGGCCCAAGTCCAATAAGGAATAGGGAAGGAGAGGGAGTGTTGCCCTAGCTCCTTGCCTATAAATACTATGTAATAACCCTCACTTGAGGGTTGGTTGTTCATTTTATTCATTCACTCATTCTCTTTGCTTAAACCGTATTACTATACGTGAGTGTGTGTGTGTGTGTTTAGCTTGTTCAATCGCCTTATCTCTTTCTCTAAAGCTTGTGTTTGTAAAACTAGTGACCTATCAGTGGTATCAATCGCCTACTAGTTGGGTGAATCGTGTTTGTTTTTGAAGTGGGTTTCGGACCTACGCCTAAAACACACCTTGATACTTTGGTTCGCTTAAAAACATATTTTTTACACTTTTGAATCCAAGATTCTTGTCCTTTCAATGTCTTAAGGTGTTAAAATAAGTATTTTTGGCAAAACGTTTCAAACTTTATGCGTGGATAGTTGTTTTTGATCGAGTTTTTGAACGTGGGTATAATCCTACTCGTAACTGTTTTAGCGACTTTGGTTCATCAAGTTTCACACTTTTGTGTATTTTGGTGTTATTGAAGCTCTTTTATCACACAAAAACTGGTTTAGAAACACTTATGGACGAAATCAAAATTTTGAGTAAAACTACGCGTAGTTAAACCCTAAAATTACGCGTAAGTTTCTCCTTGGTTTGATCTTCATTTTCGTGGTTTATTCCGTGTTTTCTTACTTGGATAAGTCTGAAAATACGTCGACTTTGGATATCTCTTGCACTGTGATAGTGTGAAAGATCATTTGGGCAAAAACCCTAAAATTACGCATAAGCATAAGCTTACGCGTAGAAATCCTACGCCTAAGATTTTCCTTACGCCTAAGCCTAGTCTGACGCTTAAGAAAATCCTACGCCTAACTTTCTACGCCTAACTTTTGTTTACGCATAACTTTAGTGCTTTTCCCACTTACGCGTAAGCTAAATCCTACGCGTAACTCCTTATTGTTACGCGTAACTTTGGTGTTTCTACGCATAAGTGCTACTTGGTTCTTGTCTTTTCTACGCCTAAGGACACTTCATCTACAAAGGTTCATTCGACTACAAAGATCCATTTTTACCAACACAAGTTTTCAACATGTCTCAACCTCCATACTCTAACTATTTCCCTTAACTTATCCTCAACGTCAACAACAACAACAATTAACTCCTCAACATCAACAATGGAATCAACAACAAGCAATCTATCAACAACAATTTAATCAACAACAAACTCCATAACTTGGTGCAATTCCACAACCTCAAATGGTTCAACCACCACCCAGTCTTCAAGTTCAACCCTACACAACTAAATTCAACCAACATCCGTCAAGGAGAACTATGAAGGAGCCCTCTTGGTTTGCAAAGATGTGTGAAGCTTTAAGCAGCCAACAATCAATACATGAAGCTGGATCACTTGATAGACCTCCAATGCTCACTCCAGGAAATTATGATCAATGGGTGATAAGGTTCTTTAGGTTTTGTGATCTAAAGAAGCCACATGGAAAGTTCTTAAAGAAGGTTATCTTGGAAGGTCCATTTCAGATGCCTAATGTTGTTGTACCCGGAGATCCGAATGCTAATCCACCAAGAGATGAACAAACCAACATTGCTACTGTTGCAGACTTGAATCCTACAGAACTTCTACACTATGAAGCAGATGAACTTGCAATGGAATATATCCTATTAGGATTACCAAACCCAATTCTTCGTAGTGTTGATGCTCAAAAGACTGCACAAAAGATGTGGGCACATATTCGTCTACTTATGGAGGGATCTGTACTCAATCAAGAGTATTTGGAATCCAAAATCTACTTGGCTTATGAACACTTCATGATTGAACCTGGAGAGACACTAGAGTCTTATCATCATCGTTTTTCAGACATCATCAATGATTTGGATAAACACAACATCATCATGCCAAGAATTGCAGTGAATACTAAGTTCCTGAGTAGTCTTGGTCCTGAATGGGAGAAGTATGTCATGTTTCTCCGTCAAGCGAAGAATATGCATCAATCTACCTATGGGTTGTTGTACGATTACTTGAAGCCTCATGAAAAGGAAGTTGATCGTGAAAGGATTCTCCGTGCTCAAATTGCTCCACCGACACATACGGAAAATCAACAACTTGCCTTATATGCTCAACAGAATTATCCTCCTCAATCAGCAACTCAACCAACTGCTTCAAACCCACCACATGATCCTTCACAGCAACAAAATCAATTGGTTCCATATAACAACAACAATGCTCAAGCAACTATCACTGAAGCTAATGAGGATATCGATCCGTTCGAAGCACTGCAACAAGGATTTGTTATGATTGCTAATGCTTTTGGCCGTTATACCAACAGATCCAACAATAGCATTCGTTCCTCATCAAACACAAGAAATCAAGCTGTTGTGAACAATGGACGTGTTGAAGTTCAGAATCGTGGTTATGGTCGTCAGATGAGCGGTGGTCAAGGGTTTAATGCTGCGGGTAGGAATAACAACAGAGCTCCAGTGGTGGAACAAGGAAATGCTCAGAATGGGTTAAATGGTCTTCGATGCTACAACTACAATGAGAAGGGACACCTGGCTAATGCATGCCCAAAGCCAAGGACTAGGGGCAGTGCTTATCACAAAGAGGCTCTTCTTTTGGCTCTTAAGGATGAAGTTGGTGGAACTCTCACAGACAAAGAACAGAGCTTTATGGCAGATGCAGACTCAAATGATGATATGGAGGACTTGCAGACCAATTCAGCAGTTATGTTGATGGCTAATATGCAAGAGTTACACATGAGTGAAACAGGCCCAATGTATGACACTGATGGCTTGTCTCAGGTACCCGAACAAACCATGTTTATCTCTGAACTAATATCTCCGCCAATATCTGAATCCGGCATGGCTCAGAATGTTCAAAATGAGTCTTCTACATCACATTCCGATGATTTTCAAATAGACCCCGTAGTTACATTTGACGATCAAGATGACCTTATGGTTTCCCTTGATAATCAAATTGACTCCGTAGTTATACTCGAGGATCTAAATAATGATCATGTTGAGACTCACGTTGAACAAGCCGAACTTTTGCCTCATCCAGATTTTGCTCGTTTAATACAAGACCAACAAACCATAGTGGAAGAATGTCGTGCCATTAATGAGGACTTAAAACGCAAAAATGCACTGTTAACCATGGATTTTGAATGTTTAAACATGCAACTCAATTTTTTCAAAGCTCAAGAAAAACGTGAAAAAGGTTTTGAAGCAGCTTTTGCTAAATCTCATCAAAACGAAAAATATTTAGAGAGACAGATGCGTGATCTAGCCGCTTCGAAAAATGCTTTGTTGTCTGACATAAAACAACTGAAACATGAACATAAAAAGCAAATTAACGCTCTTACCTTAGACAATCAAAAAGCTAAGGCTGAGTTGTTAACTTGTCAAAAACAGTTCTCTGCATACAAAAAGCATTCAACGAATCGAATAGATGACTATCTGGAAGAAATTGTTGGTCTGCAAAATAAGCTTGAAGAGTTTAAAACCGTTGTTTACAAACATGGTGAGTCTGTAACAGCTATTGAAAAGTTTACTTTAAAACCCAATCCAAAAGGATATGGATTAAATCTTGCTGATTACAAACCTAAGCTTTCTCCCAAAACATTCAAACCAAATCCGGAAGTTTCCAGAGCAGAATATAAAATTGATGATACTGTTATGACTGTTGTTGAATATAATCGTCAAGAGGAATTAGATGCTGAAGACGAGAGTCGATCAAAATTAGCAAAAGTTGTTTATAACAAACCTTTTACTTATTCACAAGCGGTCACTTTCGTCCCGTCAACGGATTCTTCTAACACACCAAGGGTTATCATTAAAATACCTGAGTCTTCGAATGTTAATCCAAAAACAGACCTTCCATCAGTGAAATTAATTCAAAACCTGAAAATCGCAAAATTCTCAGATATTTTGACATTTTCATGGCTGACCTCAAAACTTTAGAACATGAGATAGAATATCATTCTGAAATCAAAGTTCAACATTTTCAATCGCCTCTCGCGCGTGAACAAAGAGACATTTTTCAGAAAAATCTTGTTGGGAATTACAAGTTTGAGTTGATAAAGACAAAAAGAATGAAACAAGAGGGACTTAATATGACAAGAAGGAAACCTACTAAAAGATGGAAGGGCTTGCTTGCAATGAAAGTTTTATTATTTAGTCCTTATCCTCTAGTATATAAAGAGGACATAGGTGTAGGTTTTTAATTAAGTCTTCCAATAATGTAGTCGACTAAAAGGTGTGTGTTTAGCCTAGATGTTAGGGGAGAACGTCTAGGGTATTGGTTTTAGATTAGTGTGTCCTAGGCGTATGTTCATGTAAACGCCTAGGTTATTAGTTTAGTTAGTAGACGTGTTCCTATAAACGTCTAATATTAGTTAGTGTTAGTGATTAAAAACCTTGTTCAATAACAAAGTATTGTTTTGATTATTCCGCCCTAGCTGAGCTTATAAACGATCTTATCAAATCTTTTACCTAATGTTAAAAATTTGAAAAGTTGTGCAATAGCCTGGGAAAAGGACTTTCATAAGGAACTTGGAGTGATGAAAACCGTTTTCGAGAAAACAGAAACATCTATTTCTAATACTAAACGCAAAAAGAAAATGTTGAGAAAAGATGTTGATCGACTCTTGGAAGATGTTATCTGTGCTGATATCCATAACGTTGTGTTACTGCATGCTTTACCATTTGCATCTGATTTTATCTCTGCTTAACTACGTGTTCTAGTCTTAATAGTTGCCATTGTTGTAATAGTTGCTATAGTCGTCTCTATTTTAGTCTACGTTTACCATTTCGTACGTCATTGTGTTGCAATACCTATAGTCGTGTCTATTGTAGAAGGTTCTCAGCTAGTTGTAGAAAAGAGTTGTAAAAGAAAAACGCAAATCATAATCTTTATCTACAAAGACAAAAGAGCTTTTGCCAAAAGTAGTGAGGTTCAAGGAATACTTTCAGGAAAAGGGTCCGATAACGTGTTGAAAAGTTTAAAAATTGTAATCCATTTTCTAAACTATTCTAGCAAATATTCGAGTCGATCCCGCCTTATTAGTTTTGTTATGAAACAATAACTTGTTCCAAAAATTAGTGATTGTGATTGATTATAATCTGCAAATATCCTTGTGCAGATGATTGATTTGATTATTGGATCCGCAAATGTACTTGTATGCGGATCCTGTGTGATTAGATT
>BPTQ01000001.1:121273540-121296250 GCA_019973895.1 Chrysanthemum seticuspe | reverse complement strand
TAAACACAGACCACCGTACTAATGGTTATACGACTGTTGAGGATTAAGGTCACTAACCTAACTTGCCCAATTAGGACTCTCATTCGAAGGTTTAAAGCTAAGACCTTTCTAAGAACTCTGACTCTCGGTTCGAGATTTCTCGTACGATCCTGAGGGACTACACGGGTCATCATGACTTGTGTAGAGACTCAGACTTCGTCTTAGAGTTTGTGGCGAAGGTGGGGATTTTGGAGAAGTCCCACGACTAGGTTCGAGACTCGAATGAGGAGATGTTAAGTTAGGAGTGAGTGGTTTTCTTTCCAGACCTGAACCATCTTGGTAGGACTTTTCTGGTTGTTTTGGTTAAGTTGTTCCTTGTTGAATTGGTTTTGTTGGTCTTTTCAGGATGGTTCTACCAAGTCCAGACCTTTCTTTTGGTGAGTGAGGATTGAATTGTAGAGGAGTAAGCTCAGAGCTTGGATCAGCACCCTGAAGAGGTTTTAGGGGTGGAAGCGGTGTTTGAGATTCTGCTTCAGACTCAGAGATGTGTTCAGTACTACTGGGCACATCAGGGAGTCCTAGCATGCTCTTTAGAGCTTGGCTCTCAGTCTCAAGAATCTTTCCAGAATCGAAATTTGGAAGCTTACTCTCAGGATTAACCCGTTCAATCCAATCACTGGAATTAGGAGTTGTCAGCATATTGGTAATCATGCCACCAGACACAAATGGTTTTGAACTCTGGTCTTTTTTGTGAGAGTCAGGGAGATGATCTTCACATATGACTCTCTTTTTGCTACTAGGGGCTCCCACAGCATCAAAGACCTTGGGATTCTTAGCGGTCCAACTATCAAGAATATCTTGTACCTTTTTAAGTTCCTCTTGAAGAGAATGATTTCTTTTAACTAGTTCAGTGTTTTGAATTTGCAAAGTGACAGCCTCAAGCTTAGCTTCTTTTAAAATAAGCAATTCATCCCTACACTTGTTTAATTCAAAACTTAACTTGTTATATTTTGAAAAAAGATTCAATCTTTTCTCTTCTACAAACTTAAGGTCAACATTAAGATAATTCCTATAAGACTGCCAATCAGAGTCATCATCCATAGAAAGTAAAATGTTTACCTTCTTCATTGTGATGTTGACCCATTCCCCGTTTCTGGCATGATTCTTCCCAACAGCTAGCTTGTCCTCTTCTGAGAGGGCCATCAGTGCACTGACATGCACCATTTCATTGTCAGATGATACTGGCTCTTCATCCCAGTCGAAGGTTTCAGCAACGAGGCCTTTGTTTTTATCCTAAACAGATTTAACACTGGTTGTTGTTTCTGAGGGACTGGCCTCAAGCAATGCAAGCTTAGCTTTTTCTTTCTTATACTTGGTTTCATAATCAACAGCTTTATTATAATCAGATTTGCTTTGAAAATTTTGATGAGATTGAAAGATTTTTGGTTGAAATTTGCTAAAGCCTAAAGACTGGTTTGACCCTGATGGTTTGTAAGAGGGTTCAGAAATTGTTTTTGAAAAACAGTCTTTTGCAAAATGACCTCTTTTATGACACTTAAAACATTCAGTGTCTTCATTAGCTTTAGCGTTTGAAAAACTTTTTTTCTTCGAATAAACCTTTTAGAGTTAGCGAGGAGTGCTCTTTCCTGAAACTCAATATTTAAATCGTTCAGGTACTCCTCGCTTGTCCTCTCATCTGCCTCATCATCTGAGTTTTCCTGAAAATCTTGAACTACACTGTTAGAATAAAAAGCAGTTGACACTGGATTGGAAATGGTTGTCTGGGAATTCTTGACTTCCTGAGACTTTTTCAGGTCAGGGTATCGTCTGTTGATGAAATTTTCCTCATAGACAAAATTTACATAAATTTCAGGAAGCTCAAGATTCTGAATGTGGTTAGCATTCCTTAGTCCCTGAGAGAAATTCAACCATTTCTCAGGGAGACTGTTTACAAAACCAACATTGATTTTATGTTTGGACAATTTTACACTGTCATTTGAAAGTTCATTTAACAAATTTTTGTACCCTGGTGTAAGTTTGAGACAGAGTTTCTGAGTCCTTAGCCCTGAAGGTATTATACTCAAGTTTCGGGTCCATTATCCTGTTTTCCTTGGTACCAGATGGACCTTCATGACTATGGACCAGGTTTTCCTAGGTTTACTTAGTTGTACTACAGTTAATAACCGACTCCATTGTATCATCAGGGAGACAAGATATGATGATACTCTTGAGTCTTTGGTCCTAGTTGACCACCCTTTTTTCTTCCTGAGTCCACCGAGCTTCAGGTTTTGGCAGACCCTCAGCTGTTTTTAGGACAAATGGACCTTCATTAATACATTTTATGTAGTAAGGTTCTATTCCAGTCAAATAGCAGAGCATTCGCTTTTTCCATTTGCTAAATTTACCAACTTCGAGTCGAGGGGCAGTAGCTAAAAAAGCTCCACCCTTTTTGTCGACAAGTTGGGGTACATCAAAATCAGCCATTTAGGATCCTAATTTAAAAACTTTTAGAGCGGCATAAAAAACGAGTTTTATAATTAGCCGTGCTCTGATACTACTTGTTGTTCCCCGTTCACTATCATTTAAAACAGTTAAAGAATATAAAACAAGTTAATAGTGAACAATGACTGAAATTAACGTAAGTAAAAAACACTAAGTAATTTTCAACATCATATTCTTATTAGAAATGAATCACAAAGAATACGTTACCCAAGTACTTACGGAATAGTACTTGGGATTGAAATGACAAAGGTTGATCACTCCTCACTAAGTTCAGGCTAAGTCTGAACACAACTACACGGAACCACTGAGCTATCTCAGGGACAAAGTTGTATTTGGAGGAGTGAAAGATGGCTTGCGTGTGTGTGTGTTTTTACAATTCACAAGCTTAATCTATCACTCCATCTCTTATGCTATTTATACATGTATGAGTTTTAACTCTTTCCTAAGTGACAAACTGACATCTTACAAAAAGACAAAATACTGATGTATTTTGTCTCTGTTTACAAAGACTATATTAAGTAAAGGACAAGGCTGCTTTCCATAAGTCAGTGATGACATTGAGCTTGTAAGTTAGCCATTCAGGGAAAGTTGACTTATGCTGATAAGGACTTCGTTTTATCTGATTCAAACTTTTCCCGCCTTATCCCGCTCATTCTTCACTCTTCATTGCCTTCAGTCTTCTACTTCAGTTTATCTTCAGTGAATGTAGTTGGTGAGGAGTGTTAGGGATTCAGTGAGTTAATGTCATCACTCACTGAATCCACCATCTTCTTTTTAACTCACTCTTCACCCCTTAAGATCCGCCTTACTGAGTGGAGAGGCTTCATCATCGCCTCTTACTGAGTATCCTGAAGATGGCTCACTGAGAGACTATGCGCTCAGTGACCTGATTACGTTTACGGTCTAAATACTTAGGTTATTTTCTATTCAAATCCTAGATTAAGGGGTTTGGGTATTTACTGAACCCAACATATACTAGGCAAACTCACTCCATAATAAAATATTTGTTTGGAATTATTTTTAGTTGATAATACATAACTAATGAGCAACAATGAAACAAGAATGAAACATGAAGGACTAAAAAGACAAAGGAGGAATTCTTCTAATGTTGGAAGATTACTGAAGATAAATTTAAAAATTTAGGAAGATTTTATTGTTTCCTAATACATATCCTTTGTAAACCTAACATCTCTAGTATATATAGAGATATATGTCGTATTGTTTTGTGCGTGCCAAGATGTGAACACCAGGAAAAGTGAGTGTATCCACGCTTGTGCCATATGTATGTGTAGCCTAAAGGTAACCAAGGTTTTTCTTGATCCCTATTACTTGTAGAGATAGGTAATCGTTCTATACTGATCATATAGAATTGGGGCTAGGTATGTATTTAATTGTTAGAGAAGATGATGATGAAGAAAACCTTGCTAATAACATTGATGTTTGTTTTTATTCTGTTGTGCTTTGCATGTTTAATGTTATTATATATCCTAGACAAGCCAAGATTGGTTTCCACAATTTTCCTTAAGAGGAAACTATATGCTCTCTGCATGAAGGAATCTACTTCAGTGACTTAGCACGTAAATAGTTTGAATACTATATTTTCTCAACTCACTTCTTTGAGTTGTATAATGGAGCTGCATGAACGTGCAGAAATTCTACTTCAAAGTTTACCTGAATCATATAATCAGCTCATCATCAACTTAACCAATAATGTCCTTTTGGATAACCTAGTCTTCGATGATGTTGCATCCGATATTCTGGAAGAAGAAAATAAGCACACTAATAGGGAGGACAGATATACCAGTTCAAGACAGGTGGAGGCTTTAATGGTGACGAGAGGGAGGTCAATGAAATGTGGCCCTAATGGGAGTCACGATCATGGTAAATCTAAATTAGGGAGGAAGAAGAGTTACAAGTACTGCAAATGTGGCAATCCGTGTCAGTTAAAGAAGGATTTTTAGGGTCTAAATACCTCTAATCCTCAAGGAAATGTCTCTAACATTTCAAAGATGGGAACACCCTGTGATGTGAAGTTGATGTGTCTGTTGTTGTCTATAATTTTATTTTCAAATTTTAAATTTATAATTTGTCGGACTATTTATAGACAAAAAATAACGGGCAGTGTACCCGATCAATGTAGCCAGTGGGGTTAGTACGAGGTCAATCTCATGAACAGTTTTGTTCATAATTAACCTATTGTATTTTACAGATTAATAAAGGGGTTTCATTTTGAGATTTATTAAACTACTAAACAAGAAATACAAATTAAACTAATTAAAACAATTAAACTACTAAGGTTGTGATCGATAAAGAGAAGAAGTAATAGCCATGTTACTCTTACTATATTCATTTAGTTATTCATCTACTCGTGCAATGATTTAATGTAATGCATTAATGATATCAAAAACACACAGACAAGAATTTCTATCTAAGGTAAACTAAGCCAGAACTCTCTCATACTTAGTTCTATGCATGTAACCTATATCCCAAAAGAAATTTATCGGTCTAGTCAGTTAAAAGCATGCAATAACTGGTATCAACTAATCTATGTAATTTATCTACGGTAACCCATTGCTAGTGGCGAAACCTACTCTTCTCGCCCGCTAGGTCTATTGAAGAACACTATACTAACTTAAGTGTTTTAGTATTATCAATCTAACCTCGGGTTTCCACTCCTCGAATCCTAAAGAAGGATGAACGTGATATTACCTTATCAGTTTCACACACCCGCATCTATAGTGATTTGGACCACCTATATATCTAAAGAGCTACACTATGATGATCTAGCAAATAGATGTCAGATAAATAAATAAATAAATAAATGAGTATACTATTTGAACGATAAACACATAAATTATCTAAAACAATGCATCAAATCTTCATAAACGAAATAACATAAACATAATAGCCATAACATGGCTAACACCCAAAGGTGTTAGCCCATAATGTATGTAACAGTACACAAAGTAAATACAAACGATAAACAAATGAAAATCATAATGAAATCGATATGCAAACCTAATGATTAAACTAGTGCGTTCATACGGGACCTTCTCCTCTTGGTCTCCTCACCTTAGGTACTGAAACTTGGGGTGTTGAAACCTTGGAACTCGGCTATGGTGGTGAATGGTATATGAAAAACCCGTATTAGGGTTTGTATTTATAGTGTTCTATCTGAGGCTCGACACGGCGTATCCAGAGGTTGATACAACGTATCCGAGATTTGTTAATTGTTGACGAAGAAAGTATATTCTGCGTATCTTTTACCTGAAACTTGAGAGCTGAAATTTCACCTTCAATCATGTCAGAGATATCAGACGGTTCCTAGTCAGCAATTTCGAGCTCCTTCACCATTTCAGATGCAACCTCATCTGGCGTATCATTTAATATGTCGAATGGGAAGTATATGTTTCTCACTGAACCTGCATACCATAGATGAATTTATTAAATCGTAAATTTATATCATCCCAGAGATATACCGAATGTTTAGATGTGCATTTTGAAAGTGATTATGTGGTACTGAATAATCAGGATCAATAATAAGCTATATGATTATGGAAAATAGTGTTTGGATGCGCTTTTGCTGCTAAAAGTTGTAATAGTCAAATAGCTAGTTGTTTAGGCGTTCGACAAATGATAAAATATGACATCTAACGAAAAAGTGAGCTTTGTTGAATAAGAATAAAAATTATCTCAAATGATAAAATTATCTCAAATTATCTCAAAAGTTGTAATAATCAAATAGCTAGTTGTTTAGGCGTTCGACAAATGATAATATATGACATCTAACAAAAAAGTGAGCTTTGTTGGATAAGAATAAAAATTATCTCAAATTAATTTAGAAAGAATGGGTAAATATGTGATTCTCTTTCATTATAAAATCAGTTTTGTTGTGGCTGATATGAAGTGATTATGAAAAGTGATCATATCATATGAAGAAGCAGGATTTGTTTATGGAAACTGAAAAAACGGATAATTGACTTGAAGTCACAATAATCATGATATTAATTTTGAAACGCAAATCCAAACAAAAATAGAGTTGAAATAAGGAGTAATACCTTCAGCATCAGCAATTTGAACCCGAAGTATGATGGTGCCATCATCGGGATTCAATTTCCCTGCAATAGACATGTTGGTTCGTGGTGCATATCCATTCAAATTCAGCTTCTCAATTTCAATATCATCATTCATAAATGGCTTTGGATGAACATATTTTGATACAGGTGCCAACTCGTCATCATCCATTGCTAAAAATGGATCAAGCATTAGATCCTTGGCTGATAACCTATTTGAAGCATTAGCCAAACATTTTCCAATAAAGCATTGGGCTTCAAGATCTTTGACTTTGTAGAATGCTCGTGGAAGCTTGCCCTGAGAAGGGGTTGTACAATAATTTTTTCTAAATTCTGATCTTTTTTTTTTTTTTTTGTAAGTGAAATCTGATCATACCGATGTTACTTTCTTGTAAATTTGCGCAGGATTGGTACATTTACTATATGGATATTCATGAGTTAGCATTTCTAGGACGCACATGCCGAACGAGTACACGTCAACCAACTCATCGTAGTTTTCGTCATATAGTTCTGGTGCCATGAACTCTGGTGTGCCTGAAAGGGAGAACAATAATGTTAGCATAGGGTGGCGAAAGGGTTGATTCATAGTTGAATCAATGTGCAAGTTGGGTAGCAGTAGCAATTTGGCACCGTGTAGTTATGAATGCATCAATTCGTATTAATCTTTATTAAAAAAATAGGTCAAATAGAAATACTAGCATAGAATGAAATAGGTCAAACTGGATCAAATTTGCCCCAAGTGTATTTTCATAGGCTGCATGTATACTACCTCTTCAATTGGTTTATTGAAGCTTTTATATTATTACTCTAATTATATAACTTTCGGACTTTCTGTAATTATCTTTAACATATTAAATACCTACTGACACTGCAAAAACATAGCTCGAACCAACCTATATACACATAACTGCATAAGTTCGGGTATAAACGAACTGTCCCCTCTGATACTAGCTAAGAAGTAAGAATATACAAACACACATGCACACACAACGGTAGAGATATACCGATAATAGTATGTGCTCTACATGAGCCACGAAGAATGGCCGCAAGCCCAAGATCGCCAATCTTCACTTGTCCCAGATGACCATTTACAAAAATATTGTCACACTTAAGGTCCCTATGGATCACGGGAGGGTCATGTCCATGGAGATAAATCAGGCCCGATAGGATCTGGCGAGCCCTAAATCTTTATAGCGCGAATATCCACTTTATTATATTTCTTCATGTATCTGCACATGCACAAATAGTTGTTCCTGAATTAGCACTAGGATAAAAAAAATGCATGAATAGATAGTAGGAAAAGGGTTCCAGAAGTGAACATTTCAGTAATGAAATTAAAGGTTCTTCGGTCCACGTCAATCCACGAAGTGTAGAATTTAATAATTGATTCATGATTGAGGGTGCCAAGAAGGTGAACCTCTGAGTAGAGACGTTGCAAGTCTTCTGGAGATCGGAGCAAGTCATGAAGCTTGACTTGGCCCCATGCCACTTCCATACCAAGAACTTCATCAATTGCTTTGTAGACGGTTTTCATTGCCCCTCTTCCGAGCACTTCCTTAAACTGATCATATTTCATTCATTAAAAAGCAAAATAATCAGAATACTTTTATGGACAGATCAGGTAGGCTCAGTAACATGTTAAAATGGTTTTTGCTCAAAACATAGAATATTTAATGGAGGCTGAAACGATTCGATTCCGTTTGACCTGAAAGACCTATTGTCTCAATTTTCAAATCTTTGTATAAATAACCAGTGGCAGATGATAACAAATCTTTGTAGACAATAATAATTTATTTTTTCGAATCAAGTGATCTGATAAATTCTTAGGACTGAGTATACAATTTAAATAATTTTCAGTTCAACCCGTTAAACTCAGTTGACCCAAATTCTTTATAGCTAACCTTGTTTAGTTCCCTCTGTAGAGAAAAAACATACCCAAATTGACCCGTTCATAAGGGAATGGGGCCAAAATCGCCACCTTAAATATGTAATGTAAAAAAACAAACACAAAAGATTGAATTTATAACGTATCCACCAAAAAGTTGTCATGAAAATGCAATTTTGGATCCGCCAACATGCTACTTGTCATTGCAAGCAATTTTGCTAATACAATTAGTTTTTAGACCCTATTAAAACAAGCCTACATAGCCTAACTATTTACTCATGAACACTAGAATGCAACTTAGCTAGAAAAATACAACACATAAGTTGGATCCATTGAGGATCATATCATAAGAAGCATTAAACGGACTAACTGAAGACATACAGGCTAAAGGTGCTACGTTTCTCTCAAGAATGTGAATCCTGTTACTAAACAATCCATGTTTAATTTTACTCTCACTGTAGTTTACAGAAATATGGATTCCAGCTACATACTCTGTCCATCAATTATCAGGAATGCATATCAAAGGCATTAAATAACACTATCAAAAGTAACAAGAACAACAACAAACCCAATCCCGCCGAGGCAGGGTATGGGGAAATAACACTATCAAAAGTAGTTTCATATTATTTCCACAAATTTTACAAATCTTTATTTAGGATTTTCTTTTGATAGGATTATGCTTTTTAGAAGAACCAGATAATAAATTTTGGATGAGCTAATCCATAACTGATTATTCAAAACTAATTAGTTGACCCTAAAATAATTATATAATCAGAGTCACATGGCCTCCATCCATAATACTCAAAACTGATTTGAAAACGATATTATCAGATAATCAGTTTGCAATAGCAATCCAAAACCCTGCTCGGGCAGGATTGGGTATTGTTGTTGTTGTTGTTGTTGCTGAATACCAATCCAAAAAGGCCCCAACCCCTCATGAAATTAGAATTCAAATTCAATCACTTCATAACTTTAACTAATCAAATTCCATTATAATCTAAGATGATAAACAAAACCATCTAAGCTAAATAACTCTATATTTAGATGGTTTCTTGTTCTACCATACCAAGATAAAACTAAACACATTTATATACAAGTAATCAAACATACTGTTTTCAATAAACATGTCATCATCACATAATGTATTCATTAAAATAAAAATCTAGGCCTTAAATTTAAAATCTGCCACAACAAACATTCCAACAACAACCAAAATGAAACTTTTAATAGGAGAGTGTTTGGAATTGCTTATTAAAACAGTTTATTGCCTTTTAATACGAAAAAAAAGAATAAAAAGAAAAAAAAAGGAAAAAAGAGTAGAAGAAGCCATTTTTTAATTCAAACTACTAATCTGATTACTTGTGACTGAAATAAAAAGTTTTCAAATAACCAGCCTGCAAATGTTTAATTCAAAAGCTATTAATAAGTTTTTAAGTAATTCCAAACACCCCTAAAAAACTAAACTTTTTAAAAGGCGTTTGGGACTGCTTAGTGCTGATACACAAACAATTTTGAGGTGTTTTAGATTGCTTATTTAAACTGCTTTAAACAACTTATCATCAAAACCAATAAGCATTTCAATAAGCAACCCAAAACACTAACATGACCTATTTCTTCAACACATTCAAAAAAAAATGACCCATAAAACCAAACATCATAGTAATACTTACCCGCCCATATCTACCAGTTGGGTCAGTCTCAACATATCTACCATGATGTGTTGAGTTTATAATACATGATATACAATAATAACATGTAGACATCAAGAGTACACAGCGGAAGACTTAAGATCATAACAAATAAATAATTAACTGAAAGTATGCGTAACGTAGCTCTTGCAAATGTCAGATCTCTTGAACAAAACAAAGAAGTGGTTTAAAGAGTTGTCCCTTACCGTTCTACAACTCAAACCAATTGGTGTAAGAATAGTGTCTTACTACCGCGTTCTTGTACACACGAATTAACCAACGAATCAAGCAATTGCTAGATCTAACACAAGTCCTCATTTTAAGGAAAAACGAAACCAAACTCCCTAACAAGGGGGTGTTCGGCCGAATAGGGACAAGATAGAGGAGAGGAGAGATCTAGGGTTAATTCAATGCACAAAATTATGAAAAACCCTAGAACCTAGCCTTGTTTATATAGTGAATGGAAAACTTTAGGAACAAGTTAGGGCTTGGGTTGATAACCCATTCCCTTGGCCGGCCATGAGACAAGCCCAAGAGAAAACCCAAAACTTTCCACTTCAAGATTTTCCATTACTAGTCCTTTCTCTTTTCATTTAACGGTCGTTAGTCATTTTTCAGTTAAATACATAACGATCGTTAACCGGACTTAATGTGCAATAATTAATCGTAAACATTAACATTAATTATTTAACTTTAATTTTCATTTGCTACTGTGTGCAATCCCGTGGTCACGAGTTAGAATCCGGACATTTACGTGTTTGTAAATATATACATTTCCAACAGCTCCCACTTGGATATGTTTACAAAACGTGAAATGACATTGGTTAGCGTCTAGCAACACGCCAATGCCCCCGGTACAACTCGTGTATGGTTTTCTGGAGAGAAACCAAGTTTTGATGATTCATCATCATATTCATCCTTTTGTTTCTAATACCATGTTAATAAGAATATGGATCTCACTCATTTTTTAATTAACTATTCTGTTTCTCGCTTTATGTGATTGATCAAGATTACCAATTCTTCTGAACATATTCCAGAAGACCTTGAGCATGGCCATGCAAACATCTTAACAACCCTACGAGGGGCCCAGCAGTATTATTCTTCAAAATAAATTTGAAGGAAACAAATCCCATTTTGACTACAAGCAGGATTCATAGATTTCGCAACACTTCTGAAAACAACCCTTATAACTACCAGTTACGTATAGCTTTAGATTGCTTCACAAAAATGCACTACATCCATGACATATCTCTGGGTATCTCAAGTCAGAGGATAAATATCCATGATATACTTAATGACAAAGATCCATAAAGTATTATCATGCGGGTGGGATAAGTCCTATACTCAATACATTGAATATCATCTGAAATTAGTCATGCTACGCATCAATATACTTTCAAGTATATTCTAACTATTACTCAGATTTGTCTTAATTCAATATCATTCCCATATTATTGATTGACAACGGACTATTTAGAATAACTTAAGTTATTCAAGGATTTAAACATGCAAATATAGGATAACATCATAATAAATGAATAATAAACGTAACAAAATACTTTATTACATTTGAATAATAATGTTTACAATATCCTTTATCCAAATACTAAATAGATCAATGCATGATAATTCTTAGTTAATGAACTTTGCCTCAAGTCATGATAATCATACTTGTTGACAGGGCATAATTTCAACTAACTTTGATCTATAGGATTTTTGAGAATACTTATTTCAAGAATTCAACAAGTGAATTTCTTGTATATGTTTACATATATATTGATATTGTCATAACATTCCATAAGGTGCGTGATAATCTGAACCACCCTTTTATGACAATCATCTTTCAAAACTTTAAGTTTAAAACATTCTTTATTCTTTAATGTATAATGCAACTATGCCCTTAGCGGAACATAATTAGTCAACATGGTCATCATCAAGGATACCATAACTAGAATTGAGTGTCATCTCAATTATACTAGCATCATTGTTTACAACAATATGCTCTTTAAACATCCGTAAACTTTGAACAGTTATAGTTTAATGTTGGTGCCTACCAAAACTCAAGTTCGTCGGCAATGACAATTATGAAACAATTGCCATATTTTCATCCATAGAATCTAGGAGCATCTCCAGACTGTGGAATGTGATTCTAAATCCAAACATATTTCTTTTAAAATATTTATTACACTAACAACTTTCAATGTTGTCAAATCATCTTGTAACCAAGCATGACACAACAATCTTAACACAACATGATGTGCATGATGAATCTTCAAGTTAGACTTTAAGATCTCATTCATATTCTATCTTGTCAAAGATATGTATTTATCATGTTTTATTAGACTCATTTATTTACCGCTTATGTTTATAGTAATAAACATATATTCCAAGGTTGCATGTCTTATTTCCAAATCTTACAAACAAAGTTTCATTCCCAACTAAAACTTAATTTAAATGGAATGTAGTTGGCCATACAACTTATAAGATTTAAGAAAATAAAAATAATACTCCCACTAGCTTTCAGGAATACTTATGAGCTATCTTATTTTAATTATTAAATCAAACATGGATTTAATATTAAACATAAGAATCATCTCCAAGATGCATGCATATATCCATTCATGGATTCTTGCAGTCTGTACATATTCAAAGATTATTTGAATTCATAAAACTCCTTTGCATTACTTATCGTCCTCGCAAAAGTAATTCCAGAACAAAGAGGTTTTATATTCATTGTCAAAATTTCATATCAATGAAACTAAGTATGACAATTATAATCTTTATACTTCTATTTAATGTATCTAGGAAAGAATATTCAATCATAGTTAATTGCTTAAGTATGATTAATATTATTGTCACTAGACATGCATTAAATATGTGTACATATTGTCCATATGATTTCTACACAAAGATTTAAACCACTAGGGTTTTCATCCTTTGAAGAAAATCATCTTCATTAAGATAAACCAAGTATCTAAAGTTGATTATCTTTATGGACAGCATCTCCTCATTCATAGAATGATTGATTTACCACAATTCAACATCTGGTAAATTCATCATTATGATTAACAAGCTTACCATGATCCTGTAACTCATATTCCTCAGCATATTAAATATCTGAGATATCTTTTTGGATCTATGAATGACAATTCCATCATATTGAGGTCTATCATTTACATGTTTAGCCTCACCATGATCTTTGCTAGTGCATTTTTAGAAGATTATGTATTTTGTAATTTAATCTTTCAAGATCTAAACAAAACTCCCACTTGCCTTTAACAATTTAAATATTACCTTTAAATAGTTTTAGCAAGTAGAACAACAATACCTTGTTCTCTTTTGGGATATTACAAAAACATTTAGAGTTCCTGACATTGGTTTGTTACAACCCACTTTACAAGTAGTTTAACAAATTCAGAACTTCATTATAAGACTTAATGTGTTTCATCACTTTCCATAAAAATGGTGTCTTATTAATCTTCTAGGTTGGAGTCTTATTGAGTATATCCAATCTATACTCAATCTACTAACCTTGATAACTTTTGGAAGAAACTATAGTTATCTTGAATCAAACATGCCAATAGATTTTGATTCTTCTAACTGAACATACCATAAAACTATGGTATTTCATTAGAATTAATATTGTAAGATAATCTAACAATATTTTTAGATAACCATCTACTCTTTGGCTTACCTATTTACCAACAAAGTAAAACTTAATGGTACAATAGAATTACCAATTCAATTGCATGCATTATAACACAAGTATCGTTGACCAAGTCAAAAGACATATCAGTTATAATCCCACTATACGTTATAAGTCATTGATCAACTCATTGACTTCATGCATATGTCTTAAAACACAGCAAGTTAACGTCTTACTTTATATTGTGAGTCTTGTATTAAAAGACTTTATGTTTGTGACTTCACAAAATCATAAAAATTTATAATTAAAGTAATTATGAACACCACCTCGGGTTTCAATTTCAAGTTAATATTTACTACATATATTTAGGTCATTCAATGAATACTTAAATTCAAAGTAGTATTAGATTACTTCATTTAATTATGTCATTCCATGAAAAGTTCAATGTAAGAAACTGCAAAATCATCCATGCTCGTTCTCACGACACGTGGATATTTTACCTTGGTCTATAATTTAGTTCACGTTCTCATGTAACATAAATTGCAACAACAAGTGTTTCTTAAATATTGAATGACATAAATATTTAAAATAAAGTAGTCTTTGTTATCATCTTGACACATGTTCTTAATAGGGCAAACATACACATTTAAATATATAATTCCTATTAGAATGTTACTCTCTTACCTTGCGGTCAAGAGAATCCATATAAATCATATTTACATTTGTTGTACCTTGCACACAATAAAGATTTCTCCCACTTGTGCATGTAACAACATCATGTAGCAGATAAACAACACGATACACATTCGTTTATTTTATTAATATGATTTTTGTCATAGATATAACAAGTAGATGTAGGACTATATTGATTACTAAGGAAACGCACATGACTCTCCTTAAAAAACATTAGTGCCTACAATTGGAAAGTAATTATTTTTGAAGATAATCTAGGTTACTACACAGGAAATAAGACTTGTAGCTTCCACTAAATTAGAAATCAATAAAACAACTTCTTATTCAGTAATGCAACACAAATGCTCCCACTGAATCTGACAACATTGTAAGTGTTGCATAACCAGTGAAAACAACTTGCTTGCTTTTTACTTTCCTACACCTTTAAAGAACCATACGTAATCATTACTAAGGTACTAAAAGGTGTATTCTACTCTGTGAATGATGGGTTATCCATCAATGTTATTAACTTGAAAAATTGGGTATGCAATTTCTTCCTTAATAGGCCTACCATGCCCATACTGGTATGTAGCACCTTAAAAGGTTAAAGCAAAACAACTAGATAAATTAGCTAGTTTTCCTTTTACCAATTTTCGCGGTAATTAGTCTATCTTCTAATTTAGAAGCTCATATACATGTTTTCCAGTTAACCAAATCTCATGTTTGTTACAAGAGGATTCATTCACCAAATTAGGGTAATGAAATCTTTATGGAAAATAAGATGTGCAATTCATTGCTATGAGTTACATTAGAATTTAGACAATTCAAATGTTTCTATAATTCCTTTCTCATTCATGAAAAGGAATAGGATTGAGTCTCATTCTTCTCCCATGGAAAAGAGACTTTGTTTATCTTTTCGGTAAATTATTCTCGATCAAACAATTATTTGAAAGCAGAATGGATCAATTTACTAATAAAAGACTAAACCACATTTACGGTTAAATGTTGCATTTATACATTCAAAAGAATTACAAAATTCAATTTTAGTATTTTCGATAATTAACCTTTTCAAGAAAATTAAATACCCATGGTTCATAATCATATAACCATTTAATTTTCACTAAAAAACTAGGATCCAAATTGACATAGTTTCATCACATCAGTTGATCTGCTAGTAATGAAATTATTCAAGATGGTACGAGTCGAACCTCAATTGCCAATTTTCAAATTGCAATTCCTATATTTATGCGATTTACATTTAGCCAATTTCAATTGCCATGTAAACATGTTTTATCCCATCTTATGCCTTGAGTTGCTAGTTCTCACTACAAAACTCAATTAAGTTGTCCAACTTAAGAAACTGCAAAATCATCCATGCCCGTTCTCACGTCACGTGGATATTTTACCCTTTGATTACGATCTAGATCACGTTCTCACGCAAATAAAAGGTAATCTTGGGTGTTTCCGTTTCGTTGGATGGCATATAACTTAAATTAAAGGGTAATTATTTTGATGTCAAATCAAATATGTACAAAGATGTCATGCATTCATCTTCGTAACATAGGTTTTATTAAAACATTTATATCTTGTTTTAATGTATAAGCTTTTCATCATCAAACTTTAATTGAGGTATTGGATTCACCAATCAAGGAATTTAGTGTTAATTATCATCCATTATACCGTACTTTTGCATAAGTGGAAACACTTAGTGTTTCGGGTAATTACCACCGAAGTGGCGCATGGAATTAAAACTAATTCGCCCTTAAGATGAGCTTGCACATTTAATGGCTTACTAAGTAGCTCCATTCGAACTTACAGGGGGCAGAGGACCAAGTAAGCGCTAAAGCATAACCTTAGACATCCTTTCAGTGTGACTGTGCGCACTTCTTTATTAACCCCTTTATAGTTCATTCTAGTGGGTGAGCCGTTCAGACCATTTGTACCACAGTCACCAATCAATTAAACGATTATGATTACTCTTGCTTAAAAATACATGTTTCACCATTGTTTAGGTCAATTTATTTTTCTTGTAAAAATACCCTTGTTACACATAACAAACAAGCAAGTATTTAAAAATAAACATATAAACAATGAATGCATAACAAAAAAAAAAAGTCATGCATATCAAATAGCCACATGCAAACCTTTTGATAAATCTTATTAATAATCAATTCTAGATTTGTAAATATGTACATGTTTAATTAAGACTTTCACCCGTTTGACATAATGTACATGGTGAGCCACATGCATCGATTCATCGATTGCGTAAGTCAAAATTAAACACATACCACATAGCACATAATTGATTAAATTAATAATTATTGAGGTCTTCCCCAATTTTAGATCTATCATAATATTTAGTGTATATCACTTAATCAATAAAGACATACAATAAAAGCAGATCCATGATAAAACATGCAGATAATTATCATGGACATAAAATTACACTTAACAATTAATGCAATTAAACAGAGTTACGCAATACACATAAAATTGCATGCATCCTAGCGTTTCTAATCCAATTAAAACTTAAGTTTACGAAACCCTAATTAGGGCACCAAAAAAACGCCCCCCTAAAAAATTAGGGTTTAGGTTTTGCAAACCCTAGATCTGCGCATAAAAATAATAACACAATCATGTTTATTTTAATTATGTGTTTCATTAATTAATTACTTGTTATACAAGGCTCTGAAACCATTGTTGAGTTTATAATACATGATATACAATAATAACATGTAGACATCAAGAGTACACAGCGGAAGACTTAAGATCATAACAAATAAATAATTAACTGAAAGTATGCGTAACGTACCTCTTGCGAATGTCAGATCCCTTGAACAAAACAAAGAAGTGGTTTAAAGAGTTGTCCCTTACCGTTCTACAACTCAAACCAATTGGTGTAAGAATAGTGTCTTACTACCACGTTCTTGTACACACGAATTAACCAATGAATCAAGCGATTGCTAGATCTAACACAAGTCCTCGTTTTAAGGAAAAACGAAACCAAACTCCCTATCAAGGGGGTGTTCGGCCGAATAGGGACAAGAGAGAGGAGAGGAGAGATCTAGGGTTAATTCAATGCACAAAGTTATGAAAAACCCTAGAACCTAACCTTGTTTATATAGTGAATGGAAAACTTTGGGAACAAGTTAGGGCTTGGGTTGAGAACCCATTCCCTTGGCCGGCCATGAGACAAGCCCAAGAGAAAACCCAAAACTTTCGACTTCAAGATTTTCCATTACTAGTCCTTTCTCTTTTCATTTAACGGTCGTTAGTCATTTTTCAGTTAAATACTTAACGATCGTTAACCGGACTTAATGTGCAATAATTAATCGTAAACATTAACATTAATTATTTAACTTTAATTCTCATTCGTTAATGTGTGCAATCCAGTGGTCACGAGTTCGAATCCGGACATTTACGTGTTTGTAAATATATACATTTCCAACATGATGCTCATGAACATGGTTTTTTGATCTTGATTTTGTGTCCTTCAACATATTTAACCAAATGACACCTTTTCTTCACACCAAAAGTTGCTTACTACTAAAAAAAAAAAAAGAAAAAAAAAATTGAATATGAGATATTAATACATACGTGTATTAATATAAGATATCTATATAATATAAGTGTTTTTTATTACCATCATGTTTTTTCACATAATAATAAGAGCCAAAAATGATGATGACGTAATAGTAGCAGAAGCATCCAAGAATCATGCATAATATATCCTTTGACAAGTCTTGGCTTATTTTAAATATGTGATTAATGTTGGTTTTTAACATATATGGTTTTGTGAGTGAATATATTATGGGTATATGTTGATATGACAAAGGAATATTTAATAAACAAAAATGTTTGGTGGGTATTTTTTAATGGAGGGGTGTGTGGGTCAAAGTAGGGGTGGCAATCGAGTCGTGTTCGTGTTAACTTATTCGGGTTCGCGTGTTGGCGGGTTAGTATAGCTTTAACCCAAGCACGACCCATTTATTAATCGTGTCAAGAAACTCAACCCTAACCCACACCTGCATAACACGTGTAACCCATTTGTGACCCGTTTAACCCATTTAAGTAAATAGGTCAAACAGTGAATAAAGCTGGTTGTTTGTCGATTTAACTAGTTTAAATGCTAAAAATGATTTAAGGATCTTAAATATGATAAGAATAACATACAAATAACTATGCGACAATTTTCAGAATTATAAGCATCAATTTTCATGATATCTAAGGTATAAAATTATAATTCACTCATACTAAGTGAATAACAAAATATATTTAATCAACATCCAACATAAAAATCAAGTTATATATTTTATTTTTAAGATCATGTATACTTAAACGGGTTCACGGGTTGACCTGTTTAATACTTACTCAACCCAAACATGACCCGTTTATTAAACGGGTTAGACGGGTCGACCCGTTTTTGACCCAAACTTGTTTATCCTCAACCCTAATCTGTTTAACTTTGTGTCGGGGTTCATGTCGTATCGAGAATTGCCACCCCTAGGTCAAAGAGATGAAGATGAAACACAGGTGAAGATTGATAAGGATCTTTGGACTTTAAGGTATGTGGTTATGGTTTATTGGACATATGTAAGTGCAACAAGCGAGTGTTTTTTTGTTTGCGTTTGTGTGTTGGGTTGGTAGTGCATGATTCATAATACAAAAGGAGGAAGGAGTAGTGCTTGTTGACTATTATTTGAATAACTCAAGGGGTATTTGAATACCTCAAAGGGGTGTTTTGTGTTAGCTTATTTATTATTGCTAGTAATTCAACTTGACATAAGTATTCACCTCTATTAAATTTATCAATAAACTTTTATAGTTGTAACATTAAACTCATGACATAAAAATATTCGCTTAAACACAAACATACTCGATCTCTAAAATTGAAGCATCAGGTGAAGGGGCAGCCGTAATGAGGCTGGACGCGTGAAGGTGGTGCCATGTAGTAAGGATGTTCACAGGGTGGTTCGATTCGATTAGTTATAAAATAATAATCATCTTTCGCTAGGCGGGCAACTCATTTTACTATTCGAAACCGAACCGTTTTTAGCGGTTGCCCAGACATTCGGGTAACCAAAATATGCGGTTACTTGAGGTTCGGCTCATGGTTAACCGTTTAAACATTTAATCGAGTCAAAACGAATGAACAATAGCATGATCCAACACTTAAAATGTGATGTGATCAATTCCAGACTTCAAATAAAAATGAAGAAATGAAAACCAATTAACCAGAATCTCTATTTAGCAAAAATATATATTGAAGCTAAATGGTGAAAAGGGGATTTGTTATAGTATGATGAATTATAGATATAAGAAGTTTGTTACAAATCTTGATTGTGAAAGTGAATGACATGAAATGGTATTTAAATGCTAAAATGAATACAACTAATTTTCCCGCCAATGAATTGTATCTAACTGACATTTGACTTTGACTTTTGTTGACTTGGTTATTTGGCTCATAACAATCCACTCCCATTGAAATTATTCTTGTCCTCAAGAATCAGCATTGAAAGTAGAGAATTTAACTTACATCTCAGTTGCAACCTCCCAAGTAGCATTATCACTAGAGTCATTTGACCATTGAATAAGCCAATAGACCACATCTACATTCCTAACTTTGGATGTCTTCCTGTCTAACACAACTATTGGAGTAGCAGTGATCAAACCTTCAGTAGAACAAATAGGTAAAGGAACAGAAGTAGCATGTTTTCTTTTAAAAGCTTTCAATTGTGACACATGAAAAACATTGTGAACTGTAGCACCCTATGGAAGTGTTGTAAGCATCTACACCACATTTAGCCATCACTAGAAAAGGTCCATAGAACTTAGGAGAGAAATTTTGTTGCTTGTGTAACCTCAAATTGACATGTCTATATGGTTCTAGTGTCAACAAAACCCAATCTCCCAATGCAAAAATTTTGTCACTTCTATTTCTGTCTACAAATACGTTCATTCTGTCTTGAGCCTTCTTTTAATGAAATTGAAGCAGAGCAATTGCAGATTCCCTAGCCACCAATGATTTATCCACAGCTTCCACATGACAATCACCAGCCACATATGGGATATCTCTATGAGTACTTCGACCATAGACACTACTTCAAAAGTTGTTGTATTAATGGCAGTGTGATAGTTTGTGTTGTACCAAAACTTTGCTAAAGCCAACCATTTGACCCGTTCCTTTGGTTGCTCACTTGTCATGCACCTTAAATAACATTCTAAACACTTATTCACCACTTTTGTTTGTCCATCAGTTTGGGGATGAGAATCAGTTGACAATTGTAAAAGTTATTCCCAACCTCTTGAAAAGCTCCTTCCAAAAAGTACTAATGAAGATCTTGCTCTGTCACTTGTAATTGTCTTCGGCAACCCATGGAGTTTGTAAATTGTATCCAAATAGACTTGAGCAATTTGAGCATCTTTAAAAGGACGAGACACGGGAATGAAATGTCCATACTTGCTCAATCTGCCAGTGATAACCAAATGACTATTTTGCCTTGAGAAGATGGAAGTCCATCAATGAAGAAGTCCATGGAGATGTCAGTCAAAAATTTTGTAGGGACAGGCAAAGGTTGCAGCAGACCAGGATAAGGGGCTAAATCAGGTTTATGACATCGTCATATAGTGCAGACTCTCACATATTATTTCACTGTCTTTCATTCCTTTCCAATAGAAAGCAACTTTCAATCTCTTATAAGTCGCTTCCATACGAGAATGACCACCAATAGGATCATCATGAAAGTACTTGAGTAACTTTTTTCTCAAATTAACATCACAACCAATCACCAACTTACCCTTTCTTCTTAATTGATTATAGGATAAAAGGTATAAAATAGTCACGTACTTTTCAAAATGTACCGACTTGAAACACTTACTTTTTTATTAACATATACACCCACGTACTTGATAAGGATTTAAAACATACGTTTTTAGGGGGTCATTTAAGCCCTAAATCGTCACATTTTATAAATGTTACTGTTTAAAATCATTCCTTTTCACATTTTAGGTATTTTGAAAGCAAAATGGTGGAATGAAGCATATTTGGACAAAAAGAAGCAAAAACATGAAGAAAATGACAAAGTCAAGAAAACAAGGCAAATTCAGAAGCCGGACGACGTCCCAAAACATCAAAGGCGACGCCGTCGCTTACATGGTGTTCCAAACATTCCCAAGTGATGGCTCAGAACATATTTTGGTCCTAACAAGTGACGGCGTCACGCATAATATCATCAGGCCGTCACTCTTTCATTCTACACCAGACTACCAAGGTTTTCCCAAGATGAAATCCAAGAGCAACCCAGACAGCATCACTACTTTCTATCCGACGTTGTCCCAGTGATGATTTGGCAAAGACGAAACCCTAATGCCAGCGATTAGACGGCGTCACCAACAAAAGGCGACGCCGTCGCAGTTGTAAATTCTATATATAGACATTGAATTTTCTGCTTTATGTGTGTATTATTTTGGAGAGCAGACCCTAGTTCGTTTTAGGTCCAACTTGGATAGTATTTTAGGGTTCCAAACCCTCTTTTACACTTCAAGATAAGTTTGTTTATTGATTCGCTCCCAAACCGTCAAGTTTAATCACGCAAGCTAGCCACTTGTGAATGGCTAACTGTAACAAACTTAAAACAGTCTGGAAACAAATGCAATGAAGTCCAGGAGAGTACAGTGTTTCCCCAGGTCGTTATGTCCCAACGAGCCGTGCGAGAATAGTCAAACGTTTAGTGATCGAGAAGATTTGAACAGATAAGGAGATTTGATTTATTATAACTACAGAGAAAGTGTATAAATTACAACGGCTTAAATGCAAATTAAAGGAAATTTAAAAAGATAAAAACTATTAAATAAACGCTATCACTATATTTAAAATGATGTTTTTGTTTTTATGTTTTTATAAAACTGAATTAAAAACTACGTAGCGTACAAAATAAAAAGTGAAACTTACACAGTATAAGTCCTAAAAATATGAAATTGACATTTTTACAAACCTAATGATAAAAGAAAATTTATAGAAAAAGAGAATTATTTTTATAACTAATTACCTAATTATTATTAATTAAAAACTAATTTTAACTATTAAATATTAACCTAAAATACAAGAAAATATGAAACAAAGCTAGAAAAATGAAATTTTGACTTAGAAAAATCTAAAATAACAAAATAGAATTTTCAAAACTATTTTTGTATTTTTCTGATTATTTTTCTATTTTTTATGAATTTTAAACTATTTAAAACTACCTAAATTACTTAAAAATGCAA
>BPTQ01000001.1:121169970-121264740 GCA_019973895.1 Chrysanthemum seticuspe | reverse complement strand
AAATCATGCATTGATTATGCGCACTGTGATTGAAACTTTTTCCCCAAGCTTTGAGTGGAACCGACGAATCTTCAGCTGTCTTTGTTTCTACCTCTACCTCCTGAAAACACTCAAACGGCACATATAAAAGAACCTTCCCATTTGATCCCAAAGTTAAACAACATAAATACAGCATATATATACGTACATACGCTAGCCCGATACACCCGAAAACGCACATACCCAGCCGAACATTGAGTTTGCTTGCTCTGGGTTCCTAATTCGCATATGTTAGGCCGAGTGTTTTGGTTACTCCGGGTTTCACAAGCCTAATGTGGTTTTGTTTGCCTAGTATTACAAAATGTGCGCACTGAAAACAAAAAGCAGCATGGTTTTACAGCCAATGAGTTATAATTTTGGTACGACGAAAAACAAAAGTCACGCGTGTAAAACATTATGATCCGTTTGTTTTGGTGTAATCCGAACACTTTGGGCCTCATTGGTTTTGTGAGCCGGATTGTATACGCTTAATCCTTGGGTCTCGTTCGTTTGAGTTACAAGCCGACCCATACACGCAAAAGCCCACATAGCCCGATCGCATACATGCATATATATACGACATAAATACAACAAATTGAAACCCTAGTTTACCCTTCCAAGAAAATATACACGGCAAACTCACAAAAGTCCTCCATCTCCATCTTTGTTTCTGTCGACTTCTAAGCAGCCAAGGTGAGTTTCGAACCCCTTTTTCAAAGTTAGTGTCACGCGTATTAGTTACGTACTAAATTGGTTTTGTGGTATCTCCTTTTGCTGCTGTTGTCGAGGTGATTCAGGACCCAAATAGGGCGTTGGTTTGATTGTTCAGTCCACTGATTTCCTCCTTTGGTTCACGTCAAAAAGGTATCATGATAATGCCCTCGTTTTTCCGTCTTTACTCGTTCTTCTTTTGGTCGTGTAATAGTGCATGGCAGCGTGTCTTTTGTGCCTAAATACATCTCGTATAACCTGAAAATTTAACAATATAAACGTAAGATGAACCCTTGTTTGTGTGTCGACTTATGCACTATTATATGTGCTGTTTTGAAACGTAAACCTGGTCGTGACATGGTGCTGTCCTTGCGCATGTTTAAACTATGAGTGACGGTTCATGAAAACGTTAAACATTTAATATAAAAACCTGTTATGTTTGAATGATATTGAACCATGAAATAAGTCCTAAACGTGTGTCATATTCATCTCATGAAACTGATTCTTTTTGTTACATTCTGGTCGTGGGTATGAGTTCCCTTGGGCGCATGATTTGTTTTCTAAAACCATGTCATGTTTAATGGCCTAATCATGAAATATTAAACTTAATATAAGTGCTACAGGAAGTCATGGAAACCGAGCCTAAATATGTCGACCAACACATTTTCGAATCTGCTTTTGTTTTAATTTCGTGGTCGTTGTAGTTGCTTACCATGCGCATCTATTGTAAGCCTTAAAAACATGTTATAATTAATATAAGACCTATACTCATTGTAACCTAATGTAAACATGTAAAACCAAGGATTTAACTTGATATATATGGCGTTAAAACCAGATGTAAAACAGGTCCTATGATTGTCATATTAAAGGGTTAATAACATGTATCACGTTCATAAAATTTATCTAATGTTCATTATATAATGAATTGTGTCGTACGATGTTTTAAGGTCCATCTATCTCTCGTCCTAAAATGTTTACTCATATAAGGTCATTTAATTGTGTGCTAGTCGTAGTAATTGGTCAATCATGTAAGGTATAGAAGTTTGTGTAAACTGTTTTGAAAGAGAGTCCTAAAATCCGTTCTTGACATTTGTAAACCCTATACTTTGAACGACGATCATATAAGCCCTCAAATAAGATGTTTGTCATATTAAACCCTTAAGTTTACCATTTATCATTTGTAATCCATAAGTTTGGCTAATTAATGGTTAAGATTCTAAAATGTTGGAATTCCGTCCGTCAATAAAAATGAGAATATCCTGATAACTCCAAGAATATTAATGAGATTAATCCGTTATAACTTTAATGATGCTAATAAGTATTAAATAAATCATAATCCGTGTAGATTCGTTGAAGGAGACGCGACGTTATATCTTTGTGTTCATTCATTCGTTTGCTTTCCTTTCATCGGCTTTAAGGTACAGATATTCTGACCTTTTCAGTAAAGGTTCCTCATGTTTTCTTTTCTTTGTCATTTATCTTATGCTTATTAGGATTTCCTATGCCATTGCTATGAACCCTTCTGTTTGTTTGATATGTTGCTTATCTGAACCTTCTGTTTTATTGAACCATGCGATATCTGATTTGAACTGTATGTTATGAAAACTCTGATATGCACATTTGTTGAACCTTGCTATGTTTGATTATGAACTTCTGATTATGAACTTCTGATTATGAACAGCAGATTACGAACTTCTGATTATGAACGTATGATATGTGACTGTGATATGAACCTTTAATTTCTGAACATTTGATATGAACCCTTTCTGATTTGTTTGATCCGTTGCTTATCTGAAATCTCTGTTTATTGAACCATGAAACATCTGATTTGAACTTATGATATGAAAACTCTGATTTGTAAATCTGTTTGACCTATATGATGAATTATGATCTGTGTCATTTATGACAATCTGTTTGACCTAAGTTAGTTTGACACCCGAGCCAATATTTCACTAGTCATGGGGGTTCCATGTCCGTGTCAGAGATGCACCTCTGACATGACTCTAGGGCAGTAGAGTGATGTTCTGCCACGTCCCTTATCTGTTATCTGTTATGAGCTCAAATTATGTTATATGACCAATATCTGTCTGTGGGGCGTATGGATGCATCCTAGATCTGATCTGTTATCTGATATGATTTGTCTGGTGAATGATGTCGTGTGCAATACGCGTCTTCACAAATTCTGGGAGCTAGCTACTCCATTTGTTATTGAGGTCTCCCCTCATATTATATAAGGTATTCCGAGGCCACCCCTCCGAATAAGAAAGTTACTTCTGATATGATATGTTCTGGGCTCGTGGTAGATAACTGTATATGTTATTTCTGTGTTAGATATTCTGTTTATGATTCCGTATTTGTCAATGTTTCCATTTACATACTGAATTATTATATGTTTATTGAATGCGTTTATGCTTTGACATGTTTAAGTGATTACTAGTTGCCATGCTAGGATAGGATTAATATGTTTAAACATGATTCGTATATCTGATGTTATGTTAGTTTATCGTTATGTGAATGCGTTGATCTGCGAGATGAATGTGCTAGTGTACAATTGAGTGTTTTGAAAGTTTAGTATGTATGATGGTTCAGTTAATTTTATAAACCTTGCCTATCGGTTAGTTATCTGTCTGCATATGTGACCTGCCATGTTAAAACTCTGCTGATGTTAAGATTCGATCCGAGAACTGGTTTAGCTTATGATATCTGTTCTGATAATTGCTAATGGCTATGTTATGTCTTTGTCTATTTAGTTATAGTTTGTCTACTGTGTTTTCTATCTGTATGTGTGACTGCCATGATTTGACTGCTATTTCCGCTGCTACAATATTGAATTAAGAGTGTTAAATGTAGATTAATTGATTTGTATGAATGCCATGTTTATTTTCTAGAAATTGTTTCCGTTAGCCTTTAGACTTTTCGTTTGACTTATATGTACTCTATATGTTTGACTCATTAAATGTTTGACTATTCTGTTGTGTTTGCGGCTGTGTCATTAATGTGCTATGTGTTGTTCTTATCTGTTATTTGTTCTTCCGGATTTCTGTGTGTCTGTGTTTCCGCAGAATCCTCAGTGATTCATTATCCTCATTCCGCTGTGACTTCGTTATTCGTTTCTTTATTTCATTTCGTATTTCTGTTTTTGTTTAGTTTTTGTTTTGTTATATCTGTTCACTGGGCTTTGTAAGCTCAGCCGCATTTTCTTTTCCTGCGGCAGGTATTAAGCATTCAAGATGAGCTTATGGGATAGCTGATTTGGGTTGAGAGTAGAACTGAGAGCAAGATTTGACCCTAGAGATCTTAGATTTATTTGGTTATTAAGTTATTTATGTTTTCTTTTGAAATTTTGTAAAGGCTTTCGCTATTGTATAGTATATTAGTTCTGATATGAAACCGTATTGTGACATCTTTGCCCTTGTCGAGTTGGGGTGTTACAATTATGGTATCAGAGCTCTAGGTTTTAGGACCCTTAGAGCTTAGGCTATGACCTGTGAGGATTGGGTAGACATTAGGTTTCCGTCTGTTCAGATATCTTTCGATTCCTTTTGATGATCGTTCAGATTTGACTTCGATATTCTTTTGTCTTCACTAAATTGGCCCTCCTCTTTTCGCATCAAATTTTTTTATTTTGTTTTCGCTCGTCCGTTTGTCGATCGTTAGATGGAGACTACCCGTGGAGCCGAAGAAGATGGTGCCGACCCTGCGTTGCTGCAACAATTCCTGTGCTGGAGAGGTTCGTGAAGCAGAAGCCACGCCCGACTGCCGTGCTGCTAGAGACATCAGGATGATGCTGGAGGAAGCTGGACGAATCAACCAAAGACGCAACGACGAAGACATGATTCAACCGGTCGCTGGGAAGGTTCATCTACTTCATATGATTTGGGCGCGACGTGTGTTACTCTGATTCGTTTGTCACACGTTTTGAGGCAGTTTGATATCTTGCTACGTGATTTTGATCGGCATTACTTTTCTTTGATTTGTTCAGAACTCGGTTTGAATCGTGAAGTTTTATCATTTAGCATTCTGGTATATCTCAGCTTTTCTTTCTGGATCGTCAGTAATGAGTCATGAGGAGCCGTTTTATGCAAGTTGGTGGCCTCGTTTGTTGGTAATATGGTAAGTTGTCTGATGTGTTATATGCTGCATGTATGTGTATCTGGTCTGTTTTGGTATGTTACTTGTTATCTACATGTTATCCATTTTGTTCTGATATTAGTTATGTGGTTTGTCATGACCCGAGACAGAATATGATGATAATGAGGACTTGTTATGTGATGCAAGAATTATGACTCCTGATTAACGTGATAATACCGAGATCATATAATTTGAACTTATTGAAATTATATGACGTCTGGGGAAATGCCTGTGGTTGATACATAAAAAGAACATGACTTGTATCCGTTATTTGGCACTCCTCATGTTCGTTTGAAATTTTGTACCTATTTGTGAGATTTCGTCGATATCTGTTACGTGTAAGTTTTGTGTGCGTTGGACCGAAATTGTTATGATTTGTGTGAACTATGGATTGCTATGTTTGCTCTAAATGTGTACGTCTCCGTGTACCCTTATTGTGATCATTGGATATTTCGTGAAGTGTTTGAGGAACATTAGATCCTTTTAGTTTGATTATCTGCGACTAGTGAGACCGTTAGGATTCGTTTTGTCTATGTATATGTTTGTTCTCCTCATAAGATATCTGAATAAGTTAGAGCGTGTTGTTTGATTTTCGGCATCTCATCTGTTTTCTGCCAATACGTTAATAAGTATATGATTATCTGTTATAAGTATTTGATTATTGGTTCGATTTCCGAAAAGTATGAGATTGAATGTTCTGATAAGAATCCGTTTGTTCCGAGATAAGTTTAGCGTTCGTTATATTCCTTGAAGTTCTGAACTCCGATTTGTTTTCTGTTTTGTTCCGTCTTGTTCAATTTGGAGGACGAAATTTTCTTTTTAGAAGGGAAGAGTTGTAAAACCCTAAAAATACGAAAAGTGTTAAAAGACTATTTTACCCTTAAAATAGTCAAGATTATAGAATACGTAAAATGTATTAACACCCATTTAACGAAATTAAAATCTAAGTTATATATATAATTATAAACCTAACGTGTATATTGAGTAACCGACATTTTGGTATGACGAAAAACAAAAGTCACGCGTGTAAAACATTATGATCCGTTTGTTTTGGTGTAATCCGAACACTTTGGGCCTCATTGGTTTTGTGAGCCGGATTGTATACGCTTAATCCTTGGGTCTCGTTCGTTTGAGTTACAAGCCGACCCATACACGCAAAAGCCCACATAGCCCGATCGCATACATGCATATATATACGACATAAATACAACAGATTGAAACCCTAGTTCACCCTCCCAAGAAAATATACATGGCAAACTCACAAAAGTCCTCCATCTCCATCTTTGTTTCTGTCAACTTCTAAGCTGCCAAGGTGAGTTTCGAACCCCTTTTTCAAAGTTAGTGTCACGCGTATTAGTTACGTACTAAATTGGTTTTGTGGTATCTCCTTTTGCTGCTGTTGTCGACGTGATTCAGGACCCAAATAGGGCGTTGGTTTGATTGTTCGGTCCACTGATTTCCTCCTTTGGTTCACGTCAAAAAGGTATCATGATAATGCCCTCGTTTTTCCGTCTTTACTCGTTCTTCTTTTGGTCGTGTAATAGTGCATGGCAGCGTGTCTTTTGTGCCTAAATACATCTCGTATAACCTGAAAATTTAACAATATAAACGTGAGATGAACCCTTGTTTGTGTGTCGACTTATGCACTATTATATGTGCTGTTTTGAAATGTAAACCTGGTCGTGACATGGTGCTGTCCTTGCGCATGTTTAAACTATGAGTGACGGTTCATGAAAACGTTAAACATTTAATATAAAAACCTGTTATGTTTGAATGATATTAAACCATGAAATAAGTCCTAAACGTGTGTCATATTCATCTCATGAAACTGATTCTTTTTGTTACATTCTGGTCGTGGGTATGAGTTCCCTTTGGCGCATGATTTGTTTTCTAAAACCATGTCACGTTTAATGGCCTAATCATGAAATAATAAACTTAATATAAGTGCTACAGGAAGTCATGGAAACCGAGCCTAAATATGTCGACCAACACATTTTCGAATCTGCTTTTGTTTTACTTTCCTGGTCGTTGTAGTTGCGTACCATGCGCATCTATTGTAAGCCTTAAAAACATGTTATAATTAATATAAGACCTATACTCATTGTAACCTAATGTAAACATGTAAAACCAAGGATTTAACTTGATATATATGGCGTTAAAACCATATGTAAAACAGGTCCTATGATTGTCATATTAAAGGGTTAATAACATGTATCGCGTTCATAAAATTTATCTAATGTTCATTATATAATGAGTTGGGTCGTACGAAGTTTTAAGGTCCATCTATCTCTCGTCCTAAAATGTTTACTCATATAAGGTCATTTAATTGTGTGCTAGTCGTAGTAATTGGTCAATCATGTAAGGTATAGAAGTTTGTGTAAACTGTTTTGAAAGAGAGTCCTAAAATCCGTTCTTGACATTTGTAAACCCTATACTTTGAACGACAATCATATAAGCCCTCAAATAAGATGTTTGGCATATTAAACCCTTAAGTTTACCATTTATCATTTGTAATCCATAAGTTTGGCTAATTAATGGTTAAGATTCTAAAATGTTGGAATTCCGTCCGTCACTAAAAATGAGAATATCCTGATAACTCCAAGAATATTAATGAGATTAATCCGTTATAACTTTAATGATGCTAATAAGTATTAAATAAATCATAATTCGTGTAGATTCGTTGAAGGAGACGCGACGTTATATCTTTGTGTTCATTCATTCGTTTGCTTTCCTTTCATCGGCTTTAAGGTACAAATATTCTGACCTTTTCAGTAAAGGTTCCTCATGTTTTATTTTCTTTGTCATTTCTCTTATGCTTATTAGGATTTCCTATGCCATTGCTATGAACCCTTCTGTTTGTTTGATCTGTTGCTTATCTGAACCTTCTATTTTATTGAACCATGCGATATCTGATTTGAACTGTATGTTATGAAAACTCTAATATGCACATTTGTTGAACCTTGCTATGTTTGATTATGAACTTCTGATTATGAACATCAGATTATGAACTTCTGATTATGAACGTATGATATGTGACTGTGATATGAACCTTTGATTTCTGAACATTTGATATGAACCCTTTCTGATTTGTTTGATCCGTTGCTTATCTGAAATCTCTGTTTATTGAACCATGAAACATCTGATTTGAACTTATGATATGAAAACTCTGATTTGTAAATCTGTTTGACCTTTATGATGAATTATGATCTGTGTCATTTATGACAATCTGTTTGACCTATGTTAGTTTGACACCCAAGCCAATATTTCACTAGTCATGGGGGTTCCATGTCCGTGTCAGAGATGCACCTCTGACATGACTCTAGGGCAGTAGAGTGATGTTCTGCCACGTCCCTTATATGTTATCTGTTATGAGCTCAAATTATGTTATATGACCAATATCTATCTGTGGGGCGTATGGATGCATCCTAGATCTGATCTGTTATCCGATATGATTTGTCTGGTGAATGATGTCGTGTGCAATACGCGTCTTCACAAATTCTGGGAGCTAGCTACTCCATTTGTTATTGAGGTCTCCCCTCATATTATATAAGGTATTCCGAGGTCACCCCTCCGAATAAGAAAGTTACTTCTGATATGATATGTTCTGGGCTCGTGGTAGATAACTAAATCTGTATCTGTTATTTCTGTGTTAGATATTCTGTTTATGATTCCGTATTTGTCAATGTTTCCATTTACATACTGAATTATTATATGTTTATTGAATGTGTTTATGCTTTGACATGTTTAAGTGATTACTAGTTGCCATGCTAGGATAGGATTAATATGTTTAAACGTGATTCGTATATCTGATGTTATGTTAGTTTATCGTTATGTGAATGCGTTGATCTGCGAGATGAATGTGCTAGTGTACAATTGAGTGTTTTGAAAGTTTAGTATGTATGATGGTTCAGTTAATTTTATAAACCTTGCCTATCAGTTAGTTATCTGTCTGCATATGTGACCTGCCATGTTAAAACTCTGCTGATGTTAAGATTCGATCCGAGAACTGGTTTAGCTTATTATATCTGTTCTGATAATTGCTAATGGCTATGTTATGTCTTTGTCTATTTAGTTATAGTTTGTCTACTGTGTTTTCTATCTGTATGTGTGACTGCCATGATTTGACTGCTATTTCCGCTGCTACAATATTGAATTAAGTGTTAAATGTAGATTAATTGATTTGTATGAATGCCATGTTTATTTTCTAGAAATTGTTTCCGTTAGCCTTTAGACTTTTCGTTTGACTTATATGTACTCTATATGTTTGACTCATTAAATGTTTGACTATTCTGTTGTGTTTGCGGCTGTGTCATTAATGTGCTATGTGTTGTTCTTATCTGTTATTTGTTCTTCCGGATTTCTGTGTGTCTGTGTTTCCGCAGAATCCTCAGTGATTCATTATCCTCATTCAACTGTGACTTCGTTATTCGTTTCTTTATTTCACTTTGTATTTCTGTTTTTGTTTTGTTATATCTGTTCACTGGGCTTTGTAAGCTCAGCCGCATTTTCTTTTCCTGCGGCAGGTATTAAGCATTCAAGATGAGCTTATGGGATAGCTGATCTGGGTTGAGAGTAGAACTGAGAGCAAAATTTGACCCTAGAGATCTTAGATTTATTTGGTTATTAAGTTATTTATGTTTTCTTTTGAAATTTTGTAAAGGCTTTCGCTATTGTATAGTATATTAGTTCTGATATGAAACCGTATTGTGACATCTTTGCCCTTGTCGAGTTGGGGTGTTACAAATATCACTTGTGATTTTCTATATATCACTTTGTGGTATTCTGAATATCACTTGTGATTTTCATGTTACAAAACATTAGTTGAAAATCACTTGTAATATTCAGAATATCACTTGTTGATCACCTGGATATCACGGAATATCACTTGTGATATTCAGAATATTATTTGTGATACCCAGAATATCACTTGTGATATCACAGAATGTCACTTGTGATATTCAGAGACATATGAAAACGGCGAAAAACATTTAAAAACCTACGAAAACATATGTAAATGGACGAATATGTATGAACTCTAAACCAAAATTTGACCATTTTCTCTTTATACGTGGTAAATATAAATTTACATATTTTTATAAGTTTCAAAATAAGCAAATTAAGCTTGTGAAACATAAACCGAAATCACATAAGCTCATAAGCAAATAAAATAAGATTAAATAATTTCCCCCAAACTATGTAGTTGCTATTCAAATTATATATTTGTGATACTCTGAATATCACTTGTGATTTTTTGGATATCACTTTGTGATATTCTGAATATCAATTGTGATTTTGATGTTACAAAACATTAGTTGAAAATCACTTGTGATATTTAGAATATCACAAGTTAGATTCTGAATATCACAGAATATCACTTGTGATCATTTGAATATCACAGAATATCACATAATATCACAGAATATCACTTGTGATATTTAAAAACGTATGAAAACGCCTAAAACCATTTAAAAACAGACGAAAATGAACGAAAACATAAAAAAATGGACGAATATGTATGAAAACGGATGAAAACGTATGAAAGCGTAAAAACGAGTATGAAAACAGATGAAAACGTATGAAAACGGACTAAAATGGACGAAAACGTATGAATAATGAATAAAAACGTAAAAAAACGGGCGAAAACGTATGAAACGGACGAAAACGTATGAAACGGACGAAAACGTAAGAAAATGGACGAATATGTATGAAAATGGATGAAAACGTATGAAAGCGTAAAATCAAGTATGAAAACGGGCGAAAACGTATGAAAACGGGCGAAAACGTGTGAAAACGGACGAAAACGTATGAAAACGTATGAAAACAGACGAAAACGTATGAAAAGCGAAACAAAAACGCGAATTAAAAAAAACGTGAATAACGTGAATTTAGAAAAAAAAATACTTAAAAAAAAACGTGAATTTATTAAAAAAGAAAAAAAACATGAATTAAAAGAAAAAGACAAAAAGTAAATAAATAAAAAAATAAAGATAAAAAGACAAGAAAAAAACATGGACTTAGGTTTATGTATTAAATCTTAGGTTAATCCCCACCATTAGATTAATCTAGATGGATGGTGGGGATTTATCCCTAGGTAAGCACCAAAACAAAGGTAAGCAAATGAAATTCATCAGATAATACATGATTAGAATAGAAATCTACCAAAGCAATGTTATGTTTACAAGATAATTTAAAATAAATTATATGGATAATAATATAAGGAAAGAAAAGGCAATGTGGAGTGAAATGTGGTACAATAATCTGTGCCACTATCAAAACTAGGTAATACCAGGCGGGGTTTCATTTATCTATACTTCTATACTCCCTTATAGAGCATTAATATCCCCAACCAAAACCCAACCCTCCATTTTTAAGATTCAGCCATCCAAACCTAAATCCAAGCCTTAATTTACACACACCAAACCATCATACAATCCTAAAAATTACCAAACCAAACCAATACCCAACAAACACCCATCCTCCAATCCTATTTACTTCCCTTTATATTTTTTATAAAAAAAACACACACTTATAAATCTCTCTCTCTCTCTCTCTAAATTAAAACCAAAAAAAAACCATCCACTCTCCCAACCAAATCACAATCTCTCTCTAAATTAAAAACACACACAAACATATTCATCATAAAAAAAACTCTCCAACAAAACATCACCACCCTACTTCATCACCCAACCACCGCCGCCATCCAACCACTCGACGTTTTTCGGTATTTTTCTATTTTTTTTTCTCTTCTTTTGATTCGTATTTTTTTTAAAGATGCGTGTTGTTTTATTATAGATCTAATTTTTTTTAGATCTATTATTTGTTCCAAAGATCCCTATTTTTTTTAATTTTTTTTCTATAGATCTATTAATTTTTTTTTGTAGATCTATTAATTTTTTTTGTAGATCTATTAATTTTTTTAAAGATCCGACGTTTTTGGTATTTTTTAACACCCATATTTTTTTGGATGCGTATTATTTTTTTTAGATGCGTATTGTTTTTTTATAGATCTAATTTTTTTGCAGATCTTTTTTTTTTTTTTTTTTTTTTTTTTTTTTTTTTTTTTGTAGATCTAATTTTTTTCAAAGATCCTTAATTTTTGTATAGATCTAATTTTTTGTAAAGATCCGTAATGTTTTAAATTTTTTTTTAAAAGATCCGTAGTTTTGTTTATTTTTTTATTTTTTTTAAAGATCCGCAATCTTTTTAATTCTTTTTTATAAATTCGAAATGTTTTTTGTAGATATAATGATTTTATTTGTAGATCTATTAATTTTTTTATATCTAATTATTTTTTAAAGATCAATATTTTTTTTTATAGATATATCTATTTTTTAAAAGATCCGCGTTTGTTTTATTTTTATAAAAAATCTGTATTTTTTTTAAAGATCCGACTTTTTTTTTGTAGATCTAATTATTTTATTTGTAAATCTAATTATTTATTAAAGATTCGTATTTATATATATATATATATATATATATATATATATATATATATATATATATATATATATATATATATATATATATATATATTTAAAAGATGCGTATTTTTTTATTTTTTTTAAATATACGTATTTTTTTATTTTTTTTAAAGATCCGAATATTTTTATTTTTTTATAGATCCGATTTTTTTTTTTGTAGATCTAATTTTTTTTATAAATCCGCAATTTTTTTTTGTAGATCTAATTATTTTAATAGTAGATTTATATGTTCTTTTCGTAGAAACATTTTTGGTATTCTTTTTGTTAGTTCCCCCACTTGCTGCTATTCTCTCGCAAGAATTGATAAAGCTATTGAAATTTTTTTAGTTTTAGAATGAGATAAATTTTGGATCTGAGAATTTGGAGATAATGACGATTTGTGTTATTTATTTGGGTTAATGAAGCTAATAATAAGGGAGGGTTAAATACCTATTATACCCTTTTAATTTGTCTTGCAATTAATTTTTTTCTTTAATAAAAAATTTTCAACAGCTTTATCAATTCCTGCGAGAGAATAGCAGCAAGTAGGGGAACTAACAAAAAGAATACCAAAAATATTTCTACGAAAAGAACATATAAATCTACTATTAAAGTAATTAGATCTGCAAAAAAAATTACGGTTTATAAAAAAAATTAGATCTACAAAACATATCATTAAATGTACAAAAAAAAAATCGGATCTATAAAAAAAAATATTCGGATCTTTAAAAAAATTAAAAAATACGTATATTTAAAAAAAATTAAAAAATACGCATCTTTTTAAATATGTATATATATATATATATATATATATCTATAAAAAAATACGAATCTTTAATAAATAATTAGATTTACAAATAAAATAATTAGATCTACAAAAAAAATCAGATCTTTAAAAAAAATACAGATTTTTTATAAAAATAAAAAAATGCGGATCTTTTAAAAAAAATATATATCTATAAAAAAAATATGGATCTTTAAAAAATAATTAGATATAAAAAAATTTAATAGATCTACAAATAAAATCATTATATCTACAAAAAAATATTTCGAATCTATAAAAAAAGAATTAAAAAGATTGAGGATCTTTAAAAAAAATAAAAAAATAAAAAAAAACTACGGATCTTTTAAAAAAAATTTAAAACATTACGGAGGCGACAGCAGTGTTTCCGGCTGCTGTAACAAAAAAAATACCAAAAAAATGTTAATATACATAAATTTATATAAAAAACCTACAGATCTAAAATAAAATGTATAGATCTAAAAATAAAATGTATGGATCTATAAAAAAAAACTTTAAAAACTTGATTAATGAACATAGATCTATTGAAAGGCTTAAAATAAATACCTTAATACTTGAAAAAAAATCCTTTTGGTGGTCGGTCTTGGTGGTGCCGTCCGAAGGTGGTTGGGTCGTTAAATGGTGGTGGGGTTTCCTCGGTCGTGGAGTTGGGTGGTTAAATGGCGGTGGTCGAGGGGTATTGTGGTAGTGGTGGTGGTGGTGGTGTATTTTGTGTTAGTTTGTGTGTGTGTGTTATAATAGAGTATGTGTGTTTTTGTATTGTGAGATGAGAGTGGTTTGTCTGTGTTTTATTTTTGTGGTGAAAGGAATAGATTGGATGGGAAGATGGATGTTTGTTTTATTCAATGCCACGTCATTCAATTTAATGCCACATAATCATAAGTTGTCCACCTAAGCAATATTTTTTAATTTAATTAAATTTTATATAAATTTCAGATTTTTAATTATTATTTTTTTTTGTAAATTTTGGATTTTTAGTAATTATTTTTGAAACTTATTTATAAAAAAGGAGCCTTGCAAGGATTGAACCTTGGTCATTTGGATAAATAACTTGTGTGTTTACCACTTAGGCAACAAGTTATTTTGATAATTATGTTGCATATTATAATTTATAAATGGCTAAAATTTTTATTAGTTTGAAAAGGAATGTATTTATCTTATAAAATTATATAGCACATATCCATTCTTAATTTTAGTTTCATAATTTTCAGAATTATTCCATTCCTTAATTATGAACTTTAACCTAAAAAAATATACGTATAGTTTTTGTTCATGAAAAAAACTCCAATCACAAGTTTAGGGTTTTAATAATTTTTATTGTGTTTTTGTGCAGGAATCATCATCATCATTATTTCAATGGAACTCGGTGGAAGTAATATTGATCCAAAGGTATGTTATGCCTACTTATAACTACATTAGCATGAACTTTTATATTTTATAACTGTATGTTTATGCAATCAGATTGCAATCTTGCCATGCCTCTTGATGGGAACTACGTGAAGGTATCTTCTATAACACAGTTTTCCTATTTATTGCTTAACCAAACACGTCTTCTATATATGGAAATAAGAACCAGGATGATGAATCAATCAAAGGTATTAGTGAGGTTGTAAGGAAGTAGGCAAAGTGACTACAGGTACAGATTTGGTTTTGCTTTTGCTTTGGAGGAATCAATTAATATTTATTTGTTAGTATTTTGATCATTAACTATTGAGATAAATGATGTGATTATTATTTTGTATTTGTTAAAGGTGGATGGAGATGAACAATAATGTCATGTTTGGTCACCTTATTTGTAGGTTGGTGCTTTAAATTACAATAAGCCCATAGTGCATAAGCTAATCAAAACACTTTGACTATAGCTCACGAGCTTATAGAATACAAGTTAATCCAAACGGCTAAACACTTAAAGATAGTTTATGAGCTTATAGTAAATAAGCTATAACCTGCTTATTGTAAATGTCCACAGGCCCCTTTTTTATAATGAGAGATTGTGCTTCAAAAACTTTACTGTAATGTCTTTAGATATATTACATCAGTTGATATGATTACTATGCTTTAATAGAGTGAGAAGAACCAAATTTATCTGGAATTTGAACATGCGTCATAATCAAGATTGTTCACTTGGATTATTGTGCAGAATAATTCTCGAAAATGATGGGAATATGATTGCTGGAAAAGTAGCTACGCACAACATAGATGAAGGATCTCCCTTATCAGAACAGGTGAATGCAAATCATAACCTTTTACTTTGGTCCAAGACTCCAAGTTGATTTGAACTATGTTATGTCCTAACATTATAACTGAACCCGCATGAAACTTTAACTATTTTAAGATGTAGTAAATTTCGGAAAAATCTTGAGCTAAAAATTACCTGCTTTGTCCAGTCCTCATTTCAAATCCACGGGTCATTTTAACATTCAACGCACAATCCAGCTTTATTTTAATAAGTTACAATATTCTAATAAATCGTTCTTCACTTCAATTAGCTGTATGCAACTCTTTTCAATGGAGTAGTTACATATCTGGTTTCTTTCTCTGTCATTGTTTGCTATAAGTTGATAACTACTCCAATGTCCAATGTACATTTTTTTCCATTTCATTAGCAAATTTGAAAATGTTTTTTCTTCTTATTTTTGCAGACTATTACCCAAGCTTGGGCAACAGCTCGTGAACACTTGACACGATCGCTTCTTACATAATTCATTCTGCGTTTACGTAATTTACTTCGTATGACTTGGAATGACTTTTAAATACCATTTGTTGCTTATGCTTCTTAATTAATTTAATAAAGATTATTATTTATTTGCTACCGAGACTTGATGCTTAGTGAAAACATAGAAGAAGTTATTGTTATTGCCTTAATGGTGTGTCTACCCTATGGCGTTGAGCTGGGAGTTTATTTTGTACATATGGGCAAAGTTATTGTTATCTGTATGTACTCGTCAATGGCATGTGAATCGCCTAAAGCCCTGCTTTTCTTTTCAAGCAGCAATTGAGAGCGTATGTTGAAAAAACATTTGGGTTGATACGCGATAACTTAAAGAGAGAGATATCTCCATTGCTCGGGATGTGCATTCAGGTACTTAAATGTCAGAGGTAGGCAGGTAGCAAATGGGTGGGTCGGGTCGCTTCTGATTACCTGAAACATTTTTTTGTACAAAGTTTGAAAATTAATTAGGCTGTCAAGTATGATAAAAAAGCTATGGTATTATTTCGGTAATAAACTTATTTTAAAGTATGATGATTTAAAGACGTTTTGTGGATTAAACTACCCTTTGGGTGACTTTGGCGCCGTCGACCAAAAGCTGTGTATTTACCCATTGACCAGTTAGTGATAAAATCAAACATAACCTTTAGCAACATATTTGTAAATAATTGGTCGAAATTGTCATCTCGACTTGCTGGTAATCAATTCAGTAGTTGTACAATTACCATTTTTTATGTCTGGAAATCACAAATCTCCGCGGGAAGCTTAATGACATCTATTGTGCAAATGATCTAGGCACCAAGGATTTCAAAATCGAGCTTGACAAAGGGGACAGCTCATGCACTTGCAAATGCTGCTTCTCATGAGATTTTGCTTACTCAGTGGCAGGGAATAATCACAAAACTTGGATGGTTGCTAAACACATTGAAGGCTAATTATGTGATAATATAGCGTCTTTATCTTTCTATCATATGATAAATTAAATGCTAAAAACCTTACTGATATCCATTATTTATTTCATTTTTGCAGGTCCCACCATTTTTGATTCGTCAAGTGTTCATACAGATATTTGCTTTCATCAATGTCCAATTATTCAACAGGTTACAACAACAATCTGAAGTTTTTAGGAGTAGAAACGTGTTATTTTAATCTTTAATTTTACTGTATCCTTGCAGCCTTCTACTTAGACGAGAATGTTGTTCATATAGTAATGGAGAATACGTAAGGTCAGGGTTGGCTATGCTGGAACGTTGGTGCTACAAGGCTACCGAAGAGGTAACGGTTTTTTATCCGTCCATGATGCATGTGTATTTGTTTTAGCTAGAGGTGGCAATTTCAATCCATTACTTATAAGTGGATCTATATGGTGTATTTGCTAATCCATTACTTAAATGTTTTCGCATAATATGGATGTGTTCTTTTGGTCTCCTGTGTTGCAGGGTATAAAGCCCATTTGTCTCTCAAAAGTCAAAGACCCACAAGTCAAGGAGTTCATAAAGAAGTGCTTGGTTCATGCGTCTCAAAGATTTCAGCAAAAGAGCTCCTGAATGAACCATTTATTGATATAGATAGTATAAAGGAGCGTTTACAAGAGCCTCTGGACTCGATTGTACTTGCAAAATTGAGAGATGTCATTCTTTAAAAACATTGCCTATGGAAAATATAATTAAAGATTATACTTACAAGTTGTACTATAAATGAAAATGATTATGGGTTCTTTCGTTTGTGGTGGGAATGGAGGAATATGCAAAATAAGTTCTCATATTAGCAAGAAATAGTAAAGACTTTTGAGATTTTAAGTCACTAGATTGCATCTGTTATTGCAAAATATTTGTACTAACTGTTTTGTAATATTAACTTTTTTTTTCTTCGTATAAGTTGCTTTTTTTTATGTGTTTGATGCCAGCTCATCATTTGATCTAGGGGACGAGGATGCTTCTATCGAGAAGAATGAAATACAAGTGCAAAAAAGACCAGTACGTATAATTTGATTGATCTGCCAAACAGTCACCATTTGTGTATGAATATATAGAGCAAAAAGCTATGTAAAAGACTTCATCTTGCGGGTTACTCAATGGAAAAGACTTCATCTTGCAATGCTTGCAGAGGGCATCATGTCGTCGACCTACTGCTTCCCAGCTTCTTGACCACCCGTTTGTTAAAAATATTGCTTCATCTGAAAGACCGATACCTAATCCTAGCCCAGTTACAAATTCAATGGGATATTTGGTATGTTTTTTTGTCTTATTTTATAAAGAAAGTTTGCCTTTGATTATTCATCTACTATTATGATGATTGCAAAGTTTGCGCTTGATTATTTATCTACTATTATGATGATTGCAGGGCATTGGACACGCTTCTGAAGGCGTCTCGGTTCATCACTCAAGAGGTCATATGCCTCGCAATGTGTCATGCCCAGTTTCCCACTTGGGTATCCTACTTTTGGGTCCAAAACCGGGTCAACATATGAATGGGAGATTATCACCATCACCAATTTCAAACCCGTGAATCAGCTCGGGTGCATCGACACCATTGACAGGAGCCAGTGGCTGTGGGGCCGTTTCGTATTACAACCAGTTGCAGAAGCCATATACTCCAGAGTTTATGGGTTTGAATTCAAGGTCTCCCACTTGATCTTTTGGCCCAATGACTACCGGACCTCACTTTCATGACCGGAAGCCTGATATGTTTCGTGCAATGCCTCAAGGGTCTCCCTTTTATCAGGAGATAGTTCCATCGGATAATGATTTTCTAGGGAACCAAAAGGAAACATATGGTGGGAAGTCCGTTTTTGTTGACCGCATTTCTCAGCAACTCCTGAGAGATCCTGTCAAACAATACCCTCTCATTGACCTCAAGCCCACTTTACCTGTGATTGGTCGAAGAGAATGGATTTGATTTCGACGACCATCTTAGTCCAACTATTTATAAATAATATCTATATTTATTTTGTTTTTTTATGTTCATAATCTCTTTTGGTAACTGAAATGGAAGGAGGGATGCTATTAACTATAGGTACAGTTATTTCGTGTTATAATCTGAAGAAGCTGACAAAGATATCAATCTGATTGGTTTTTGCTGTGGTTATGCAGATGGATAGCTTATAAAACTCTAGAATTTAACAGTGGTTCGTGGTGGATGCTATTAACAATGGATCTCCAAATGGAGATGGTATTCAGGCAATTGTCAATTGTCTAGGTTTTTGATCGGTGCAAAACCGTCAAGTTTTCTCACGCAGGCTAGCCACTTGTGAATGACCAGCCGTAAGGAACTTAAAACAGCTCACACACCAATTGCAATTTAGATCAGGAGAATACAGTGGATTCCCGGGTCGTTAAGTCCCACGGAGGATGACTGGTGTTTAACACAATCAGATGTCGAATAACCACTAAGGATAGTGATCAGTAAGGATATTGATGGAAAATTACCTAAAGAAAAGATCTACAAATTACAGCGACTTAAATGCAAATTAAAAGAAATTAAAAAGTTAAATTCTATTAAATAAACGCTATCACTATTTTTAAACTGATGTTTTTGTTTTTTATGTTTTTATAAAACTTAATTTAAAACTACGTGAGGTACAAATAAAAACGTGAAACTTACACAATATTAATCCTAAAAATATGAAAATGATATTTTTACAAACCTAATGATATAAGAAACTTTTAAGAAAAAGAAAATTATTTTTATAACTAATTAATTAATTATTATTAATTAAAAACTATTTTTAACTATTTAATAATAACCTAAATTACAAAATAGGAAATAAAGCTTAGAAAAATAAAATTAAGACTTGGAAAAATCTAAAATAACAAAATAGAATTTTCAAAACTATTTTTATATTTTTCTGATTATTTTTCTATTTTTTATGAATTTTAAACTATTAAAAACTAATTAAATTACTAAAAATTACAAAATAAACTATGAAAAATCTGGAAAATTACTTTTTTTACTTTTTATATTTATCTAAACTTAATAAAAATGAAAAATTATTTTTTTGGACTTTTTCTGAATTATTTGTATTAAAAGCTATTTAAATAATCCTAAAAACTGTTTTTAATTAAGAAAAATAGCAAACTGTTATGGAAAAATGTGAAAATTTCAGGAAAACTCTAAAATTATACTAGGAATCTAGGAAAAATAGAAAAACATGGTGTTGTGTGGAAGAAAATGAAACTGCTATGCTAGTGCTTATGAAATAAGCACTTGAATAAGCTAAAGTGTACCCAATGGAAACCAAACCTTCACAGAAGCTATATTTTACTAAAAGAACTCAAAAGCAACCAGTTACAACAAGCTTAAACCTCTGGAATACCAATTGCAAATATTTGACTTATTTGAGTACTTAGGCTAAAACAGTTTCTGAGTACCAAGTTTGAGCTTATGCACAAGCTTCACAATAAGCTCAAATGGAAAAACAGAAGTGAGGACCTCAAGATGACCTGGCTAACTATGCTTAAACCAAAGATGAGCCAAAGATAAGCTCTTATGAGCTCTGTACCAACCCTGCAATATCTGAGAAAAACTCAGCTTAAGCTGAGTTTGTGGAGCAGGGGAGTTGGGAGCTTATTGAGAAGCAGTTTTGGAACCTTTAGAAAATTTGCAAAAATCCACAAAAATGCTAATAAGTAAAAAGACCAGTTGAAGTTTCTAAAATGCTAAGGTTCACTGAAATTGGCTCAAAGATGAATCCATGAAAAATCCTTGCAGTTGGCCAAAAAACAGGTTTTTCCACTTTTGACTTTTGATATGAGTTTGAAAGTTTGACCTTGGTGAGGTTTGGACTCAATTTAATGACTGATTATGATGTATTAAGACCAAATAAAGCTAATGTAATCTATTTCTATGAAACTTAAACACAAATCAAGACTTTGATAATCAAAACCACAACAGATTAGACATTGAGACAGATTAAGATTCAACTTTGACTTTTGGTACTATGCAGGCACAAACTTAGACAGATAAGAACTTAAATGAACTAAACAAACATGAGACTAAAAGGCTTAACCACTGAATGTACCTATAAGACAGATAAATCAGCAGAGCCAAACACACCTTTAACTACTGTTTTGAACTAGAAAACTGAATAAACTATTGAAATAGCATGTGATTATGATCAAACTGAGTTAGAATAACTTAAACACTACTATTTAAACAAGTTTTAACTACCTGTGATTACTGAAACAGATTAAGCTATAACTAGTGAAAATCACTTACAAGTGGAACTTTAGCCACAGTGGCTTGAAAACAGAACCAATGAACCCAGAACTGCTAACCTATCAGAACCAACCCTTTGAACTTAAAACAAACCCATTTCCATGTCTGCATCACCCTGTTACCATCTCCATTCCTGTTTGACCAATTGTTCTACCCTGTTGACTTTTGTTGACCAAGTGAGAATTTTGCTTGAAACTGAGTAACAAGCTTACAAAAAGCTATGATAAGCTTATGTAAGCTTGTTTAAACTGAGAAATAAGCCATTTGAAGCTTGAAATTAAGAGTTGATATCTGAAATTCCCAACAGTGAACAAGAACATATGAAATGTTAATACCACTTGAATTACCACTTGAAAACTTAGTACAATGATTTTTTAACTTAATATTGATGTAGTTAAACTGGAAATTACAACTTTGAAGCTAAGTTAAAACATTGGAATTAAAAACGAAATACATGAAAACTAAAAATTAACTACTGCCTTCATCTCTTTCCTTTCTTCTTCTTTTATGCTTCCAAATGTCTTACACGTGTCCTCTGAGCAGATCACACCTCTTAATTTGACCAATGGGTGAGCAGAAGTGATTTTAGCTACCTGATCATTTTGGCGGGAAAACTGGGATTTGACTTGTTGCCTGTGATATAGCTAGTAGGGGGGGTGGCATTAAATGCAGTGGATTTGTGATGATGGGGGGTGGTGGAAAGGGTTGAGGTGATAAGGGGACTGAGGTGATGGTGCTGCAGGCAATGGTGGAGAAGAAGCAGGAGGTGGAGGGAAATGGTGAAGGGGTACTGTTTGTTTGACTTGGGTTTGACCTGGGGGTCCAAAACAGGCTAAAGACAGGGGTCAAAAGGAGATAATGGCAGGGGTCCAATATTAGTTATGACAAGGCTTGGATTAGTTAATAAGACAAGGACCAAAACTGCAAATACTCCAATCTTGAGGGACCAAACTGCCAATACTCCAAAGTTACCATAAGGACTGAATTTGACAAACTTTAATAGTGCAAGGACTATTTTTGACATTTTCAAATTTTCAAAGGACTATTTTTGCCAAATTCCAAAGTTCAGGGACCTAAGTTGTAAATTTGTAATTTTAAGTTTCAAGGACCAATTTTGACAACTTAGGAATCCCTAGGGACTCAAAATGATATTTTTCTTTATTTGGTTTTACCAGGGACTGTTTTTGACAACTTTTGAAACTTGGGGGACTAAAACTGCCAATTATGCAAACTTGATACGTTTTTTCACCAGATTTTGATATTTTTGCATTTAAAACACATAAAACACTTATTTGTGATATTTTTATCATTTTGATGCATTTCTGAGTGTTTTCAGATGTTTTTGCAGTCTAATTTGTACAAAAATGATGAGTATTTACACACTCATCAATCCCCCACACTAAGATATTGCTAGTCCCTAGCAATGATTTAAAAAAAATTAATGGATTTCATCTCTTTACCAAAAGCCATTACTTCTGGAGTAGCCAAATGTTTCAGTTCAAGTAAGAACTTTGGTACACCGATAACCAAATGATTTTGAGCAAATCACCAGCTTCCAACGGGTTTGATTTGTCTTTACCAGAAGCCGTTTGCTTCTGGACTAGCCAACTCTTAGATAAAATATCTTTGGTGAGCTGATTACCAATTATGGCTTTCCAACGCCTTTACCACAAGCCATAAACTTGCGGGCTAGCCAACTCTTCACTTTTAAGGATATGGTGAGCTGAATACCATACAATTTTGGGCAAATTGCAAGCCGTCAACGGATTTGAGATATCTTTACCAAGAGCCGTTTGCTCCTGGATTAGCCAATCCTTTTGTTTTTTTTTAGACAAGGCGGACTGATAACCAAATGAGTAAGTGTAAAACACTTACTCCAAAAAAAAATTTTGGCCAAAAACGGGGGAATTAGTCGGTATAATTACATGATAAAATTCGTGAGAATTCCCCCCCACACTTAGAAATGAATATTGCCCTCAATATTCAAAGTACCGGCGGTTATGCCGAAACATAGAACGTAAAAGGGAAATACTAAAGCCATTATTTAGCAAGGATTTTTTTTTTTTTTTTGAAACTCTTATATATACACAACATGTGGGGCAACTCCCCCACACTAGGGTGGTAGAAAGTAGAAAGAAGAGGCTAAACTATCAAGTTTTATCACACAAGCTAGCCACTTGTGAATGGCTAACCGTAACAAACTTCAGACAGCTCAGAAATATGGGTGAAAACCCATATGGCATGCTACTGTTTTTTATTCCCGAGTCGCTAGCTTGACTCGATCCCCGCATTCATTGGTTCATGGGGAAAGTTTGTAGATCCGGGACAACCACAGGGGGAATGTCCTCTCCAAAGTAATGCTTCAATCGATGACCATTCACTTTAAAGTTTGGACCATCGGGTTGAGATAACTCAATGGTGCCATAAGAATAAACCTTAGTGATAGTAAATGGACCAGACCAACGGGATTTAAGCTTTCCCGAGAAAATCTTCAATCTTGAATTGAAAATAAGGACTCGACCACCAACGTTGAAAACGCGGTTTTTGATTTTTGAGTCATGAATCTTCTTTGTCTTTTCTTTATAGATCAAAGAGTTCTCGTATGCTTGATCACGGAGTTCATTTAATTCATTCATTTGAACTTTCCGGTGATCACCAGCAGTCTGAATATCGAAGTTGGCATGCTTCAAGGCCCAGTATGCCTTGTGCTCTAGCTCAACCGGTAGATGACACGCCTTCCCGTACACAAGCTTGTATGGAGTACACCCGATGGGTGTTTTATAAGCTGTACGGAAGGCCCAGAGTGCGTCATCTAGCTTATCCGACCAAGAGGCACGGTTTTCACCAACCGTCCTCTCCAGAATTCTTTTAATCCCCCGGTTAGAAACTTCCACTTGACCACTAGTTTGGGGGTGGTACGCAGTAGAGAGACGGTGAGTTACACCATACTTCTGCATGACTCTTTCAAACTGGTCATTGCAGAAATGCGTACCACGATCACTGATTATGGCTCGTGGAGTTCCAAACCTAGCAAAGAGAGATTTCAAGAATTTCACAACAACTCGGGCATCATTGGTATGCAAAGCCTTAGCTTCAACCCATTTTGACAAGTAGTCAACGGCCACAAGTATGTACTTATTACCGCGAGAAGAAGGAAATGGCCCCATAAAGTCAATGCCCCAGATGTCAAAGATCTCACACACTTGAATGGCGTTTTGCGGCATTTCATTTCTTTGCGAGATATTCCCGTGACGTTGACAAGCGTCACAGGCTTTGACAAATTCATGGGCATCCTTGTAGATAGTGGGCCAATAGAATCCGGAATCAAACACCTTCTTGGCGGTGTAGTTGGGGCTATGATGTCCCCCAGTAGGTCCAGAATGGCAAGCTTTGAGAATGTCAATAGCTTCCTGACCATACACACATCGCCTGATGACTTGATCCGCGCAAATTTTAAACAAGTAGGGGTCGTCCCAGAAGTAATGTTTAACATCTTTGAAGAATTTGTTCTTCTGTTGGGACGACATCCCTTTCACTATGAAGTTACCCGCATGGTAATTTGCGAAGTCAGCAAACCATGGGGTAGAAGAGTCTCCATGAAAAGAAACCGCATTGAGTGTCTCGAGAGGAAATGTTTCATTTATTTCCTTTTTCTCGAACACATCCTGGTGAGGGTTTTCTAATCGGGACAGATGATCAGCAGCAAGGTTCTCAGCTCCTTTTTTATCACGTATAATGATATCAAATTCCTGGAGGAGGAGAACCCAACGGAGCAATCTCGGCTTTGCATCCTGTTTTGCAAAGAGATATTTGAGAGCCGAGTGATCCGTATACACCACGCATTTGGTCAAGATGAGGTATGGCCGAAATTTCTCAAACGCATACACCACAGCTAATAGTTCTTTTTCTGTAGTGGTGTAATGGGTTTGAGCTTCAGTCATAGTCTTACTTGCGTAGTGTATAGGCTGAAAATGTTTTGTTTTGCGTTGCCCCAAGACTGCACCGATAGCAAAATCACTTGCATCGCACATGAGCTCAAAGGGTAAATCCCAGTCGGGGGCAACTAGAATGGGTGCTTCCGTAAGCTTTTTCTTTAGTGTTTCAAAAGCTTCGACGCACTCAGGAGAAAAGATACAAGGAGCTTCTTTTTCAAGAAGATGGGTCATAGGCCGAGCGATTTTAGAAAAATCTTGAATGAATCTACGATAAAACCCGGCATGACCTAGAAAACTCCTAATACCTTTGACGGTAGTAGGATGAGGCGGTTTAGCAATAACATCGACTTTTGCTCTATCGACCTCAATCCCATTTTTGGAAATCTTATGGCCAAGGACTATGCCTTCTTTGACCATAAAGTGGCTCTTCTCCCAATTTAGACAGAGATTGGTGTCTTCACACCTCTTAAGCATTTTGTCTAAATGGGAGAGACATGTCTGAAATGAATCCCCGATGACTGAGAAGTCATCCATAAACACCTCCATTGTTTCCCCGATCATGTCGTGGAATATGGCCATCATACATCGTTGGAACGTGCCAGGAGCGTTACATAAGCCAAAAGGCATACGTTTGTAGGCAAAAGTTCTGTATGGGCAGGTGAATGTGGTCTTCTCTTGATCCTGTGGATCAATGGGGATCTGAAAGTAACCCGAGAAACCATCAAGGAAACAATAGTATTCGTTTCCTGCTAATCTCTCAAGCATCTGGTCCATGAAGGGTAGAGGAAAATGGTCTTTACGGGTGGCGTCATTCAACTTACGATAGTCAATACACACACGCCATCCCGTAACCAGCCGAGTTGGAATTAACTCGTTTTCTTCATTCGTGACAACAGTTATGCCACCCTTTTTTGGAACACAGTGAATCGGGCTAACCCAAGGACTATCTGAGATAGGGTAAATCAATCCTGCATCAAGAAGTTTGATAACCTCCTGTTTGATAACATCATGGATTTTTGGATTTACCCTTCTCTGATGTTGAACTGCTGGCTTGAAGTCATCCTCCATCAAGATTTTGTGAGTACAAAATTCAGGGTTGATACCCTTAATGTCGGAGAGTTTCCAAGCAATTGCTTGCTTGTGTGACTTCAAGACCTTTATGAGAGCAGTCTTTTCATCTTTACTCAAATCTCGAGCAATAATGACGGGCAATTTATCATCACCCTCAAGAAATGCATACTCGAGGTGAGGTGGTAAGTCCTTAAGTTCGACTTCAGGAAATTCTTCAGTTTTCTCAACTGACTTGACTTCCTTGTTATGAAGTGTGACGGGAGGGAGAGGAGGAGAAGTGTCCTGATTTAACAACTTCTCAAGAGTAAGAATATCTCCCTCCGGATTAATCTCATGGTGATTAATCTCTTCTGGAATTGCATCACTAGAGTGAGGGGTTGATGAATGATCATCTTTAAGCAACTTCTCAATGAGAAGTATGTCCCCCTCGATGTCAATTGGAGCGTGATCAATTTCCCATGGAACAGAATCACTAGCCAAGTATGCTTCAATCTCTTCCAAGATGAAGTCGCTTCCCTCAAACGGAGTGAGAGAAGGAGTAGAATTGGCTATGATAGGTTGAGAAGATGTGGTGGGATTCCCACTCACAGAATTATGAGAATAACCAAGAACTTCTTGAGAGTACTCTTCAGAAGCAACATCAATGATATCTATTCGGTTAACCGACTCAGAATCATAGTTTGCGGAGTACCTCGAAGTTTGATCAAGGTTAAAGGTGACAGCTTCATTACCAACACGTAACGTGATTTCTTGCTCAAATACATCAATGAGAGCACGGCCCGTTCTCAGGAATCCTCTTCCAACAATGAGAGGAACCCGTGGATCAGCATCGAAATCAACAACTACAAAGTCAGCTGGAAAATGGAACTTTCCTACTTTCACAAATACGTCCTCGGCAATTCCAAGAGGACGGGATATTGTACGATCTGCAAGCTCGAGAGTCATGCATGTAGGAGTAAGATCCGGAAGAGAAAGTTTCTTCCATACTGAATGAGGCATCAGGTTTATGCTTGCACCAAGATCGGCTAAGGCAAAGCATTCAACCATTCCTGGAAATACACAAGGTAAGAGGAACTTTCCAGGATCTCCAAGCTTCTCGGGAAGCTTCTTCAAGATAACTGCAGAGCAGTTCTCGTTCAGTGGAGTTTTAGCCATTTCAAACAGCTTTTCCTTGTTGCTTAACATGTGTTTGAGAGTTGATGCAAACTTGGGCATCAACATGATAGCATCCGCGAAGCTTATGTCAAAATGAAGTTCTTGGAAAATTTGAAAGAATTTTTCCATTTGATGACCGGCTTTTTCGCGGAGCTTTTGCTCATGTAAACGTGATGGGTAAGGAATAGAAGATTTGGATTTTTCAATGGGAGCTACAGGAGGTTCAAAAACAACTCCTGGATTGGATTTTGGTTTCTGGACAACCTGAGGATGGACGTTGCTGGTACCTCCGTTATTAGTAGGAAGTTCCTTGTCCTTTGTCGCCTCAGGTTCACTTTCCACTACCTTCGGGGGAGAAGAAGAAGAGGTAGTAGGAATAGCGGGTCCATCATACGAAACACCACTTCTGGTTGTGATCGCCTTTGCATCGCCCCTCGGATTAGCGATCGTGTTGCTAGGTAAAGTACCTGAGCCCGAGGGTCGATCATTTAAAGACTTCTTCAATTCAGCGATCTGACTGACCAACAACCTGTTTGTCTCCTCTTGAGTCTTCATGAATTGCTTTAAAAGCTCATCAGATGTTGACACAGGAGGAGGTGGAGGGACAATTTGAGGCCGTATGTTCTGGTTATAGCCAGAATTCCCTTGATTAGGGTTCATATTCCCCTGAAATTGATTCCCTCGATTGTAAGTGTTTTGATTAAGATTTCCTTGATGTTGGAAACCTTGATTCGGTCCGGAATAGAAATTACCTTGGTTTTGATAACCTTGGTTCATTCTTGGTTGGTTCTGATTCCGGTTAGGATTCTGGTTAAAACCGGGTGGTGCCTGATAAGTGTTAGCACGGTAGTTTGGTTCATTTTGAGGACGGTATTGATTACCTCCTTGATTTGAAGTACCGGCTATAGCATTAGCTTCAAAAGGACTACCTTCGGTGGCAGTACAGTTGTAGTATGCATGAGGACCACCACAAGTAACAAAAACTTCAACTTTCTTCACTTCACCATATGATGGTGCTTGTGTGAAAGTGACTTTCTTTTGGTTAGCAAGAACCAAAGCCTGAACAATATCCGTGAGTTTGTCAATCTTAGCATCGGTGCTAGATGTACTCACGGGAGATGAAGTAGAAGGTCCAGCATTAGACTCAGTATGATATGTCTTTGTGCGGAAAGGACGGACCTGGGACTTGTTTTCAATGATTTGCAAGGCTTCTTTTGTGGTCTTGCTCAAGAAATTACCTCCCGCGGAGGCATTTAGAGAGTCTTGATTAGTCTGGTTCAGACCATTGTAGAAAGTATCCATTTGCATTAACTCGGAAAATCCATGATGCGGACACTTACGGAGCAATTCTTTGTAACGATCCCATGCCTCCCCGAATGATTCATCAAATCTCTGAGAGAATTTCATTATCTCATTCTTAAGACTTGTAGTTCGGGATGGAGGATAGAATTCGTTCACAAATTTTGTGACAAGATCTTCCCATGTCTCAATGGAACGAGGGGGTTGTTTCTCAAGCCAATTCCGGGCTTGTCCCTCTAGAGAAAATGGGAACAAAAGAAGCTTGATAGCTTCATGTGGGACATTCTTATACTTGATGGTAGATGCTATCTTGTTAAACCATCGAATGTGTGCATGAGGATCATCCCGCTCAAAACCATAGAATTGGCTTTGGGTTACCAGATTAAGTAACCCGGTTTTGAGCTCAAAAGTATCAGCCACGATGGCTGGGACAACAATAGCATCTCCGTAACCCTCGATGGGTGCTTGGAGAAGCTCATTCATCGGCTTGTCTTCTGCCATTATGGCAGGTGGTGGTGGTGGTAGACGTTCCTCAGTCACAGCTGAAGGAGCAGAACGTCCTCTACGTCTACGAGGAATCTTTCCAAGTTCTGACAATGGACTTGTAGAACTGGAAGAACGAGTGCGCATGCACTAAGTATAAAAATCAATTTTCAAAACAAATGAGGCAAAACGACAAGTGAACTTAACCAATAATCGCAAATGAAATGGCTTCTTTGAAAAAGGTACACCAAATCACAAGGACACAAAGGCAAGTTTTAAATCTGATGTTCGGGAACTTATTATGGTCGCACCCCCAGTTAGGTAGTGCACTGCCTTGATTTGCGGTGGTTGATTTTTATGTATATATTAAGTATCACTGAAAAGACGTAGGTATAGATTTGTGCTGATGGGTTTAAAAACTTTTGGACAATATTTTTGGTATCGTCTTGTTTAACCAAATCGTATTTCTTTAAGAATCACCTTAAAAGAAATACAAGCTAGAAAACGTTACGATTGTTTTGTTGTTTTATACTGTTTTTGGTGTTTTTAACACTTTAGGAAAAGTGTTAATGAACTTTTTGATTTTGTTATAACTTTACAGAAAACTTTTTACAAACTGTGGTATATGTGCAAGTACGGGTCTGAAAAATGCTTAGAACACGCTTACAGCCTCCCCGGCAGCGGCGCCAAAATTTGATCGGTGCAAAACCGTCAAGTTTTCTCACGCAGGCTAGCCACTTGTGAATGACCAGCCGTAAGGAACTTAAAACAGCTCACACACCAATTGCAATTTAGATCAGGAGAATACAGTGGATTCCCGGGTCTTTAAGTCCCACGGAGGATGACTGGTGTTTAACACAATCAGATGTCGAATAACCACTAAGGATAGTGATCAGTAAGGATATTGATGGAAAATTACCTAAAGAAAAGATCTACAAATTACAGCGACTTAAATGCAAATTAAAAGAAATTAAAAAGTTAAATTCTATTAAATAAACGCTATCATTATTTTTAAACTGATGTTTTTGTTTTTTATGTTTTTATAAAACTTAATTTAAAACTACGTGACGTACAAATAAAAACGTGAAACTTACACAATATTAATCCTAAAAATATGAAAATGATATTTTTACAAACCTAATGATATAAGAAACTTTTAAGAAAAAGAAAATTATTTTTATAACTAATTAATTAATTATTATTAATTAAAAACTATTTTTAACTATTTAATAATAACCTAAATTACAAAAAAATAGGAAATAAAGCTTAGAAAAATAAAATTAAGACTTGGAAAAATCTAAAATAACAAAATAGAATTTTCAAAACTATTTTTATATTTTTCTGATTATTTTTCTATTTTTTATGAATTTTAAACTATTAAAAACTAATTAAATTACTAAAAATTACAAAATAAACTATGAAAAATCTGGAAAATTACTTTTTTTACTTTTTATATTTATCTAAACTTAATAAAAATGAAAAATTATTTTTTTGGACTTTTTCTGAATTATTTGTATTAAAAGCTATTTAAATAATCCTAAAAACTGTTTTTAATTAAGAAAAATAGCAAACTGTTATGGAAAAATGTGAAAATTTCAGGAAAACTCTAAAATTATACTAGGAATCTAGGAAAAATAGAAAAACATAGTGTTGTGTGGAAGAAAATGAAACTACTATGCTAGTGCTTATGAAATAAGCACTTGAATAAGCTAAAGTGTACCCAATGGAAACCAAACCTTCACAAAAGCTATATTTTACTAAAAGAACTCAAAAGCAACCAGTTACAACAAGCTTAAACCTCTGGAATACCAATTGCAAAGATTTGACTTATTTGAGTACTTAGGCTAAAACAGTTTCTGAGTACCAAGTTTGAGCTTATGCACAAGCTTCACAATAAGCTCAAATGGAAAAACAGAAGTGAGGACCTCAAGATGACCTGGCTAACTATGCTTAAACCAAAGATGAGCCAAAGATAAGCTCTTATGAGCTCTGTACCAACCCTGCAATATCTGAGAAAAACTCAGCTTAAGCTGAGTTTGTGGAGCAGGGGAGTTGGGAGCTTATTGAGAAGCAGTTTTGGAACCTTTAGAAAATTTGCAAAAATCCACAAAAATGCTAATAAGTAAAAAGACCAGTTGAAGTTTCTAAAATGCTAAGGTTCACTGAAATTGGCTCAAAGATGAATCCATGAAAAATCCTTGCAGTTGGCCAAAAAACAGGTTTTTCCACTTTTGACTTTTGATATGAGTTTGAAAGTTTGACCTTGGTGAGGTTTGGACTCAATTTAATGACTGATTATGATGTATTAAGACCAAATAAATCTAATGTAATCTATTTCTATGAAACTTAAACACAAATCAAGACTTTGATAATCAAAACCACAACAGATTAGACATTGAGACAGATTAAGATTCAACTTTGACTTTTGGTACTATGCAGGCACAAACTTAGACAGATAAGAACTTAAATGAACTAAACAAACATGAGACTAAAAGGCTTAACCACTGAATGTACCTATAAGACAGATAAATCAGCAGAGCCAAACACACCTTTAACTACTGTTTTGAACTAGAAAACTGAATAAACTATTGAAATAGCATATGATTATGATCAAACTGAGTTAGAATAACTTAAACACTACTATTAAAACAAGTTTTAACTACCTGTGATTACTGAAACAGATTAAGCTATAACTAGTGAAAATCACTTACAAGTGGAACTTTAGCCACAGTGGCTTGAAAACAGAACCAATGAACCCAGAACTGCTAACCTATCAGAACCAACCCTTTGAACTTAAAACAAACCCATTTCCATGTCTGCATCACCCTGTTACCATCTCCATTCCTGTTTGACCAATTGTTCTTCCCTGTTGACTTTTGTTGACCAAGTGAGAATTTTGCTTGAAACTGAGTAACAAGCTTACAAAAAGCTATGATAAGCTTATGTAAGCTTGTTTAAACTGAGAAATAAGCCATTTGAAGCTTGAAATTAAGAGTTGATATCTGAAATTCCCAACAGTGAACAAGAACATATGAAATGTTAATACCACTTGAATTACCACTTGAAAACTTAGTACAATGATTTTTTAACTTAATATTGATGTAGTTAAACTGGAAATTACAACTTTGAAGCTAAGTTAAAACATTGGAATTAAAAACGAAATACATGAAAACTAAAAATTAACTACTGCCTTCATCTCTTTCCTTTCTTCTTCTTTTATGCTTCCAAATGTCTTACACGTGTCCTCTGAGCAGATCCCACCTCTTAATTTGACCAATGGGTGAGCAGAAGTGATTTTAGCTACCTGATCATTTTGGCGGGAAAACTGGGATTTGACTTGTTGCCTGTGATATAGCTAGTAGGGGGGTGGCATTAAATGCAGTGGATTTGTGATGATGGGGGGTGGTGGAAAGGGTTGAGGTGATAAGGGGACTGAGGTGATGGTGCTGCAGGCAATGGTGGAGAAGAAGCAGGAGGTGCAGGGAAATGGTGAAGGGGTACTGTTTGTTTGACTTGGGTTTGACTTGGGGGTCCAAAACAGGCTAAAGACAGGGGTCAAAAGGAGATAATGGCAGGGGTCCAATATTAGTTATGACAAGGCTTGGATTAGTTAATAAGACAAGGACCAAAACTGCAAATACTCCAATCTTGAGGAACCAAACTGCCAATACTCCAAAGTTACCATAAGGACTGAATTTGACAAACTTTAATAGTGCAAGGACTATTTTTGACATTTTCAAATTTTTAAAGGACTATTTTTGCCAAATTCCAAAGTTCAGGGACCTAAGTTGTAAATTTGTAATTTTAAGTTTCAAGGACCAATTTTGACAACTTAGGAATCCCTAGGGACTCAAAATGATATTTTTCTTTATTTGGTTTTACCAGGGACTGTTTTTGACAACTTTTGAAACTTGGGGGACTAAAACTGCCAATTATGCAAACTTGATACGTTTTTTCACCAGATTTTGATATTTTTGCATTTAAAACACATAAAACACTTATTTGTGATATTTTTATCATTTTGATGCATTTCTGAGTGTTTTCAGATGTTTTTGCAGTCTAATTTGTACAAAAATGATGAGTATTTACACACTCATCAGTTTTTTAAACCAAAACCGAATCTTGTGTATCGGCCTATTTCTAAACCGGCTACCAATAAAGTCGCTAATAAGGATGGTGTTTCTAAAGGGGCTGTTTTGAACGAGCAGCCTACTAATGCTCCTATTATGGCGAATTTGAATGATTCATCTCAGGTTAGTAATGAATTTGGCTATTTTAAGGATGACATTAATATTGGTGAGCTTAAAAGTGATATGGAGAAGCTAATGGAGGTGGATAAGGTACTTGGTATTGTTGATAAGAATAAGGCTGCTGTTAATGGAGCTACGTACGTCGTTTCAAACTGCCCTATTCAAGTATCTAAGGAGTGTGGTACGGAGCATGCAAGATGTTTTAATTAGCTGGAATGTTGGAAGTTCATACTGTGAGCATCTTTGCAGGATCAAAACTCTGCATAGGCGGGCATGAACCAAACATTGGTGAGTGAGAGGAGGAACTCGAGGATGGTATCCAATCTGTTACAAATACTTTAATAAAAATACCCATTTCTTTCCAAATGCTTGAACAGAAAAATACCCATTAACCAATACTTGAACATATAAAAATACCCATTTCTTTCTGAGGTGGAATGATAAGTTATACTGAATCTCTGTAACGTGTTTCTGTTACAGGTATCAATAAAAAAATTGGAAGTAAAAAGGTCATTCGGAACTATTCTTTTGTGAGGTGAGCTATTTGGATTTCAAATGTTTGTATAACCAATACATTATGAAGCTCATTTTTATCAAACTCGAATATCTTTCTGTGCAGGTCACAGGGACTACCGTGTTTTTAAAAATTCTTGTCATTAACAAAGTGCCATTGAAAATGACTTTGGCGACTCTCGTGATCCAGGACATGCCAAATATTTCTGAAAAATTTAGTTACTGGGATAGACTGGTAACATTGATCATTTATTCGTTATGTTGAACTGTAAACATTAGTCCGTGCTATGATATAACCACATTTTTGACATTTTCAGGAATTTGAATCACGTGTTCTAGAATCCGTGCACATGTTCCTAAATTTGGAACCCACCCCGGTACAAGAATTTGGTGACCCAAAGGTGACCGTGCTCTTTTGAGGTATAGCATGTCATTTTGATTTAAAAAAATTTGATCACTTGACTAGCGTTCTAACCATCACAAGATGGACGCTACAATTTGCATGTATGAGAATAAAGGTGGGAATACAGGCGGGTTGGAAGGGTTGGACAACAAGTAATAATAGGTAACTTTTGGTACTATGTGTCATGTCAAAACGAGCCACGCTTTATCCAGGTCTGTTTGTTCTTTTTTTCATTTAAGCCATGGTTAACATTTTACCAATATACCCATTATAGATGAGACAAAATCAGATAAAGCTAAGAAGAACAAACGGGCTGGAGTATCTCCATTTAGGCACCCTTTCTTCACCCTTTGCAATGGTATCCACGGAGAGAAGCATAGAAGTCGTGTACAGGCCAGATGTTCATATCCATTATGCTAAAAGAATGTAAGAAGTTCCCGTTAAAAAAAATTGTTGATTAAATGTAACGCGTTGGTTTAAAAATTATGGTAATTATTTTACTATTAGAGAAACAAAAGAAGGTGAAGAGGATAATAATATAAGTCGCATTATTATCATTGTAGACGAGAAACTCATGTCACTATATTCATATTCGAAAACTAGATCATTCTTGACACCTCTTGATTCCATCCAGTGGCTTCATTCAATCATCAGTGACGCGTAGAGGTGGCAAATCAATGGGTCAATCCGGGTAATGTTTTATCTCTAATGGGTACTCGGTCCTAATATTTTCATGAAACCTTCTAATGTTTTTAGTGCAGTCTGTAATTTACAATATAGGTTGGCCAAATAGTTACAAAAGGGATGGGTTGGCGACATGGGTGCGTGTGTAAACTGGTCATCCGGGTTGTATTTTGAAAGGGTTGTAGCAGCAAAATCAGTAGAAGTTGCAACAGGCGCACTCCTTGCAGCATCGTAAGAGTTTGCATACCCCTCCAGGAGTTGCAACATTTAAACTTGAGCATGTTTATGTTAATTATTTTTTCTCCAGAAGCTTTTCATCGGTTAAGACGAAAAAAGTCACAGACAAGTAAAGCACATTTCATGGACGCACAAGAACACTCAAGTAGGCTGACGTTATAGTGAGTGTGAATGGATATCTGAACGGTGTAGTTTTTACACTTTCCACTATTCCTTACAACTGTTACAACTTCTATATACTTGAATAATAAGTTAGTTTGCTCCAAAAGTTCTGACCCATCTTTGGTTGACTTAAGAATATAAAATATGTCACTTTAATATTCAATTCTTTAAATATACACTTTATTTCAGTCACAAGTGTTTAGCTAACTTTAAGCTATCATCCATCTATATATACTTGCATTTTAGTCACAAGCTTTCTTCATCCTAAGGGTTCTTCATATACACTCCATACTGTCGCACACAACTCAGAAAGTCCGAGATGGAGATCAAAATGGTAAGCTTCTGCATAGTTTTTGTATACTGCTTTAATCACGTGAAAATTTTTACCATAATTGTTTACGATTTCAAATTTTGAATTTGTAGTTTTCATAGTATAAAGGCAGTTACGGTTACCACCATTCCACTAAAATATGGGGATAATGGAGTTCGAGTCAGTAGCGTAGTGTAGAAATGAATGGCTAATTCATGTGATGTGTCTCTCTAAGGACTTATGTTCAAGACATACACTAGACCTGGACATTAGTTGGCTTCTTTGATGCTCAGTTGGTATTTCTGTTAAACTTGGTGGCTTCTTCATGAGTAGTTTGTTTGCATGTGTGTGTTCTATCTTTGTTTTAGCTTTATATTTTATATGTTTACTAACATGTGTTTTCAGTGGTATACGCTGAACGCCTTTTAGTTGTTCCTTATATTTTGGTGCCTTTTCATTGTTTGTTTTTGTAAGTATGAAACCAAAAGAAAACTGGTACCTTCGATTCATAGTGAACACAGTAATAGTACTGTCTCTGTCAGCCACCCATTGACCAATGTTGATCAGAGTGTTATTGTCACTTCTACTGATTTTGTGCTACCCGAGTCATCTGTTGTTACTGGTGTTCTTGGGTGTGTGTTATCGGAGGGTACACCATTTGGTCACGAGAGGGATCTCTGTGCCCTTGATGATAGTAGTAATGGTGTAGAATGTTCAAGCGGAAGACCCATAAAAAAAACAAAGGATACATTGCAAAGTATAAAGATGCCAGTTCCAGCTTCACATAAATTATCGATAGGTGAACCATAGTCTGGTACTGTGGTTACTCTAGACCGTAACCCTGAACCTTCGACGGATGTTATTTCGATTGGGAAGGGGAAGACTAAAATGGACGCCCTTTACCAGCACGTTGTTGACAGTATGTCTGACTCTAAAGATAGTAGAACATTAGTTTCATCATGTTTTTAATGGTGTAAGTTCCTAACGCTTAATACGTTCGTTGTTTTTCTAGCGTATGCAATGGATTGCAGGGTGGCCAATAGGGAGATTTTCCATGTATATGGGCGTCGATTGGTCAACAGCTAAATGCATGTGACAATGATAAAACTGGTAATACTTAATTGTGAAAAGATTTTGTGTGACAGGCCTATTGAAACAGCAAGCGATGTGTTGCAAACTGTCATCGTTGTAGACCACGTGCATCAATGTTCATCCAATGTTCCTTCAAGAGGGAAGGAAAAGAATAAAACGGATGACCTTTACCAGCATGTTGTTAACGGTATATATGTTACATTTTTCCAGATATTGGAACATTTGTTTTAGCGTGTTTTCCTTCAGTGTCACATACCAACAGCTGACGTTGTCATTGTTTTTCTATGAATTAATGATGCCATGATATAGTAGTGTTGTACTCTGAGCTCTTATATCTATCATTAAACTTGGCTAGGAGCCATGAAGAATTTTTTTAAGATGTCTCAGAACCCAGTAGCTTGTGTTCTCACTGTTCAAAAATCATATCGTGTTGATTTGAGGTGGGTCAGTGAGATTCTATGTAGTTAGGATACATGTGTGCAGTGTGTGTATTATTTGCAGATTCTAAGAAATAAAAAGGATATATGTCCTCTTTTCTCGGACATATGTATGCATTTCAAAATGTTAGCATCAAAATTATAAGTAGCCATCTATAATTTGTTTTGATGCTTAGGATAAAAGCATCCTTTTTAGTATCCATATTCTTTATCTTTGTGAAATACTTGGGGATTTAGACACCATCTGGGGTGTGTACCTCTAACGCATCATATACAGGGATTTTGCAGGGGATGAAAACACCCCTGCTTTCTAGGTTATTCTTATCAATCTATTTTACATGTTCCATCCCAAATGAATGCTGAAATGTAGTTGTGACACATTGGTATACGCACTTGCTTTGTTGAATCAGTTGTCTTCCACATAAAAGTGCTCAGTTTGAGATTATAACAAAAATTATATGTATGCAAGAGTTATGGCAGTGGGTATTTGATTCAAGATATAGGTTCTGGAAGTATGATTTTAATGGTTTTATATTAATTAATCTCTAACACATACAAATTCACTTGAAAAAATGCATAAAATTCAGGAATTGTTGGCCAATAGTATTCTGTCGAAGAATGAGATGCTGCGAAAACAAAAAATGTGATCACACCGTTTGTCCAATCAAGCTAAAACTGTACAGAACTCATGTGTATTGTCTTAGCTAACTACTAAAATTGGATAAAAAAAGGAAGCAACTGGAATGAAAAGTGACGTAACGGAAGATGGTGAGTCAAAACTTTATAATAACTACTGCAAGTACCCTAATTGATTGCAACATATTACTTCTATTGAAAACTAATATTGTTAGTCTATGTTATACCTTTCAAAACCGGCTATCATGTTATAGAAGAAGTTACTCACTTTATTTTTTGCTAGATAGTCTTTAAGATTTATATTATTACACTATGTTTACACTTTAATCATAAACCAGGTTTAGTCATTGTGGTTCTAATTTATGTTCACTCTTTTTCTATTGATGAATCAACTATGATTGGGGAGAGTAATATTTTGTCTAACCTGTATTTATGCTATATTACATGTTTTATCTATGTAAATTTTAGGTAAATAACATAGGTTTTTCATGGTGGAACAGGTTAATAATAATCACAAATCGCCATTTTAAATGTATGGGTGCAATATGGCGGATGGCTGTAGTACTATGCTGGTATGAGTTACGCTATTTCATCTTCCATATCACGTATGCTTCTTTTGATGACATTGCTCGAAAGAAGGTTACAAACAATTTTTTTATAATATTGTTTGACAATTGAAAAATTTGTATTTCAATTAACAAAAAACAACAAACAAATAATTATAAGTCATGCCCGCCCATTGGGCGGGCTTCGAAAACTAGTATATATATATATATATATATATATATATATATATATATATATGTATGTATATATATATATATATATATATATATATATATATATATATATATATATATATATATATATATATATATATATATATATATATACTAGATTTCGAAGCCCGCCCAATGGGCGGGCATGTCTTATAATTATCGTTGACATAATTTGCTATAGCAAAAGAAGGAAGGTAATCGTAAAGAAGGAGTGCAACTAAGGTGGAACTTTTCGACCTTGATGTGTGGGTCTTGAGAGGCAAGAAGATTCGTGACATATTGTATGAATCTCTTAGACCGCTCTTTAGACTATTTTTTATGTGGATATAATTTTTCATCAAAGTAAAGATTGGTGATTGAGGCCCGAAAAGGCTTCAATGTATACCTCTATATATTGGCCAGTGAGAATTACCTTGTGGCACCACTTAGACCAAGAGGAATCATGTAGATGGTTGAGTATGGAATTTACATGTAAACCGTTTTCTTATTTTATGAATGATCAAAATAAGAATGATCAAACTGAAATTAAAGTACGCCTGATTGGATATTAGTAGCAACTACAGCATGTGTACATGTCTTGGTATTATCGACCGATGGAAATGACATTCATGGGGCTTAGATCAAGAATTGGTTGTTACAAACCACATGTAACTTTCCTTCAATATTAACAACATTCAAAAGCTTGCTATTTGAAAAAGCAATAATCACATAATAGCTCTCACAACACAACGACAAAGTGCCAAATGTCCCCAAGATATTAATGTAACTAAGATATTTAACTAAGGTGGAACTTTTCGACCTTGATGTGTGGGTATTGAGAAGTAAGAAGATTCGTGACATATTGTCTAAATCTCTTAGACCGCTCTTTAGACCATTTTTGATGTGGCAGCCAACACAGTAATATCCGCAATTGTAGCCATTTTCTTTCTTGATTATCAGATGCTACCTGCAATTATCGTTGACATAATTTGCTATAGCTAAATTATTGTTTTGAAAAAATAAGTTAACGGAAAATAATATATACACGTACCAAATTTTTTTATTGAATGCATTAAAAATGAAAAGAAATAAACGGTTATCGAATATGAGAGAAAAAAAGTTTCAAAATGGTACGCAAGAACAAAGTATCAAAGCATAGATTGTTCGTTGGGCGAGCAAGCCTGGTAAATATCGTTAAAAAACTGAAGTTAACGAAAAATAAGCTATTCCCTTTGAACTTCTGGTTCAAGCTTTACTGTGATGTTTCTACTCTGTGCCACAGTCGTTAATTTCATGTGAAACACAATTGTTAATTTCACGTGAAACACAATTTTTAATTTCACATGAACCACTCTTTCCCTCTGTTGTTTAATTTTGTCAAGCAGAGGCCTTTTCCTCTTGTTCCTCATGGCTATTGCCTCTGCATCCCACTCATCTTTAATCTCAACCTTTCTTCATACCACTGTCCGACAAAACTGTTGACAGCTTCCCATATCTATATAGTCTCTGATGTTGGACCTGGAAATTTTCCAACAAATAAAAAGACGAATAGCTAAAAAGGTACTAAAAGATTAGGGATAATGAATACATATAATTGTTGCTGAAAATCTACATTAGACAAAAGATAATGACCTTGAATTGCTGCACTTTGGCGTCTGCCATTAATATGTAAATCAATAGAACCTCGTTGAAATCTACTGGCCATTTCTGTAATGATAATAATTGCTACTTGATGAGTGTCTAAATACTCATCATTTTTGTACCATTTAGAATGCCAAAAACATCTGAAAACACTCAGAAATGCATCAAAATGATGAAAATATCACAAATAAGTGTTTTATGTGTTTTAAATGCAAAAATACCAAAAGCAGATAAAAAACGTATCAAGTTTGCATAATTGGCAGTTTTAGTCCCCCAAGTTTCAAAAGTTGTCAAAAATAGTCCCTGGTAAATCAAAATAAAGTAAAATATCATTTAAGGCCCATGGGATTCAAAAGTTGTCAAAACAAACCCTTTAAAGTTTAAAATTTTCAAAATGACAACTTTAGTCCCTCAAGTTTGAAAAATTGTCATAAAAGGTCCTTGGATATTTGAAAAAGTGAAAATTATCAAATGTGGTCCTTGTACTAATCATAAATGGCAGGACTGGTCCTTATTATAACTTTGGAAAGTTGGCAGTTTTGGTCCTTCAATTTTCAGAGAATTGCATAAATAGTCCTTGTGATATACAACCAACCGGACCCTTGTGTTTACCCATAGCCCAAATCCAAGCCCAGCACCCTATACCAGCCCAATCCTTTATTAATAATACCAGGGTCAACATACAGTCAAACCCACCCTTCATTCTCCTTCCTCACACACTGCAAAACCAGAAACCACCATTCCACCTCCATGGTTTCACCACCAGCTGTCTACCTACTCTCACCACTACCTCCTTTCTTGTCCCCTCCACCTCCACAACCTCCCAAGAAGCATTAATTGCTTCAAACCTGCTATCAAGACTTTTGGCGCCAAATTGACAACTGGACGATTGGGATGAATTGGAACAATACAACGACTGGGATTCAATCAGAGGGACCCAAGAAAGCTTTTGGAGTCGATAAAACACCAAAGACACTATGAAGTAGGGGAGTAGATTTTAGTTGTAGTTAAGAATTTTAAATTAATGTCGTTAGTTTAAATTTAATGTAAAACCTTTCTGGGTTTCTTAGTTTCTAAATTGTATAAGTCATTTCAGTTGTAATACAAGCGTTTAATTAGATTAATTGCATGTTTTCAGTCCTAACAAGATTTCCCGCCAAAAAGTGTTCTTATCTGTTTTTAAGTTTCAAACTGTTAAATTAGCTTCATTAAGTTTCTTTTAACTTATTTAAAGTGTTTTAAGCAAATGAGAAGGTTTTCCTGTCTAATTGCTTAAATTTCCAAAAAAGTCAAAGAAAGTCAACTATGGAGCCATTAAGCTGCTATGGGGTGATTAAGCTGATTGGGTTGATAAGCTGATGGTATTGAGCTTGTTTTAAACGAGTTTAGGGGTATTGGATGTTTACTGGTTCTCAGTTAGTCATAGCTTAGCTTGGACTTTTGTAAGTTTTCATTTAAATCTCAGTTTCAGTATAGTAGTGTAGATAAATTACTTGCAGTTTATTTGTGTAGATTATAGCTTATATAATTCATTGTGTTGCTTCTATGAGTAGTTAGTAGTTTGTATGGCATGATTTGCTCAACTGCATACTAATCTGATATTAATTGTCATAACTGTGATAATTTGGTTTTGGGAGTTTATAGTTGATGTTGCTGTTATAATCATTTCTCAATGCTCTAATTTGATCTATTGAATCTGTGTTGAAGTTGGTTATGGCTCACATTTAGAATTTAGCTTGTTAAAACTCATTCTAGTCACATTAAGGACTGTTTGGTATAGGTTGGATAACTGAGTTAGAGGCTTAGTTATCGATTAGGACCTGATACTTAAGTCTCCTTTAGGATTATTAAGCTCAAATCTGTCCTTAATATTGCATCTGCACTCTCAAAAAGTCAAAATTAGCTTTAATATTACCTTAGTTATTCACTGTTAGGAATTTGGATTGCCAAATTCATCACACAAGCTTAAAAGTTGTTACTATAGCTCTAAATAATCTCATTTCACCTTATTATAACATATTCAGTCTATAGAATCAATCATAAGTTCATAAAAGTCAAATTCTTAGTGTAATTAAAAAAGTCAAAATTTCCTAGTAGCAGTTTTTGAATAAACTTTGTAATTTTATTGTGATCTTACCATTAGGATTTAGGATATAAGCTTTTGGGATATTAAAGTTTAGCTGCTCATCTTAATTAGAAAAATCTTAGTTTATCTATACTTAGCTTATTAACTGCTTATTCATTAGCTTTTTTTAAGCCCTTTTTCACAAAACTCCCGTTTTGCTTATTCCTTATTTCTGCTTATTCAGTGTGTTTTTCTTGTTGTTGTTGCTTATTCTAAGTTCCCATAACTTGTTTATAGCTTATTCAACCTTTGGTTCAGTAGTTGTAGCTTATTGAGGCTTTTAGCTTAATTTCAAGTGCTTAATCATATTAGTAGTGTGTCCAAATCATAGTTCTTGTGCTCCATAATCATTTCTGTTAATTTTCCCTAGTTCTCAGTATTATTTTATAATATTCTGGAAGTTTTCATATTTTTCACTGTTCATTTCCTATTTTTCTGCATTTTATTTCAGTTTTTAGCATTTTTAATTAGCTTTTTATTCAAATAATTCAGAAAATGTTCAGAAAAATGCAATTTAAATTTTATTAGTTTTAGAATATTCAAAAAGTCATAAAAAGTATTTTTCCAGAATTTTCTTAGCTTAAATAGATTTTCTAGCATTTTAATTAGTTTTAAATAGTATTAAATTCATAATAAATTGAGAAAAAGTCTAAAAAATATGTTTTCAGTTTTAAAATAAGTTTTATAATATTTTAGATTTTTCTAAGTCATAATTTCACTTTTCTAGCTTTATTTCATATTTTCTTATATTTTAGGGTATTATTAAATAGTTAAAAATAGTTTTTAATTAATAATAATTAAATAAATAGTCATAAAAATAATTTTCTTTTTCCAATAATTTTATTTTATTATTAGGATTGTAAAAATATCATTTTCATATCCGTAGGTGTTTTATTCTTTTAAATTTACGTTTTATTTTGTACGTTTACGTAAAATTCAGTAAACGTACGCGTTTTTAGGTTTTAAACGTTTTTGTAAGTATTTTGTTTTCACGTACTTGTTCTTATAGCTTGTTTAAGCTATTTTCTTTTATTCCTTAGTATAAATCACTCAAAACCCTTTTTCCATTCAATATCACCCGATCTCACATTCGTCCTATTACAGTGTTCACACCTCGTTGGGACTTAACGACCTGGGGATACACTATACTCCTCTGGATTTCATTGCATTGGTTTCTGAGCTGTTTGAATTTTATTACGGTTGACCATTCACAAGTGGTTAGCTTGTGTGATAAAACCTGACTGTTTGGGAGTGAATCACTACTATATTAGAGTATGATCCATATAATGGTTAAAAAGAAGGTAGATGTTTACCTGTAGCATGGGATTGTGTGTATGCACGCAAACCGTCACGCACATGACGCGTTGGTTCATTTATACCTAACGAAATTGGTGACTGTCAGAGATCAATATTTCAAGGCAATTATGTTTATCCTTCGAATGATTAAAAAATTAAAATTACATGTTCACAATGTCACGGGTTAGGGACATTCCATTTCGCTATTTACTACTCAGTACTCAATACCCATATTAAAAGCGATGTTCTGAGCAAAAATCATATGATCTTTCATGAGTTTGCCTTAATGACATATTGACATAATTGCATACTTAAACCAATAATTTGTGGCTAAAAAGCTTCTACATGATGATTTATAGGAAAAAACTAAGGGGCCGTTTAGTTGGTGAAAATTTTTCCTATTTTTCCGTTTCTGAATTTCTAGAGAAGGGAATGGTTTTTCTTCTCTAGAGAAGAGTTGAGAAGTTTGAAAACCCGTTTATTTGGAGTTATATTTTGCCTTTTTTTAAAATGATGGAAGGTGGATGGAGGTGGGGATGATAAGAGTGGGTGGGGGGGGGGGGTGAGAGGAAATGGGGTTATTATTTTAGAAATGAAAAAAGTGAGAAGGGTGTAATGGTATTTTCATTTTTCTTATTAAGAATTGGAAAATGAGAAATTCATATTTTTGGAAAATTGTTGGAAAAAAGTGCGACTAAACGGGTTTTTAGTTTTTCCCTTTTCATATGAAAAATTGTCTGGAAAAATGGAGTATTTCTCTTCAACTAAACGACCCCTAAAATTTTGTCTATTTTTTGCGTTGTCTTCGTATGATTTATCTGATATATTGTGTGATTCGTGTGCAGCCCCAATAGGTGTGATTCGTAACCAGGTATTGCAGCCCCAATAGGTGTGATTCGTGTGCAGCCCCAATAGCTGATATATCAAATATATTGTGTCATCTCTCCTAACCAATTCAGGATATATGTTGATTAAAGTTGATGCTAAATCTGCAAGCATAAGAGAAGGTATGGGCCGAGAGCTAATACCACTTTTACTTGACAAGGTATAATGCAACAAATTGACCTATGATCGAGCATAAGAAGCCGATTCACAGACAAGGGAAGAAACACATAAAACGTATGATAAGAACCCATATATAAAGCTAGTGCACATCATCACTCTAGAGTTGCTATTGAGTCAAGAAATCATGTTTATTCTGCATCAACAAAAAAAAATCTTCAAACTGGCTCAAGTAGCAGCTCAATTGAGAAAAATATTGGTTCTTGCAGACTGCCTGTGAGAATAAATAAAAAAGCATAGCAGTTGTACTTGCCATGCATATCAAGAGTTCACATGTTTTAAAGGTAAGCTTCATATTTTGTAAGGGTATTTTACAGCATAACTTTAACACAAGTTCAATTTAAAAAAAAAAACTAATAACTAATAAGTAGTGATGCACAGCTAGTTTGTAGAAGTTTTTGTCCATAAATGTTATTAGTTGTTGCTACTGACATCTTCCTATTAAACCTGGTTTTATTATATACGCCTATTATGACAGTTCATACCTGTCTTAAGGACAAGTCGGAAACTTGTCAAGAATTTCCAAACAGACATAAAAGTCTGATGTGTGTTTTCCTTAAAATAAATAACCGAATGCAATTGGAGTACTTATCACAAGTAAAGAGTTGGCTATCACTTTATATTATATAGAGATTTTAAATTTTCTTATCATCTTGTGTTCATAAGGCTATTGCAGTATGTATTTTTTTCAGTCCCAGATTACACATATTCTGAGAAAGAGAAAGTGCCAAATTACTGAACGGTAACCATAAAACTAACCTTAAGCCTTAGAATGGGCACGCGGCATAGCATATCAGATAGCAGTTGGATACTCAAAAGTACATATAAAACAACCACCTCTTATGTGCAAGGGACAACAATGTTGGCTACGTGGTTCCATTAGCAGCACCCTATTCCCAAAAGCAAGTACTGTGGAGCTAACCAAAACGCGCTCATCGAAAGAACCTTGCTTTTCTCTTTCTCTGCAGTTGATAACCTCTTTTTCTCAACCAATGCTGCCCATATCATACATAGAATAGATAGAAACATCCCAATCCCGACTATTTTGAGGATTGAAATACCTCTTTCATTTCCCCTCTTTCTACTTAGTATCCGGGTTATGATTCTGTCATAGATTGCGACGGAAAAAAGCATCCCTAAGGCAAAAAAATATTGAATACTTGCCGATGGGATCACGAAACTTGCACCAATCTTTCTGTCCATTGTGGTGCTTTGCTATACAAAGAAAGTTGAACATTGTGCCATTAATACCCCATATAGTAACAAAGCTAACCATATAGGAACAATGTTTACTATTAGTTTTGTTGGTATAGGATTAACCTGTATGTATCTTCCAAAACTGAGTGTCATTTCATTATCAAGTGTCCGTTGTCATCTGTCCGTTTTCTGACACCCTAATCCATGAATCTCATATGCGAGTCTAGCTAAAGTTTGCTGTCAAAATCATTCTTCTCCATTGAGCTGATGTTTGCCTCAATTGCATAACCCTATGATACATAAATACCAATTATTGTTAATGTATAAATATATGGTTATAATTATACCATTCACGGTGGTTAGTGCAGCAGGTTTTTGTACATACCTTTTTATCTAATAGTTAAAGCACAACGTGGTGGGAATTAAGTCTGGAAGACTTTTGTCGGTCCATTTGCGGTATACCTTGACTTCAATAAGTTTGTTCATGTTTGTAGGCTTCAAATCTGTGAGGGAAACAACATCTGGTTCGATGGCTATTGGATTTTCTGCAGTTTTGGATAACGGTTCTAGGCCAATATTGGTAGCCATTAGTCTACAAAATCAACAAAGATGATAAATGGTAAGTACAGATATATGTATTTGAAAGACGTCTCATGGGTAAGCCTAATTTGTGAAGCATCTGTTTTTTTATCATGTAAGAACAAATAGTTATAGCTTCTTGATATGTAAACTGGTATCAAATAAGTAACCTATATACCGGTAGGAAATGAATAGTCAGGGGACAAAGTCTCCGCTTCCTAGTGCTTCCAACCCCGAGTCTGCAAGGGCAAAAAGTCGTAGCCAAATCCTAATTATCAAACTTATAAAACATCCAATTTCAGCAAAACAGAAAGATGGCTGCTCTCTTCTCAGTGAAATAAATTCTATAATTGATACTACGTACTATTTAAATTCTTGACCATGGTAAAAAACTTGAAATTTGATACTCCGTATATAACTCATTATGATATAAAAGATAAGACACGTGTTGATGCTAGTTAAGATATTGCACCTTTAGTCTACCAAGAATCATAGTAATGGCGCTGAACACAACATGAAAGATGGCAAGAAAGAATATGAGGATGTGTAACTGATGTAGCCCATCAACAATTATAATTGATGCTTTCCCATATAAATAAAATCTCAAAATTAAAAGTAGTGAACGTTCCTCTTGCACGTTGTTTTATTAAGATGATATTTCTGACTTAATGATGCTTAAGATACCTTCTTGCAACTGGATGCAGAGGAGTCAGCCAGAGATCTACCGTGCTCGTGTCAATTCTTTTAGGCTTTCCATCTGTCGAAACCGGAACTACAACTCTTCTAGGCTTTACTTCTTTCAATATAATAAGACACCATAGCTTTTGACAGAACACGCTGATCAGTGCTATTTGAAATATGTTCACTTCCATCAAAGTGAATAAGCAGACCCATTACGTCATCCACATGTTTAGAAACTGGTTACGCAAAAGCACTAACACCTGCAAAATATCAAGACCAGTATATCAACATGTGCAGAACTCTAAAAAGGATTAGTCTACAACATGTCAAGTGCATGGTGCCATACATATTGAAAGAGCATGTTGATCCCTGCTATTTCTGATAAGTTCATGATGGGTATTTTCACTTCCCTCACAGAGATTAGGCCGACCCATTGCGTCATCCATGTGTTCAACAAATTCTTCCACAACAGCATTAATTCCTGCAAAATACCCAAAGATAAAAATGTGCATAAACCATAAAAAATAATCTACATGTCAAGTACATGACACCATACGTTTGGACAGAGCATACTGGTCACTGCTATTTAGTTCATGTTCAGTTCCCTGATAAGGTATAGGCAGACGCATTGTGTCATCCATGAATTGAACAAATGGTTCCACAACATCATCAACACCATAAAAATAATCCACCACTTGTCAAGTACATGACACCATACAATTTGACAGAGCACACCAATTACTGCAATTAGGATTTGTTCACCATGAATATATTCACTACTGTAATAGGCTGACCTACTGCATCATCCATGGGTTCAACAAATGGTTCCACAACAGCCTAAATTTCAAGACCTAAATATTGAAATGTGCAGAAAAAACATAAAAATAATCTACAACATGTCAAGAATATGAAACTGTACGTTTTGACAAAGCATTCTTGACTTATTTGTAATATGCTCACCATGAATATGTCAATGGTTCAAAATTGCCTTCCGACCCTACACTAACCAAATAATATCACAATGATAACCTTAAGGATAAGTATCTGATGGGTTAGATACTTGAATAAAACATTGAACCTGCTCGAGTACAGCGAGCTCATCGAAACAGCCCATCAACCACCTTCCTTCCTGCACAAATATCCTAGATTTTTCACGTAGGTCTTCGAGTTGTGCAACTCGTATGCTACTTAGCTTTCCCCGAAGGTGTGGCTCGGTTTGTGGTTTGAAACCAACAGCCAACATGATAGATGCTGTGTTCCCACTCTCGGCACACGAAGCGATTATTACATCAAATGCCACATCAGTATCGACCAGCATTTGGTTCAAATTCATCACCATCTTCATTTGCATATCCCAAAAGATGTCATCTTTAACCTCTAGTGCCGGTAGTAAAGTAATAATATGTCTATTTAGAAAGCCAAGCTGTAAGCGTGTCCATGAACATATCTCAAGAATTGTGTGTTCAGAATCGAACTTGTTCATGCTCGGCCTTATCCCAAATCAACCTCATGTATCGGGACCTTGACAGTAGCGTATGTAGACGAAAAACACTGACCCATTCTAGCAGCGCATTTTGCAATGTTTCTATTACTAAACTTGCAGTATTTGTTTACATGTGACCTTCCCATCTTCATCAAAAAACCATGCAGACCGATCCCGCAATTGATTAGCTGAAAAGGCTAAAAAAAATACTTACGACCGGATAGATAAAACCCTTGGCTTAATATATTCTTGACCCGTCTAAACATGGTTGTTTTCTGTGCTATGTGACTTGAAGTTATATCCTTCACGATCGGGCAGGGTAAAAGTTAAGGACATTGTTATTTAGCTTTTTCATACCCTCATCCATGGATGTTACCCGTAAAAACCGATCGGATACTTCCTGATAGTGACGTAGGACTCGGTTTGATAACTCGACTTCGGGTGGCAGACAGTAGACTTTTGATGGAGTGATAACCAACCTCCTAACTTCAATGGAATCTTTTTGCTCTAAAGGTTTCTCGATTAGTGATGAGTGTGTAAATACTCATCATTTTTAGTCAAAACTGAACTGCAAAACGTTTAAAAATGCTCAGAAATGCATCAAAATACTGAAAATATTCTAAAATTGCATTTTATATGTTTCAGATGCAAAATGTTTAAAATCAGATGAAAAATGAGCAAAGTTTGCATAATTGGCAGTTTCAGTCCCCCAAGTTTCAAAAATTGTCAAAAATAGTCCCTGAGTCAAAATTTCATAAGAAAAATCACCAAAGGTCCTTTTAAAATCATAACTTGTCAAATTTAGTCCTTTGGTGAAAAATGTCAAAAGTTTGAGAAAATTACAATTTTGGTCCTCCAACTTTGAAAAATGGCAAAATTGGTCCCTGAAAAATGTGAAAATGTCAGTTTTGGTCCTTGAACTATTGATACTTGTCAATTTCAGCCCTTGGAGCAACTTTGAGATATTGGCAGCCTAGGTCCTTACAGTTTCAGAAATTACAAATTAAGTCCTTGCATTAATTTTAACTTGGACTTGTCACAACTACTTTTGGACCCCTGCCTTCCCAAATTGGACCCTGTCATTAACCGTTTTGGACCGTTTCTATTATTTAATCCCAAGTCAAACTCAGTTGACTGCCCATTTCCCTCTCTCCCTCACGGGTACACCAAGCCACCATCATCACAAACCTGCAACACCCTCTGATAACACTCCTCCATCATATCCCTACTCTACCCCCCCCCCCTCCAAACACAACAAGCCAAGGAAGCATTAAAAACCTTCTCTAAACCCACACTCAAGCTCCAGCTGTTAAATATGGTTTTGGCGCCAAAAACACTTGAATGGCCAAGATCACTTGTAGACATCCAATGGTCATTTTTTATGCTGGGAACTATTTAGAGAGGTGAGAGAAAAGCTTGGGTGTATAAAAGAGCTGAGGAAGCAACAAGAGAAGGGACTTAGTTTTAATTTTTTTATCAATGTATGTCGTTTTTACTTATTAAGTCTCAAAATAGATTAACAGTTGTTAATTCAAGTCCCTTTGTAACAAATTAGTGTGTTGAAATGTATTGCAACTAGTTTAAAGCATCAATTCAAGTTTGATTTCAATTTCAAAATTTTATGTTAACTGTTGAAAATTGCAATCTTAAACTCTGCTTCTCAAGCTTCAAACAGCTTATTTCCAAGTCAAAACAGGTTTATCTGAGCTTATAATAGCTTTCTTTAAGCTTGTATTTAAGTTTCAAGCTATTTTGAATATTGGTCAACAAAAAGTCAAAATGGGGCAAAAGTAATGCAGGACAGGAAATGGGTGATTCAGGAATGAGAATGGGTTGATTTGGAAGCAGTGGGTTGGATAAAATAGGTTAGAGGTCCTTGGGTTCACTGTTGGCAAGCCATTTTGGCTAGGGACTTGTGTAAGTCATTTTCTAGATTCATGGCATAATCTGTTTCTGTGATTAATAATAGTTGAAACCTGTCTTAATAGTAGTTTTTAGGTTAATTAGACTTAGAGTGATCATTAAAACAAGTTGGTGCATTGATTATAACATTTTACTTTCACAACAGTTGAAATAAAGGGTGTTTGGTTCTGCTGAACTATCTGTCTTAGAGGCATTTGTAGTAGTTAAGTTCTATTGGTTCATGTTTATTAAGCATATTTGAGCTCATTTGAGTCAAAATATTGTGCCTGCATACCCCCAAAGTCAAGTTTCCTTTAAACTGTCTCATACTGCTAATCTGTTGTGATCAAGGATTTGCAAATCCTTGTTTCGTGTTTAGAATTCATTAACATTGATTGCATTAGGTTCATTACATCATATAACATCAACATCAGTCATAAAATTGGATTCAAAATCCATTTTGGTCAAAGTTCATCAATATTATCAAAAGTCAAAATTGCTAAAATCTGTTTTGGGCTCATCTGCATGGATTTTTCATGAGCTCATCTTTGAGCCAATATCAGTGAACCTTGGCATTTTAGAAACTTCACCTGTTTTTTTTACTTATAAGCATTTTTGTGGAATTTTGCAATTTTGTTAAAGGTCTCAAATCTGCTCCTCTTTTAGGTCATAAGTGCCCTGCTCCACTGGTCTCAGTATACACTGAGTTTTCTCAGATCTTGTGCAAGGTTGCACAGGGCTCATAAGAGCTAGTCATGGTCTGATTTTTTGTTTAAACACTCTCACCCAGGTCTAGATTAAGTTCCAATTTCTGTTTTTCCTTTTCAGCTTATTTTTAGTCTTGTGCACAAGCTCAAACTTGGTACCCTAGAATCTGTTTTAGCTTACTAAGTCAAAAAGCCAAATCTGTGAATTCAGCTAAATAGAGGTTAAGGCCTGTTGTTAATTGTTGTATTTTAGCTATTTTAGCAGTCTAGAACTTGTGTTTCTGTTTGGTGCCTGTTTTAGCTCATTTGGCTTATTAAAGTGCTTATTTATAAGCACTTGCTACATCAGTTTCAATATCTTGCACATAGGCACTTGTTTTTCCATTTTTCCTAGCTTCCTCATATAATTTTAGAGTTTTCCTGAAATTTTCAGATTTTTCTAAGTTGATTTGCTATTTTTCTTAATTTAAAGTAGCTTTTAAGCATTTTTAATTAGCTTTTAATACAAAAAATTCAGAAAAGGTTCAAAAAAATAATTTTTCATTTTTTTTAGGTTTAGATAAATATAAAAAGTAAAAAAAGTAATTTTCCAGATTTTTCATAGTTTATTTTGTAATTTTTAGTAATTTAATTAGTTTTTTATAGTTTAAAATTTATAAAAAATACAAAAATAATCAGAAAAATACAAAAATAGTTTTGAAAATTCTATTTTGATATTTTAGATTTTTCTAAGTCTTAAAAATATTTTTCTAGTTTTTATTTCCTAATTTCTTGTATTTTAGGTAATTACTTAATAGTTAAAAATAGTTTTTAATTAATAATAATTAGAATAATAGTCATAAAAATAATTTTCTTTTTCTAAAACTTTTCTTTTATCATTAGGATTGTAAAAACATCATTTTCATATTTTTAGGGTTAATATTGTGTAAGTTTCACGTTTTTGTTTGTACGTTACGTAGATTTTAGTTCAGTTTTATAAAAACATAAAAACAAAAACATCATTTTAAATATAGTGATAGCGTTTATTTAATAGTTTTTATCTTTTTAAATTTCCTTTAATTTGCATTTAAGACGTTGTAATTTGTTGGCTTTTTCTGTAGTTATAATCTATCAGATTCCTCTTTTCCGTTCAAATTCCTCGATCACTTTACGTTCGATAATCCATTGCATAGCTCGCTGGGACATAACGACCCGGGGAAACACTATACTCCTCAGATCTTCATTGAGTTCGTTCCTGAGCAGTTTTAAGCTTGTTACGGTCTGCCATTCACAAGTGGCAGGCTTGAGTGATTTAGCTTGACTGTTCGGGAGCGCATCAAATTTTTGGCGCCGCTGCCGGGGAGCTGTGCTGATCTATCTTCCGTTTAGCAGATTAGTTGTTTGAATACTCACCCATTTGTTCATATCATCCATATCTATCTATATATATATATCCATATTTTCTTATAAAAAATCCAAAAACCCAAAAACAGCAAAAACGTATAAAACACAAAAAAAATATTTTTCCTTTTGTTTCTATATATGTATCAAATATAAAAAAAAATACAAAAAGATTCGTCGTTTTCTTTAATAATAACAACTTAAAAGATTACCACCGCAAACCAAGGCAGTGCACTACCTAACTGGGGGTGCGACCATAATAAGTTCCCGAACTTAAGATTTAAAACTTGCCTTTGTGTCCTTGTGATTGGTGTACCTTTTTCAAAGAAGCCATTCATATTGTGATTATTGGTTAAGTTCACTGTTGTTTTGCCTCGATTTTGTGTTAATTGATTTTGTTGTGATATCTACGTTTCAGAACCAGAAAACCCATAAAGATTCTTCTCATCCCCATTTTATAAAACGTCTTCATAATTCTCATTCTCATCTGAAAGATTTTCATAATTCACATTTCTCTCCTTAACTCTGAGGTCTCTTAGAGTTAACTCTAGTGTATGCGCACTCGCTCTTCTAGATCTGTGAGCCCATTTCGTGAGCTTGTCAAGATTCCAAGAAGGCGTGTCCGTAGACTTTCTGCCCCTTCAGTCGGATCTGAGATCCGGACTGCTCACACTACTTCCGTTATCATGGCGGAAGAACGCCCTATGTGTGAGCTTCTCCAGGCACCCATCGACGGGTATGGAGATGCTATCGTTGTACCAGCCATTGTGGCTGAAAATTTTGAACTCAAGACCGGGTTACTGAATCTTGTAACCTCAAATCAGTTCTACGGTTTTGAGCGGGATGATCCTCATGCTCATATTCGATGGTTTAACAAGATTGCATCTACCATCAAGTATAAGAATGTCCCTACTGATGCTGTTAAGCTTCTTCTGTTCCCATTTTCTCTTGAGGGGCAAGCCCGGATTTGGCTTGAAAAACAACCCCCTCAGTCTATTGAGACATGGGAAGATCTGGTGAAGAAATTTGTGAATGAATTCTATCCACCTTCCAAAACCACGAGTCTTAAAAATGAAATCATCAAGTTCACTCAGAAGTTTGATGAATCCTTCAGTGAATCGTGGGATCGTTTTAAGGAATTGCTTCGCAAATGTCCTCACCATGGTTTCTCCGAGTTGATGCAACTCGACACTTTCTACAATGGAGTGAGTCAATCTGATCAAGATTCTCTCAATTCCTCCGCGGGAGGAAATTTCCTAAGCAAAACTGTTAAAGAAGCTTTAGCGATAATCGAAAACAAGTCTAAAGTCCGCACTGCACGAAGCAAGCCGGTTGTTTCCCAAGTCAGTGTTGGTCCTTCTTCTTCTTCATCGCCCGTGAGTCAGTCTAGCACCGATGCTAAGATTGATAAACTCACGGAAGCTATTCAAGCTTTGGTTCTCTCCAACCAGAAGAAAGTCTCTTTTCCACAAACTTCACCTCCTGCTGAAGTTAAGAAAGTGGAAGTCTGTGTTACCTGTGGTGGCCCCCATGCTTATTATAACTGTATGGCCACCGATGGTAACCCTTTTGAAGCCAATGCTGTGGGCGGGATGTCTAATCAAGGAGGCAATCAATATCGTGCTCCTGTAGACCCGAACCACCGTCCTAACCACTACCCTGGACCTCCCGGTTTCAATCAAAACCGTAATCAGAATCAGAACAGACCAAACCAAGGTTTTCAAAACCAAGGTAATTTCGGTCAAAACAACGGTTTTCAAAATCAGAATCAAAATTTCCAACATCAAGGAAATTTCAATAGAAACCCAGGTCAGGGAAATTTCAACCAAGGGTATTTTCATGGCAATAATCAAGGGAATTTTCAAAATCAAGGCCCTAATCCTAACAATAGAGGCCAGAATTTTCCTGTGCAAACTCAAGCCATTGTTCCAACTGGACCATCATCTGATGAGTTGTTGAAACAATTCATGAAATCCCAAGAGGAAATGAATCGGTTGTTGGTTAGCCAGATTTCTGACATCAAGAAGTCTTTAAATGATCGACCCTCGGGCTCAGGTACTCTACCTAGCAACACGATCGCTAATCCGAGGGGCGATGCAAAGGCGATCACAACCAGAAGTGGTGCTTCATATGCTGGACCCGCTATTCCTACTACCTCTTCTTCTTCTCTCCCGAAGGTAGTGGAAAGCGAACCTGAGGCGACAAAGGACAAGGAACTTCCTACTAATAACGGAAGTACCAGTAATGTCCATCCTCAGGTTGTCCCCAAACCCAATACCAAACCTGGAGTTGTTTTTGAACCTCCAGTTGGTGACCCTAAATCCAAAACTTCTATTCCTTATCCCTCACGTTTACATGAGCAAAAGCTCCGCGAGAAAGCTAGTCATCAGATGGAAAAATTCTTTCAAATTTTCCAAGAGCTTCACTTTGACATAAGCTTCGCGGATGCCATCATGTTGATGCCCAAGTTTGCATCTACTCTGAAACACATGTTGAGCAACAAGGAAAAGCTGTTTGAAATGGCTAAGACTCCTTTGAATGAGAATTGCTCAGCAGTCTTGTTAAAGAAGCTTCCCGAGAAGCTAGGAGATCCCGGAAAATTTCTTCTTCCTTGTGTTTTTCCTGGGATGATTGAATGCTTTGCCCTTGCCGATCTTGGTGCAAGCATCAATCTGATGCCGTATTCAGTGTGGAAGAAACTTTCTCTTCCGGAACTTATTCCTACCTGCATGACTCTTGAGCTTGCAGATCGTTCTATCTCGCGTCCTCTTGGCATTGCCGAGGATGTATTCGTGAAAGTAGGAAAGTTCCATTTTCCAGCTGACTTTGTGGTCGTTGATTTCGATGCTGATCCTCGAGTTCCCCTCATTGTTGGAAGAGGATTCCTGAGGACGGGCCGTGCTCTTATCGATGTATTTGAGCAAGAGATCACTTTGCGTGTGGGTAATGAAGCTGTTACCTTTAACCTCGATCAAACTTCGAGGTACTCCTCAAACTTATGATACTGAATCAATTAATCGAGTTGATTTAATTGATATTGCTTCAGAGGAGTACTCTCAAGAGTTTCTTGGTTATCTTCATAATTCTGTGAGTGGGAATTCCAATTCCACCACATCTTCTCAACCTATCATTGCCGACTCTTCCCCCTCTCTCACTCCGTTTGAGGGAGGTGACTTCCTTCTGGAAGAGATCGATGAATTTCTGGCTACTGATGAATCAATTCCGCCTGGAATTGATGGTGTTTATGATTCGGAGGGAGATATTCTTTATCTTGAGCAGTTGCTTAATGAAGATCCATTACCTTCACTCCCTCCGAAAGAAATCACAATTGAGGAAATCAAATCAGTACAAACATCTACTGATGAATTTCCCGAGGTTGAACTTAAGGACCTACCTCCTCATCTCGAGTATGCATTCTTGGAGGGTGATGATAAATTACCCGTCATAATTGCTAAAGAATTGACTGAGGAGGAGAAAACTGCTCTCATAAAGGTCTTGAAGTCACACAAGCAAGCAATTGCTTGGAAACTCTCCGATATTAAGGGTATCAACCCTGAGTTTTGTACTCACAAAATCTTAATGGAGGATGACTTCAAACCAGCAGTCCAACATCAGAGAAGGGTGAATCCTAAGATTCATGAGGTTATCAAACAAGAGGTTCTCAAACTTCTTGATGCCGGCTTGATTTACCCGATCTCTGATAGTCCTTGGGTTAGCCCAATTCATTGCGTTCCAAAAAAGGGTGGCATTACTGTTGTCACGAATGAAGAAAACGAGTTAATTCCAACTCGATTGGTTACGGGATGGCGTGTGTGTATTGACTATCGCAAGTTAAACGAAGCCACCCGTAAAGACCATTTTCCTCTACCCTTCATGGACCAGATGCTTGAGAGATTAGCAGGGAACGAGTACTATTGTTTCCTTGATGGTTTCTCGGGTTACTTTCAGATCCCCATTGATCCGCTGGATCAAGAAAAGACCACATTCACCTGCCCATACGGGACGTTTGCCTACAGACGTATGCCTTTTGGCTTATGTAATGCTCCTGGCACGTTCCAACGATGTATGATGGCAATTTTCCACGACATGATCGGGGAAACTATGGAGGTGTTTATGGATGACTTCTCGGTCATTGGGGACTCATTTCATACATGTCTCTCCCACTTAGACAAAATGTTAAAACGGTGTGAAGACACCAATCTATGTCTAAACTGGGAGAAGAGCCACTTTATGGTCAAAGAAGGCATAGTCCTTGGCCATAAGATTTCCAAGAATGGGATTGAGGTAGATAGAGCAAAAGTTGATGTTATTGCTAAATTACCTCATCCTACTACCGTCAAAGGTATTAGGAGTTTTCTAGGTCATGCCGGGTTTTATCGTAGATTCATTCAAGATTTCTCTAAAATCGCTCGGCCTATGACCCATCTTCTTGAAAAAGATGCTCCTTTTATCTTCTCTCCTGAGTGCATCGAAGCTTTTGAAACACTAAAGAAAAAGCTTACGGAAGCACCCATTCTAGTTGCCCCCGACTGGGATTTACCCTTTGAGCTCATGTGCGATGCAAGTGATTTTGCTATCGGTGCAGTCTTGGGGCAACGCAAAACCAAGCATTTTCAGCCAATCCACTACGCAAGCAAAACTATGACTGAAGCTCAGACCCATTACACCACTACAGAAAAAGAATTATTAGCTGTGGTGTATGCGTTTGAAAAGTTTCGGCCATACCTTATCTTGACCAAATGCGTGGTGTATACGGATCACTCGGCGCTCAAATATCTCTTTGCTAAACAAGATGCAAAGCCGAGATTGCTCCGTTGGGTTCTCCTCCTACAAGAATTTGATATCATTATCTGTGATAAAAAAGGAGCTGAGAACCTGGCTGCTGATCATCTGTCCCGATTAGAGAACCCTCACCAAAATGTGTTCGAGAAAAAGGAAATAAATGAAACATTTCCTCTCGAAACACTCAATGTGGTTTCTTTTCGCGGAGATTCTTCTACCCCATGGTTTGCTGACTTTGCAAATTACCATGCGGGTAACTTTGTGGTGAAAGGGATGTCGTCCCAGCAGAAAAATAAATTCTTTAAAGATGTGAAACATTATTTCTGGGACGACCCCTACTTGTTTAAAATTTGTGCGGATCAAGTCATCCGGCGATGTGTGTATGGTCAGGAAGCTATTGACATTCTCAAAGCTTGCCATTCTGGACCTACTGGGGGACATCATAGCCCCAACTACACCGCCAAGAAGGTGTTTGATTCCGGATTCTATTGGCCCACAATCTACAAGGATGCCCATGAATTCGTCAAAACCTGTGACGCTTGTCAACGTCACGGGAATATCTCACAAAGGAATGAAATGCCGCAAAACGCCATTCAAGTGTGTGAGATTTTTGACATATGGGGCATTGACTTTATGGGGCCATTTCCTTCTTCCCGTGGTAACAAATACATACTCGTGGCCGTTGACTACTTGTCAAAATGGGTTGAAGCTAAGGCTTTACCCACCAACGATGCCCGAGTTGTGGTGAAATTCTTAAAATCCTTATTTGCTAGGTTTGGAACTCCACGAGCCATAATCAGTGATCGTGGTACGCATTTCTGCAATGACCAGTTTGAAAGAGTCATGCAAAAGTATGGTGTAACTCACCGTCTATCTACTGCGTACCACCCCCAAACAAGTGGGCAAGTGGAAGTTTCTAACCGGGGGATAAAAAGAATTCTTGAGAGGACGGTTGGTGAAAACCGTGCCTCTTGGTCGGATAAGCTAGATGACGCACTCTGGGCTTTCCGTACAGCTTACAAAACACCCATCGGGTGCACTCCATACAAGCTTGTATACGGGAAGGCATGTCATCTACCGGTTGAGCTCGAGCACAAGGCATACTGGGCCTTGAAGCATGCCAACTTTGATATTCAGACAGCTGGTGATCATCGGAAAGTTCAAATGAATGAATTAAATGAACTCCGTGATCAAGCTTACGAGAACTCTTTGATCTATAAACAAAAGACAAAGAAGATTCATGACTCAAAAATCAAAAACCGCGTTTTCAACGTCGGTGATCGAGTCCTTCTTTTCAACTCAAGATTGAAGATTTTCTCGGGAAAGCTCAAGTCCCGTTGGTCTGGTCCATTTACTATCGCTAAGGTTTATCCTTATGGTACCATTGAGTTATCTCAACCCGATGGTCCTAATTTTAAAGTGAATGGTCATCGAGTGAAGCATTACTTTGGAGAGGACATTCCATCCATGGTTGTCCCGGACTTACAAACTTTCCCCATGAACCAATGAATGCGGGGATCGAGTCAAGCTAGCGACTCGGTAATCAAAAACAGTAGCATGCCATATGGGTTGTCACCCATATTTCTGAGCTGTCTTAAGTTTGTTACGGTTAGTCATTCACAAGTGGCTAGCTTGTGTGATAAAACTTGACAGTTCAGCTTCTTCTTTCTACTTTCTACCACCCTAGTGTGGGGGGGGGGGGGGGGGTTGCCCCACATGTTTTGTATATAAGTCTTCTAAAAAAAAAAAAAAAAAAAAAAAAAAAAAAAAATCTTCTTTCTAAATAATGGCCGTAGTATTTCCCTTTTACGTTCTTTGTTTCGGCATAACCGCCGGTACTTTGAATATTGAGGGCAATATTCATTTCTAAGTGTGGGGGGGAATTCTCACGAATTTTATCATGTAATTATACCGCCTAATTCCCCCGTTTTTGGCCAAATTTTTTTTTTGGAGTAAGTGTTTTACACTTTCTCATTTGGTTATCAGTCCGCCTTGTCTAATAAACAAAAGGATTGGCTAATCCAGGAGCAAACGGCTCTTGGTAAAGATATCTCAAATCCGTTGACGGCTTGCAATTTGCCCAAAATTGTATGGTATTCAGCTCACCATATCCTAAAAAGTGAAGAGTTGGCTAGCCCGCAAGTTTATGGCTTGTGGTAAAGGCAGTGGAAAAACCATAATTGGTAATCAGCTCACAAAGATAATTCTGATAATTTATCTAAGAGTTGGCTAGTCCAGAAGCAAACGGCTTCTGGTAAAGACAAAATCAAATCCGTTGAAAGCTGGTGGTTTGCTCAAAATCACATGGTTATCGGTGTACCATGGTTCTTACTTGAACTGAAACATTTGGCTACTCCAGAAGTAATGGCTTTTGGTAAAGAGATTAAATCCATTAGTTTTTCTCAAAAGATTGCTAGGGACTAGCAATAGTTTAGTGTGGGGGATTGATGAGTGTGTAAATACTCATCATTTTTAGTCAAATCTGAACTGCAAAACACTTAAAAATGCTCAGAAATGCATCAAAATACTGAAAATATTCCTAAATTGCATTTTATATGTTTCAGATGCAAAATGTTTAAAATCAGATGAAAAATGAGCAAAGTTTGCATAATTGGCAGTTTCAGTCCCCCAAGTTTCAAAAATTGTCAAAAATAGTCCCTGAGTCACAAATTTCAAAAGAAAAATCACCAAAGGTCCTTTTTAAATCATAACTTGTCAAATTTAGTCCTTTGGTGAAAAATGTCAAAAGTTTGAGAAAATTACAAGAATGGTCCTTCAACTTTGAAAATTGGCAGAAATGGTCCCCTGGAAAATTTGAAAATGGCAACTTTGGTCCTTGTAACTATTAACACTTGGCAATTTCAGTCCTTGGAGCAATCTTTGAGATATTGGCAGCCTAGGTCCCTACAGTTTCAGAAATTACAAATTAAGCCCTTGTATTCTAAACCCTTTAATACTACTTTGGACTTGTCAATTGCAAATGACCCCCTGCCAATTGCTTTTTGGACCCTGCCATTTGGACCCCCTGTTATTTAATAATCCCCAGTCAAATGCCTTTGACTCTCCCTTCCCTCCAACTCACGGGTGCACCATATTCATCATCATCAAACCTGCATCTCTCCTGCTAACACTCCATCTCCTCCATCATGCCCCTACTCTGCCCCCCCTCCAAACACAACAAGCCAAGAATGCATTAAATGCCCTTAAAACCCTAACACTCAAGCCCCAGCTGGCTTAACCATTTTTGGCGCCAAAAACACTTGAATGGCCAAGATCCACCAAAGCCATCCAATGGCCATTATTTATGCTGGGATTTGTCCAGAGGAGAGAGACAAGTACTTTGGGTGTATAAAAAGACCAAGAGAAGCAACAAGAGAGGGACTTAGTTTTATTTTTTTTAGCAATGTATGTCGTTTTTAGTTATCAAGTCTTAAAATAGATTAACAGTTATTATTTCAAGTTTCTTTGTAACAAATCACTGTATTAAAGTGTATTGCAACTAGTTTAAAGCATCAATTCAAGTTTGATTTCATTTTCAAAATTTTATGTTAACTGTTGAAAATTGCAATTTCAAACTCTGCTTCTCAAGCTTCAAACAGCTTATTTCCAAGTCAAAACAGGTTTATCTGAGCTTATAATAGCTTTCTATAAGCTTGTATTTAAGTTTCAAACATTTTTGGATATTGGTCAAAGAAAGTCAATATGGAGCAGATTTGATGCAGGAATGTATTGGGTGATGCAGACATGGGTTTGGATTGATCTTTAGTTATATGGGTTGGTTAGGATAGATAATGGTCCTTGGGTTCACTAGTTTGCAAGCCATTGTGGCTTTGGACAAGTTGTAAGTCATTTCAAAGTTTCTTAGCATAATCAGTGTTTGTAGTTTTAATCTGTTAAATCCTGTTCTAATAGATGTATTTAGGTCTGGTTAAGTGAGTTTGATCATAATATATGCCGGTTCAGTGTTTGGATTTGTTTCAGTTTGCAAATCAGTATAATAAGGGGTGTTTGGTTTATAGCTTATTTTGTCTCTAAGGCTTGTTCAGTGTTTACTTTTTGTTGGTTCATGTTTGTTAGCTCCATATAAACTCATATCAGTCAAATTAATGTACCTGCAACTCTCAAAAGTCAAACATCAAGTAATATCTGTTTCATTGATAATCTGTTGTGGATTTGGATTTGCTAAACCTTGTTTTGTGTTTAAAAGTGTTAAACATTGCTTGCATTGTACTCATTACACCATATTACTTCATTATCAGTCATAAAAATTGGATTCAAAGTTCATCTTGGTCAAAGTTCTCAATTGCTTTCAAAAGTCAAAATTGCAAAAAAGTGGATTTGAGCTCAACTGCAAGGATTTTTCCTTGACTCATTTTTAAGTCAAATTAAGTGAACTTTGGCATTTTAGAAACTTCACCTGGTCTTTTTACTTATAAGCATTTTTGTGGAATTTTGCAATTTTGTTAAAGGTCTCAAATCTGCTCCTCTTTTAGGTCATAAGTGCCCTGCTCCACTGGTCTCATTATAAACTGAGTTTTCTCAGATTTTGTGCAAGGTGCACAGGGCTCATAAGAACTGGTCATGGTCTGAGTTTTGGTTTGCTAGGTCTCAACCAGGTCTGCTTTAGGTTCCAATTGGTGTTTTTCCTTTTCAGCTTATTTTTAGTCTTGTGCACAAGCTCAAACTTGGTACCCTAGAATCTGTTTTAGCTTATTAAGTCAAAAAGCCAAATCTGTGAATTCAGCTAAAATAGAGGTTAAGGCCTGTTGTTAATTGTTGCATTTTAGTTATTTTAGCAGTCTAGAACTTGTGTTTCTGTTTGGTGCCTGTTTTAGCTCATTTGGCTTATTAAAGTGCTTATTTATAAGCACTTGCTACATCAGTTTCAATATCTTGCACATAAGCACTTGTTTTTCCAATTTTCCTAGCTTCCTTATATAATTTTAGAGTTTTCCTGAAATTTTCAGATTTTTCTAAGTTGGTTTGCTATTTTTCTTAATTTAAATTAGTTTTTAAGCATTTTTAAATAGCATTTAATACAAAAAATTCAGAAAAGGTTCAAAAAAATAATTTTTCATTTTTCTTAGGTTTAGATAAATATAAAAAGTAAAAAAAGTAATTTTCCAGATTTTTCATAGTTTATTTTGTAATTTTTAGTAATTTAATTAGTTTTTAATAGTTTAAAATTCATAAAAAATAGAAAAATAATCAGAAAATTACAAAAATAGTTTTGAAAATTCTATTTTGATATTTTAGACTTTTCCAATTCATAATTTTATTTTTCTAGCTTTATTTCCTATTTTCTTGTATTTTAGGTAATTATTTAATAGTTAAAAATAGTTTTTAATTAATAATAATTAGATAATTAGTTATAAAAATAATTTTCTTTTTCTAATAATTTTATTTTATCATTAGGATTGTAAAAACATCATTTTCATATTTTTAGGGTTAATATTGTGTAAGTTTCACGTTTTTGTTTGTACGTTACGTAGATTTTAGTTTCAGTTTTATAAAAACATAAAAACAAAAACATCATTTTAAATATAGTGATAGCGTTTATTTAATAGTTTTTATCTTTTTAAATTTCCTTTAATTTGCATTTAAGACGTTGTAATTTGTTGGCTTTTTCTGTAGTTATAATCTATCAGATTCCTCTTTTCCGTTCAAATTCCTCGATCACTTTACGTTCGATAATCCATTGCATAGCTCGCTGGGACATAACGACCCGGGGAAACACTATACTCCTCAGATCTTCATTGAGTTCGTTCCTGAGCAGTTTTAAGCTTGTTACGGTCTGCCATTCACAAGTGGCAGGCTTGAGTGATTTAGCTTGACTGTTCGGGAGCGCATCAAATTTTTGGCGCCGCTGCCGGGGAGCTGTGCTGATCTATCTTCCGTTTAGCAGATTAGTTGTTTGAATACTCACTCATTTGTTCATATCATCCATCTCTATCTATATATATATATCCATATTTTCTTATAAAAAATCCAAAAACCCAAAAACAGCAAAAACGTATAAAACACAAAAATATTTTTCCTTTTGTTTCTATATATGTATCAAAATATAAAAATACAAAAAGATTCGTCGTTTTCTTTAATAATAACAACTTAAAAGATTACCACCGCAAACCAAGGCAGTGCACTACCTAACTGGGGGTGCGACCATAATAAGTTCCCGAACTAAGATTTAAAACTTGCCTTTGTGTCCTTGTGATTGGTGTACCTTTTTCAAAGAAGCCATTCATATTGTGATTATTGGTTAAGTTCACTGTTGTTTTGCCTCGATTTTGTGTTAATTGATTTTGTTGTGATATCTACGTTTCAGAACCAGAAAACCCATAAAGATTCTTCTCACCCCATTTTTATAAAACGTCTTCATAATTCTCATTCTCATCTGAAAGATTTCATAATTCCCATTTCTCTCCTTAACTCTGAGTTCTCTTAGAGTTAACTCTAGTGTATGCGCACTCGCTCTTCTAGATCTGTGAGCCCATTTCGTGAGCTTGTCAAGATTCCAAGAAGGCGTGTCCGTAGACTTTCTGCTCCATCAGTCGGATCTGAGATCCGGACTGCTCACACTACTTCCGTTATCATGGCGGAAGAACGCCCTATGTGTGAGCTTCTCCAGGCACCCATCGACGGGTATGGAGATGCTATTGTTGTACCAGCCATTGTGGCTGAAAATTTTGAACTCAAGACCGGGTTACTGAATCTTGTAACCTCAAATCAGTTCTACGGTTTTGAGCGGGATGATCCTCATGCTCATATTCGATGGTTTAACAAGATTGCATCTACCATCAAGTATAAGAATGTCCCTACTGATGCTGTTAAGCTTCTTCTGTTCCCATTTTCTCTTGAGGGGCAAGCCCGGATTTGGCTTGAAAAACAACCCCCTCAGTCTATTGAGACATGGGAAGATCTGGTGAAGAAATTTGTGAATGAATTCTATCCACCTTCCAAAACCACGAGTCTTAAAAATGAAATCATCAAGTTCACTCAGAAGTTTGATGAACCCTTCAGTGAATCGTGGGATCGTTTCAAGGAATTGCTTCGCAAATGTCCTCACCACGGTTTCTCCGAGTTGATGCAACTCGATACTTTCTACAATGGAGTGAGTCAATCTGATCAAGATTCTCTCAATTCCTCCGCGGGAGGAAATTTCCTAAGCAAAACTGTCAAAGAAGCTTTAGCGATAATCGAAAACAAGTCTAAAGTCCGCACTGCACGAAGCAAGCCGGTTGTTTCCCAAGTCAGTGTTGGTCCTTCTTCTTCTTCATCGCCCGTGAGTCAGTCTAGCACCGATGCTAAGATTGATAAACTCACGGAAGCTATTCAAGCTTTGGTTCTCTCCAACCAGAAGAAAGTCTCTTTTCCACAAACTTCACCTCCTGCTGAAGTTAAGAAAGTGGAAGTCTGTGTTACCTGTGGTGGCCCCCATGCTTATTATAACTGTATGGCCACTGATGGTAACCCTTTTGAAGCCAATGCTGTGGGCGGGATGTCTAATCAAGGAGGCAATCAATATCGTGCTCCTATAGACCCGAACCACCGTCCTAACCACTACCCTGGACCTCCCGGTTTCAATCAAAACCGTAATCAGAATCAGAACAGACCAAACCAAGGTTTTCAAAACCAAGGTAATTTCAGTCCAAACAACGGTTTTCAAAATCAGAATCAAAATTTCCAACATCAAGGAAATTTCAATAGAAACCCAGGTCAGGGAAATTTCAACTCAGGGTATTTTCATGGCAACAATCAAGGAAATTTTCAGAATCAAGGCCCTAATCCTAACAATAGAGGCCAGAATTTTCCTGTGCAAACTCAAGCCATTGTTCCAACTGGACCATCATCTGATGAGTTGTTGAAACAATTCATGAAATCCCAAGAGGAAATGAATCGGTTGTTGGTCAGCCAGATTTCTGACATCAAGAAGTCTTTAAATGATCGACCCTCGGGCTCAGGTACTCTACCTAGCAACACGATCGCTAATCCGAGGGGCGATGCAAAGGCGATCACAACCCGAAGTGGTGCTTCATATGCTGGACCCGCTATTCCTACTACCTCTTCTTCTTCTCTCCCGAAGGTAGTGGAAAGCGAACCTGAGGCGACAAAGGACAAGGAACTTCCTACTAATAACGGAAGTACCAGTAATGTCCATCCTCAGGTTGTCCCCAAACCCAATACCAAACCTGGAGTTGTTTTTGAACCTCCAGTTGGTGACCCTAAATCCAAAACTTCTATTCCTTATCCCTCACGTTTACATGAGCAAAAGCTCCGCGAGAAAGCTAGTCATCAGATGGAAAAATTCTTTCAAATTTTCCAAGAACTTCACTTTGACATAAGCTTCGCGGATGCCATCATGTTGATGCCCAAGTTTGCATCTACTCTGAAACACATGTTGAGCAACAAGGAAAAGCTGTTTGAAATGGCTAAGACTCCTTTAAACGAGAATTGCTCAGCAGTCTTGTTAAAGAAGCTTCCCGAGAAGCTAGGAGATCCCGGAAAATTTCTTCTTCCTTGTGTTTTTCCTGGGATGATTGAATGCTTTGCCCTTGCCGATCTTGGTGCAAGCATCAATCTGATGCCGTATTCAGTGTGGAAGAAACTTTCTCTTCCGGAACTTATTCCTACCTGCATGACTCTTGAGCTTGCAGATCGTTCTATCTCGCGTCCTCTTGGCATTGCCGAGGATGTATTCGTGAAAGTAGGAAAGTTCCATTTTCCAGCCGACTTTGTGGTCGTTGATTTCGATGCTGATCCTCGAGTTCCCCTCATTGTTGGGAGAGGATTCCTGAGGACGGGCCGTGCTCTTATCGATGTATTTGAGCAAGAGATCACTTTGCGTGTGGGTAATGAAGCTGTTACCTTTAACCTCGATCAAACTTCGAGGTACTCCTCAAACTATGATACTGAATCAATTAATCGAGTCGATTTAATTGATATTGCTTCAGAGGAGTACTCTCAAGAGTTTCTTGGTTATCTTCATAATTCTGTGAGTGGGAATTCCAATTCCACCACATCTTCTCAACCTATCATTGCCGACTCTTCCCCCTCTCTCACTCCGTTTGAGGGAGGTGACTTCCTTCTGGAAGAGATCGATGAATTTCTGGCTACTGATGAATCAATTCCGCCTGGAATTGATGGTGTGTATGATTCGGAGGGGGATATTCTTTATCTTGAGCAGTTGCTTAATGAAGATCCATTACCTTCACTCCCTCCGAAAGAAATCACAATTGAGGAAATCAAATCAGTACAAACTTCTACTGATGAATTTCCCGAGGTTGAACTTAAGGACCTACCTCCTCATCTCGAGTATGCATTCTTGGAGGGTGATGATAAATTACCCGTCATAATTGCTAAAGACTTAACTGAGGAGGAGAAAACTGCTCTCATAAAGGTCTTGAAGTCACACAAGCAAGCAATTGCTTGGAAACTCTCCGATATTAAGGGTATCAACCCTGAGTTTTGTACTCACAAAATCTTAATGGAGGATGACTTCAAACCAGCAGTCCAACATCAGAGAAGGGTGAATCCTAAGATTCACGAGGTTATCAAACAAGAGGTTCTCAAACTTCTTGATGCCGGTTTGATTTACCCGATCTCTGATAGTCCTTGGGTTAGCCCAATTCATTGCGTTCCAAAAAAGGGTGGCATTACTGTTGTCACGAATGAAGAAAACGAGTTAATTCCAACTCGATTGGTTACGGGATGGCGTGTGTGTATTGACTATCGTAAGTTAAACGAAGCCACCCGTAAAGACCATTTTCCTCTACCCTTCATGGACCAGATGCTTGAGAGATTAGCAGGGAACGAGTACTATTGTTTCCTTGATGGTTTCTCGGGTTACTTTCAGATCCCCATTGATCCGCTGGATCAAGAAAAGACCACATTCACCTGCCCATACGGGACGTTTGCCTACAGACGTATGCCTTTTGGCTTATGTAATGCTCCTGGCACGTTCCAACGATGTATGATGGCAATTTTCCACGACATGATCGGGGAAACTATGGAGGTGTTTATGGATGACTTCTCGGTCATTGGGGACTCATTTCATACATGTCTCTCCCACTTAGACAAAATGTTAAAAGGTGTGAAGACACCAATCTATGTCTAAACTGGGAGAAGAGCCACTTTATGGTCAAAGAAGGCATAGTCCTTGGCCATAAGATTTCCAAGAATGGGATTGAGGTAGATAGAGCAAAAGTTGATGTTATTGCTAAATTACCTCATCCTACTACCGTCAAAGGTATTAGGAGTTTTCTAGGTCATGCCGGGTTTTATCGTAGATTCATTCAAGATTTCTCTAAAATCGCTCGGCCTATGACCCATCTTCTCGAAAAAGATGCTCCTTTTATCTTCTCTCCTGAGTGCATCGAAGCTTTTGAAACACTAAAGAAAAAGCTTACGGAAGCACCCATTCTAGTTGCCCCCGACTGGGACTTACCCTTTGAGCTCATGTGCGATGCAAGTGATTTTGCTATCGGTGCAGTCTTGGGGCAACGCAAAACCAAGCATTTTCAGCCGATCCACTACGCAAGCAAAACTATGACTGAAGCTCAGACCCATTACACCACTACAGAAAAAGAATTATTAGCTGTGGTGTATGCGTTTGAAAAGTTTCGGCCATACCTTATCTTGACCAAATGCGTGGTGTATACGGATCACTCGGCTCTCAAATATCTCTTTGCTAAACAAGATGCAAAGCCGAGATTGCTCCGTTGGGTTCTCCTCCTACAAGAATTTGATATCATTATCCGTGATAAAAAAGGAGCTGAGAACCTGGATGCTGATCATCTGTCCCGATTAGAGAACCCTCACCAAAATGTGTTCGAGAAAAAGGAAATTAATGAAACATTTCCTCTCGAAACACTCAATATGGTTTCTTTTCGTGGAGATTCTTCTACCCCATGGTTTGCTGACTTTGCAAATTACCATGCGGGTAACTTTGTTGTGAAAGGGATGTCGTTCCAACAGAAAAATAAATTCTTTAAAGATGTGAAACATTATTTCTGGGACGACCCCTACCTGTTTAAAATTTGTGCGGATCAAGTCATCCGGCGATGTGTATATGGTCAAGAAGCTATTGACATTCTCAAGGCTTGCCATTCTGGACCTACTGGGGGACATCATAGCCCCAACTACACCGCCAAGAAGGTGTTTGATTCCGGATTCTATTGGCCCTCGATCTACAAGGATGCCCATGAATTCGTCAAAACCTGTGACGCTTGTCAACGTCACGGGAATATCTCACAAAGGAATGAAATGCCGCAAAACGCCATTCAAGTGTGTGAGATTTTTGACATATGGGGCATTGACTTTATGGGGCCATTCCCTTCTTCCCGTGGTAATAAGTACATACTCGTGGCCGTTGACTACTTGTCAAAATGGGTTGAAGCTAAGGCTTTACCCACCAACGATGCCCGAGTTGTTGTGAAATTCTTGAAATCTCTATTTGCTAGGTTTGGAACTCCACGAGCCATAATCAGTGATCGTGGTACGCATTTCTGCAATGACCAGTTTGAAAGAGTCATGCAAAAGTATGGTGTAACTCACCGTCTCTCTACTGCGTACCACCCCCAAACAAGTGGGCAAGTGGAAGTTTCTAACCGGGGGATAAAAAGAATTCTTGAGAGGACGGTTGGTGAAAACCATGCCTCTTGGTCGGATAAGTTAGATGACGCACTCTGGGCCTTCCGTACAGCTTACAAAACACCCATCGGGTGCACTCCATACAAGCTGGTGTACGGGAAGGCATGTCATCTACCAGTTGAGCTCGAGCACAAGGCATACTGGGCCTTGAAGCATGCCAACTTTGATATTCAGACAGCTGGTGATCAACGGAAAGTTCAAATGAATGAATTAAATGAACTCCGTGATCAAGCTTACGAGAACTCTTTGATCTATAAACAAAAGACAAAGAAGATTCATGACTCAAAAATCAAGAACCGCGTTTTCAACGTTGGTGATCGAGTCCTTCTTTTCAATTCAAGATTGAAGATTTTCTCGGGAAAGCTCAAGTCCCGTTGGTCTGGTCCATTTACTATCGCTAAGGTTTATCCTTATGGTACCATTGAGTTATCTCAACCCGATGGTCCTAATTTTAAAGTGAATGGTCATCGAGTGAAGCATTACTTTGGAGAGGACATTCCATCCATGGTTGTCCCGGACTTACAAACTTTCCCCATGAACCAATGAATGCGGGGATCGAGTCAAGCTAGCGACTCGGTAATCAAAAACAGTAGCATGCCATATGGGTTGTCACCCATATTTCTGAGCTGTCTTAAGTTTGTTACGGTTAGTCATTCACAAGTGGCTAGCTTGTGTGACAAAACTTGACAGTTCAGCTTCTTCTTTCTACTTTCTACCACCCTAGTGTGGGGGGGGGGGGGGTTGCCCCACATGTGTTGTATATAAGTCTAAAAAAAAAATAAAAAAAAAATAAAAAAAAATAAAAAATAATAAAAAAAAAATCTTTCTAAATAATGGCCGTAGTATTTCCCTTTTACGTTCTTTGTTTCGGCATAACCGCCGGTACTTTGAATATTGAGGGCAATATTCATTTCTATGTGTGGGGGGAATTCTCACGAATTTTATCATGTAATTATACCGCCTAATTCCCCCGTTTTTGGCCAAAAATTTTTTTTTGGAGTAAGTGTTTTACACTTTCTCATTTGGTTATCAGTCCGCCTTGTCTAATAAACTAAAGGATTGGCTAATCCAGGAGCAAACGGCTCTTGGTAAAGATATCTCAAATCCGTTGACGGCTTGCAATTTGCCCAAAATTGTATGGTATTCAACTCACCATATCCTAAAAAGTGAAGAGTTGGCTAGCCCGCAAGGTTATGGCTTGTGGTAAAGGCAGTGGAAAAACCATAATTGGTAATCAGCTCACCAAAGATAATTCTGATAATTTATCTAAGAGTTGGCTAGTCCAGAAGGGTACGGCTTCTGGTAAAGACAAATCAAATCCGTTGGAAGCTGGTGGTTTGCTCAAAATCACATGGTTATCGGTGTACCATGGTTCTTACTTGAACTGAAACATTTGGCTACTCCAGAAGTAATGGCTTTTGGTAAAGAGATTCAAATCCATTATGTTTTTCTCAAAAGATTGCTAGGGACGAGCAATAGTTTAGTGTGGGGGATTGATGAGTGTGTAAATACTCATCATTTTTAGTCAAAACTGAACTGCAAAACGTTTAAAAATGCTCAGAAATGCATCAAAATACTGAAAATATTCTAAAATTGCATTTTATATGTTTCAGATGCAAAATGTTTAAAATCAGATGAAAAATGAGCAAAGTTTGCATAATTGGCAGTTTCAGTCCCCCAAGTTTCAAAAATTGTCAAAAATAGTCCCTGAGTCAAAATTTCAAAAGAAAAATCACCAAAGGTCCTTTTAAAATCATAACTTGTCAAATTTAGTCCTTTGGTGAAAAATGTCAAAAGTTTGAGAAAATTACAATTTTGGTCCTCCAACTTTGAAAACTGGCAAAATTGGTCCCTGAAAAATGTGAAAATGTCAGTTTTGGTCCTTGAACTATTGATACTTGTCAATTTCAGCCCTTGGAGCAACTTTGAGATATTGGCAGCCTAGGTCCTTACAGTTTCAGAAATTACAAATTAAGTCCTTGTATTAATTCTAACTTGGACTTGTCACAACTACTTTTGGACCCCTGCCTTCCCAAATTGGACCCTGTCATTAACCATTTTGGACCCTTTCTATTATTTAATCCCAAGTCAAACTCAGTTGACTGCCCATTTCCCTCTCTCCCTCACGGGTACACCAAGCCACCATCATCACAAACCTGCAACACCCTCTGATAACACTCCTCCATCATATCCCTACTCTACCCCCCCTCCAAACACAACAAGCCAAGGAAGCATTAAAAACCTTCTCTAAACCCACACTCAAGCTCCAGCTGTTAAATATGGTTTTGGCGCCAAAAACACTTGAATGGCCAAGATCACTTGTAGACATCCAATGGTCATTTTTTATGCTGGGAACTATTCAGAGAGGTGAGAGAAAAGCTTGGGTGTATAAAAGAGCTGAGGAAGCAACAAGAGAAGGGACTTAGTTTTAGTTTTTTTTTGCAATGTATGTCGTTTTTACTTATTAAGTCTCAAAATAGATTAACAGTTGTTAATTCAAGTCCCTTTGTAACAAATTAGTGTGTTGAAATGTATTGCAACTAGTTTAAAGCATCAATTCAAGTTTGATTTCAATTTCAAAATTTTATGTTAACTGTTGAAAATTTCAATCTTAAACTCTGCTTCTCAAGCTTCAAACAGCTTATTTCCAAGTCAAAACAGGTTTATCTGAGCTTATAATAGCTTTCTTTAAGCTTGTATTTAAGTTTCAAGCTATTTTGAATATTGGTCAACAAAAAATCAAAATGGGGCAAAAGTAATGCAGGACAGGAAATGGGTGATTCAGGAATGAGAATGGGTTGATTTGGAAGCAGTGGGTTGGATAAAATAGGTTAGAGGTCCTTGGGTTCACTGTTGGCAAGCCATTGTGGCTAAGGACTTGTGTAAGTCATTTTCTAGATTCATGGCATAATCTGTTTCTGTGATTAATAATAGTTGAAACCTGTCTTAATAGTAGTGTTTAGGTTAATTAGACTTAGAGTGATCATTAAAACAAGTTGGTGCATTGATTATAACATTTTACTTTCACAACAGTTGAAATAAAGGGTGTTTGGTTCTGCTGAACTATCTGTCTCAGAGGCATTTGTAGTAGTTAAGTTCTATTGGTTCATGTTTATTAAGCATATTTGAGCTCATTTGAGTCAAAATATTGTGCCTGCATACCCCCAAAGTCAAGTTTCCTTTAAACTGTCTCATACTGCTAATCTGTTGTGATCAAGGATTTGCAAATCCTTGTTTTGTGTTTAGAATTCATTAACATTGATTGCATTAGGTTCATTACATCATATAACATCAACATCAGTCATAAAATTGGATTCAAAATCCATTTTGGTCAAAGTTCATCAATATTATCAAAAGTCAAAATTGCTAAAATCTGTTTTGGGCTCATCTGCATGGATTTTTCATGAGCTCATCTTTGAGCCAATATCAGTGAACCTTGGCATTTTAGAAACTTCACCTGTTTTTTTTACTTATAAGCATTTTTTTGGAATTTTGCAATTTTGTTAAAGGTCTCAAATCTGCTCCTCTTTTAGGTCATAAGTGCCCTGCTCCACTGGTCTCAGTATACACTGAGTTTTCTCAGATCTTATGCAAGGTTGCACAGGGATCATAAGAGCTAGTCATGGTCTGATTTTTTGTTTAAACACTCTCACCCAGGTCTAGATTAAGTTCCAATTTCTGTTTTTCCTTTTCAGCTTATTTTTAGTCTTGTGCACAAGCTCAAACTTGGTACCCTAGAATCTGTTTTAGCTTACTAAGTCAAAAAGCCAAATCTGTGAATTCAGCTAAATAGAGGTTAAGGCCTGTTGTTAATTGTTGCATTTTAGTTATTTTAGCAGTCTAGAACTTGTGTTCTGTTTGGTGCCTGTTTTAGCTCATTTGGCTTATTAAAGTGCTTATTTATAAGCACTTGCTACATCAGTTTCAATATCTTGCACATAAGTACATGTTTTTCCATTTTTCCTAGCTTCCTCATATAATTTTAGAGTTTTCCTGAAATTTTCAGATTTTTCTAAGTTGATTTGCTATTTTTCTTAATTTAAAGTAGCTTTTAAGCATTTTTAATTAGCTTTTAATACAAAAAATTCAGAAAAGGTTCAAAAAAATAATTTTTCATTTTTCTTAGGTTTAGATAAATATAAAAAGTAAAAAAAGTAATTTTCCAGATTTTTCATAGTTTATTTTGTAATTTTTAGTAATTTAATTAGTTTTTTATAGTTTAAAATTCATAAAAAATACAAAAATAATCAGAAAAACAAAAATAGTTTTGAAAATTCTATTTTGATATTTTAGATTTTTCTAAGTCTTAATTTTATTTTTCTAGTTTTTATTTCCTAATTTCTTGTATTTTAGGTAATTACTTAATAGTTAAAAATAGTTTTTAATTAATAATAATTAGAATAATAGTCATAAAAATAATTTTCTTTTTCTAAAACTTTTCTTTTATCATTAGGATTGTAAAAACATCATTTTCATATTTTTAGGGTTAATATTGTGTAAGTTTCACGTTTTTGTTTGTACGTTACGTAGATTTTAGTTCAGTTTTATAAAAACATAAAAACAAAAACATCATTTTAAATATAGTGATAGCGTTTATTTAATAGTTTTTATCTTTTTAAATTTCCTTTAATTTGCATTTAAGCCGTTGTAATTTGTTGGCTTTTTCTGTAGTTATAATCTATCAAATTCCTCTTTTCCGTTCAAATTCCTCGATCACTTTACGTTCGATAATCCATTGCATAGCTCGCTGGGACATAACGACCCAGGGAAACACTATACTCCTCAGATCTTCATTGAGTTCGTTCCTGAGCAGTTTTAAGCTTGTTACGGTCTGTCATTCACAAGTGGCAGGCTTGAGTGATTTAGCTTGACTGTTCGGGAGCGCATCAATTAGCATAGGATTGTTTAACAGCCACTTTTGAACTATGTCTAAACGTGTGAATCCATCATATAACGGATGGCGATATGAACATATATGCTTTAAAGCTGCCACGTTGACTTCCTCAGGTTGACTTCTAAGTAAATCAAAGACAATGAGAGATTTAGTCTAGATCGGGTACTGTCAAGTGTCAACACAACAAAATTCTGTCTTGAATAATTTCAGATTTTGTCATATAATTGGTGAGTAAAACATGATCACAAAATTCATATTGAATCATCAATAGTACAGCCTAATGAATAATATAATTGTAGAAACTTTATGCAATTTTTTGTTTTCCCCAAATCAACCCATTCACAAGTTACTGGGTCAAAATTGCAACCTCCACCAAAAATCTAAACCAAAATGCCTACACACAGATACAACCATGCATGAACACATTACTTACTCTTGAAGTGCCCATAGGCGTGGAAATAGCAGCATGTAAGTTATCCCTCTCATCTCCATGTTTTTGCAGCGAGCCACTTGTTGACGCTTCAAGCCTTAGAAGAGAAGATGGTGAACTATACGGATTTACTCCTTCTCGTTCAACAACATCAGCAGAAGATGACTCGGCTGTGGCTGATGTTCATTAATAGTCGTGATAAACTTGATGACCGACTACTTGCATATAAGAATGCAATAACTGCTCTCTGTAGTCATGCATCTACTCCTAACTGGAATCCAGAGCTGGATAGTGAATACATCTTGGATCTCTTTCTACAACTGGTTAATTGTTTATGCTCTTCTGGTGAAATCCACAATGCTATTGAAAAAGTATACAACTTATTATCCTCTACAGACAGATCGACTGATCTAAACCCTCCGTTTCTTCCCGATAAACATGTCTTGTGGATATGTTGCATTTACTTAATCATGTACAAAAAGCTACCTGATACCATCGTGCAGCAATTTGAATGTCAGAAAGAATTATCTGCAATAGAATGGAATTCTTTTCAGTTAACACCTGATGTAAAGCAAAAAGCAATTACCCTCTTGGAACTGGCTACTGAGTATATTGATAGCAAATCAAATCAGGACAAAAAGACTCTTAAATCTGCACAATTATTTGCTCTTAATCACATCAAATGTATAAACCAGGAGCAGCTTCTAGGGCGTTTTAAAACCATGTATCCCGATGCTGCATAGAAAACACGGCAGATTATGTCATATAAGTATAACCCAAAGGTTTGCAATTAGTAAATAGGCAAGACGCATGAAAAATCTAATGTAGCTATGTGGAACCAACCTGTCCTGTGGGAAATCGTGCCATCTGCCGGTGTAAGCACGATTATATACACCTGTAATTGTAAAAGCATCAGCTTCATGGGACTGGTCGGTTGTTCCTGTATAAAGACAAAAGGCTGATTAGTTGGTACACCATATCACTACAGTCAACATACGTAACAATACATAAACTAAATGAGACAACCCATTACCTGAAGCCGCAGTGTTGAAAGCATCCAAAGGTGGTCCCTCAAACTGGCGAACAACAACACCGGTAGTAAAACGATGGAACAGTCTTAGCTTACTGCCACTACCTATGCAGCAAAAGGTGTTAAATTGGGAAAAAACCTGACGTTTCTGATGGTATGCTAACATTAGAAGTGAGAAAAGAACCAGCTTACCCGAGAGACCAAAATTCTGAGGCTTGCATTACTCCTTTCCGTGGAGACCGATTAATGGACCAGTAGGAGACCAAATTAGCATAAATATCATGTTTAAACCCAAAGCATTCTTGTGAAAACTTTTTTGTGAGTCTGCTGATCTAACTGCAAGAATTGGTCAAATTGTTGTACTTTGGGACATGGAGAATTTTCCTGTTCCTAGTGACGTACACCCAGAAGATTTGGCAGCCAATATAAGAATGGCGTTACGTGTCCATGTCTAGGGGCTTGAAGTGATAACGGCTTGATGCATCAGCAAATGAAGCAGCTTCTACGTCCGCAGTTGTGATCACCACCCTACTTCCATTGTATGCATCGGGTAAGGCACCTCTTAGTTTTTTTAATAGATCAAGATTCATAATATCATTGATGACTATCAAGTACTTTTGACCCTTTAAGAACCCATGAAGCCTCCCTATCAAGTCCTCATCTTTGAGTTTCTCTTTACCCTTCAAGCTGGAACACGATTGTACTCGAACCCGGTTGCATAGTTGTACCCTTCAAGCTGCATAGTTGTACTGGAACCCGGTTGTACCCTTCAAGCTGCATAGTTGTACTGGAACCCGGTTGCCGTGCCGAAGCCAATGCGGGTATACTATTATTCCACTCATGTATCTCTTTGCTGAATCCTCTAATTATAGCTTTCAGTCTGTAAACATCATCAGAATGTTCCATCTCATCAGGAACTTCTCTACAAAGCTTTAACTCGTTTGCCATGACAAAAATATGCTTCTTGACAAAACTTATTTCTTTCAAACGGGTTTGTGAGACGGCGAAAGATTCTATAGCGTCTTCCAGAATGTAGACTTTACCTAGAAGCTGAACCACCCGATCGTGAAGTACCTTGTTACTTTCTGCAAGATTTAAAATGTTCGGCATTTCCTTAAGCTCCACCATAACAACCTTTTATACCTCATCTTTAAGTCCTTTAACCTTTTCAAAAGTTTCCGGTTCTTCGGTTAGTAAGTTTGTTACTTTTCGTATGACCACAGAGACAACAGCTTCAACAGCCATTGCTCTGTCTCTACAAAGAAAAAAAATTTAAGATGAGTAATGGTCTAATGGAAAAGAATTCTACATTGTGGAAGAAAAAGAATAGAAAATTATTTGCTCGGCTTGGGGCCTACCGTGTGCCTGACTATGATTAATCACTAATATATTTGTATGGAAGACTTTTTATTAGAATTATAATAAGTCTGTACAGAGACTTGTTCAAGGACACCGTAAAGGACCATAATCTTCTTGCACCCTATCTGGACCCCGTTATGCTTTACAGCTTTTGTTTTTCCAGTTTTGTGCTAGCGAACATCTTTTGCCAAACCAAATTCGTTGCAGATCTTTCGACTCTTCCTTTGACCAATAGTGTATGCATTTGTGGTCCTATAAAAGAAATGCATACAGTTTCAATGTTTTCTAGCACCTATTAAGAATATAAACCAAATGAGGTACAGTCTAACAATGATCGTGCCAACTTACACATGCAATGGTTCACTTTTAACCCAAATGTAAAAATGGGTCACGTTGGGTTATCTTTTAACCTCTTTATCGCCAATTCAGTATGCCGAAGAAAATGTCCAAACATACAGTACCTGCCATCTTCCGTGACCTGCATCACATGGCTGCAAACAGTGTGTGTATTGTTAAAAACAACATAGATTAAAGAAAAATAAGAAGCGGTTTATTTTTCTAACCTTTTTTTTGCACCATATTTTGATCTCCCTTTTCTTCGATCCGGAATTCCGAACAAATCCTTGACTCCTCGAATACATAATCAGAACCCATATATAAAAACATATACCAATTTGGTATAAATAATTGGATCCTTCTTATTGAGAACCGAAACATCAAGAGTACCATCCTAGTGTCAAAGACCAGCAATTACACCAGCAGCTATTGTAGCTTGCCGTTGTGATTCGTTGAAGTAGGCTGGAACAGTTACGACAACATGTTTGATGGAGGTGCCAAGATATGCCTCCGCAATATCCCTCATCTTAATGAGAACCATTGAGGAAATATCCTCAACTGCAATATTTTTCTCTTCACCTTTGTGATTAACCACAATCAGTGGTTTTTCAGCTTGGCTAGGGATAACCTTGAATTTCCATAGCTTCATATCTCTTTGCACAAAAGCATCACTAAACCTTCCACCAATCAAACGTTTGGCATCTGTCAGTTAAAACATGATCACTGTAACTCACATTCCAGAATTAAAAATTTTAAACATAATAACTTCTTTAAATTGCAGGATGAACTATATAAACCATATCTGTTATATTACTACTAAGCCTTCATGCCCAACATATAAAAATTATAGTAAGTTGAAAAGTACAGAGTACAGACATATAGAATGCTCAGAAACCTTCAATTCTGAACCGTTAGTGCCAAATATAAGATTGCCAAGAAGAGAATGAGACCTTGGCCTGCTTCTAAAATACCAGTGGTTGAGTTTTTCAGTCTTTGCAAGTGATTGACATGTTTGCATTTTAAACTACAAAAATCAAGACAGTTACCTACCTCCAAAATAGAACAGCCACATATATTATTGATGATCTTCTAAACACCACAACCGAAAAATATATATGCAGAATATATATACATAGATTAGAGATATTAAGTAATAATAATTCCAATTTATAATTATCAAATTACACTTATAATAATATATATGATATCTTTATAAACAATGATACAAATAGCCAACGTATGTTCTTAAAGAGAAATACCTTCTGATGACTGCTACACCACACAAACTTTTGCAGCATACCACTCCTGTGTAGACGGATTTCTGCAAGTGGTGAAAAATCAACAATAAATTTTACAAAAACTACTTAAAGATAAGTATTTTTTCAAACATATAAGTTGAATATGCAGCAATCGACTGCTGTAAAGCATAAGAATGTCGAAGAAGCATAAATATGTTGAAGTAAAGGAAAATTAGAATATAAACATCAGAGTAGCGGAAAATAGTTCAATAACTCATGCATTATTATCACGCTTGCAGTTTAAAAAGTATATGTATGCACGGTTTAAAGAATATATAAACATGTATTCCACACTTCAAGAGCTCTACTTGTTGGAGTAATGATCTGTTTTTGGGTAAAAGGAGGGTGACCTAGGCCATGCTCCACAACCTAATACAAATTCAAAGCCATGCTAGGTCAAGTGGGTGAACTGGTTATTACTCAATGAAAAATTCCAGGAATGGGCAGCATAAAACACAAAGTCATGCGTTCTTGTTTTGACATCACGTATAAGTGTGTGCATTCCACATGTATCTGATGTAGCTTGAATGAAATTAAGGTTTTGTGTGATGATTGAATAAAAGGTCGGATATCAATTAAAAAGATTGTTAAGCTATAATTAAGGAATAGATATGGTAGATAATTGGTTGTAGGGGATTCTCATAGGTTTATAGATTATAATATGCAACATAATTATCAAAATAACTTGTTGCCTAAGTGGTAAACACACAAGTTATTTATCAAAACAACCAAGGTTCAATCCTAGCAAGACACCTTTTTTATAAACAATTTTAAAAAATGTCAAATAAAAATCCGAAAATTACCAAAAAAATTAATAAAAATCCGAAATTTAACAATTAATGATTAGGTGGATTGGTGGATTAAAAAATTGCTTATGTGGCATTGAGGTGGCATTGAGATGGCATTGAGGTGTCATTGAGGTGTCATTGAGGTGGCATTAATGTCAAATGCCTCCTGTTATATATAATATATATATATATATATATATATATATATATATATATATATATATATATATATATATATATACTAGTGTCAAAACCCGTCCGATGGACGGGTGACTTGTGATTATTCTTTGAGTGTACTACTTTTCGAACAGTAAGATATATATGTATACGAAGCTATTAGTAGCATAAGAAGGGTGAAAATAAATGAACATCAAGATTTATAGAACAATTAAAAGTAATACTAATAATAATACCAATTGGTTTTAATATAGTATAGTATAGTTTTTATGATATTCTTTTGATTAATCACTTTTTCATATAATGCAGTTTTCACAAGCATCCAATACAAAAACAAATCAACAAAAATGAAAGAAATTTAACTACGCATACAGTTCGAGGATCTCTTACAATTCCCTGGAGACGTTTAACTATCTCAATGTTATGAGCATAAACGAATTATGTAACAACGAATAATATGACTGTGACTAATCTATATCAGACACAATCTTCGGCGGCCCATTTTGTAACAACGAATTATGTAACTGTGACTAATCTATATCAGAATATATACATTTCAAAATGCAATGCCATGGACTAATAAATCCCCTTAGCACTAACTGCTACAAATATCCATTTTATAGTAATCACAAAAGTAAATTTCTTACACCTTTTCATTTCCTCCGAAAACAAATATTGAGTGTCTAGAGTAATCTGTTGCAAGAACTTCACATAATCCGCTGAGTGAAACTGACCAAGCTAGAACCGATACACCTTATGTGGCCTCTTTATCAGATACAACACATGCTACATTAGAACTATAATAAAGCAACCTCATAATCGAAACAAAAAAGCCAAAAGAAAAAACTAACATAGATTTCCAGCTTCTTGCGAATATCATACAAAAGCATCAAATAATGATTTATACAGACCCGATGCGGTTTCGTTAGACGGTTCGTTCCAAAGTAAACATTAACGACATCCCCTGCACCTACTAATAACCCTAAATTTAAGCAAAAAAAACCCACGGTTGTTTGTTACTATCGTCGTCTAAAACATATAATCTTCGGAATTGCTTATTTTTAAGCAGATAAGCAACCTGAAGTGTTAGGTTATCAAAAATGCTTCTGCTCATCTGCTTCGTTTGGGTATAAGCAGTTTTCAGTACAATACATGCTATTTGGCATTGATTATTTTCTTATTTATAAGCAAAAGCATTTTTTGTATTTTTGTGCTTTGTTTTATAAATATTAAAGAAACCATTTTGTGTGATCAGAAAGAATAATGAAAAAGGAGTTGGCGACTGCTCTTGATGTTTATTAAGCTAACTCGCCTGTGTGTAAACGGGTCGTTCCAAAATATTGATCAAATAGTTCAAGTCGCAGTTGCTTAATAACAAAAGTCTCGAGTAAAACCAGCAATAGTCATTTACTCAAGTATGCTACTAAACTAAATAAAATGCAAATGGAACATTTTTTACATACTTACTTTGAAGTGTGAGGAAACGGTTGTTATGACGTACCAACTCAAAGCTATTCTATTCCTATTAGCTCGGATTCCAGTCCTATCGTTAAAATCTATCGTCAAGACTCTACATGTGGTGCATTTCGTAGCACCAAAAGTGCAATAACTGCAAAGAGATTAATACCAGATATAAAGAATCTAACCAATTTCTCAAAAGTCATTCTCATTGCCATTTATATTAGATTCAGGAGATTGCCTTATGAATGTTATAAAATGTAAATGAAAAATAGCAATGGCATACGTTAACGGTGGAAGCACTATGAGTTACACCCGTTAGTAAAAGAATAAATATGAACATCATAAGTCCAAGAAAACAACAAAGCATGCGTACCTCAGTCTAGGGAGTTGCTACTCCGAAAAGTATCAAGTGTAAATTCTTCTGGAGCCTGAAAGAAGCATTACATTAATTAAACATTGAATACAATAGTTTTGGTTAAAATGTATAATGTTTAGACAATATATTTTGAACGACTATTAACCTGTGTAACACTTTGACCCATTCCCCTTTTACCTATATTCTTTAATTTGACCCGTTTTAGGTAACACACAACCAACATCAGCCAATTCGTAGTAGATGTTTAGATTTTCAATCTCTAATTATGTAGCCTGACCAAGGATAAATATAAGATTCAGAAGGCGAAGATGCGGTAGTAATAGATTATAACCTTTTTATATCTGGATCTTGCCATCGGCTCTATTAGATCGCATGCAACCACCTTTATCCAAACAGGTGCAGGTCCCACCCAAGAACTCTGGTAGTTCACTATTCACATATAAAGGATACACATAAATATAACTGAAGAGAAAGGATTTGAAGACCATGCATCATCTTTGACATATTTAGTATAAGTACCTGGCATCAATGATTTCCAGGAGCTTGCTATGTACATAACCATTTTTTAGAAAGAAATAAAAGGCTTAAGTACATATAGAGTTAACAAAAGTTGTCAAACTCACTCACATGTAGTCACCTGTGTAAAATAGAGTATGTTCCACAAAAGAAAGTGCGGATTACATTAATCTTAGTTATAGTCTATGTGTCAAGGAAAGATTTAACTGTGTTCCACAAAAAACCTAAAGCCAGATCCCACATTAATAATGTACATGCGGCAGAGAGTCTCCAAATAACAGATAAATAGATAACAACAAATAAACCTTTTTTACTAACCCAAGCAGGATAATGTTACCATCAATGTTCTGTAGAGACTGGATAAGCTCCCTAGCAGATTTGTTCATGCTATTTAATCCCTGGTTTTCAAAAATCATGTAATAACTTATTAGGTTTATAAGTTTTATAATGGAAAAATAATTGCCATTATTGCAGTAAAAAAACTCTCTTATTAGTGATTGTATGTGTTCTGTTTGGCATCACTCATTTTCATAGTATTAAAATTCTCTTATGTATATTGTGGCTAATGAAATCCTATCATACGGTTGATAGAAAAATCACAACCTACATGCGTTTAGTGATTGAATGTTAAATTTATTTCGTGATAATGGAAAAAGCATAACATGATTAACCTCTTTATACCCTGTTTGTAGTCACCCATCAAGAATCACGTAGTTGTTTTGTGGCTGAAATTTATTGTTGCGCTTTCTTACATCCACACTTTGAACCTGCAACATTTCTTTCTACCCGTTCATGTTTCCATTGTAACTTCTGGAACAATCTAAATAGAGGAAAGAACTTGGAAGCGACGTCATCTGCAAATATATAAAAAAGGTCTATTGCCAATATGTATAGTAGATTTATAGATACATAACCTGTGTTTCGATTAAAAATAGAGTAAAAAAATACGTTATTTACCTCTTTCAGACGGTTTTCACTTACGTATCATTGTAACCGGTATATTAAGAACGTGTATTACTCATGTGCCAATATACAACAAAACATCGTCCTTCCATTAGGAAGAACACAATACAAAATTCACAAAAAACTATATACTTACATGAATGAATTCAAAGAGATTGAAGAATGCAATCGATCCCTACTTCAACCTAGAAAAAAGATCATCACAAATAATAAAAGATCATATGAGCACAAAAAAAAAATAAGCAACAAAAATTTAGCCACGGGCATGTATGAATTTTGTGAATTTTTATAAATGAAATCCTAATTAAGATCATTAAAAGCCTTATAATTGCGATTACCACGTGTCTCGGTTTTGTGTCATGATGCTAACTCTCTAAGTAATTTGGGTCAAAAAGTATGATCTAAGATGATTGTCAATATAGTCGCTCTTACTTAAAACATTGTAGGTGATTACTAACTCTTAAGAATATTTTATTCCATAAAAACGGGCTAAAAGAAGGCGTTTACAATGATATAAGTAATCGATCTGTTAGAATTTTATGTACAAGCTTCTGACAATGAAATCCAAGAGTGGTTTTGTGCTGTTATTTGCTCTTTTGTGTGCATTTGTTCTTATTGCTTCAGCTGTGATAACTGAAAGTTCGGAAAAAGATGAAAAAATAAGCAAGTACTTTGTTTGTAGACTTGATTAGCGTATAATCAGTAAACTTTTAACTCTTCAGTGATTCTTGCATTGTTTAGTCCATTAACTATTTTTGAATCATTTTCCTGCAAGTTTTCTAAAAGACAAGAAAAGGTACTCCACTATTAATTAACATGTAATAAATAATTGTGGTGTATTTTCTATTGCTGTTTATGTTTGTCTATATGGTTCAAGCGGAAAAATACAAGTAACTGGAGGTGGAGGTAAGGATGGGGGAGTTAGAGAAAAGGATGAGATATCAGGTGGGGGTTGTGTTGGACGTTGGTGTGGTTATGGAGGAAACGAACATGGAGGTGGTTATGGAGGGGGTGGTTATGGAGGAGATGGACATGAAGGTGGTTATGGTGGCGATTGTGGACATGATGATTGTGGACACGAGGGAAGTGGTTATTATGGAGGTGGTGGCGATTGTGGACATTATGATTGTGGACACGAGGGGGTGGTTATTATAGAGGTGGTGGCGATTGTGGACACGAAAAGGGTGGTGATTGTGGACATGAAGGACCTGGTTATGGTTATGGAATAGGCGAACCTGAACATAAAGAACCTGGTTATGGTTATGGAAAAGGTGAACCTGAACATAAAGAACCTGGTTATGGTTATGGAAAAGGCGAACCTGAACATAAAGAACCTGGTTATGGTGGAGAAAAAGGCAAACCTCGACATGAAGGACCTGGTTATGGTGGAGAAAAAGGCGAACCTGGACATGAAGGACCTGGTTATGGTGGAGAAAAAGGCGAACCTGGACATGAAGGACCTGTTTATGGTGGAGAAAAAGGCAAACCTGGACATGAAGGACCTTGTTATAGTGCGCCTGGAGGAAAAGGCGAACCTGGACATGAAGGACCTAGTTATGAAGGAGGGAGTATGGCTGACAAGGGAGCATGGGGTGGTAAAATAAGTGGCCGCAAAAGAAGCCACGAGCATGTAATAAACCTAAAAATTTCAAAATCACAAAGCTTGATGCTGCAATGTATTTATCACCTAAGACGAGTAATTCATACCAGGTTTGTATCTTCATCGCAAAGCATGACCCCAACACCAACTGGTTCGCGATTTCCTTTTACTTCAGGAACAAACTTAAGCATACACTTTCTTTCACTTAAGTTATTTGATGAACTCTGCAGTCACTAAACATCATACATTTTCGTTACGGAATTCAATTAGGTCATCTTCATCACCAGAGCGATAAAACTCTTGGACCTGTGCATAGTTAAGAAATCAAACTTCATGAAACTCTTATGCAGTCGATGAAATAAGAAAACGTTTTGCGTCAGACTACAATGTCAAATAAGAAAACGTTTGCATCATTAGTTATACCACTTCAGACAGAAGCCTCAGTCTATCCATGTCGTCTTCATGAATATTGTCTTGCTTGTACGTCACAAGCAGCGCATACACCCTCTCTAATGGCTGAAATTAAATAACGTATATGGCAAAAAAGAAAAACACACTTTTGACAGTAAAAATCAAATTGACCATGGTGCTGTGAGTATAGCAGATGTAGTAACTGATAATACGTTCATAACAAGCTCTATCTGATTAAATCACACTGGCGTGTCGCAGAGAAAGGAGCTGTTGTATACTTGTAAATAATGTAAACACATTGCACCAAAGGAGACAATAAGTAGAGATAATGAGGAGGACTGAATAGTAACAGGTTACCGTCTAGACATAACTTAACCCCAACTATATTGTTTCTAAGCACAACATAACCTAATCTAGACAGGCACACTTGTACCGTCTAGTAATGTCACTCACATGGTTATTTAAAATACCATAATAAATACTGAAAAAACAACTCATGTGCTAATACGCATCTCCATCTGCAGTGCTACATTTGAACTTCTCGCGCAATCTCTATTCCTGGCCACTTTTATCGTTGGTTTATAACCTTTACTCCTGCCTTCGTTAAATAATTTTCCTGGGTTGTTAAATTCAAGAGAAGTTTTAGTTAAACAAATAAATTATTATGGTGAGTTGATGATAGCACATTGTTACAATCACTGATGTTAAAATTCAAAGTAAGACAGTACAGTAGAGGTGCATGCAACATGTGGGCTTGACTTTCACTATCAAAAACATGATATACGCAACTATCAATAACAAAGACAATACCTCACGGCCAACCATCAACAACAAAGACATCTAATGAGTGGCGATCCACTTTGGAAGAAAAAAAGTCATATGAATGAGATTAGGGTTTTGTAGTGATATAAAAAGGCCGTATATTTAAAAGATGGATTCTTATAATTATCTCACTAAAACTGTTAATATATTTTTGTATAGCTTTATAGATTTGGATTTGCAAGATAAAACAAAAAAATGTGTTGGTCTAGTGGTAATCATGTTTGTTAATATTACAAACAACCCAAGTTCAATTCTCTACATCGTCATTTTTTAATTTAATTAATTCCGAATTTTTAAATTCTTAAATAATTTTATTAAAACAAAATTAATGAACAAAGTGTGCTTAGGTGGAATTATGATGACATGAAAATATGACATGGCATTATGGGATGCCAAGTGGCATTTTATGTGGCATGCCTCCTCTTATATATAATGTATATATATATATATATATATATATATATATATATATATATATATATATATATATATATATATATATATATGTATATATAAATATATATATGTATATATATATATATATGTATATATATGTGTATATATATATATATATATATATATATATATATATATATATATATATATATATATATGTATGTATGTATATATATATATATATATATATATATATATATCTATGTATGTATGTATACATATATATATATACATACATACATATATATATATATATATATATATATATATATGTATGTATGTATACATATATATACATATATATATATATATATATATATATATATATATATATATATATATATATACATACATACATATATATATACATATATATATATACATATACATATATATATATACATATATATATATATACATATATATATATATATATATATATATATATATATATATATATATGTATATATATATATATATATATATGTATATTTATGTAAATTCGGTTTTCGGTTCAGTTCGATTTTCATTTTGCCAAAACTATAAACGAATATTTTATTCGGTTTGGTTTAGTTTTGGAAAATTCGGTTTGATTTTTCTCGGTTCGGTTCCAGTTTTCAGTTTTCAATTTTTCTGGATGATACCTGAATTCTGCACACCCCTATTTTTTACGATAGATGTAAACACTTATCTACGTTTGTTTATAATTGGTAAACGGGTAAACAAATGAGATATAATCGAGGGACCTGTGAGTGTATTTTGACTCTTTCTATAACCACTTTCAAATGTATACTTAGTAGGATTTAAACTTTAAATCTTTTGTGATGATGTTATGCGTCTTATCACTTTTGTTGGTAGTTTATGCCAAATACGAAGTTTTAACCTTTAGTCATTTGGTTGATGGATGCTTTGATTTCGTTTAACCAATACTTATTAGTGATCTTAAATGTGTAGTTAGTGGTGGTGGCATGTAGAGACTCAAATTCAAACATTACATACAAAAAATAACTTTGAAGTCGGTTTAAAGGCGCGTAAATTAATTGAAGGAAGGACTTTGTAAATATGTCTAAGTTTCTTAAAGTAGTCACAACATTTCACTTTAGATATTGTTTGAAGCAAAATGTAAAATCAATGTCAATTATCAACTTTTACAAGAAGAGAACCCAAATAGTCTTAGGGTCTATTTGGTTTGAAGAGTTACAAATTGAGGAATGGAATTGCTCTCATAAAATTCATTTTGTTGGTGAATTAGGTATTAGGGAATTAATTTAATATGAAAAAGTAATGGTTTTGTAATTCTAGGCAACGTAGGTGGGTTTTGAAAGTACATTACAATAATAAATTTATATTTACAATAACATGTAGTTTCATGTATGTCCAAATATCTTCTTTGACTTTGTAATTTTATAATATATTTTTAAGTTATAAAAATATATACACAATTTGCAATTTATATATCTTTTACTTGTAATATATTTTATCTTTATATCAAATCCAAACCAAAATTCAAATTCAATTAAAATCCAAATTTAAATCCTAAACATGTCTACATACCAAATGGACCCTTAAGTGATTGCAAATATGAAGTTTAAACTTACATAAAGAAACACACAATAAACATTTTATTAGTTAGGTGATTGATTTTTTAATGGCTTTAATACTCGTTCAATTTTACTACGTTTTTTTATATTATAAATTTATAGCACTCTTTCACTTTTCTTACGCTTATCAACTACTTAGGCATTAAACTTGACAAAAAATTGTAACATGGTCTTGAAATTTGAACTCTATGCCATATGGCAATCAAAATTGCTTCATATTGAAATTATTAAGGGAGAATAACAATTCACAAGTTTAATCATCTTAGATGAGTAAAATATGATATATACTTTGTATTACTTAACAATAAATGCTACATTTGTGACATTATTTTGCCATTATCTACATTTGACTATTTGTCACCCACAAGCTTGTTAAAAGCCTATAATTGTTAATTTGTCATACACTCATACGTAACTTCTTTACCACTATCCATATTTTAAAGTTTTTAATTTTTTTTCAACAAATAAGTAACATTCCTATTTATATTGAATCAAGTCTATTGATCACTGAAGTAAACCGACCTTCATAAATAGTTGCATCCAACTACTTTTATAGAGATTTCATACAATGACATATTCATATCTTTGAATCGTTTACACGTAATTGAGTGTAATTAACAAGTGAAAAACTAATGTCGATAGTGATCAATTACAATTTTAGAATAAATTATTAAAAAATTACCTTTTTCTTTTTTTTTTCTTTTTTTTTTCATATAATGAAACACATAACATTATCGGATAAACATATAAAACTCTTTACATACAAGCTAAACACACGACGTGTGTGGATGTCAATTTTGAAACATCTAAAAACTTCAACTCACCAAAATACATTGGAAAAAGTTTCGTTCAAGTCGAGGAGAAAACTACAAAGTAAGAATAGCCTCATGTTTTGTTAGACTTATATTTGGTGCTACTTCAGCAGCAAACTCACATCTGTGCCCTTAACAAACGTTATCAAAAACAACGTTTTAATTATTAGAGCACTGAGTGTCATGGCTCATGACTCAACCATGACTTTTTTTTTGATTAGCTTGGCTACAATCCTTAATAAAAAATACACTAGCAATGAATCTGGGACTCACAGAAAATAATCAGGACTCACAAAAAAATCAGGGACCCACATTATATAGCACAAAATTGTAGCTAATATATTCCATATATATATATATATATATATATATATATATATATATATGTATATTATATAACAGGAGGCATTTGGCATTAATACCACCTCAAAGCCACCTCAATGCCAAATAATCAAATTTCATGCCACATAAGCATTTGTTGTCCAACAAAGCAATATTTTTATCCATCTAAGCAATAATATTTAATTTTCGGATTTTATGTATTAATTTTCGAAATTCTTAAGCAATTATTACAAAAATTCGAATTTAATAAAAAATGACCACGGTGAGATTCGAACTTGGGTCGTTTGTAGGATTAGTATAAATAACTTGTGTGTTTAGCACTTAGGCAACAAGTTATTTTGATAATTATGTTGCATACTATAATATATAAATGGCTATAATTTTATTAGAATCATATAGTAAATAAAATTCTTTGAAATCTGAATTGTTTAGGATTGTGTTTCCTTAATTATAACTTTTCAGTGTTTTAAATTAATATACGGCAAACACTAATATCATTATTTTTTTTTCTCAAAACCCTAATATCCATGATAAACTTTATACGAATTCTTTGTTCTTTTGGTTGCATGTATTTTTTTTAATGTTTCTAACGCTAATTTTCTTTTAGCTGCATGTATTTTTGTTCTGAAGAAAACTCCATCACAATTTTAGGGTTTTAATGATTTTTAATGTGTTTTTGTGTAGGTTACTATGTAGCCAGTAGTGGATGAAGAAAGATTACTCAATTCATTTAAACATGATTTTTAAGAAAAAGGACACAAATTAAGCTATATCATTCGAGGTATGTTTTCAATTTTTTGAAAACTTGACTGATTTCCTAATGGACTTTGATCAGGATAAGTCATCTGGAAGCTAAGCTATTACATGGTATGTTATCAAATTCACATCAATATTTGAGATTTGCTTACTACAGTAATATACAAAACTGAAACATGCATATGCTAAAACATGGAAAGCTCCAACGATGGTGGGAGTGTAATTGCATGTATATATGAACTTGTGGCAGATACCGTATTAACAAAAACTGATAATATATTTGTGCTTTACTACAGGTGTTAACCTTTGCAGATACCATATTAACAAAAACTGATAATATATTTGATTACAGGTGCTAAGCCGTTAAATTTTATTTGTGCTTTACTACAGCCCAAGAGCTCATTTTAGCTACAAAACAACTTCAAAGACGTTGGACACGTTCAGCCCAAAACAACTTCAAAGACGTTGGACACGTTCAGCCCAAGAGCTCATTTTAGCTACAATTTTTATAATCTATTATTGACAGTAGTTCAGCACTTCAGCCTATTGGCGCCACCAACCCCCCTTCCCCCCCCCTAAAAAACAACTTCAAAGACATTGGGCACCTGCAGCCTATTTGGTTGGAGCTCGTCTTAGCTACAATTTTTAAAATCTAATATCGACAGTAGTTCAGCCTATTTGCCAGGAGCTCATCTTAGCTACAATTTTTATGATCCCTTCATAGAGTATATGGTTTGAAATTACCACCTCTTGACTACATAGTTCATGATGCAGGATGGCAAAATAAGATATGAGGAGTTTACTGCCATGATGAAAACGGGAACCGACTGGAGAAATCTCGACATTACTCAAGAGGAAGATTTAGCAGTTTGAGTGTGAAGCTGATGAAAGATGGTTCTCTCAATTTGGGAAGTAATGAGTAAGGTTTCATGTATCATTTTCACTTGATTTCTTTTGTAATTATGGTTTTTATGTTTGATTAGATGTGGGAAATTGAGGGTTTTGTACTTTGCATTATTACCTCTCCGGCATGTTGTAAGTTTGACTAAGGCCCCTTGTGAGCATTCGGTCTTCTACATGAAATCTTAAATAGGATTTTTAGGGATCGAGTACGTTTCAATGGAACTTCCTATCCATTTAGTGTATTTGGTCTGCATTTTGTGTGCTTTACTACAGGTGTTAACCTTTACAGATACCGTATTAACAAAATAAACACTATAAACTTATCATCTACAACCTGATAACGCCATATTAGGATTATAACTTATATACACCAGTTCACAACAACTCAAGTATAAAAAACTAACAATAAAAGCTCATATGTATATATAGGCATCAAATCAGAACGAAAGAAGATAATGCTATACTTTTGTTGATATGACTAGAACCGTCATTACGGTAGCTATCCTAAAACTTCGTTATACGCCATTCTGTGTTTTTAACAGTGTCGCTAGAAAATAGCCTATTAGTACTACACAGAATACAATATAACATAATTTGGCGTTTAAACTTTAAAAGATCTCATTAACTCAGTTTGTGATAAACCAAAAGCTCATCATCTATACATGTTTATTTGTTTATAATATAACAGTCAAAGATAATTAATTACATGGGACTATTTGATTTATCATCTTCAACTAACATATTATGGAATATTGCCGTAACTAAAACCTTACACTTTCCTGTTCACATAATGAACCCAATGAAAGAAGTATTCCAGGAAATACTGCTGCTTTTGAAGATGATATGCCATATAGTGGTTTAATTAATTTTAGAAATGCATTCGTGTCTAAGTTCGAGTGTTTGAAAATGCCACATCCAGTAAGTCAACATACTAAAACGTAAGGGCAAATTACAAATTTAACTCAACTGGTAAAATAGCCATGCAAAACACATAAAGTCCCCAAAAGAGTATGTTAGGTCACTAGTTTTACAACACAAGCTTCAATGAAAGAAATAGAGAAGAGAAGAGAGGCGGATGAACAACACACACACAAGCACGCACGTATGAAATGAGAAAGGTTAAGCGTATAGAGTGAATGAGAAATGCATTGAACAACCAACCCTCAAGTGAGGGTTATACAAGAGTATTTATAGGAAGGGAAGCTGGGGCAACACTCCTACTTCCTTCCTTTCCTTATTGGACATGGGCCTAAGCTCATGGGCCTTCTACATAAGCTTAAGGCTAATAACAAACATAAAGGCCATAATAAAGCTAACTATTACATATGAATCACTAACACTTGATTAAGGTTTAGGAGTGATTCCAACAATCTCCCCCTAAGTGTTAGTGATGAAGAATATAAACGGTGAAGGCTTTGATGTAATAGTAGCTTTGACGTCTTCTGACATTCTTCTTACTTGTGAGAAGAATTGCCTCGATACGAACAATCTCCCCAGTGTAGAGAAATTGTCTTCTTTGAACAGTTCTGCTTTGACGTCATCATTATCTTTGTTCTTTGTTCTTTGTGATGATAGTGATAGTATGATGTAATCTGCATCAAGTCTGCCTCAGGTCTGCTTCGCTGCTCCAGTGTCTCCACGTCATTCTTCAACATGCTCACATGCTCTTTTACGTTTGGAATTCAGTACTGATGAAGTTCTTTAAGTCTTTAAACTTTGTAGATTCTTTGATTTGACGAAGAATCATTCTGACTTTTGTGTTGCTTTAAGATAGAACTTCCATTAGTGAAGATGTTGACGTGAGCATGAGAAGAATATGCACGATCATTTCGCTCCAGCGCTTCCATAAGAAGAAAAACATTAAAACGGTTAGTAATAAGCGGATTCTGGCACTTACAAGTTTGAACTTCGAGAGTGTTAACAACATAGTATGAAAACACAACTCTAATTCTCACAAAGGCCGTTCCTGAACTGGAGTCCCACAAGTGAGATAACGCGATGTACCGAAGTACATCTACAGTTCAGATGAGTCGCTGAGGTACACCGAAGCATCACCTCACGACTGTAGACCGTTTGAGACACACTAAGCGTAATCCACGGGGAGTTACCAAAGTGACCTGCTGTCAGGGCTGTTTGATGTTGACCCTGGCAGGAGTTTCCATTCAATCACTGAGGATCACAGTTGTGAACCTCTCATAAATGTTCTCGACAGATTGCTAAGATCTGTGAAGGACTCGATAACGTACCACTGATGTTCTTATTGTTAAACATCAAGTGATGAAATGTCAAGTGTACCTAAGAGATCTTTTGATGAATCTCGTGGCTCTAGAATCATTAGTGCATTTTGGTTTTCTTGAGCGGTGACTAGGGAGAGGGTCTCCTTCTTTAATATCAGCAATCTCTAAGAGAAAGCCGATAGATTATGTAGGGTTTCCTGTGAGAATGAAACAAGCTTCTATTGAGAGAAACTTGAGTGGCTAAGAAGGTTTAGTGCATGCGTCACTGGGTCCATGACGACTTTTAATCTTAAATACCGGTGTCATCAAGTAACATCCAGTAGCATATGAATTGAACCCGGTGTCTGCCCTAAGTTGCATAATCTGGAGGGCTATTTCTTTTCACCATTTTCTTTGCAATTCTTTTTGATTCTTCAACTCCTTCTTTCTCCGATTCTCATTTTCTCCTATTTTACAATCGTACCTAAGGACTTCTAATTCTAACTATTGGAAGTGTCCTTGGGTAGATCCCTCTGGCTCTGGCGGATCATAGGACGGTTATTCCTAACCTTAGTCACCTTATAACTCCATGACTAACCTATGTTGCCATAAAACCATTTACATGAAAAATCTCATACAGTGTTTGTGAATGAAAACATTTTGTACCACTGTTGAGATAAGATTTTGCATAAATACTCCCCCTCCACATGTGCTTAAGAGTTTTGACGGAAATCTGCACAGTGAGGAAAGAGCGCGCACTTTTTGAATTGATCAACTCAAGATAGACAATCCCCCGCGAGACACGGTTACGTTGCATAGTTAAAGAGTTACATTGTCAGCTTTTAGGTGACAACTAGCTCTAATAACTACCTTGAAGGTGTAGACAAACCTCGAAAGGTTGTCAAACTCGTCAGAGTTCATGTCTACCAAGAGTTTCTCAAATGGTACATTCTACTCGGACAAGTCCTTTGCGTGACACGTTTACATCACTAGCGAACTAGCTTGAAATTATTACCCATCCTGGACAAGTATTTTCGAGTTACTAACAGTTAAGTATCGTCAATTCGTTGGTTAAGTCTATAGCACAAAGATTCATTTGCATTAACACAACATATTTCTTATCACATAATTTTCTCCCCCTAAAAAATGGCATATACATATGTTATTTTTGAAAAGTTGAGAATAAATATGTCTATTTTGAGTGTTGCGGGAAGAGTGACACAAAGAACATTTAGGTGAACAAAGTTTTAATTCAAATACTCCCCCTCAACAAGTGATATAAACAGTTGAGGTTTTGAAAATCATAAGGGTAAGTACTTGTTCTTTTGAGTAAAACCTTTGAAAAGTGAAAGGTTTGATAAGGTTTACTCAAAAGTAAGAAGCTATCGCTCCTTTTATAAGGATTGTGGCACTGAAGCGTACCACAGGGTCCTTTCTTGACAAGAACGGGCTGTACACTGTTATTTGTGCACAAGCCATAGTCATAATAAATCACACATCCAAAGTTATAATGAAAGAAGTAGTTTAAGGGGTACCAGGTAGTCTAGTGATGTTGCCAGGAATGCGAACAGGGCGTTGATAGCCGGTGATGTTAATCCTGGGTCGACCACCAACAAAGCTTTCCAATGTTCTGAACTGATCCCTTCGATACAACTGTTCATCAATCATCGTGATGATCCTCTTCACATCCCTTCGATCCTGAGAATTCTATCGCTTAGGAGACCCAATCTTTTGACGTATATCCTTCAACCTATAAGCCAATCCGTCCCTAACCATCTTCAAAGTGTGATCCCCAAACTTGTGAAGATCTCTACACGCCATCAAGCAATTTCGTTGAAGTTCACTGCGGTAAACGACGCCGAATGGTTTGCTGATGTTGAAGTTGCTTTAACGAACTACCGCACATCTCTAGAAGTGTTCAAACCCCTAGTGTGAAACTTCTACCAATCCCTGCCTAACCGAATATCCAACTTCCTATATGCAGTTTTCTAACCCAGAGGATTCGCTATCTTAAGAGTCCTAGCTTCCCTACACTTCTCCTAGTAGTGCTACTAACTACTTGTCAACATAGCTTCCCTAGTCAAGTCTTGTAACCTTTCGAAACAACCACCAGCTGGGTCCTAATTGTAGTGGCCGATAGTTGCGGGACAAGCGTAAGGACCGTTGTAGTGATCTGATGGACCATGGGGAATTTGATGAAGAAAGTAATATTGAAACCTACACACTAAATAATACTGATACCGAACACGTGTTTATTGTCACATG
>BPTQ01000001.1:121094316-121140650 GCA_019973895.1 Chrysanthemum seticuspe | reverse complement strand
GACTACTCGAACGTTACGTTATATAGGAAAATCCTAATGGTTTGGGTTAAGAAGCTTCACAACTACGAGTTTTCTGACGTTTCTTTTACACCCTTGTATAAGTAGAAGAATACCTCCCTAGACGTGAGTTATTCCTCCTATACCTTAGGTTTTAAATGAACCGGATACTTGTGAAGTACTAACTTGGACCTCTCTGTGATCTCAGGATAGTAGTAGCTAAGAGTCTGTAGTAGTTACTAAACCTATTTGTGTTATAGTTGTACGGTTCTTAACGTCAATTATGATTCAAGGACTCATCAGAACCAGGACTTACCCTTTTCATACAGTAAAAAGAGGCAGTTCGTTTCTTATACGTAGTTCGATGTATGCCGAACAACATGCTGATGAACTTCGGAGTATTTTTCCTTCAACTATTCCTTTCCTAAGAGGCACGAGTTTGACGAAGTGGAAGTGTAGGCTTTTTAGTTGTATGTCGAATGATTCATGTTCTTCGCTTGACGGAGAAAAATGACATACTTCTCCCATTCAGGACCAAGACTACTCAGGAATTTAGTATTAACTGCAATTCTTGGCATGATGATGTTGTGTTTATCCAAATCATTTATGATGTCTGAGAATCGATGATGATAAGACTCTAGTGTCTCTCCAGGTTCAATCATGAAGTGTTCATAGGCCAAGTAAATTTTGGATTCCATATCCTCCTTATTGAGTGCAGATCCCTCCATAAGAAGATGAATATGTTCCCACATTTTCTTTGCAGTCTTTTGAGCATCAACACTTCGAAGAATTGGGTTTGGTAATCCTAAAAGGATATATTGCATTGCAAGCTCATCAGCTTCATAGTGTAGAAGTTCTGCTGGATTCAGGTATGCAACAATAGCAATGTTTGTTTGTTCATCTCTTGGTGGATTAGCATTTGGATCTCCGGGTACAGTGACAATAGGCATCTGAAATGGACCTTCCAAGATAACCTTCTTTAAGAACTTTCCATGTGGCTTCTTCAGATCACAAAACCTAAAGAACCTAATCACCCATTGATCGTAATTTCCTGGAGTGAGCATTGGAGGTCTATCAAGTGATCCAGCCTCATGAATTGATTATTGGCTGCTTAAAGCTTCACACATCTTTGCAAACCAAGTGGGTTCCTTTATAGTGTTCCTGGATGGATGTTGATTGTAGATGTTTGGTGGTGGTGGAACCATTTGAGGTTGTGGATTTGCTTCAAGTTGTGGAGTATATTGTTGATTAAATTGTTGTTGATAAATTGCTTGTTGTTGATTCCATTGTTGATGTTGTGGAGTTAGTTGTAGTTGTTGTTGTTGTTGATTATAAGTATAAGGGAAATAGTTAGAGTATGGTGGTTGTGACATGTTGAATAACTTGTGTTATAAAATGGATCTTTGTAGTCGAATGAACCTTAGTTGATGAAGTGTCCTTAGGCACAGAAATCACAATAATCCAAGTAGCACTTATGCGTAAAAACATCAAAGTTACGCGTAACAGTAAGAGTTACGCGTAGGATTAGCTTACGCGTAAGTATGGAAAAAGCACTAAAGTTATGCGTAAAACAAGAAGTTAGGCATAGAAAACTTAGGCGTAGGATTACCTTATGCGTAAGACTAAGCTTAGGCGTAAGATAAATCTTATGCGTAGGATTTTCTACGCGTAAGCTTTATGCTTATGCGTAATTTTAGGGTTTTGCCCAAATGATCTTTTACACTATCACAGTGCAAAAGATATCCAAAGTCGATGTATTTTCAGGCTTATCCAAGCAAGAAAAACACGGAGTAAACCACGAAACTGAAGATCAAACCAAGGATAAAGTTACGCATAAAAACTAGGGTTTTGATACGCGTAGCTTTACTCGTAAAAATGATTTTGCCCAAAGATGTTTCTAAACCAGATTTTTGTGATGAGATAGCTTCAATATCACCAAAATAACACAAAAGTGTGAAACTTGATGAACCAAAACGTCTAAACAGGTTACGCGTAGGATGAAACCCTCGAACAAAAACTAGTTAAAAAACGATGATTCACGCATAAAGTTTGAAACTTTTTGCCAAAAACAGTTATTTTAACACCTTAAAACATTGAAAGTACAAGAATCTTGGATTAAAAAGTGTAAAAAACGCGTTTTTAAGCGAACCAAAATATCTCGTTAGATTTACGCGTAGGACCAAAACCCACTTCAAAAGCAATAACGATTCACCCAACGAGTAGGCGATTGATACCACTGTTAGGGCACTAGTTTTACAACACAAGATTCAATGAAAGAAATAGAGAAGAGAAGAGAGGCGGATGAACAATACACACACAAATACGCACGTATAAAATGAGAAAGGTTAAGCGTATAGAGTGAATGAGAAATGCATTGAACAACCAACCCTCAAGTGAGGGTTATACAAGAGTATTTATAGGAAGGGAAGCTAGGGCAACACTCCTACTTCCTTCCTTTCCTTATTGGACATGGGCCTAAGCTCATGGGCCTTCTACATAAGCTTAAGGCTAATAACAAACATAAATGCCATAATAAAGCTAACTATTACATATGAATCACTAACACTTGATTAAGGTTTAGGAGTGATTCCAACAGAGTAAATAAGTACATAATTTTTGTAGAAATGTCAAAAAAAGTACACATTCTATTGGTGTATTTTGAAATCTTGAAAGTTTTTGAAATTCTTGTCTTAGTTTGTGAAATTACTCGGAGAATGTATAAAAAAAATTAAAGTTTTAACGATTTTGGGAGCTTGAAAATCTTATGTGTTTGCTATTAGTTCATTCTAGGACAAACTCGAGAAATGGTATAATTTTTAACTGATTCCTTAAAGAAGTGTTAAATTTTTGATTTTCCTCAAAACTTCTCTTAGATATATCATGATTTTATTTGATGCTAATTATATGCTATGTTTTCTTTTTACAGCTGCATATTACACGTTCATTCCAATAGTATGGCAGCCGAAAATCAAATAAAAGTTTACCAAAAGGATACATGTTGTGAAGATGGCTACGGCTTTCGCCATAGAAGTAACTGTTTTTAGCACATCTACTGCTAATCGATTTTCAGGTGAGATCAACTTTCAAACTGTTATCAAGATTTTTATTCCTGTTACCAGAACTTAGAGTATGCTCATGTTGTTAAAAAGCATATTTAAAAAGCTTCTTGTGATTTAAGAGGTCTAAAGTGGTTGTTACTCTTCTTTTCTTTGTGATCTTTACTTGAATATAAGACATAATGTATCTTCCATAATCGTTCGTGTCGATAGTACTTATGAACTTGCAGAGATTCACGAGTCTACGAAGCTGCTGCATAATTAGAGCTCGGTTTAAGCCATAAACGTTCATTCTCTTCTTCTATCTTTATTCTGAAGTGACTAACGTTGAGGTTTTTGTTAATAGTTATGGATATGATACACTTGCATTTTATAGCATTATTAACTTATTCATGGTGCATGGCCGAAACAATGGTAAGATACTAATTTCTGTTTACATTGTCAGGCATGTACAAAGATCATTGATCTATAAACTGACGATAATCAGTTTATCAATGCTGCAAAGGCTTTTCAAACAGGTATAGACAACTAATGGAGTTTACTTAGATTCTATATGGACATTTATATTAAAACATCTTTTTACTTATATACTTCATAAGGGTCTGAATGTTTCAGATAGTGTGGTTGTTAACGTCGAGAAAAAGACCGAGAAAAACAAGAACAATAAAGAGAAAACGGGCACAGATCAAGGCTCACACCATGGCAAATAATCTCCAAAACATGATTAGCAAGCAATTTCAAGAACAACATGAAATGTGCAGATATCCGGGCTCACGTCGTAATCTAGGACATTGAGAGACAGTGTTACCTTAAGAACAGGAGAAAAGACAGCTAAGAATGGCTTGGAACCAAGGTAGTTGTGTCAATGGAGTGGACGAATTTCAATTTCCACAGATATCACATACTTTATACCATCCGTCACGTGTTTCTAACTCCTCCTATTGATGCAAACACAAACTGGCTCTGGCAATTGGGGAAAGCTCACGTATGCTCTATTGACGCGTCAGTACACCAACTTACTCATCATTGGTATGTTGAGCTTCAATAGTATTTCTATTTGTCTCTATATCTAGCATGTCTTTACAGTAAGGACATCAAAATAAATTGAATGAGTATAAGTTCATGTATTTGATGTTTAGGTTGCGAGTTCATGCATGTATGGAACCATTTGTAATAGCTACTCACCGACATTTGAGTGTGTGCAATAAAATTAGACTTACGGGTTAATAGTTAAGCTATATGACCCACTCAGTTCAGCAAGTGAGAACAACAACATAGGAAGCATGGGTGGTGCTGAATGGATAAGTTTTCATGAGATTCGGTAAAAAAAGATTAGTAATTGACTATGTTGTAAATATCTAAAATACACTGCAATAATATGACAAATTAGTTGCATAGTGCAGATAAAATCAGTGACACATTATATTATAATGATTATCAACAGATATATAGAGGTATAGATGTATAGTTGTATCAAAGCCTTACTCTAAAGGAAAAGATTGGATATATAATTGGTGCAACCTACCGAAGGAGTGTAGCCTAGCAGTATATGTGAAATTGTTATGTCGGGTTCAAGTCTCTTTAGGGACGAAAGTTAGATTGTTGTGTTTGTGTGGGAATGTTATACATTATACTTGAGTGGGTGAGTTTGCGTTTTTAAAAAGAATTGGTGCAACCTGACAAAGAGATCGATGTCTTCAGTTTTGGACTAAGGAGTAGCCTCTTTATATGTAGTTGTTATCAAGGATAAACTACTGTTATAAAGTAAGCACTGAAAAACATCCCTCTCCAATAGTTGTTAATTTTTATTTTGTTGGCGGCAGTAAATTATGTCTGGTAGCTCTGTCATACCACCACTTTACCATGGTTCTGGTGTTTCCGTTGATGCATGGTTATCTAAAACTGTAACTGAGGAGCATGCTTGAGACTTACCCCTCATGAATGGCATCAAAGAAGACATCAAAACCATCATCATTCTTGATACCGGGAGCGCTTCATGCTCAGATGCTATCTATAGTCTATCAACTCGCATTAAATCACTACTGGTACCTTCTTTATCCAATGTTGAAAACTGATAAGATACTACCTCCAAATTTTATTTATGGATTTTTAAGTTTGGCAAACTATTATCAACTTCAAAATTGATATGAGTACAGATTGGTTCAACATAAGGGGATATCTATACGTCCATAGATCTATACTTCTAATCAAGTTCTTCATGTTAATGTATTTTTCCAAGTACAAGCGGGGCGAAATTTGGGAACATACTTGTGGAAAATCAGATGTTACCCTACTTGTAAGAGTCACGTCAATTACATAATGGTAGAAATTCAGTCTCAATATTGCCACCAAATATGAATAGTTGATGCCATATATAAGATTGGATCATTTTTGTTTTGAAAGTGGCTCTATTCCAAAACCCAAGGGTTGGAGTTAGAGATGGCAAAATGAGTGGGTCAGTTCATTGGGTAACAGGTCACTGTTGGAGTATGCTCGTGTCATAATAAATAATTATATGGCTAGTCATATGTGAGCCTATGGGGTCACACACATATACACTTAGACACCATTTATTATAACGTATTTATCGTATTTACGTAATAAATAACCTTCACAACTCGGGATCAATAACGGGCCATTAAACATCAAGTTAGACTTTGTGTTTCGGAACTCGGGACAACAATGGGCATGGCCATTGAAGGCCTTAGTATGGTCGGCCTCATGAAGGGGATCTAGGGGAGACTTTGGACTTTGAAGGACCTAATGTGTAACTTGTATATTGATATCAAAATTATCATTAATTGTGATTATGATAATTGATTATATTTAGTAGGTTACAATTATGTTCTTCTAATCTCTCTCCCACCTAAATGGTGAACGCCCCAATATTCACCTAAGAGGGGTTTTGGTTTTTGATCTCCTACCTTGCTCATTCTATGGTAGTCTCTTGCAAGGTGTTAGTGAAAAGGTTAGACTAGCATCAAAGTGGTGATTGCTTGACGTGTAGTGTGTTTCACACATTGGGAAAGGCCAACATCATTGGTCTTTTGGTTTCTTGGTTCCATTCGTGGAGGTGATTGGTGTCTAGTAACCGGAATCACGCTACAAAGGTATAAACCTTATGTTTGTTTTATTTGATTGATCATATGGCTATATGGATCCGTTGTTGGTGATGATTCCGCTGCATTTATATGTTTACTTTATGTTTATTATATTCATCATCACCTATAGTGGTATCACGAGCCATCATATGTGCCATATGATTATCGGGTATGCGAAAAAAAATGGTCAAAACGCGTGTTTTCAAGTGCTTTTTGCAACCACTTTCAAAACAGCCCTAAGGGCTCTATTTTTCATGGATTAGGAATATTATTAGTAATAATAAAGATCTGTGATTTTTGGTCCTATGGCCATTGGTTTCGCATACGTTAATTAAACAATGTGTTCGGTACGCTAAAAATGGCTTTTATCGCATTGTTTTAATAGATTCTTGAAACGATTTGAAAACAGCCCCTAAGGCTTAATTTTCTGTGGTAAAATGATTTTTAGAAGGTCTAATATCTGTAGGTTTGAGAACCTAAATCCATTTTACTCGTGTACCAATCGGGGTTTTAATTCTTGTTGATTATTTCTTCGATTCATTGGCTAATTCTTTTATTTCATGCTATTTAAATTGTTCCCATGGCAAATACATGCTTGTTTGCTCATAGGATTAGCCAACACCTTGTTATGTTCATAATTTTATGGTATTATTATGTGTATATGCAAAGCTGATGAAAACCTAGACCACTTGTGCCATGTATGATTGTGATTGTCGTTTATTTCTTGTTATTTGGGGTTTGCCATTGTTTTGGCTTTTATGTATGAACTTTAATTTGTTTTTTGCTATTGTTTGGGAATTTTACAATAGATAGATAGTAGATTAGTTGTATTTTACATTCTATATATTGTAACCGATGCTTGGAATGGAATGGCAAAGCGTAAAAGACATAAAGATGCATAATGGCTGCTCGTACAAGCTGCAGTAAAACGGCGTTTCCCGGTGATTGGTGGCGTATTTTTTAACCAATTTTTTACTGCAGGTAGAGAACTCATGGGCCCACAACTTTCTAGTTTGGTGCTAAGCTCTGGGATGACTCCTTCTAGGCCGTTTGGGCCTCCGAATGCAGAAATTCTGGGCTGGCAGATTCACTTTTTATATGCATAATGGGCTTCTACTTGTCCTAGCTTGGTCTTTGAGCAAGTGGGAGTCCTCCGTGTGGTTGTGGTTTATGTCCCTAGATGACTCTTGGTTCTCGTGATGGCTCACGAGACCAAGCATAGGTTCTTTCATCGGTTGAGGCTTTGCATATTGTGGTTGTGTGTTGGTTGTTTGCTTATTATGTATGTTGTGAATGTATATAACTTGCAAATTGTTTTCTAAAACTTAAAACGCAACACAAACCATTTTCAAACTAAATCTTATGATTTGGTTTAACTAAGTTTAAATACGGATTTAACTTAAAATCATTGTTTTAAAAATAACACTTAACTTGTTATGTATGTTATTCGATTTATGTGTTGTCCAATCTCTATTATTATCCACATAGGTTCTATATTAGACTTGAAAATGGACAACTTGACACACATAAATTAAAACAATGATTAGACCTAAGTTAAGAAGCGTTTTTAACTTGTGCTACGAAGAATGAATGCATACTTTTTCGTACACCTTTTTTGATTCACATCAAAATATTTTACCCGTCATAAATTTAAGTCATGTCGTCCAATCGCTTGAGAACACTTGCAATTACCTTTTGCCTATGCGTGGGACCTAAGTCGAATTGTAACCCAAGGTGATTATTGTCTATGCGTGGGACCTAGATATATTTTCGCACGTTCTCAAATTGGATGACTTAATCGAGTTAAGCGGTGAGACCTTGACCCGAGGCAAGGATGGGACTAAACATGCCTACTTGACACTAGCTGCTTGTTCACTAGTGCCATGAGTCCCATAAGGATCTAAGAGTTGCACATGTAATGCAATTGGTGATCGTCGCCTACCAATTGAATCTACTATTGCTAGCAGATCAACTGATGTGATAGTAAAAGCACAATGTGGATCTTAGCCTTTTTTGGTAAATTAATTGTTTTAAACATGGGGTAATTAATTTGTAAAAGGATAATTATCGAAAATACTAAAAATTGAACTTTGTAAATTCATATTTAATGATCTAACATCACATCCGTAAACAAAAGTTTGTTCTTTTCTTGTTAAAAAGACAAACTAAGTACTTCTTTCCTTATAAGAAAGAGACTTGTTCCTATCTGTTTTCTTTATGAGGAAATACCATAATAGGAATATTTGTATTGTCCTAAATCTAATCAAACTCAAAGCACACCTACTCTAGAAATCGTGATGTCTTGCAAAAGTCAAAACGGTTAAGTATGGTTACACATCTTATTCTTTCAAGTTTGTTTTATAACCCTAGTTCCGGTTCTGAAACATTGAAGTAAGATAAGATATTTGGATAACTAGAGAACACGTTTTCTATATCTACCAAAATAATGTGAGTTTTAATAATTAGAAGATGGAAATATCAATAAACTGCAAAATGGTAAAGACAATTACGAGCATGATTACCTAGCAATTATCTTAACCCAATAAACCTAATAAGGTACTACACACCCTTGTGGTAAAGTAGACCTTATGGAGGAATTGCATGCCTATTTTCAAGTTAAAATATCAATGATGGCTAGCCCGTCATCTATATGTTAGAACTTGATGCACTTCATTGAATATCTAAGTACATGTTTACTAGTCCAAGTGACTCACATTAGCAATAATGTGTAGATATTCAAAGAAAGAAGGAAAGTATCGAATCGACACTCAGTCTCCACTGGTGACATTACATTTATAATGTTGTATAATCCAATGGGAGCTATGTGACTTTAATACTGGTGACGAAACACATGTAATGTTGTCTAATCCAGTGGGAGCTGTAATCTTTATTACCTTGCAGGTTGCCCATATTATTTCTTGATTGTCTTGAAATAATACATTACTTTCCACACGTGAAGCATCATTGTTTATATAAGAACCATTGCATGAATTTTATTAGATAACTTGTCGCGTTCCTGATGTTGCTTCCTGAAATGTTATCAATAAATTGTTATGCATGATTCATTATTAAAACAATAAAGTTCTACATATCTATATTTTGATTTTGGATAAAATCATATCTGTGACACTGTCATATTACGCATGATGTTGTGCCGTGCACAAGTGGGAGAAATCTTCATTGTGTGCAAGATACAACATATAACAATATGACTAATAGTTTTTCTTGAATGCAAGGTAAGAAAACTAATATTCTACTAGGACTTCTGCACATAAAAGGTATGTTGCCCTAATTAGAACAAAAGTCAAGTTAATATGAAAAGCTACTTCAACATATTCACCGAATTGTTCAGTAAACATGTTTATGTATTATTGTAACTTGAAATTACTATCGAGGCCAAGAGTCGGCACTCTAAATTGCTTTACTTGAATATGTTTAGGTTTCTTGTAAAGACTTAAACATCAAGTCTGTTAATTGTTGAAAGACTTATAACGTAAAGTAAGACGTTAACTTGTTATGTATTCTTGTTAAATACATGTACATGAAGTCATTAAATTGTAAATGACGTATGACGTATAGTAAAATATTAAATGTTTATGTTTTCTAGTCAAAACATGCACATGAAGTTATTGACTTGGTCAACGACTTGTAAATTAAGTATGCAATGGGCTGAAAAATGCCATCTGGTTTGACTTGGTTGGCAGATACGTAAGCCAAAGAGTATAAGTTCATCTAATGAGTTGTGAGATAGTCTCACAACATCAATCCTCATGGAATACCACATCATTATGGTATGTCCAACATGGAAAATCAAACTCTATTGATATTGTTTGATCTTTGATGACTTAAACTCTCTTACCTCCAAAGCTATTAAGGTTAGAAAATTGAATGTGCCATGGGTACACTCAATATGGTTCCAATCTAGAAGGTATTTATGACGCCATTGTGTTATGGAATGGGATGAATTTCATTATGTCTTGATTGAAGTTCTTAATTTGTTAAATACCTTAGAGTAAGTAATTAACAAACCAGAGTCAAGAACTACTAATGTATTATGGATGTCCCAATTGAAAACAATTTATTGTTTCTCAAGATGTTGTGTATCAAGAGATTAGTCTCTATGTACAAAGCAAGTGGGAGCACCTTTAGATCTTGAAGTTGTTCAAGAACTAATATACACAACCTTCTAGGTACACTTGCTGATGTCACACTAAGGTTGAACATGCATATGTTAAACCATAGTATGATATCTCTCATTCATAGATCCGGAAGGAAACTTCTTGCACTTGAATGATATAGTCTTATATCAATGCTAAGGGATATAAGTTAGAGGGTCATTGTGAACCTGCTAACTAAGAGCTGGATTATCAGATTTTGAATCTGGTGAATGGCTCAAAGCTATGAATGATAAGATGTAGTCCGTGGAAGACAATCACTCATGAAGCTAGATTGATCTCTTACTAATCAGTTAGACTGTGAGGTTAAAAATGAGTTTCTCAATGAGAAAACTCAAAAGGACAAACTTGTACACACATTTAATTCACGAGTAGTGAAATGGGTTACTCATACTCAAGAAATTGACTATGATTAAATCTTCCTACCTAAAAATATTAAATGTATAAAGATGATGAATTGTCATACATATCTTCATTTAAATGAAATTTGACAATTGGATTTCAAAACTCTTTTCTTATTGAATACATTTGCCAGGACGATGTGTATTCGAAAGGGTTTGTGAATATATATAATCTTTATTATGTCTACAAGATACAAGAATCCAAGTGTGGATTAGATCATGCATCTCCAAGCTAAGATCTTTAATTTACCATAAAATCATTAATTTTATTTTGATTAAATAAGATCAGTACGAAGTACACTAAGAGCAAGTGGGAGCAATGTATTTATTATTCTTAAATCTCATATGTTGATAACATATTTCCATCTAAGCTAGACTTTTTTCCTTAGTTTGGAATGAAGTTTTTCTTGAGAGTTTTAGAAAATAAAACATGCAACCTTGTTACATATGTTTGTTTGAATAAACATAAGCGGTTACTAAGTCTGACACAATATGAAACATTATTAAAGGGAGTCTCAATAATCAATATTACCTGATGAGATTGAAAGCATGTATTGAAACCTTAAGTTTAACTAAAGGATTCATTATGTATACCATATTGTGCATTGGACTAATTATATCATATGCATGAATGCAATATGAGTTGATAACAACAAATATCTAAGTGAATGTCATTAGATAATTGTTGAACGAACATTCTAATTGACCTTCAAAGGACCAAATATATGTTCAACATTTACGGATATTTGAGGATCTCTGTTCTGTTTGCATACATTGATGCTTATTTAACTGAAATGATGCTCAAACCTAGTCATGGTAGCATATCATCATGAATGATGACATTGTTGACTAGATGTGCTCGACTGAGAGCTTTAATGCATTATAAATTAAAAGAATAAGAATACTTGACAGTTTGAGAAACTGTTTAGATGAATGTCTAAAGAAGGTGCTTTGCTAGCTTCAAACACCCTATGGAATGCATTGTTGCAATACTCGTATTGTACTTGAATGCATACATACAAAAGCACAATCATCACACCTTTCATGGATTTTGAAACAAGTATTCTCAAGGTTTACTCAGATGACTACTTGTTGTCATGTACAACATAGTTTGATCATGGTGGGAACAGTGGTTTTCCGACCTATATGTAGTCTTATGCATATATGTTTTTAGTATTTGGATAATGGAACATTAAGCAGTCGTATTATATAATGAATTTAAATACCTGGTATGATCGTATTCATTCATACTACTTTGTTCTATATTTGCATGTTTAATCCATGAATAATTTATTTATTCTAAAATTGTTCTTTGCCGGTTGACGATATGGGAGTATCATCGAATTAAGGCAATTCTGAGTGTGTTGGTGACTATTTTGCCAAACTCACATGTTGTTCATGGTGATGAGCATTGGACTGACCCAACCTACGAGTATTCACTGCATGGATCGACGTCAAATAGTGAATCTCGAAAATGGTTATGTCTATTATCCTTAGACTTGAGATGCAAGCAGGTCTTGCATGTGTGGAGTTTCATTCCTTGATATGGTTAAACGCTGTCCTGAATAAGGTAGTTATAAAGGCCACTATCAGGAATGATTTGAAGCACATGAATGACACATGCAGTCAAAATATGATTTGTTCCTCCACATGGTTTGGAGTTAGATACTACTGGGCCCCTCGATGATTTGAACAGATGTTTGTATGGCCGTACCCAAATGAGATTAAGATGAATCTTAATTCACTTGGTAATCTTGTTCAATATCAAGATCGAGAACATAATAGTTGAACAATTAGAATGACATTTGATCCATGTCTAAAGTTCAACATGGTATCTGAAACAAAGGGATATATGACATATAAACCATTTAATGAAATGTTTGAGAAACTGACCTCACATATCACTAGGGGCATTGGCGTGTTGCTAGACGCTAACCATTGCTTGTATAATTACTTGACTATTATGACGTCGCAAGTGGGAGCTGTTGGAGTATGCTCGTGTCATAATAAATAATTATATGGCTAGTCATATGTGAGCCTATGGGGTCACACACATATACACTTAGACACCATTTATTATAATGTATTTATCGTATTTACGTTATAAATAACCTTCACAACTCGGGATCAATAACGGGCTATTAAACATCAAGTTAGACTTTGTGTTTCGGAACTCGGGCCAACAATGGGCATGGCCATTGAAGGCCTTAGTATGGTCGGCCTCATGAAGGGGATCTAGGGGAGACTTTGGACTTTGAAGGACCTAATGTGTAACTTGTATATTGATATCAATTATCATTAATTGCGATTATGATAATTGATTATATTTAGTAGGTTACAATTATGTTCTTCTAATCTCCCTCCCACCTAAATGGTGAACGCCCCAATATTCACCTAAGAGGGGTTTTGGTTTTTGATCTCCTACCTTGCTCATTCTATGGTAGTCTCTTGCAAGGTGTTAGTGAAAAGGTTAGACTAGCATCAAAGTGGTGATTGCTTGACGTGTAGTGTGTTTCGCACATTGGGAAAGGCCAACATCATTGGTCTTTTGGTTTCTTGGTTCCATTCGTGGAGGTGATTGGTGTCTAGTAACCGGAATCACGCTACAAAGGTATAAACCTTATGTTTGTTTTATTTGATAGATCATATGGCTATATGGATCCGTTGTTGGCGATGATTCTGCTGCGTTTATATGTTTACTTTATGTTTATTATATTCATCATCACTTATAGTCACAATGGGCTAGATCAGGTTTAATGACTAACGGTTACTTCTTTTATCCCTTCTTTGCAGTTTTATACAAAATAATGTGTTTTACGAAAGCAATAGGCTTTATGTGTTCTAATACACTTTAGAAGAATTTCGACTCATTTGCCCCATCTACTGACTCAAAGTAACAACAAATTAACCTATTTATAGCTAAATTAAAAAGGTATCACCACCTCTAAATATATGCAAAATGCAACAACGCTGTCTGTTTCCTTTATCGCCTTAAGATATAAAATTTGTATCTTCAGGAAAACTGCAGAAGAGCACTTTGATGAGGAAGAAAGAGGGTTTTACCATTGATGGAAGCAGCCGAGTTGACTCAAGGTCAACAAGAGAGACTACTAGAGCAATCTCTAGATGTGATGGCAAGCACACACTCTCACCTCCTTAAGTTCTTCATAGAAGGCCTTCAACCTCAGGAAGCTATGCTTTATCTTGACTTAATCACAAGGTGTACTGACAAAGATCGAGCTGGCTCCATCTACCGCTTCTTAGTCGAGTAAGTTCATTTTTGTTACCATTACTTTCAATCTTCATTGTGGGTCATATTTACTTGATCAGATAGCTTCTGTCTTCATTTTAAAAAAGAAATGGAAATCGTAATATCTGAATGACAGGTGCATAATAAACAGTAATTTTTAGTTGAACAAATTATTGATGTGTGTGGTTTTGTTTTTATACAGAGATAACCAATTAACTGAGATATCTGATGTGTACTATTTCAGGGTTGTTTTGCTTGAAGTCTTGTGTGCAAGACTTGCTATCAATCAAGGGCTTCCCTATGAGCAAATAAATCTGTCAGAATGGGACTGACGTGGCTATAATACCCGAAAAGTCAACAACTGATAGTAGCAACGAAGCGTATTTTTTCAAGAAAAAGGAAGGCTTAATAACTTAGCTCTGAAAAGAATTGAGTTTTTCAAATGAAGAACAGGGAGTTTTTCAAATCACCACCTATTTCCGTGGTCCAAAAAAATGAAAGCAGTACCAGCATATACCCTATATTTATTAACCTTTGACAAAAAAAGCATTCCACAGCGGAAAAACTTAACAGATCCTAAGCTTTTGTAGCCTCAATGGCAGCTGGAGGTGTAACACCACCTGTGGTTGGCCTGTATATAAAAAAAACGCTTCAAGTTACAAGTGAAAAAAGATAGTGATGTTATACAGATGTGAGACTTACAGCCCACCAAACACTTTGAAAGCATTATAAATTCCCCGTTGAGCTCCAGTGAGTGTTCCAATCATGACAATTCGATGGGGAAGCCCACGGGTGAAGAGACCCCAGAGTCCAAGCTTCTTCACAGCCTGAAAAACAAAAATATTTTATGATGAATGAGTTCAAGATATTTGAGGAATGGAGCAGTTGAATGAGTTCATTGCATTAGATTAGGTGATAGTCACGTTTTTATATTATTAGCAGTAACAAGTTCTCTTCTTAGGGTGATGAACTTAGACGGTTTAGATGTAACAAAGGTATATGGCGGGTAGTCTCGTGGCGAAGATGGAGAAGGATTATAAAGTGATACTATTATAGCAAAAAGAGTATGCATCATGTGCTCAATGAAATAATTAGTTACCCAATCTGATTCATACTTGCTATCACCCCACCAGAAGAACAAGTTAAACAAATTATTAAAATGTAAGTCTTACATTTGCTAATCCCAATCTAATTCGTACTTGCTATCACCCCACCAGAAAAAGCCGTGATAGTTACTACTGAATACCCAACATCATAGTTCAATATAAGATGGTACTGTCATGTTGATTTTGGTTATAATCTTATATTAGCTTTTACACTCATTGCAAACGCAAAACATATCATTCTACTGAAAATTATCTATATCAAACTATAGAAAAATTGGAATGATGTCAATAACTAATGTAAGCACGGATGCTACTGTCATTTGACTAAATATAACAAATCATATTTCTTTATATAATGAAAAGGCATAAGCAATTTAATTTTGGTGAATTTAAATTATTACAGTAATTCTAAGTACTTTCAATAACAAAAGTTGACGGTTGGCATTTACACATAGATGCCTTTACTCGAATGCCATACCCCTGTTAGCCTCTTAAGAAGAAGCCAAATGGTGGGCCGTTTTTCTAATTGTGAATTGTCATGGGGATTTCTAGGCATGAATGAGATTCCAAACTTGTCTACATGATTAAAATAGCGACATAGTCCTTTTCCGGTGCAACAAATTAAGCTGCCTTAGCATGACCTATAATATAGCATTAGAGGTAGAAAAATGGTGGGTTGAGTGACTTGGGACTTTTGATTTGGAACATTAGTAAGCATTCATATACACATTAGACGACTTTTTACCAGTTCAAGTAGTTTGACCTCTTTGATCAACTTTATTTTCACTTTAAGTTTTAGTAAGTCTTTTGTTCTAGAAAATGAGTATAGGTCAATATTCACAATCCTTTTTATAGAGAATGTTTCTTGAGATTCTGAGTGATAATTTTCCGAGCAACCAATAATGGTTTCAGTTTTTCTCAATCTCCATATTCTGACTACCTTCTCCCGTTTATCCTTATTTGAGATTAAGGTAGTACATCTCCAGTTGGTATACAGTATACACTAATGCACCAATTTAACATCGTTAAGTAGTTAAATAATAATTAATTTGATGTGATGTTGCAGCGTATTCCATTGTATAAGTATTGTGTGATTTATAATTGTTGTATAACTATATTGTATTTGGCTAGGTACTTGACCATTTGGTCATTTAGAAACTACATGTTGAGGGAAAATTCGAGAAGAAATAAATGAAAAAAGCAAGTACACTTGACAAGGTGATGTCAGTACAACGAATTATATGCACAAGTAATTACGTTACCTTTTTAGAAATTTAAAGTGTCAAATAACATGTATTCATTTAGATACACATTGGTCAGGTATATAATTGATCTATATTTTTATTCATGTTTATGGATTTTCTTAGTTTTGTTTATCTATTTGTCATGTTTCCAGGATGAAATATATGGAGAAGTGTATGGGGTATGGGAGTTGGGCTACCATGGGATGAAGCTAACATGAAGGTACACGTTTGTTCTTTCCGTTCTCTTATTTTCTTCTGTCACACATTCGGAAAATGGCCTCTCATATTTACCTACATTATTAGTTCAAAAAATTCTTATATTTGAATTTAATTTAGGCTGCTGTAATTGCTTTTCTAAATTTGAATGCAAGGATGCAACCGTCCCCTGAAAAACGTCAACAACTAAAAACCAAAGAAACAATTGTTTTATAATATTGTTTGACAATTCTCAAAAATGTATTTCTGTTAACAAAAAACAACAAACAAATAATTATAAGTCATGCCCGCCCATTGGGCGGGCTTCGAAAATGTATTTTATTTTATGTTATTAATAAACCCACGGGTTTTGCCGGTAGCTTTAGAAAATGTATTTTATTTTATGTTATTAATAAACAATGGTAGAAACTTAAAATACGTGGGCTAATAGAATACAAAACCTAGAACGACAACCTCAATATAAGTAAATACACAAATGGTAGAATTATAAAGATGATGGTAAAATAAAGTTTACGTAACTGTAGAAATAACACAATTGTTGTCCCCACGTAAATGGATTGATGCTAAAAGTATAATATGAAACATCATTCATAAGAACACATAAGATAGATATATGTGACCATCTATTAACAATAACTTGACACAATTACACATTATGTAACAATGTATTTACCCCGAAACCAAGTATAAGTCATATATTAATAAATAAGTAATCCCAAATATGAGTGATGGCATAAGTTCTTCCCTTCTCTTTTGATCACGGATACTAAAACTAAAAGGCCGGCAAAGGAAACACCAAACATATTAGTTAAATACAATAAAATCCTTATTACATAAAACACACTAAACTCGGTCATTAAGCCATGTGGAAATGATAGCTACCTGTGAAGTAAAAGATTCAACCCAAACACCAAGGCCTAATCATATATAATCGAGTTGGTGCATAGAGTAACCATAGAATGATGTCTGACAACAGGTAAACCAAAAAAAATGGCTATAACAATGATTCCATCAGTATTAGTTTATTAAGTTAGAAGATTAACTATATGATGTGTATATGTGAGAAAGAGCTCCACGTTTTAATGAGGGTGGAAATCTTTAAAGGCATGGATGTCGTCACATTAATCTTAAAACAAAATTTCAGGCCCAAAATATTCAAATTTTTGTTACATCTTGCATCACAATGACTTCTTCCGATAATAGTACATCTTTCCTTAAGCCACCATTGTGTACATTGTCTATAGTGTCGGGCCTATGATACACCTAGTCCACATCCCCAACAATGTATATCGACGACACCACCAATTTTGCACCGTCGAGTGGTGCAGCCCGTTCCCAGTTCCTGCGCACAATTGCAAGCAAAAGAGTTGTGAGTGTTGCAACAGTCATTGAATTCACACTATATAAAGGCAGCTTAGTGGACCCATAGGAAATTTGTGTCCTTCCCCCAAATACTCCAAGCTTCACCAGTATTGCCCAAAATAGCAATCCCCAATTTACATAACAATTAGGTATTTATAAACAGACCACTAAGAGCTCCATTCTTAAAGATCAGACTATCACATAACTCCTTGAATATATAAATACGAGCAGAAACTTGATTCACATGCTCTTAGTTGCAACTTCTCTTGACCAGTGACCACCGCTAAATTAAATACATCACCTCTATTATAAGATAAAGGCTATTAATATCAGAGAAAAAAAAGCTATAGATATCCTTAGGAAATAGCTATAACATTTAACAACGATGCATTACATGAAACTAAAAACTATGGATTGATAGTGCTATGCATTAATACTAAAGTTCACCGACAAACAACACCAGCTTGTTATGGACCTAATAATCGCACCCTAACACAAAATAGAAACGGGTCTAACATGGCAATATGGTCAAATGGGTCAAAAGTCTCCCATGCTAGTTTTTAAGTGCTTAAAAAATTAGATTGATCTATAGTTATTAGGTGATACCTTAAGTAAAGAATGAGCATGCTTATGATACATCAAATAGGGATTCTCTACATGTAATGTAGCATTGTCGAGCCTCTTCTTGGTCTAAATTTTCCGGGTCATCTACACTTCAAATTTCATTAGTCAAAGATCACAAATACATGTCAATCTATAACGCATGATTCAATCTAGTTCATTAAGACGAATGGTACAACAACTCTAAGCAACAATTAAGTAACAAATAAAAAAAAATTGCAATCAAGAACCTACTTCAATACGACTCACTAATTTATTTATTTTTCCTTTTACTTACTTAAAAAATGAGACATAAAAGATACCATGATTGACATTGCTTGACAACTTTAACTGAGCTCTCTAACTTATTTTATTCATGTACCTATCATGAATTTTGCTACTTTCAAAATGAGAAAGCTGAACCAAACTATTATTAAATATAACTCTACCATGTCCAAAGGTTGAACAGTAAAATAGATTTTAAAAGTAAAATGTTTCTTAACTCCTGTTACATGTTCAAAAGTTTTTCTTGTGTGTGCAGGTATTAGTAGTAATTATGACTCAAAACTGATGTTCTTGTGTTGTCAAATCTAGATGGGGAATATGGTGTTCTTCTACACCGAGTTTGGGCTAATGGATTACACGGTTATCATAAGCAATAATCCTTCAAGGTTGGCTGTGTACAAAAAAGGATAATTGCGAACACAATGTTAATACAAATAAGCCGTAAAAACGTTTATTTATATTTTACGATCATCTAATGTTTTGTCGATAACAAACGTAAAATCATTTTAACGAAACAAATAAAATACGTAAATAGTTTGATTCAATAGCTTTCTAACACACTTACATTTTCATATAAAACACTAAAACAAGTATAAGTGATTTTATGATTTAGATACATATGTAAAACAACTAGTGTTTACATAATGGGCTAACATGTACTTAACTAAGTATATACCAAAATGGGTCAAAACAAGTTTATACTAAAATGGGTAAAAACAAAGTTTATACTAAAATGGGTAAAAACAAGTATATACTAAATGGGTAAAAACTAGCAAATGGTATTGACCCATAACCCATGGTTTTGTCCAAACCACTTAACCAAGTTCATTGTATTCTTGAGATACATAGTATCTAGAAAGAAACCCATGGATCAACCCATAACCCATGACCCCTAACCCATAACCAAAAATACCCATGGGCAAAGAGGAGCGTCCCACGGATCCCTAGCTTTGTGCTAGACGGATCCCTTGTGGGAGGGATCCGCGGGATCCGGGGAACAGAAGAGAATTTCCTCTATAAATAGAGAGTCATTTCTTCCTTTCAGCTTGCCACTCTCACACATACTTTCTCCAAGTATTGTTACTCTCTAACCAATGATCCTAAGGGATCTATCTATGTAGTTTGTCTTTTGTTTTAGTGTGATTCTCTAGATTCCTCTTAAAGGCGAGATCACCACCTCTTGAAGTCGAGCAAGCTCAAGTCCAGGAGTTGCTATGCTTCGTCATCATCAAGACTACTGAGGTTCTATTGTTGATAGTTCTTTCTTCCTCCATAGATGTGTTGTGTTGAAGGCATTAGTGAAGGTTGCCGAAGGAGTCAAGACGTAAGCATTAGTGAAAGATGCTTAACATTCGTATCTAGAGCATTGGTGAAGAATGCTAAAGGTGTCAAGACGAAGGAATTAGTGAAAGGTGTCAAGTGTTGTGTCAAGAGGCATTAGTGAAGAATGCCAAGGTAGTATAATCGATGAGGTGCATCGTTATACATATAGTGATAGGTATTCTCAAGGATGGTGATATCCTTGATGGTGTTGTAATAAGGAGTGGGTCTCCTTTGGGTTTAGGTGTTGTGAAAAGATGGGCAGTAGTTCCTCCATAGTAATGGAACTAGGTGCTTAACCTAGTACCTAATAAAGGGTAGGTGACGTTGTGATAGGTGTGGTTCACCTTGGAGTGAAAGAACCCGGTGGTTAGCCTAGCACCGTATAAAGGGTAGGCGACGTTGTGATAGGTGTGGTTCACCTTGGAGTGAAAGAACCCGGTGGTTAGCCTAGTACCGGAAAAACGGTAGGCGAAGTTGTGAAGGCTTCTCCGCCATAAGGAGTTGGTGTTGTGTAGTGTTTACGAACTCTCGAGTAGGTGACTCAGGGAGTGGAGTAGGGCAAGGAAGGTGTCCTTGTAGCCGAACCACTATAAATCCTTGTGTCGTGGTTATGTGCCTCTTACTCTTTATCTTTCATTACACGTTTATATATCTATCTATCAACGTCCAACATAAACAACTAAATGGATTAACATAAGCTGATCTAAATATTTTAAAACGAAGTTTTAATTGGTAAAACTATTCAACCCCCCCCCCCTTCTAGTTTTCCACAATTGGCATCAGAGCTTCGTTACCAAGTTTCTTAAAGTATGTTGTACTTTAAAAACATGATACGATCCGTGTAAGTTTGAAAACTACAAAGAAGGATTTTTTTTGTCATGTTTTAAAATCATTATAATGTTTATTGTTGGACACTGATAGATCTTTCTAACATTTTTTTCAAGAAATCTTCATGCTAGGATCTCTTCAAAACCTTCATTTCTATTCAAAAAATAATGAAGTCAACTTTCGAGAAAGAAGCCAAAAAGTAATCGCAGTCTACTTAATCTAAGTACAAAGGATTACTTTAAAAGTTCATGAAGTATTTTTGGTGTAATACCAAACCAAGAAGCATAGAGGTATGTTTACTTTTCGTTAGGTTGCTTTCATGAGTATGTTGATATTATAGCTCTTCTTGTTCAATAATTGATAGTCTCTTTAAAGTCACTCTTTCGTCATACTCCAGACTTACCCATCATCGGGAGTAGTATTCCTTTTGATTTCGTCATACTAACGCCGTCATCACAAATGGATCCTTGATAATTAACTTATCAATTCACGTCGACCAAAACATCCTTTATTTAAAAAAAAAAAAAAAAAAAAAAAAAAAAAAAAAAAAAAAAAAAAAAAAACTTTAAACTAATTTTGTTTCATAAGCTAGTCTATAGCCTACTACAAAGTTAAAGCCAAACAACCCTTATTCTGTCTACAGGAGCCGGATCCCTCTAGTTGTACTAGCCGGATCCCAAATACAAGGGATCTGGGGGAACCGTAGAATAGAATACAGGTATAAGAATTTCAAAAACACCACAGACAAATTTCCCTCTCCACACACAAAACACAAAATGACTCAACAATTGATTTCATCCTCATAGGACTCCAAACCCTCAAGCATCCCTCACTTGAACGCCATTGTAAGTAATTACACTAACTTGTTCTAGTTTTCATCATTCTCATCCTAGGGTTTATGGTTTCACAAACTCTAATCAATCAATTCAATTAGGGTTTTCAAAATTAAATCATTAAAAAGGGCTTTTAACATAATTGAGATCACATTGTGTTCACAACATTGTAAATACAAATTAAAACCATAAACCCATCTCAAATAATTTTACCTAATTGGAAAAATTGTGTTTCTAGGACCAACCATGCCCAAAGCCACTCAACAAGATCATCATGATACCGTCTATTACCTTACTCATTACTATCGAAATGAGGAACTCTCAAAAACCGACCGCAAGGTCTTCAACAAGCTTGAAAAATGACTTATCCACGAAGGCCGTGTAATCAAGGAATGTTTCCTTGATGATACCGACATTCGTCAAGTCTTCTCGGCAATCAATTTTGATTGTCTTCTTGACATTGATGAACAAATTTGTCCGGTCTTAATCTTTGAGTTTTATAAAAGCATTAGGATCATTCGAAACGCCGATGATAGCATTTCACTCGCTTTCATTATCAACAAACAAAACTTTACTCTTGATCTAGACACCTTTGCTCAAATTCTTCGCATTCCTTGTGAAGGAATTTGTATGTATTCTCAATATTGGGCAATTAACGCTCAAAACCTTGCACTTGATTCTAAGCCTCTCTACAATACTCTTCTCGACAATCCCGAAACCATTCGAGATACTATCTTCAAGTTTAGGACCGACCAATCCCGTTACAACCTCAAATTTGTAATGAAGATACTGAAAATAGTATCTTGTGTGGAAGGTCCCGTTCACAGTGTTGCACAAATAAATGGTCCTTTACCGTCCTCTTGCAAAAGCGAATCGTTGCCAAAAACTCCTAAACCTTGTTTAGTATTACGATATTTTCAAACGTTTATGGAAGATATTTCATTTTTAGAAACGGCAATTGAGAAAAATTCTGAGTTAAAATCATCTAATTTTCAATCTGCTTATGCAAGAGAGCGACGACAAATGTTTCAAACCCAAATTTCACCTCATGTCGCACATTTGCGTCTGTGTGCAACACACTGGGAAAGGGAACTTCAACAAGAGGTGACTTCAATGTTTGAAGCTTTTAACACACTTGAAAATTCAGTTTCACAAGAACAATGCAAAAACCAAGATCTTCAAAATGCCTTTGATCAATTGTTAGAAGATGCTCTTTCTGCTAATATTGCTTCTGTGGTTATATATTGTGAATTTGCTTCTGTGAATGATAATGTGTTAACTGCTGAGAATCTCAATATGGTTCAAACATTGGAAATGGACAATCAGATGTTAAGGCATGATATTGAGAAATTAAAAGAGGAAAATGAAAAAATGTTTTCACAAAATGATGATGTCCAATCTAAACTTTCAATGGAGATTTCTGAACTTAAACAAAGACTTCATTGGTGTCAGTCTCAAACAATTGAATCTGAAATTGCTTTACAAAATCAAATGGAAAAGTTTTCTTTGGAACATTCGCGAGTATCAAAAGTCGAATTTCTTGATGATGAAAATGCGTCGTTAAAATATCAAATTTTCAAATATGAACAAGAGATTGCACAAGTCAAAAAGGAATATCTAACGATTTTTTATTCTCTTAAAACTGTTCATTCTGAATCGTCAAAAGAACTTGATCACCATGTTGAATACACTCGACAAATGTTGGGTAAACAAGGAAGATTAAATTCCATAATTCTGGATCAAAAACACATCATCATTGAGCTTCAAGAAAAGCTAGCTAAACAAGAATCTAGCAAGTCTAGTAACACAAACGTGATTGCTCCTGGCATGTATATAATTGACAAAACTCAGGAAACTAATTTGATTTCTTCCACTTCTACAGGAATAGTTGCATCCACTAATGTTAGAAGATTCGAGAAAACGAGACAAAAAGAAAATACTAGGATCTCGAAACAAAGGAAGAGCACTCGTCCGACATCAGAAGTAGAAGTTCATCTTAGGAAATCGATTAAAAATCATGTTGCATCTGCTTTAGGTTCAAATTTGGAAACTTGTAATTCTAATGTCAGTGTAACGAATGATAAGTCTGTAAACGTTTCAAACGTTAATGCTTCTTGTGTTTTTTGTCGTAAGAGTATGATGTCTGGTAATCATGAAAAATGTGTTGCAAATTATCTGTTAGCTCGTTCTAAGAAATCTATAACTGGCCCTCCCTCTAGGTCCCCAATAATTGCAAAATCAAATTTAGGGAAGGTGCACAGTGTAGTTTCTGAGAAATCTGTAGCCACACCCATTGCTGCAAAACCATCTTCTAAGAAAGTATACTCACCTAGTGACTTCACTAAGACAAAAGCGAAAATTAATTGGTTATGGCAACAATGGTTGCAGCGTACCTCAAGTTTTAAATGGATTCCTAAATGTGCAAATGTGTGTATCACTAACATAATGGAACCCACTAACTCTTTGGGTTCCACTGCTTCCATTATACCACCTTCGCTGTCTTCGTGTGTTGCAGGTGATTCAAATTGTTATGTGGATTGTTGATAGCGGATGTACCCGACATATGACAGGAAATCTAAAGTTGTTAGTAAACTTTGTTTCAAAGTTCATCGGTACTGTCAGATTCGGAAATGATCATTTTGCTGCAATAATGGGATATGGAGATTATGTTAATGGAAACATCGAGATCAGTCGGGTTTATTAAGTCTAAGGTCTTGGACACAATCTTTTCTCAGTTGGACAATTCTGTGATGATGATTTAGAAGTTACATTTCGCTCTAAAACATGTTACGTACGTGATTTGGAAGGACATGACTTACTCACCGGCAATCGAAGCACAAATCTTTATACGATTCCTATGTCCGATATGATTGTATCTTCACCGATTTGTCTTCTCTCAAAAGCAACTTCGACGAAATCATGGTTATGGCACAAAAGGCTTTCTCATTTAAACTTCAAAACCATGACTGAACTCGCTCGTCATAAGTTAGTTGATGGTCTTCCAAGGTTCCGGTACACCAAAGATCATTTATGTTCGGCTTGTGAACAAGGCAAGAGCAAGAGATCTAACTTTCCTTCAAAACCTGAACCAAGTTCTCAACATGTTCTTCACTTGCTTCATATGGATTTATGTGGTCCCATGCGTGTACAACGTGTGAATGGAAAATGCTACATTCTGGTTATTGTTGATGATTATTCACGATGGACTTGGGTCTATTTTCTTCGAACTAAAGATCAAGCTCCAACAATGATTATCACCTTTCTCACAAAGATTCAGGTTCAACTCAAAAACACAGTTCGAATTGTCAGAACAGACAATGGAACTGAATTTAAGAATCAAACACTTCGTGCTTACTTTGAGAAAGTTGGAATCATACATCAGACCTCGATTGCTCGTACTCCTGAACAAAATGGTGTTGTTGAAAGACGAAACCGAACGTTAGTGGAGGCTGCTCGAACATTGTTGATTTTCTCACAATTACCGGATTTCTTGTGGGCTGAAGCTATCTCAACTGCATGTTTTACTCAAAACCGTTCCATCATTCATACGCGCCATAATAAAACTCCATATGAGATTGTTCACAACCGCAAACCTGATATCAGATATTTTCATGTATTTGGTGCACTGTGTTATCCGAAAAATGATCATGATGATATTGGTAAACTTCAGCCGAAAGCTGACATTGAAGTATTCATTGGTTACTGTGAAAATTCGAAAGGATTTAGAATTTGGAATCGCTGAACTCGACAAATGATGGAAACCGTTCATGTCAACTTTGACGAGCTTACAGAAATGGCTTCTGAGCAAAACCGCTTAGGACCCGCATCCAACCGTCTTAACTTTCCCTCTACATCAGCTGTTCCACCCATGGACTTCACTCGTCAACAATTGGAAACTTTGTTTGCTCCTCTGTTTGATGAGATTTCCGAAAGTAGTGCTCCAGATGTATCGATTGTTTCCGCTGCACACCATGATACTAATCCAATACCCGATACACCTGCTCCAACAACAACAACTGTTGCACCAGATGCACCACTGAATGATTCTCATTCAACATAAGAACACATTGCATCCAACACTGACACAGCTGATGTAACAAAAACTCAAGAAGTACCCGCACCCGCAGATTATGACGGAAATTCTTTCTTCAATCCATTTGCTCCGGCTCCTTCTATTCCAGACATTGGCGAGTCATCTTCACGCAATTTGGCTCCATCTAATATGCATGCAACATTCAATCATCACCCTTCGATACATAAATGGACAAAAGATCATCCTTTAGTGAATGTGATTGGTAACCCTTCTAACCCAGTCATGACAAGACAACGTCTTCACACCGATGCTGAAACTTGCGTTTATGCGCTTACCGTTTGTCAAGAAGAACCACGAAACATCAAAGAAGCTATGACATATGACAACTAGATTGAATCAATGCAAGAAGAGTTGAATTAGTTCAAGCGTCTCGAAGTCTGGGAACTTGTTCCAAGACCAGATGGGATTTATGTCATTGGACTCAAATGGATCTGGAAAACAAACTGGATGCTGAAGGCAATGTTATTTGCAACAAATCTCGTCTTGTTGCAAAAGGGTATTCTCAAGAAGAAGGAATCGATTATGAAGAATCGTTTGCACCAGTAGCTCGGCTTGAAGCTGTACGGATATTTCTGGCATATGCTGCACACAAGAATATCACGGTTTATCAGATGGATGTGAAAACGGTGATTCTGAATGGTCAACTCCGTGAAGAATTTTATGTGGGTCAACCGAAAGGATTCGTTGATTCCGAACATCCTAACTACGTGTACAAGCTAAAAAAGGCTCTTTATGGTCTTAAACAAGCCCCCAGGGCCTGGTACGACAAACTGTCAAAATTTCTTCTCGCTAATCAGTTTACCAAAGGAACTGTTGATCCAACATTTTTCATTCAACGTCACGGGGAAGATATTTTAATTGTTCAAATTTATGTTGATGATATCATTTTTGGTTCAACACATAAAAAGTACTCAAATGCTTTTGCAAAATTAATGAAACAAAATTTTGAAATGTCCATGATGGGTGAACTAAAGTTCTTCTTAGGACTTCAGGTTCATCAAAAAAAAGGTTTGTGAGTTAGGATTTTTCAAAACCTTGTGAGTTAGGATTTTTCAAACCTTGAGTCCGAATTATAACACTGCATTTAATATTTCATGTTTTCACATGTAATATAATAAACGGATCAAATTCGGCTCAAGAAGGTTGTCTCTCGAATATGTTTCCGTATTTGAGGGGGAGTATTTTTGTTCAACGAAAACAAAATCTAATTCCACGAAAGGACCCTGTGGTACGCTTCAGTGCCTCAATCCTAATTAAAGGAGCAAAAGCTTATTAACTGTTTGAAACACAAAATCTTTGTTCAAAATCAAATATTTTTGAAATCCGTTTCTTCCCAAAAGAATTTCAAACGCCTCAAAAAGCATATTTTAATCACCATGTTTTTCAAAAACAACATACATATGCTATTTTTGAGGGGGAGAAATGTGATTAAAATTGTTGATCAGGAAGTTATGGAATCTCATCATGTGCTCGACTCAGATATCACCAATGAATTGACGATCTTTGAATTTCAGTAATCGAAAAGATTTGTCTTCCAAGACTTATCTTAGTAGAATGTACCAATCCGAGACACTCTTGATTGACATGAACTTTGACGGGTCTAACCTCCTTTTCAAGGAGAGTTTACATCTTCAAGGTAGTTATTAGAGCTAGTTGTCACCTAAAAGCTGATAATGGAACTCTTTAACTATACAACGTAATCGTGTCTCGCGGGGAATTGTCTATCAAGAGTCGATCAATTCAAAAGTGCGAGCTCTACCCTCTCTGTGCAGATTTCAGTCAAAACTCATAAGCACATGTGGAGGGGGAGTATTTCTGAAAAAACCAAAAACTCTCAAGGTGTTAGCAAAACATGTTTTTTATCATAAACATCTTGAGAGATTTTCAAGAAAAGTTTTTTGTGGCAACATAGGATAGTCATGGAGTTAAAAGGTGACCAAGTTTAGGAATAAACGTCCTATGATCCGCCAGAGCCAGAGGGATCTACCCAAGGACACCACAAATAGTTAGTATTTAGAAGTCCTTAGGTTTGATTGAAAAAGGAGAAAATGATAATCGGAGAAAGAAGGAGTTGAAGAATTAAAAAGAAAAGTTAAAGAAAAGGGTTAAAAGAAATATCCCTCCAAATTATTCAACTTAGGGCAGACACCGGGTTCAATTCATATGCTACTGGTTGTCACAAGATGACACCGGTATTGAAGACAAAGTCATCATGGACCCAGTGACGCAATGCACTAAACCTTCTAAGCCACTCAAGTTCTCTCAAAAGAGCTTGTTTCATTCTCACAGGGAACCTTACGTAATCTATCGACTCTCTCTTAGAGATTGTTGGTATTGAAGAAGGAGACCCTCTCCCTAGTATCCACTTAGGAAAATCAAAGTGCACTAATCGAGTCTAGAGCCATGAGATTCATCATAAGATCTCTTAGGAACACCTAATTTTTCATCACTTGTTTGTTCAAACAATGAGGACACAAGTGACATTTTTCAGAGTCCTACGCAGATCTTAGTAATCTGCCTGAACATTTATGAGGGGATTCACAATTGTGATCCTCAATGATTGAATGGAAACTCCTGCCAGGGTCAACATCAAACAGCCTTGACAGCTGGTCACTTCGGTAATCCCTTGTGGGTTACGCTTAGTGTTCACGGTGGTCTTAAACGGTCTACAATCATGGAGTGATACCTCGGTATACTCCAGCGGCTCACAACGATAGAGTAAAGATATTGAGTACAGGGAAATTCTAGCAAGTATCCGATCTGAGATTCGTCAAAGATCGTGCCAACGAACTGGGATGTACTTGTACAAAAAATATCCAAACTGTTACGTCGGAAACTTTATTGCTAACTGTTTTATTGCAGGTACTCGTCACAGACCATAACCACCATCATTACCATCAACAGCTCAATTCCACATGCTCATACATTCGAAGTCAGAAAATCAGAAAAGTCACATGTCAAAGATTAGAGATAAAGAATGTAAACTTCACATGTATGGATCACAAACTTCACAAGAAGTATGATCATGTTGGAAAAAGACGTAAAAGCACCAGAAACAAAGATGTTGATAAAAGGCAGATTTCAAAACTGATCACAACATCAAGAACAAAGATGCAAAGAATTAAAAGACGTCTCAAGCTATAAACGCCAAAGAAGTTCAAGACGTTGAACGACCTAAGCAAAACAACAAATGATGACCAACCCTTAGGGGGACATTGTTAGGAACATGTTTTATTATGAAGTGTAGGTCATTTCATTTGTAATAGGTCGTTAATAAATATGGTTTATAAATGTTTGTAATTAGTTTCACAGCTCATGTAGTAAGCCCATGAGCTGTGAGGAAAGGTTCTTCTAGAACCAAGGGGAAACACCCCTACTTATGTAAACACTATAAATACCCCCTCCCTTAAAGGGAGAGGGTGTTGGTTCTAATTACAATTATCATTTTCATTAATACTTCATTAGTTCCTTCCACTTTCTCTCTCTAAAACTTTCTCTCTCTAGAAATACATATTGATGTGATAGAATGGTGACCTAACACAACCGTAAAAAAAAGCTTATTCATCGTGATTCCTTTCAAATGGAACTTTTTGAAATGCATCCCATATTTAGAAAATGGGAAGAAATCCTTAGGGAAAACGTGATTAGCCTAGTTGGAAACAAGGATCATCCAAACACATGTCTCGTGCAAATGATCTATTGTCTTATCCACCAAAGACCATTTAATCACGCCTATTACATGGTAAGGAGAATGGCCGGGGTATACAAAGCTTCCAACATGGTACTTCCTTATGGTATGCTCCTAACACGACTTTGTAAGTATGTTAGTGCATTGCAACCATCTCCCATCAACAATGATCATTTCTTTGCCGATCATGTCATGATACCTCTCACCAAAATACCTTCTAAATGATTCATGGTCAATGAAAAGAAACCTAAAGCTCTCTCGGATTCCTCGGAAGGAGAAGAAGAAGAAGAAGAAGATGATGAAGAAGAAGATGTCGACCCCATAGCCAACATTGAATTGGAACCTTTTGATTACTATGAACAACTTCCGACCATTCCAAATGAGACCGCGGAATTCAAAAAATTGAGGGGCATGATTCAAAATCTAGCCTATAACCTCACAAAGTCGGGAAAGAGGAAAAGAAATAGTTGACGAAAGAGACTATAAATTATTATTGTCTTAATTTATGATTGAATGATTATGCTTTTAGCAAGATTGTTTGTGTTTTTGGATATTATCATTAATACAATTATCTATGTTATGTCATATGTGATAATGTGTTTTCCTTGTTGTCTATATTGCTGATTATATGAGCTTTTTGATTTGACTAAATTCTTTTTGAGCTGCTGTTATGGTTCTGATCTGCAGTGGGCGGATCCCAGAACTTTAACTAGCCGGATCCCTCCCATAAGGGAACCGCGGGATCTGTGTCTGCAGATAAGTTATATAGATTCCCTTATATCTAAACATATCACTAGATCACCCCACATAAGCCTAACATAAGATCTTAGATCCACCCAAGTTTTGTCTTGACTTGTGATAGCTTGTAACTCTCCTATGGCTCACCTAGGATTTAGTTCATGATTTCCTTTTAATTTTTCAACACATCAAAACTCACCATATTTCCACTTCAATACTCACAAATTGTCTTTCATTTTTTAAAACACTTAGGTGGACACATTGAACAATTTCAGAAAATTGTTTCTAGTCATCTTTTTCTCAAAATGGGTCACAAAATTAGTTTTTCAATTCCTTTGATTTTTAAGGATTTTTCAAATCTCATCCCAAGCTAAAATCTGATCTCTAGGATCATTTATTATGACTTGACACCCCCAAAACCCTTAATGTTATCCTTGAACATCCATTGGTAGTCATTTAGTCCCATTTTCCATCTATAAAAGCAATCATTTGCTATAACATTCATTATTCTTGACTATTCAAGTACACCCTCTTCTTAGATACTTAGGAGAACTGAAACACTCAAGATGATATAGGTTTTAGCTCTTAGAAACTTCATTACCTTTCATAACTGCTGAGAGCCAGATCCCTAGGATTAGCCTAGCCGGATCCCTCAAAGGAGGAAACCGTGGGATCCGGGTGACAGATTAAGTCAAACTCTAGCCAAAACAATCATTTCAAGCTCATCTTGCTTACTCAAACACTCCATCTCATCTTAAATGAGTTCCTTGATAAGTGAAAACTCTGAACTTCAATCTTGTGCATGACAATCATCATATCTCTAAGAATATTAGTGGCTTAAGACTTAAATGCACTTACCAAAATCTTCTCTTTATAAGCCATATTGCTAGAACACTTTAGTTATCAAACACATACACAATCATCAGCAATTACAACCATCTTCCTTAGTCATTTTATCATGAGAAAGGCTCCTAGTGCTAACTCGTCCACCCAAGAACCACCCAAAAAACTTGCTAGGGTCATACACGAAGTTTCCTCAACCGAATCATCCCCGGTTAAACCCACAAATGCTAGGATCTCCCCTACACCAAGGAAACCAATCAAACTAATTCCCAAGAGCATTGTTCCCACAAGGATATCATCACCAAATTCCACCAAACCAAACACACTCTTTTCAACCCAACCAACACCATCAATGCCTAGAACCACATCATCTCCATACTCCCAAAACTTAGAGGAATTACCTCCTTGGCCAACTCATTCACTTGAAAAAGTTGTGCAACAAAATCAAAGTGTTGAATCAACACTTGCACCAACATCAAATCATCTAATTCTTCAAAATAGTCCATTTTGGATTATGAGAAGACACCAAAGTCAACCACCCAACCACATGGATGGTGACACTCCTTTGCCTTCACCTTCAAACTTTGTTGAGCCTCCAATTGATGAGCCTACACCAATTCCTCCTTTTGAGGACCCTCAACCCACTTCACTTGAACCTCCGTTTCAAGAAGCTCTAAACCATGACAAGGATTGCTATCATTGTCGACATGTTAAAAGGTTGATACATGAATTACGTGAAGAGCAACGTTTCACGTTTCATGTTTTATTGAATGAATATTTATGCCATGATTATTTTGTGTGTTGTATATCAACTGTTTGATGAAACAAATTTATCACTATCAATGCAACAAATTGATTCAAGTTTATAATGCATATCCACTGTTTGATGAAATGCTTGAACCAATATCGTGCAAGCTGTGAATTTTATTTGTTGATTCATTATTTTAGTAGCCTTGATAGTACTTACAGTTATGCTTTGTTATCTAAACATTTAGTTTTTACTCGAAAAAGGTATAGGTGAACGACTTCAATAAGCACATTTACAACTACAAGTATTATAAGATTTGTGAAGAACCTGGTCACATGTGAAGATATACGTCTTGTAGCTTTTTAATGTGCGTGAACAACTTCGTCACATGTGAAAATATATGTCTTGTAGCTTTTTAAGAATATCATCACATGTGAAAATATACGTCTCATAGCTTTTTTAAAAATTCGCCACATGTGAAAATATAGGTCTTGTAGCTTTTTAAGATGTGTGAACAACTTCTTCACATGTGAAAATATACGTCTCGTTGCTTTTTAAGATGTGTGAACAATTTCGTCACATGTGAAAATATACGTCTAGTAGCTTTTTAAGAAATTCATCACATGTGAAAATATACATCTCGTAGCTTTTTAAGAATATCGTCACATGTGAAAATATACGTCTCATAGCATTTTAAAAACTTCGTCACATGTGAAAATATAGGTCTTGTAGCTTTTTAAGATGTGTGAACAACTTCTTCACATGTGAAAATATACGTCTCGTTGCTTTTTAAGATGTGTGAACAATTTCGTCACATGTGAAAATATACGTCTCGTAGGTTTTAAGAACTTCGTCAAATGTGAAAATATACGTACGATGTGTGAAGAACTTCTTTACATGTGAAAATATGCGTCTCGTAGCTTTTTAAGAACTTCGTCACATGTGAAAATATACGTCTGATGTGTGAACAACTTCTTTACATGTGAAAATATACGTCTCGTTGCTTTTTAAGATGTGTGAACAATTTCGTCACATGTGAAAATATACGTCTCGTAGTTTTTTAAGATGTGTGAACAACTTCTTCACATGTGAAAATATACGTCTCGTAGCTTTTTTAGAACTTCGTCACATGTGAAAATATACGTTTGATGTGTGTACAACTTCTCTACATGTGAAAATATGCGTCTCGTAGCTTTTTAAGGCGTGCGAACAATTTCATCACATGTGAAAATATACGTTAGTTTTTTAAGATGTGTAAACAACTTCTTCACATGTGAAAATATATGTCTCGTAGCTTTTTAAGAACTTCGTCACATGTGAAAATATACGTTTGATGTGTGAACAACTTCTTTACATGTGAAATACGTCTCGTAGCTTTTTAAGACGTGTGAACAATTTCATCACATGTGAAAATATACGTCCTGTAGCTTTTTAGGGTGAGTGAACAACCTCGTCACATGTGAAAATATTTGGAGCATGAGGATACTGGATACATGTTACACTTAAGGGGTGTTTGGCTATCTTATCCTAGAAGTTTATGGTTCTTGCAAAAACTCATTCTCAAAGTTCTTATATTAAAAGCCCTTTTTTTATAACTTGAATTTATCATTGCTTAAGTTCAGTTTATTTGTTATTGTAATCAATGATGTGATGTAAATATTTTTATACAATTTGGACTGTATATATATGAATATGAAAGCTCACTTATCACATAACTATTTGCATATTTGCAGTCACTTTCGATTTTAAGTCAGCAGATGACTATTACTTGAAATCAAGCGGCGCTGATTCTATAAAGCATTTATCCACGCCTTTACTTTGCATCCAGGTAATATTCTATAAAGCAGCTTATTAGAAGTTTCTTATGCATTACTGAAAGGTTTATGGATAATTATTAATATTAGTATGACCGGATTCGAACTCGAGACTTCGGGATTGCACACATTACGTATGAGAATTGATGTAAATAATTAATATATATAAAACGTTATTATTATTAATTATTAGTCACGAAATAAAACATAATGATAGTTAAATATTTAACGGGGTTTTGACTAACGGTCGTTAAATGTAAACTACGAGGACTAGAGATGAAATTAGTGGGCAAGAAAAGTCTAGAACCCCTCTTGGGTTGGGTGGTCGGTCGTGGCTTCTCAAAAGCCCAAGGGAGGCTTTTCTTGGTCACCAATTTTTGAGAAACTATAAATACAATCCCTTGTATTCATTATTCTCCTAACCTTGGATTACCAATTAACCTAATTTCTTCTCCTCTCCTCTCTTTTGTCTTTGGCCGATCGGTTCCAACCCTCCCCATAGGGTTTCGATTTTCCAAACTCAAGAAACAAGTATTGGGTTTTATTTGTGATTCAAGGAACTAGCTTTTCACATCAAATCGCTAATAGTACGTGTGTACAAGAACGAAGAACAAGCACACTTGAGCTTGTAATCTTTGTTGGGAATTACAAGTTTGAGTTGATAAAGACAAAAAGAATGAAACAAGAGGGACTTAATATGACAAGAAGGAAACCTACTAAAAGATGGAAGGGCTTGCTTGCAATGGAAGTTTTATTATTTAGTCCTTATCCTCTAGTATATAAAGAGGACATAGGTGTAGGTTTTTAATTAAGTCTTCCAATAATGTAGTCGACTAAAAGGTGTGTGTTTAGCCTAGACGTTAGGGGAGAACGTTTAGGGTATTAGATTTAGATTAGTGTGTCCTAGGCGTATGTTCATGTAAACGCCTAGGTTATTAGATTAGTTAGTAGACGTGTTCCTATAAACGTCTAATATTATTAGTTAGTGTTAGTGATTGAAAAACCTTGTTCAATAACAAAGTATTGTTTTGATTATTCCGCTGCGTATTATGCTTATTATCTTTGTTATTGATCCCTAGCTGAGCTTATAAACGATTTTATCAATTGGTATCAGAGCGGGGAGCTCTTGATATAGGGATTACAAGGTGTTTATTGTCGACAGAAGAAGCTTAGAGAAAGATTTTATGGTCGACTTTCAAGGTATATCGTTAACAGTTTATTAAGATCTGATGAAGGTATCTTTCAACGATTGCTTAAAACTCTCATTGGCTGGTTTATTTTACTACGATATTATATTTATCTTGTACCGATTTCATTGGTCAATCATGGAATCTCGTACTCCTTTAAGATAGTGGGTCAGCAATATTTACGAATTTAATTGGTGGCTGAGTAATAATCATGTGCCACGCACTGTTTCATGATTGATCGGATGGAGGATATTTACTGTTCGGATTTAATTCTCTACATCGCACATGGGTAATGATGTTTATTCTACTGATTGTTTAATACTGATCGGTGGTTTTTATTCATAATGGGACCTACGGATTTATTTTTGATTGGCTATTATATTCAAGTTTAGTGGTGATTTGATTCAAATATGGGCTGCGTATGATTGGTCCCTATCAATGAGGGATTTGTTGGTTGATACTCACGTGGGCTTTAATGTTAGTTCTATTGGTTAAATATTATATTTGGTCAAGTCAGAAGTTGCGGCTCATATATTCGTTTTTATTGGTTCATGATTTATAGATTGAGTTGTGATCGTGTACAACGCAGGTTAAATCTATTTTGGTCCCACGCGTTTTGGTTTATTGGTCAAAGTTAGTACTGTTTGAGCATGTTGAGATTGTGTACTGCAGTTTGTGATTTTATTTGGTGCTCTATCATACATGACATCGTTATACTGATGTTTTAAAGGTACTGTTGCGTATTATTCGAGTTTTTCTAAGGTACTGTTTGGTGTTCAACAAGTACTGCACATTAGTTTTAACGTACTGCTACTGCTGATCGAATTTTGTTGAAAGTACTGCTTCACTGATTTAAAGTACTGCTCGAGAATTTTTGTTAAAGTACTGCTGATCGAATTTATGCAAAGTACTGTCACTGTAATATCAAAGTACTGCTTGGTGTTTAAAAGTACTGCTTGCGCTTCAATGAAAGTACTGATAATTCAAAGTACTGCTGTGTTTTCTTCAAGGTACTGCAGTTTATATGAAAGTACTGAAGATTTTGATGAAAGTACTGCTCCTTCCCAACATACTGTTCATGCTTTATTACGAGAAGATTTTTGATTTAAGGGGAAGTCGAGCATGATTTTTGGATGACACACACACAGAATGGTTATTTGGTTCACACACACAAGAAGAAATTTTTGTTCTTAAAAGGATTTAAAAAAGGCTCGTTATAGAGATTTATTGAAGAATTGATTACGAAGAAGATTATTTATCACTTATTTGAAGGTGAAGTGGAATTGCTTGGTTTGTGTTCTTATCATCTAGCTTGATGAATCTAGCAATGTGTGATTTTTCTTATAATGCTCTATGCACACATTGTCTATCACTTGAAGGAGTTACATTGTAGTGCTCAGTGTCTCATACTAGTTGAGGATTTTTTTCAAGGGATTGCGGTCTACTTATATTTTGTCCGTATAAGTATGAAGTTCCGTGGATAGTACAGATTTAAGACACAAGTTTGGGAAATTCTACTTCTTCATCAAGTTCGTTATATTTGTTTTTCTTCACAAGTGATCATTACATAAAGCCTACAGATTTTGAAGAATCAAGAAGATGGTTAACATATGGGTTTTTCGGGGAAGCTTATTGTTAAAAGTTTAACCATCTACATGCATCACTCAAGGGGAAGTTGTCGATTTTTACTATTGTTGATCATTATTACTACTGCTAGTTGAAGTTTTCTACTGTTTTGGATCCATTTTTCTTATGATGCGTAATGGTGGGCGATTTGAAACATTGGATGGCTTAGATTGGAAGTATGATATTGGTTCGTGGTGGTCAAGATCATTATTTACATACGTTCCCTATTTGGATAATAACAAAAAGGGGAAGAGATGTTTGAGTGACATGGCATGGATTAAGGGGAAGACAAAGGAAGACATACTTGTTTCATTCATGGTGAGATCCCTGATCTCAATTTCTCTACTTCGTCTAGGGAAGTTCGTACAAGAATGGTTTTGTCATTATCAACTAGGGGAAGATTGTTAGGAATTACAAGTTTGAGTTGATAAAGACAAAAAGAATGAAACAAGAGGGACTTAATATGACAAGAAGGAAACCTACTAAAAGATGGAAGGGCTTGCTTGCAATGGAAGTTTTATTATTTAGTCTTTATCCTCTAGTATATAAAGAGGACACAGGTGTAGGTTTTTAATTAAGTCTTCCAATAATGTAGTCGACTAAAAGGTGTGTGTTTAGCCTAGACGTTAGGGGAGAACGTTTAGGGTATTAGATTTAGATTAGTGTGTCCTAGGCGTATGTTCATGTAAACGCCTAGGTTATTAGATTAGTTAGTAGACGTGTTCCTATAAACGTCTAATATTATTAGTTAGTGTTAGTGATTGAAAAACCTTGTTCAATAACAAAGTATTGTTTTGATTATTCCGCTGCGTATTATGCTTATTATCTTTGTTATTGATCCCTAGCTGAGCTTATAAACGATTTTATCAGTTTACAAAACCATAAAAAGTAAAAAACCAACAAAAGAAACTGAAACGTCAATTGTTACGTCGGCTCACCTTGAAGGTACAACCTATACACGGGGTATAAGGAAAGTCTTGACATTAAATTGCAGACTGAAGAACGATCCACTCTTTGTTCCCGCTCCGCTGCGCGTACTTTTGAGAGCTACCGAGCACCGGTTGACGTGACGGTTACAAAAATATTGTGTTTTCTTAAATATAAAAACCCAAAAAGATTTTCCTTTTCAAAATTTGTTTTAAAAAACCCAAAAATATTCTTCTTTACCCTCTGATTTGATAATTCTTTCCTCTTATCCCTCTTTTATGATTAATTCTCATGGATTCTCAAAATTTCTATCAACCTTATTGCTTTAATTGTAGCGATTTGTTAAAAGATGATTCACTTTGTGAACGTTGTTTTTGCAAAGAGTGTGGATTTTATCGCGAATCTTGTATATGTTGCCCTTTGAAAGAACCCACCGGGGTTATCGATGACGTTTCCATCGATTTTGAAGAAAGATTTGAGCAACGTCAAAACAACATTGAAAGCATGCTTCAAACTTTATTAAGCCACATTCAAGCTCGACAATGTGTTAATGAGGAACCCGTTCAAGTTATGGAAGACGATCACACTATTCCGGAGCTACCCGAAGAACCCACCGAGGGTTACGGAGACGATTTCTTTGAATGTCGTGCTTTTATTAACAACATTGAAAAACTTGAAGCCTTGTCAAAAATTTTGAAATATAATCTTGATGAACCCTCGATTCCTACTCCCTCTCCAGTGAGGGAGATGGAACATATTTCTGAACCCGAGGTGATTCCCGTTTGTACTCTCGACTCTAATCCGAAGAATTCTAGAATCGATCCTTCTCTTTCATGATTCGCTATTACGAGTTTGTCGAATTACAACAAAACGGAACGAAACTATGAGCTTAAAACGATTTCTAAACAGAAAGAACCGGAGACCACAACGGAAGTGGTGGAACTTGCTAGCTCTAAGAGCACACCACTTGTCCCACCTCCGGATTCTTATCCCTCTCTCATTTCTGAGCCTTTCATTTCCGACCCTTCCCCTTCACTCACGCCGGTTGAGAGAAGTGACGTTCTTTTGGAAGAGGTCGATGATCATGTTTCTTCGATAATTGTTGAACCCATTGACTCTCTCATAATGGGGGATGAGCATCTTAGTACTATTCCGGAAACGGAAGTGTCTAATGTTGAGATCCTTATCCCAAGCCCAAGAGAGTCTGGGGTTGTTGATATTTGTGATGAGCCTTCTCTTGATATTTCAAATGATCATGTTGAGATGTTCTCCGATTCCGATGATGATTCTTATGGAGACATCGATTTTGTTGACGATTTACCTTCTGAGCACGTTCACATAGAAGAAGTAAATGATTTCATACCAGAGGAAGAAGAGATTGAGCTTAATGATATTGAGATCGAGGATGAAGCATTACGTGAAACATTGTCAAATGTTTATCTTCTCATTTCTAAGATTGAAGCCCTTAACGATAATTCAAGTTCTCATCCTATCTCCGTTAAAGATAGTGATTTCTCTCCCAAGCTTGAGACTTTCCGATTTGATGAAGAGATTAGTGGCAATCCCACTATTGATGATGTTTATCCTCCGATTCTTGAACGATTCTACTTCGATGTTGATATGAACAAGGTTTTGAACGAGATTTCTGATATTCCGGCTGATTACCCGATCATTGAGGATGCTATCGATGACTTGATACCACCGGGTATTGAGGATGTTGTTAATGATCCCGAAGGGGATATAGTTGTTCTTGATGGTTTTCTTGACTCTCCTCTCTCTCATGAGTCCACCATCACTTATCCCGTTGAGCCCGCATGTGAAGACAAGATTTTTAAACCTGGGATATTCATTGATAAGCTTCTTGCTAAAACCGTTGTTAGAGAAAAGGATCCTCTCTTGGATGCCTTCATTGTTAAACTTTCACCTCCTTACCATGAGCTCCCGTCTTTCTTGGAGTATTCTCTTATCTATCCATCATCCCTTCGTCCACCCGCAAAACCGCCAGATGATGGATCATTCTTTCATATACCTTATGTGCTGATGCCCGACACTTTCTTTCCCTCCCAACCCACCCAGTCTCATTCCTTCGGGAATGAGGACACCGTTTTTGACCCTGGTATCTCTACCGTTTTCTTCCCCAAGGACAAATGAATTCGGGGACGAGTCAGGCTAGCGACTCGGTGACCAAAAATAGTAGCGCTTCGTGGGAGGCACCCCATGCTTATCCTTTTATATTTTTTCTATTTTCTAATAAGTGACGTGAAGGGGTTAGCCTCTTCGATTTCTCGTGTTTGGTTGTTTGTGATGTTGTGTGTAGGATGTTCCCGATATGAAGACTCTCGTGCTCGAAGTTTGCTTTTTCTCCACTCGAGTTTCATGATCGATGCTGATGGAAATCCGATATCCTAATCTTATCGATTAACGTTTATCTTCTAGCATACTTAATAAACGGCTTTTAGATTTTCGTGATACCCTTGCTTTAAACATTGAGGACAATGTTTCGTTCTAGTCTGGGGTAGGGTAATCTTCGATTCGATTTGACCGCACTTGTTTTTTGTCATGTACTCTCGCAACCCCGTTTTTCCTTTGAAAATAAAACATTGTGCAAAAATGAGAAAATTTAAAAATTTTTGTAAGCTTTTGTTAAGTCTGTTTGATTGAAAAGTTTTGCTAGTCTCTTAGACAAGAAGCTATAAAATGCGAATTCTAGCTCACAAGGCCAAGAATTTGCAAGTTTCCCTGAGTGACTTTAAATATGCATAACTTTATTTCATTAGACGAAGCATTTGCTAAGTTAATATATGTTTTGACACCTTGTTGACTTTCCGCTGGTGAGAGTAGGAATAGAATTCTGACTTGACCGGGCGTGTTGAGCCCTAGCTTGTTCCCTTAACCATAGGTAATCTAAAAAATTATCGGCTAAGCATCCGCAGATCTCATTATTTGAGATTTTAAATTTGCAGAGATCGAGAAATGATAGAGTTACTTATGAGTTTAGATGCTAAGCGTGGAGTAGTTGGTTCTCTTTAGAGCCCATCGAAGGTACTTATGGCTTTTTGTTCCCACAAAATTGTTTCACCCCATATTTGTCTAATAAATAATTAGAGATGTTGAGTTTTTGGCGATAGTTAGTTATTTATCTTCTTAAAAGAATCTTTGTTTTAAAAATTGGGTACACATCAAGGATCCGTAATGAATAAGCAATAAGTGATATGTGAAAAGTAATAAGTAAAGTTATGAGCTGCGGTGTCGAGATCGGACCCTTGGATCTTTAGCCGGGATTGAGTGAGGTCTTAGCCTAGCCAGCCGGGATCCTCATTTCATGAAGCCTATAGTCTTGGAATTACCCCGTGAAGCTCCGTAGTTCATAGCTCATATAAATAAAAGTGTAAGTGAAAAAAAAAAAAAAAAAAAAATGATGATGAATGAAAAAATGAAAAAATCAAAAGTATAAGTGAATAATAATTCCTTGATGTGGACCTCATTTTTGGGACAATGGTTCTTGAGAGAATATGGATAACTAATTATCGACTTAGCTTTATATCTTTATCGGAATAAAAGTTATCGAAACGAGAAATTTGAAGAAATTCATTTCTCACAAAAATAAAAAAATCTAGAGGAAAATAGGAAAATGGGAACAAAAGGTAATTACACAAGTAACTTCCATGGGTAGTGTTAGCATCTAGAATCATATTTAACAATGATTTCGATTTTACGCTTAGTTTGGGACTTGTGAAAAATCAGGGACGATGTATTCTATCCGTATGGTCACTTCACGCTGTGTTGTGTTTTCTACTCCGTGATCCTAACGTGTCGTTTGAAAAATGTTGGAGTTATTGATCGACATGAAAGTTCAACAAACCGTCATTCATAATCAGAATGTGCTTAATCGTAATATCTATTTGTGAATTAAAAGGTAAACGGGGCGTTTTTAGAATTAAGGCTTTCTTAATCTCTTTTGAGGAATCTTTGCTACTTCTTCATAGGTTTAGTAGAAAGAGATTGAAATCCTTGGTTTTAGAAGCGTGAGTTGATTGCATTGCGTGAGGACACGACAATGGTCTCGTCTGGGGTATTTTGGTATGTGCTAAAACACATACCTTTTCATTATCAAAATTGACCCAAAATAACCAAGAAAGAGCCGTTTATTGCTTAATATTTGTGTGTTTCTTGAGTTTTAGTATGTGCAGGTACGGATATGACACAACAGACAAAAGAAAGCCAAAACCGAAGAAAACCGAGCACGAGAAAAAGAAGAGTGCAAAAGCTGAGGCTGGGAAAGGAATTTGCAAGTTTGGAAAATCACTTCTCAAAATGACAACTTTAGTCCCTGAATTTTCAGAAATTGGCAAGAATGGTCCTTTGATTATTTGAAGAATGACAAGAATGATCCTTGGAAGATTTTTCAGATATTACACTTTGAGTCCTTTGAAAATCAGAATTGTCACTTTTGGTCCTTAGGTTCTTACTTGGTTCCATTTATCCTAAGCCTAATCCTTATACACTGTGGTCCAAAAAATAAACACAAACCAAACCTTGGCCCAAACATAAATTAAAAGCCCAAAACACAATTACCCGGTCTAATATAATCCTATACCCGTATCCCCAACCCGTTTTTCCTTTACTCACACCCGGTCAACAAAACAACCCAAAGTCAAATAAAAATATAAAAATCCTCCCCTGTACCCAACGCGCCAAAACAGTAAATCCCCATTGTTACTGTTTCACGTCCTCAACCCCATTTACCCTGAAATCCACGAATTACCCTCACTTAAGTAACCTTCTGGAAGCCTCTGACAACGTGTCAGAGGTGTGACACTAGGAGATAGCCAGCGTGGCATAAAGGAAGCTTGTGATTGGCCGAAACACCTCACCCAAGCAATCCAAGGGCTGTGAATTGATTTGATGACAAATGAATGAATCAATGGCAGAGATCAATGCTTCATGAAGCTTCTCAAAGGCATCCCAAGCTCCTCATCAAGCTATTAATAGCCCTTTCTCACCACAATTGTAACTGTCCAATTCCTTAAGTCTTAAAGGAATTTTGACCATTTTATTCCTGTCTAATTAGTTGCTTTAGTAGTCTAATCTTTGTAATTCATTTTAAGTCTTGTAATCCGTTTTCAATTTTAATAGAAGTCAAGTTCTCATTTAAATTCTTGCTGATTCGAATTTCTGTGCATTCTCTTTTTAAAAAACTATTTTGAAGCTTTGTTTGTTACTCATCAACCTCACATAAGCTTATGTAAGCTTATGTGAGGTTATTTCTGAATTGAATTGGTTTTAATCTCAAGTTTTAGGAAAAAGTCAACGAAAGTCAAAGTACCAAGTCAATTAGTTTTGGAGAAATTTACTAATTAGCATATCATCAGTAGTTGATTTTCAAGTTGTTTTGCTAATTTCAAATCATCTCAGTTCAGTCTTTCCTCAAATTTTAGAGTTAATTGCATTTTCAAATTCTTAAGTAGTGTTTGGTAATAGCTTGAATTTTGAGTTTAAATGATTTGGGAAATTGCTAGTTGAGTAAATCAGTTTCAGTTGCTAATGTGAGAGGTTTTTCATTTAAGGTCTCAAGTTTTTCAAGTTAAGAATGTGATTTCAAGTCTTAGTGCATAACTGTTTTGTTTCTGATTGATGTTTGATGTCAGCTTCCTTAAGCTCAAGCAAGTAAGATTCACTACTTTTTATCTGCTCAATGTAGGATTAGATCTTTGATTTACTTAAAATGTGTTATGTAGTTAATGCCTTTCTGCTTTTGGTTGCATTTTAGAAGTTTACTTTTAGGCTTATTTAGGACTGCTGATCTGTATCACTCTAGTTCCCTCCATTGCTGCACTAGTTGATTTTCAGCTTATGATGTAGTGAGATTGTTAGCTTATTGATTCATTAGATAGATAGTAGTATAGGGCATGTAGGAATATCCTTTTGAGCTTATAGAGTAGCTTATTCAGGTCTGCAATTAGCTTTTCTTTGTCCCTACTGTTTCTGCATCAGATCACTTGTTATCCCATTCTCCTTATGCTTTTAATCTTCTCAATTTATGTCCAAATTGGCTGAAATTTGGTACAAGTACTCTCTGGTTGGTAGACTAGAGATTTCAACTTTTGGTTTTCACTTTAGCTTATTGGATAAGCAATTGCAACAGCTTAAAGTAGGGGGTCAGGAAGCTATTTTGCTTAAAGAGCAGTTAGCTTAAATCATTGGTAAACTGCTTAATAGAGGTTAGGAGTAGAGATAATTAGTTGCTTTAAGCTTATTTTAGCATAGTTTAGCTTCTGTAGCAATTTGATACTCTCTTGTAGCTTGTAGCTTATTTTAAATAGCTTATTAATAAGCAGTTTTCACATCAGTTTCATTTTCATCCACATAAGCCCATGTTTTTATATTTTTCATAGCTTTATAATAATAATTTAGAATTTTCCTGAATTTTTCAAAATTTTTAGTTATTGTTTGGTAACTTTCTCAATTTAAAACAGTTTTTAGTCATTTTTAAATAGCTTTAATTGCAAATAATTAAAAAAAAGTTCTAAAAAATAATTTTTCAATTTTCCCAGTTTAAGAAAAATATAAAAAGCATAAAAAATATTTTTCCCTATTTTTCCCCTTTTATTTGGTATTTTTCATAATTTAAATTAGATTTAAATAGTTTTAAATTTGTAGAAAATAGAAAAATAATCAGAAAAATAAAAAAATAGTTTTGAAAATTCTCTTATGGTATTTTAGATTTTATAAAAATAGTTTCATATTTTTCCCTTTTATTTTCATAATTTTTAGTATTTTAATTTAGTTTTAATAGTTAAAAATTAGTTTTAATTTCTAATAAAATCCAGAAAAATCCTAAAAAATAGTTTTAATTCATAAATAGTTTTCTAATTGCATTTTTAGAGTAAAAGTAATTTTAGGTCATTTTTAGGATTTAGAATAAACGTAGTTGCATTTTATTCGCGTTTCGTTTTAATCCCGTATTTGCGTTTTAGTGTAGAATTGCGTAGTTTACCATAATTCTTAGGTTTTCCCCATAGATTTTATTCCCATTTACTCTCCTGATCCCGTAGTTTAGAAAACATCATTTATCCCCTTCTCTTATTCAAATCCCGATAATCGCGACGTGAGTTGGAAATTCCATTCAACCCTCGTTCGGAACGATCTCGGTGCTCAAACCTAACACGTTTGAGTTACCCAACATACTACACACTTCTATATTATTGGTTTGTTTTTATCAAATCAAATATAGTCATAGTATTTGTGCTTTGTGTTTTTGCCTTGGTACTCAACTAAATATGTATGTTCGGAAATGTATGCAACTGGCCAGAGACAACTAAGAACTACATGAGCACACGTTAAGACTGCATTTTTCAAACAGACTCAAACACCATTTAAAACAATATGAAAAGGTTGTTTTATTATATCGACTAGGTTAATACAAATAAAGCCGTAAAAATGTTTACTTATATTTTACGATCTTCTAATGTTGTCGATAACAAACGTAAAATTATTTTAACGAAACAAATAAAGTACATAAATAGTTTGAGTTAATAGTTTCCTAACACACTTACGCTTTCACATAAAACACTATAACAAGTTTAAGTGATTTTATGATTTAGATATATATGTACAACAACTAATGTTTACATATTGGGTTAGTACATACTTAAACTAAGTATACTAAAGTGGGTAAAAACATGTATATACTAAAATGGGTAAAAACATGTAAATACTAAAATGGGTAAAAACAAGAAAATGGTATTGACCCATAACCCATTGTTTTATACATACCACTTAACCAAATTCATTGTATCTAGAAAGAAAACCATGGATCAACCCATAACCCATGACCCATGACCCATGACCCATAACCAAAAATACCCATGGGCAAAGAGGAGCGTTCCACGGATCCCTGTCTTTGTGCTAGCCAGATCCCAAGTGGAAGGGATCCGTGGGATCCGGGGAACAGTAGATAATTTTCTCTATAAATAGAGAGCCATTTCTCCCTTTCTATGCATCACTTTACACACATACTTTCCCCAAGTATTCTAACCCTCTAACCTCAGATCCAAGTGATCTATGTAGTTTGTCTTTTGTTTTTGTGTGATCTTCTAGGTTCCTCTTAAAGTAGAGATCACCACTTCTTGAAGAAGTGCAAGCTCAAGTCCATGAGTTGCCATGCTTCGTCATCATCAAGACAACTAAGGTTCTCTTGTTGATAGTTCTTCCTTTCTCCATAGATGTTGGGTTGAAGGCATTAGTGAAGAATGCCGAAAGTGTCAAGATGAAAGCATTAGTGAAAGGTTCTCATCATCCATGTCTAAGCATTATTGAAGAAATCCTCTTGATTAGGATAGTGTTGCAGTGGATCCTTGAGAAGGGTTTACGTTGAACTAAACTAAGTAGCCGTAGGAAGTGATTACGGAAACTGTGTTGCGAACCATGGGAAGTGATTACGGAAGTAGAACTGTGGAAATCGTAAGAAGTTATTACGAATCTGTACCTACTACTCTTGGAAAGTGATTACGAAAGTAGAACTGTGAAAGCCGTAAGAAGTGATTACGGAAGTTGGGTTGTAGATACCTCTTTCCTTCTTGATAGTTGTTCTCTTGGAATCAACAGAACTACTACTGCTTCGTACCGTTGAGTACCTGAACTCGAACGTGAAGAAGTTCTTCACCACTAGAGATGAAATTCTCCTTGGATCTTCTAGTGTGTTTTTGTTTTCTGTTTGATGTATCTAGTGAACCTAGACTCCAATCTCCCAATCTTATGAACCCCTTTCATACACACATTTCACTACGTATCTTTCCCTCTTTACCGAGAGATAAATATCTCTTTTAATAGATGACAAGGGGCCTAGGGTGCCTAGGGAAGGTGAACCCTAGACCGATCGTGTTTCTGTCCC
>BPTQ01000001.1:120996949-121067138 GCA_019973895.1 Chrysanthemum seticuspe | reverse complement strand
GGCTTCAAATTCACTAACTCTGCTGCTACGGTATTGGTACTGAATCAAAAACTTCGGAAACTTTTGTTCTTTTAACCTCTTCTTAAGTAGTATAGTAGCTATCTCTACCACATTTCCAAACTTGGTGCTCATGGAGCATTGTCAAGGAATGGTAGTTCAAGAGAATGTTTTGTTCATACAAAAGACTTCCGATGAAGATCTAGTCTTAGTGTCTTAACTGGTTGTCTCTTTTCTAATACTGGTTCTGGAAGGTGTATTATATGAGATCTCTATTGTGATAGTGGTTGTTGTATTAGTGGTATTGGGTACTAACGTGGCTTTACTAGCAAAGGCTTAGATTGACAGGGTTACTTAAACGAGTGCTTCAAGTACTCGGCGCTGGCCAGCGGTCAGTATACGAACCTTGTCGGACTCAGGTCCATGGTGTCTTGCTAAACTTGCTAGATGTCAACTTGTGTATGTTCTCACCTATTGACCTATTAACCCTAGGGGTACGTTCTTACCCAAGGTATACCAATCTTTATCACACTGTAGATCGTTCAAATCGTTCTGTGGTACCTGGACTCAGGCTGTTCCAAGCATATGACTGGCGACCGGTCGCGGCTCATGAACTTCGTGAGCAAATTCATTGGGACAGTTAGATTCGGAAACGATCATTTCGGTGCAATCATGGGTTATGGTGATTATGTTGTTGGTGATAGTGTTATCTCTAGAGTATATTATGTGGAAGGTCTTGGTCATAATCTTTTCTCTGTTGGTCAATTCTGTGATTCTGATCTAGAAGTAGCCTTCAGAAAACATACTTGTTTTGTAAGAGAACTTGATGGTAAGGAACTGTTACGAGGTACTCGTGGTTCAAACCTTTACACCATCTCTATCGATGATATGATGAATTCTTCTCCAATTTTCTTGTTTTCAAAGGCTTCAAAAACTAAGTCATGGTTATGGCATCGTCGTCTCAATCACTTAAACTTCGGCACCATCAATGATCTCTCCAGAAAGGACTTAGTTGTAGGGTTACCTAGACTAAAGTATGAAAAGGATCATCTTTGTTCAGCATGCCAATTGGGAAAAAGCAAAAAGTATGCCCATAAACCCAAACCTACAAACTCAATTACAGAAGTTCTTCATACCCTTCATATGGATTTATGTGGACCAATGAGAGTGCAGAATATATTTGGGAAGAAATATGTGTTAGTTGTGGTTGATGATTACTCTAGATTCACCTGGGTCAAGTTCTTAAGGACAAAGGATGAAACTCCTGAGATCATCATCAAACTCATCAAACAGCTGCAGGTTCGATGATTCGTGCTAAACCGTCAAGTTTTCTCACACAAGCTGGCCACTTGTGAATGGCCAACCGTAAGAAACTTCAAACAGTTCAGACATAAATGCAATGAAGATCAGGAGAGTATAGTGTTTCCCCGGGTCGTTATGTCCCAGCGAGCTATGGAATGAATCACCAAACGAATAGTGATCGAGAGATTTGAACGGAAAAGAGTTTTTGAATTATTATAACTACAGAAAAAGTAAATAAATTACAGGGGCTTAAATGCAAATTAAAGAAAGTTAAAAAGATAAAAAAATATTAAATAAACGCTATCACTATTTTTAAAATGATGTTTTTGATTTTTCTTTTATAAAACTGAATTAAAAACTACGTAACGTACAATAGAAAATGTGAAACTGAAGCAGTATTAATCCTAAAAATATGAAAATGATATTTTTACAAACCTAATGATAAAAGAAAATTTTTAGAGAAAGAAAATTATTTTTATAACTATTAAATTAATTATTATTAATTAAAAACTATTTTTACTTATTAAATAATAACCTAAAGTACAAGAAAATATGAAATAAAGCTTGAAAAATAAAATTATGACTTATAAAAATCTAAAATAACAAAATAGAATTTTCAAAACTATTTTTGTATTTTTCTGATTATTTTTCTATTTTCTATGAATTAAAAACTATTTAAAACTACTTAAATTACTTAAAAATACAAATTTAACTAAGAAAAATCTGAAAAAATATTTTTTTGACTTTTTATATTTATCTTAACTTAAGAAAAATGAAAAATTATTTTTTTGAAACTTTTCTGATTTATTTGTATTAAATGCTAATTAAAAAGTACTAAAAATTGATTAAAATGAAGAAAAATAGCAAACTGACTTGGAAAAATCTAAAAAATTTAAGATAAGTCTAAAATAATATTATGAATCTAGGAAAAATAGAAAAATGGGTGGTTGTGTGCAAGAAAATGCAACTGCAATGCCAAGTGCTTATGAATAAGCACTTGTATTAAGCAAATGGAAAGCAAAGACCACCACAGCAACACAAAAGCTATAATATGCTAAGAATACCCAAATGCAACTAATATTAACTAGCTTAAACCTCAGAAACACAAGCTACAAAGATTTGATTGTTTTGAGTTTAATGCTAAAAACAGGTTTGGGCCACTACTTAACAGCTAGAAAATAAGCCACCAAATAAGTTGAAACTGAAAAACAGAAATGGGAACCTAAACTAGACCTGGGTGGCTATGTCTAAACCACAGATGAGCCCTGGCTGAGCTCTGATGAGCTTGGTGCTAGGACTGCAAGACCCTGTGCAGACTCAGTGAATACTGAGTCAGTGCACAGGGCATTTTAAGCCCTTTTGACAAGCCAGTTTGAAGCTTATAGAAAATTGACAAAATTCTTCAAAAATGATAATAACAAAATAGACCAACAGAAGTTTTTAAACCCCAAGTTTCATTTGATTTGGTCCAGAAATGAATCAATGAAAAATCACTCCATTTAGGCTCAAACTGACTTTTTCATGTTTTGACTTTTGAGCAATTTTGAAAGTTTGACTTATTTGGACTTTGAATCCAATTTGAGGACTGATGTTGATGTAATATGATGAAATAAGCTCAATGCTAGCAATGTCTATGAATTCTAAACACAAATCAAGTCTTTGTTTTGTCAAAATTCCAACAGTGAAGCTGATTAAGACAGATGAGATGAGATTTGATTTTGGACTAATGCAGAAGCAAAATGATGACAGATATGAGTATAAATGAACTAAACAAACCTAAAGCAACAAGTCCTAACTACTGAACTAACCTATAACACAGATTAACCAACAGATCCAAACACTACTTTAAACACTGATTTGCAAGTAAAATTGAACTAAACACTGCACTAGCTAGTTTTAATGATCAAACTGAGTTTAATTACTATAATTATCACTAAATAAACAGACTTGAACTACTTATAACTACAAAGACAGATTATGCAATAAATTGGCTTGAACTTACATAAGGTCCCAGCCACTATGGCTTGAAATCAATGAACCAATGAACCTCTATCCTCTATAAATCAACCCATTGAACTCAGAATCAACCCAAATCCAGCACTGCTACACCCATATCCATTTTGTTCTCCATTTTGGCCCAGTTTGACTTTTGTTGACCCAATATCAAATTTGCTTGAAACTTAAATATAAGCTTATAAAAAGCTATAAGCAGCTTATATAGGCTTATTTGAACTTGGAAAGAAGCTATTTGAAGCTTGAATGTAGGAAACTGAAACTGAAATTTTCAACAGTGGCATAAAAATATGAAACTAGATAAAACTTGGGAATTTATGCTTAAAAATAGATTAAACTGATAATAATACTTGAGTTTAATACATTGAAACAAAAGATAACAGCTTTGAACTTGAATTAACACATTTAAACTAAAAACGACATGAAAGAAATTTTACAAACTAACTACTACTCCAACTCTCATTCTCTTGCTTCCTTTTATACACCAAACCTCTTCTCTCTCCAATCTGAGCATATCCCACCATGTTTCTTGACCATTGGATAGCTTGAAATGATCTTGGCCGTTTGATCTTATTTTGGCGCCAAAATGCTTATAAGCCAGTTGGGGTTGAGTGAGGGGTAAGAGGATGCATTAAATGTTCTTTGGAGTGTTGTTGAGGTGGAGGGATAAGGGGAGTGGAAAGGTGAGCTGGGGGGATGGGAGGAGAAGTGTTGCAGACTAGTTGGTGGGGAAGACAGGAAAAAGGCGCGTAGGTGTTTGTTTGACTTATTGTGTTTGAACGGCTTAATATATTATGAAGGGGGTCAAAATGAAGGGTCCAAATGGTTATGGCAGGGGGTCATTTGGTTTGTGACAAGGGTCCAATGGCTTAAGCTCTTTAATAAACAAGGACTTGTTTTGCAAATTCTGAAAATACAAGGACCAAGGCTGCCATTTTTGCAAAGTTGCTCCAAGGGACTAAAAGTGACAAGTTTCCATAATACAAGGACCAAACTTGTCACTTTCAAATTTCTAAGGACCATATTTGCCAATTTTTAAACTTGAAGGACCAATTTTGTAATTTCTCAAAACTTTTGATTCTTTTCACCAAAGGACTAATTTCGACAACTTATGATTTTAAAAGGACCTTTGGTGATTTTTCTTTTGAAATTAGGTGCTCAAGGACTATTTTTGACAACTTTTGAAACTTGGGGGACTGAAACTGCCAATTATGCAAACTTAGCTCATTTTTCATCTGTTTTTAAAACATTTTGCATCTGAAACATATAAATGCAATTTCGAAATATTTTCAGTATTTTGATGCATTTCTGAGCATTTTTAAACGTTTTGCAGTTCAGATTTAACCAAAAATAATGAGTATTTACACACTCATCATTCGACTTAACAAAACCGTCAGAATTATCCGAACAGACAATGGTACTGAGTTTGTTAACAAACAACTTAGTGAATTTTATGAAAGCATTGGAATCAACCATCAAAGAAGTGTTCCACGAACTCCTCAACAGAACGGTGTAGTTGAAAGACGAAATCGAACTCTTGTGGAAGCTGCCAGAACAATGCTGATTTACTCAAAGGTTCCAATGTTTCTATGGGCTGAAGCTATTGCCACTACATGCTACACACAAAATCGTTCCCTGATTCACACTGTTCATGGAAAAACTCCATATGAACTGGTCCACAACAGAAAACCTAATCTCTCTTTCCTTTGTGTGTTTGGTGCATTGTGTTATCCAACTAATGAGGGTCAAGACTTAGGCAAACTGAGAGCTAAAGCAGACATTGGAATTTTTGTAGGGTATGCACCAAACAAAAAGGGATACCGAATCTACAACAAAAGAACCCGGAATATCATGGAAACAATTCACGTTACATTTGATGAGCTGACCGATCAAATGGCTCCTGGACAATCTAGTTCAGGACCCGCACTTCAAAACAATCCAATTGGTTCATCCCTTGTACCAAACTCTTCTCATGCTACTCCATATGTACCGCCATCTGAAGTGATTTAAAGAAATTGTTTGATCCTATGTTTGATGAACAGTATGAACCAAGTGCTAATGAACAGACTACTCCTACAACAGAGGCTGCTCATATCCCTGTGAATGAAGTCAATCCTTCTGTCTCAATATCATTAAGTCAAGAAGCGCCTGCTGCTGAACATTCTGTTTCATCAACAAATCATCCTTCATCTAGTGTACATCATAGGAGTGCATCTGGGATCAACAATGAAGAAAATCCCTTTGCTACTCCTGAAGATGCTCCGTTTGAAAATATATTTGCTCCTGAGTCATCCTCAGAACCATCTTCATCAGGAGAAATCGATTCTGCTACTTCAGTTCCTCAACAACAACCACATGAACACCTCAGAAAATGGACTCACGATCATCCATTAGACAACATCATTGGAAATCCCTCTCGTCCTGTATCCACACGAAAACAACTTGCAACCGATGCCTTATGGTGCTTCTTCAACTCCGTACTTTCTATGATCGAACCAAAAGATGTTAAAACAGCCATGACTGAAGACAGCTGGTTCAATGCTATGCAAGAAGAAATTCATGAGTTTGATCGACTTGATGTATGGGAATTAGTACATGCTCCAGACTGTGCTATGATCATTGCTCTAAAATGGATCTTCAAAGTGAAACTAGATGAGCATGGTGATGTATTAAAGAACAAGGCTCGATTGGTTGCTAAAGGATACCGTCAAGAGGAGGGTATTGACTTTGAAGAATCTTTTGCTCCTGTTGCTAGAATTGAGGCAATCAGAATCTTTCTAGTTAATGCTGCTAGTAAGAACATGGTAGTCTATCAGATGGACGTGAAGACGGCATTCCTAAATGGAGATCTTAAAGAAGTCGTCTATGTCAGCCAACATGAAGGCTTTGTGAATCCAGAGCATCCTACTCACATTTATCATTTGAAGAAGGCTCTTTATGGTTTAAAGCAAGCTCCAAGGGCATGGTATGATACACTATCGAAGTTTCTTCTATCTACCGGATTCAGCAAAGGAGCAGTTGATCCTACATTGTTCACCAGGAAGTCAGGCAAACATTTAATTCACGTTCAAATTTATGTTGACGATATCATTTTTGCCTCGACTGACCCCAATGAGTGTGATCGTTTTTCAAACGAAATGGGTTCTAAATTTCAAATTTCAATGATGGGACAAATGTCATTTTTCTTGGGATTACAAATTTCACAAAGTCCCGGAGGCATCTTCATAAATCAATCTAAATATGCAAAAGAGATTTTAAAGAAATTTGGATTGATTCAAGTGACCCTGTTGACACTCCTATGATTGAGCGTACCAAACTGGATGAGGACCACTCAGGGATCATGGTAGACCAAACGAAATACCGTAGCATGATTGGATCCCTGATGTACCTCACTGCTAGTAGACCAGACATTTTGTTCTCTGTGTGCATGTGTGCTAGGTATCAGGCTAAGCCTACCAAAAAGCACCTTGAAGCAGTTAAACGGGTCTTTCGGTATCTCCAAGGAACCATCAATATGGGGCTTTGGTACCCGAAGGACACCGGTATGTCACTAACAGCCTATGCAGATGCTGATCATGCAGGATGTCAGGATACATGTCGAAGTACGTCTGGAGGTGCTCAGTTTTTGGGTGATAAGCTTGTGAGTTGGTCTTCGAAGAAGCAAATGAGTACTTCTATTTCATCTACAGAGGCTGAATACATAGCCATGTCATCTTGTTGTGCTCAAATCCTATGGATGAGATCTCAATTATCTGACTATGGCTTTGCATTCAACAAAATTCCTCTGTACTGTGATAATAAAAGTGCTATTGCTCTTTCATGCAATAACGTTCAATACTCAAGAGCTAAGCATATCGACATTCGACATCATTTCATCAGGGAACAAGTGGAAAAAGGTGTGATGGAACTCTATTTTGTGAGGTCGGAATATCAATTAGCAGACATCTTCACCAAAGCTCTTCTAAGAGAATGTTTTGAGTTTATTCTTCCACGACTAGGCTTGAAAAGCCTTCAACCAGAAACACTCAAACGTCTTCAGGAGGAAGACGAGGAGTAAAGGTCTATCTTCATCTATCTCTTGTATATATCTATTCGAAAAACAAAATACAAAATTATAAAACCAACAAAAATCCATAAAAATCGAAAAATCTTGAAAAATCACTAAAATATTGTTTTTTTTTTGTTTTCCTTGATTCGATAATATCTACGGTCTTTGTGCTGTCACTCAAAGAATGACACGGGACTTTAGATGTTGTTCGAATTTAAAAAAAAAATCAAAAAATCAAAAAATATGTTTGGGAGAAAGAGAAATAGTGGTTTATTGTCATTTCAGACAATAACCCGGTTTTCAAAGAAAGAACAGAGCCATGCTTTATCATGTTTTCAAAATTCCATGCTCTGATTCTATAAACATTTATCTGCTGAAAACTAACTGCTTTGAAAAATAACTCGGACTCTATTTTTGATAATCATTTGGACTTATTTGTCAAAATATCTATCTCTCAATCAACAACCTATGTCATTGATTGAGGGGGAGAATGATTTAAATTAAATTAAAAATTTATTTGTCATTAATTCAATTGTTTTCAAAAGATATTCATGCATGTTTAATCAATGGAGTTTAAAGTCTTAATATTCGATCCTTATCGGTTAAATGTTTTTCATAAGCAAGTAACAATTCTCCCTAAAAAGCTTTCAAAATCAATTTAAATCTACAGAGATCACAAGTCTCATAATATTTGATAATTGTGATCGGGGGAGAATTTGTGATTTAAATTGAATTTATACTGATAATTAGGCAAATGGTTTTATAAGGATGTACAAGCTCTTCTTCCCACATGTGCCAAATGATTTCAAATTTTCAAATATTCCATGCACATGTTGAGGGGGAGCATTTATCTTAAACCATAAAGATCTGAAACGTGATCAATTTACATCAATGTGCAGGTTCCCTCTAGTATGTGCAAAAACTCTTTCAAACCTTAAGGCACATATTGAGGGGGAGCAAGCTTATGAAAACCTCATCCTTCCAGGAAATGCTTCATCTAATTGATTTAATTAGGGAAGTGATGTTGATATCTTTTAGAAAATGATAATCAAAGAAGCTATTTCTGTCTCTTGCCTCCGTGTGCAAAACGACTTCAAATACTTGATGCACATGTTGAGGGGGGAGTTCTTATTCTAAAAAATATCAAAAACAATTCAGGTACAAAATACTTCGATAATATATCACAAGTATCTGGATTGATTTTCAAATGGTTCCAATGGCAGATGAACAATACCAAATAGACCGACCAACGTTACTTATGTATGGTGATATAAGGATGACAAGGTTAGGTATGTGTTCCCATGATCCGCCAGAACCGTAGGGATCTACCTAGGGACAATCCAGTAGATAGTGTAGAAGTCCTTAGGTATGATATAAAAAGGAGAAAAAAATGAGATATGGGAAGAGTGCGGACTAAGACTGAGCTAGTACTGGAATAAACCCAACAAGGTTCTAGCTATGAAGTCTCGGTAAGCACTGAAGGGGTTGAAGAATGAAAAAGAATTGAATAAGAAAAGTGTGAAAACAAATAGCCCTCCATATATTCAACCTTAGGGCAGAAACCGGGTTCAATTCATATGCTACTGATGGTAACATCGGTATTGAAGACAAGACGTCATGGACCCAGTGACGCACTGCACTTCAACTTCCCAAACCACTCAAGTTCCTCTTAAAAGGACTTGTTTCATTCTCACGGGGAACTGACATTATCTATCGACTTTCTCTTAGAGATTGTTGATATTGAAAAAGGAGACCCTCTCCCTAGTCTCCGAAATAGGATCCAAATATGCACAAATTGAGTCTAGAGCCACGAGATCATCAACAAATCTCATTAGGACACTTTCAAATGAAGACTCTCTGTTTCACACAATGTGGAAAGAGAGATTATATCTTGAGTCCTACGCATTATCCTTGTGGTATTGCCAGAACATATGAGTGATATGCTATCATATTCACAATGAAGATGGAAAGCCTTCTGGAGCCATCATCAAACAAGCTCGTGGCAGGTGGCACTACTACAAAAAATCTCATAGAAATCGGTCAAAATAGCCCATGAAGAGTGGTTTTTGAACCGCTCTCTAAAAGGGGGTATCTCCATGATCAAAACATACAGAAACCGGTTTGGCAACCTGTCTCTGTTAGAAGCATCGAAACCGGTTTTCTCCTTAAAATTGGTCTCCTTTATGGAGTAAACAGACATATTTTTATTGGACATTGACACCGGTTCTCACATAACCTATCTTTATATAAGCATAAAACCTATCTTTATATAAAGTAAAAAGATATGTTTTTATCTAAAAACCTATCTTTTTAGTTAATCTATTTTATTAAAAAAAATAATAATAATTTCTAAAATTTTCCAATTAGAAATTGAAAAATTTTAGAAATGTTTTTTTTAATAAAGAAAAATATATAAATGCAGTAAATATATATATAAAGTAATTAAAATACACCACAAATGTTGAAATTAACAAAGTAAATTAAGATAACACGTTAAGTTCAAAAAAATTAAGATAACACGTTAAGTCAACTAAACAAAATCCAAATTAAAACACTAGAATTCAGCCAAAGTTAATGAAAAACACTAGAATTCAACATAATTAAACATCATTCTCTGACATTAATCACGCCACAATGTAAACCATGCACCAATGTTGGGGTTTAACTTTTTGTTCTCTAATGGACGCTCGTCACTCCAAGGTACCTACATGTAAATTAATGAAGTAATGGTTATGCAACAAATAAATTTTTCTATAATGGATGCTCGTAAACTTTTGTAGGAAATCTAGAGATCTAGATATAATGATTATATGATGATGTTCTCCATATAATTGCAGCTCAAATAATTACTTTTTGAAGAAAAATGTATCATGCTAAGATGATATATACCAATATGATGTGAAAAACAATAGCGAATACTCAAGACACTTAATTGCTTTATTTTACCAGATTTATAAAGGGATGAAAATTGAACAGCTTGCTAAAGTACTACAACTTCTATCATTGAATAAAATACATATATCCGAGGACATGCCATATCTCTAGTACCGAAGAACTAAAGGAATTTTTGTTTCATAGAAAACAGAAAAGAAAATTGATATTTGATTATTGTTTATAGTAATACCTTCATAAACTTTGGTGATCCAATATATTACTCTTGTTCCTAACGAAACGTCTTCACATACCGGTAGAGATAAGTTGTTGTTCCATCATTGATGCACACGCCATGGATCGTACTGCAAAATAAGTTAGTTGAGAGATTGAGACTACTATTTTGTTTTACCATTATTCTTTATTATAAGCATTTGTAGTAACTAACCCAAATCACCAGAAGCTTTCAACTACACAGTGACTCCAGTTATGCATAATGAATGTAAAAGGAGAAATAAAGGAATAAAGAATATACGGCCATCTCCATCAAACCAGCACACAAACAAAAGAGCAAGATATTAGCAAGATTTTTATTTGTGTTACAGAATAAACAAAGAGAGAAAACATTGAGGAAAGAAAAGGACTCCAGTATGAAGGAAAAATTGCAACATATGTGCATTTCAAATCAAGGTTATAATATGTTGCACGATCAGGTATCCAACTTTTTTGCTGAATGCTTTTGTTAAACAATTAAATACTGGTGAAAGTGTGAAGATTAGTTTAGCTGCTACATGGTGGTCCTAGTGTTGATTTGTTGCATGATAATGGATTATTGATTTGAGAATCTATTGCTCGGATTTTTTCCCTAGGGATACAAATCATGAATTTTATCTCATATAACCGGAAAATGATAGGCAAACATTAGTTAACACAACTGCTTGATGCTGATTATCGCAACTTACGTTACAAAGTAGATCCAAAAACCCTTTTTGTAACATTCATAAATACTACAAACAAACAACGAAAATGTGTCAAGACTTACTGTTGTGTAGAATGAACCTCTGGTGTAATCTGTCTTCCCAACAGCTCCTTTGTTTCCATCCTGTTTACATAAGATTTAAGATTGTATAAGAAAATAAGAAGAATAATTATTAAGTTAAACATATTATGTAGAGAATGGTACAGAGGATACCTATTTTTGTATAAGTGAATATCCTGCTCGTAAGAACAATAAAGAATAAGAGGGTGCATGGGATTCAGAATTGCTTTTGTAAGTGCTTATTTGGTTATTTTTGAGCAATTAGTCGTTGAAGCAATTTGAATGCGTGGGCAAATCTATTTTTTTGTTTAAGTATTTGTGTGTAAACAACTAGGTTGCTGAAGTACTTATTTATTATGTAAATATGCAGCTTGAAATAAGCAATTCCGAACACCTCTTAATAAGACAACATTTTGGTTTACCTCTATTTCAAAACTCAGAGCAGCTAATGCAGTTGACATCTGATCTTAAGCCTATAAGTTTTCCCAAGGGTCACTGTGATAGCATGCGGCGAGCATACAATACTTTTGGAGTTACATAGAGCAGTGGCAATCCAAGGTATACTACAATCAATTTTCTTCTTATACAACAATGACTGAAACCAAAGACATAGAGTATGGTTATAAACTCATAATGAACCTTAAAAATATCAATGGTTTCTTCTATTATTGATTCAAAATTATCTTTAGTATCTAAATACCTGAGGTTCACTGACCTAAACATAGGGGATAGATGAAAGACCAGTAGGGTGTTCATGGGTGCTTTTCTGATACCAATTATTTAGAAGGATCCTTCTTTTATAGTCGTAAGAGAATAGTTCGGTTTCACCATCCGGAAGCGAAACTCTAATCATTCCATATAATTCAGACTCTTGTTGCATCTCATAATGAGCATGGTAGATGAATGTCCATGCTCGCACATTACATCAATTTCTTAAATATCATTTTGTTTACCTAAGGCAAACAAAAAAATTATATCAATGAAGTACATTGGTATATTTGTTTTTGAATGGCACAAGAGTTATTATTGTCTTACTTTATCAACAGCAAACGTATAGTTAATAGTTTCTCCAACATTGAATAAAGCTTGTTGTTCCATCAGCCTATGGAGTCCCAAACTACAAGTTAATTGGCAAATCGATCAATTTAGTTACTAATTAAATCATTTTGATAAATCTGTAACCTATTATATTATCTGTTTGATTCCATGCCAATGAATGGAGACACTTTCAGTAAACAAACTGTTGTTAACTATAATAGTGATAATGTCACCTTGCTTTGCCAATATCGTTGGACCAAGTTAGTCACAGCCAACCAAGACATAAGCACAAGCATAAACACCCCATTGTGAAAGCAAACACCAAAATGAAACATCCCATTTATGACAGCAAACACCATAGCCAAACACCATATTTATGACAGCAAACATGAAACACCCTATTTGTGAGCAAAAAGTTTTACCAAAACACCCCATTTTTTTATGACAAATGGCACAACCAAAACACTCGTTTACCACAAAGAAACACAATCAAAACACACATTTAAAACTGATTATTTATATTGTCTTTATACTGAAAAAAATATTTGTTTGTGTCATATATACAGAGCCTAAAAAACATTAAATATAAATAATTTCATTCCATAATAAAACTTAACAGCAACATTAATGATATATTAAAAAGGTTAATTAAACAGCAACATCAATTGTAGCAGTTTGGTACCTCCTAGTTCGAGTAGTCTATTGTTGGCTTGCTTGCGTAACGAAGGTGGCCTCTGACAGTAATGGTATGAGACGGTGGTTAAGCGGTGGTGGTGATGGTAAGCGGCATTGAAGGGTAGAGGGTTAGGGTTTGTGAAAGTGAAGGGGGGGGGGAATATTTTGAAGGTTTTATGAAGGTAATGAAAATTGGGGAGGATGCGCCCAAAATTTTAACTTTTTTAAGGAAGAATAGAATAGAGCCCGATATAAGAAAACAAGGTTTTAACCGGGTTACCGGCTTAACCGGTTCGACTGTCAAGTCAACCAGGTTTTCTATTAAACAAAACTATTTTTTTCAACCGTGTCAATCCGGTTCAACCGGTTCGATCACCAGGTCAACCCGGTTATTTATTAAAAAATGAAAAATCCGAACCCAGTTGAGTTTCGAGAACCGGGTTGACGTAGGTCAATTAAAACCCAACGGGGTTTAACCGGTTAATCGATTTTCAAAAACCCGGTTATTTATTACCCGTATTTTTGTCCGAAACCGATTCAACAGGTTAACCCGCCTGGGTCGGCCCGGGCTTCAAAACATTAGTTTTAACATAAAGACTGATTTTGTAAAAAGGAAACATGTATATACGAGGAATAGAGCCCAGTTTTGTGGAAGAAAACATGATTCTAATGTTTTTTTACCATAAAGACCGGTTTTGTAATATATTACCTTGTAATATTTTTTCTCTTGTTTCCCGGTCTCCATCTAAACTTAACACATGTGTTTGTGAGAATCTTTGATAAAAGTTATTTGAGTCTAGGGGTGATCAACGGTCCAAAATCGGACCGGACCGAATGTGTTTGGTTCGGTCCGGGTTGGTCCGGTCTGGTTCTTCGGTCGGTCCGGTATACCAAGGCATAATAGTCGGGTTTACATAAGACTGATCAGGACCAAACCGGACCGAACCGGTCCGAGACCGAAATAAAGAAAAAATCGGGACCGAGACCGGAACGCTGGTCATTCTGTTTTCGATTGGTCCGATTGGACCTCTTGGTCTCGATCAGTTTTGGGTCTACGATGCTCAGCCCTATGTAAGTGTAGCAATTATCAAAGTAATTATTTGAATATTTCTCGTTAGTTGTAGATATATAAATGAAAAAAGATGCATTCTGAATTTGGAAAAATTTTTGGTGTTTACAAAAAAAAAGATATTAAAAGAAAATAAAAAATAATGGTGTGTCATTTAAAAACGTAGAGAGTGGTCTTTTCAAAACAATCATTGTCTTCTATTTTGTGCAAAGACTGGTTTCTTGTAACAAAACTAGTTTTAGTGTGATTTTGATTAAAGAGACCAGTTTGTTTGAGAAAACTGGTTTGTATGCTTTCTTTGCTCCCTACTTTATAATTATAAAAACTAGTTTTTTTTAAACCAGTCTCTGTTAAGAGGTGTTTATGGCCTTTTGTGTAGTAGTGTATGGCATGTGAGATCTATTCATTAGATCAACCATGTGACAACTGAACAGAAACAATGGGGCGATTCAATCTTTTTAATCAATCCTGGTTCAGGATATGGATTGATGGATACCTTTGAAAATCCGGTCATTGTGCTTAAAAACACTTTTACTTAGCACATCGACCGTGTACGAATCTTTCAAATTAAAAGGTGTTTTATGATTGATAATTGATTTTCATTAAAACCTTCGCTGTATTGCAATAACAATTTCTATTGAGCGATACGCGATTGTGTTTCAAATCTCTTTTGTCAATCAGTGAATCTCTATTCGCTGGTTCACTCACTCCGTGTTGTCTTCTTTGAGACGCTCCGGTTTGAGAACAGCTAGAGCAGCTGCGAAACCCTGTCAAGGAAATTCTTCGGAATTATACCTGATCACAGGCAGTACTTGTACTGATCAACGGGGAACCGTGGGCCGTGTACCTCAATTCAACAAAAGTGATCAAAGACACTTTCGTGCACTTTATTGCTAACTGTTTTATGTAGGTACACCCGACGTTTGCAGCTGATCAGAATGAACCGGTCAATCCATAGTCGCATGCTCACACTATACATTCATCTCTAAAGAAATCATGATTAGTGCATCAATGACTCTGATATTCTTACTCCATGCTTCTGCTACGCTGCTGCCAATATCATGAATCAACGAAAGCTTCCGCAACTCTGATATTGAATATATCATGATCCAAAATGTGAGCATGTCGGTCCATAAGTCACAACACCACAATGGAAGAATTAGAGATGGTTTGTTAGCTGATGATCTCAAAAGCTGGCTCAAAATTATTATCACGTGGATCAGTAAAAGACCTCCACTTGGATTAACCAAACATGCAAAGAGAAGAATCAATGACTATGAGCTTCAGAGCCAAGTACCACATCAAGAATGCAAGAACAATTTAATGCTATATATGTTTGTATTCAATGTAATTTTAGTACATGATTGAGGTGACCTCCCTTAGGGGGAGATTGTTAAGAATTAGAAATTCCCGGTATTAAAGAGTCGGTCACCTCAAGTATATGTAATCGTTAGAAAGCTCGTAGTCATAGTAATTTTAAGTTAAGTAGTATTTAGTTAAGTAACACCGTGGAGGACGGACGGGTCTTTACCCACTGTATGCCTGATCCACAGCCCGTTGTGTGGCGTTTTGTTGTAAGACTATAAATACTCTCTACCTTCCAAGGTAGAGAGTTGGAGCTCATAATAATATTTTTCCTTTCTCTCACTATAGTTCCCAACTCTCTTCCTTTCTCTCACTAGAACTTTCTCTCTCTAACATACTTATACGCCTACTTTGATTATGGTTTAGAGTGTTTGTGAAATCCAATATCTAACAGAGGCGAATCAAGAATGAAGCATTTCAATTTCTTAAACACAGCTCGGAAAGTGCCATCGAGGTTGAATATCACCTTGACAACATTGCTCGAGCCATGTCTAACAACATGGATTGACTCAACCCAGAAGCAAACATCGACTTCACTAAACGGGACAATCCTCCATATTACACTGACTGGTCTAAACCTCTACCTACTATTGGCCAACCAGATCAGCCTAGGATTCCATTCAGATATTTCTTCAACAAAGACTTGGAATTTCTTCTACACGGTGGCGATGATTCAAGGAAATACGCTACATCTTTGACACTTCCATTCCCAGCAGCCATATACTCTAACTGCATAGCCATCGAGGAAAGAGCTAACCAACTGTTCTCCAACAACGTGGTAGAGTATGACCGTGATGCAATGTATGGGATTCACCATTGGCCGGAACGCCGAAGAATCTACTACAGAAGCTGCATGGTTTAGAAGTCTCAACATGAAGTGTTCAGTACTAAGAGTATCGTTGCCATCCAACATGTTGATCTTTCGTCTAAATGGGACTACACTTTTCTCAAGAATATTGTGGTCAAAAGGCAAAACGAAAGGGATTATGCATTCTCTGAAGCTGAATTTGAGAATTTGTCTATCAACGACATCGAAGAAATGTACCTTGCCAAAGTACAGGGTCGCATGAGACAATTCTCGACTGAAGTGCAACGTGAATTCATAAAGTCATTGCTCATCTTCATCAGACGCATAGTCATCAAAGAACGTGTAGAAGATCTCCAGCTTGCAGTTGAATCATATCAGACCCGTGTCAACTTCACTCCACCTCAGCTTGATCTTCTCGACATCAACCAGCTTTCACAATATACGCTCATCAGCAAACCTTTCTGCGTCGTTTACCGCAGTGAACTTCAAAGAAATTGTTTGATGGCGTGTAGAGATCTTCACAAGTTTGGAGATCACACTTTGAAGATGGTTAGGGACGGATTGGCTTATAGGTTGAAGGACATACGTCAAAAGATTGGATCTCCTAAGCGATGGAATTCTCAGGATCGAAGGGATGTGAGGAGAATCATCACGATGATTGATGAACGGTTGTATCGAAGGGATCAGTTCAGAACTTTGGAAAGCTTTGTTGGTGGTCGACCCAGGATTAACATCACCGGCTATCAACGCCTTGTTCGCATTTCTGGCAAAATCACTGGACTACCTGGTACCCCTTGAACTGCTTCTTTCATTATAACTTTGGATGTATGATTTATTATATCTATGGCTTGTGCACAAATAACAGTGTACAACCCGTTCTTGTCAAGAAAGGACCCTGTGGTACGCTTCAGTGCCACAATCCTTATAAAAGGAGCGAAAGCTTCTTACTTTTGAGAAAACTTTATCAAACCTTTCACTTTTCAAAGGTTTTACTCAAAAGAACAAGTAATTCCCTTTATGTTTTTCAAAACCTCAATTGTTTATATCACTTGTTGAGGGGGAGTATTTGAATTAAAACTTTGTTCACCTAAATGTTCTTTGTGTCACTCTTCCCGCAACACTCGAAATGGTCATATTTATTCTCAACTTTTCAATAATAACATTTTATATGCCATTTTTGAGGGGGAGAAAATTATGTGATAAGAAATATGTTGTGTTTTGCTCGTGTTAAACAGACTTAACCAACGAATTGACGATACTTAACTGTTAGTAACTCGAAAATACTTGTCCTGGACGGGTAATAATTTCAAGCTAGTTCGCTAGTGATGTAAACGTGTCTTGCGAAGGACTTGTCCGAGTAGAATGTACCATTCGAGAAACTCTTGGTAGACATGAACTTTAACGGGTTTGACAACCATTCGAGGATTGTCCACACCTTCAAGATAGTTATTAGAGCTAGTTGTTACCTAAAAGCTGACAATGTATCTCTTTAACTATGCAACGTAATTGTGTCTCGCAAGGAATTGTCTATCTTGAGTTGATCAATTCTAAAAGTGCGTGCTCCTTCCTCACCGTGCAGATTTCCGTCAAAACTCTTAAGCACATGTGGAGGGGGAGTATTTCTGAAAATCTAAAACTCTTGAAGTGTTCAAACATGTTTTTCATCTACAAACACTTTGAGAGATTTTCAAGAAAATGATTTTATGGCAACATAGGTTAGTCATGGAGTTATAAGGTGACTAGGGTTAGGAATAACCGTCCTATGATCCGCCAAATCCGGATGGATCTACCCAAGGACACTACCAAATAGATAGAATTTAGAAGTCCTTAGGTATGATTATAAAAAGGAGAAAATGAGAATCGGAGAAAGAAGGAGTTGAAGAATTAAAAAGAAATGCAAAGAAAAGGGTGAAAACAAATAGCCCTCCAGATTATTCAACTTAGGGTAGACACCGGGTTCAATTCATATGCTACTGGTTGTCACTTGATGACACCGGTATTGTAGATTAAAAGTCGTCATGGACCCAGTGACGCATGCACTAAACCTTCTTAGCCACTCAAGTTTCTCTCAACAGAAGCTTGTTTCATTCTCACAGGGAACCCTACATAATCTATCGGCTTTCTCTTAGAGATTGCTGATATTGAAGAAGGAGACCCTCTCCCTAGTCTCTGCTCAGGAAAACCAAAACGCACTATTGAGTCTAGAGCCACGAGATTCATCAAAAGATCTTTTAGGAACACTTGACATTTCACCACTTGTTGATCAACAAATAAGATCGTCAGTGGTTCATATCGAGTCCTTCACAGATCTTAGCAATCTGTCGAGAACATTTATGAGAGGTTCACAATTGTGATCCTCAGTGATTGAATGGAAACTCCTGCCAGGGTCAACATCAAACAGCCGTGACAGCAGGTCACTTCGGTAACTCCCCGTGGATTACGCGAAGTGTGTCTCAAACGGTCTACAGTCGTGAGGTGATACTTCGGTGTACCTCAGCGACTCATCTGAACTGTAGATGTATTTCGGTATATCGCGTTATCTCACTTGTGGGACTCCAGTTCAGGAACCGCCTTTGTGAGAATTAGATATGTGTTTTCACACTATGTTGTTAACACTCTCGAAGTTCAAACTTGTAAGTGCCGAAATCCGCTTATTACTAACCGTTTTAATGTTTTCTTCTTATGGAAGCTCTGGAGCGGAATGATCGTGCAGATTCTTCACATGCTCATACCAACATCATCACTAATGGAAGTTCTCTCAAAAGCAACACAACAGTCAGAATGATTCTTCGATAAATCAAAGAATCTACAAAGTTAAAGACTTAAAGAACTTCATCAGTACTGAATTCCAACGTCAAAGAGCGTGTGATCCTGTTGAAGAATGACGTGGAGACACTGGAGCAGCGAAGCAGACCTGAGGCAGACTTGATGCAGACAACAACATACTATCACTTTCATGACAAAGAACAAAGAACAAAGTTAATGATGACGTCAAAGCAGAACCGTTCAAAAAAGACAATTTCTCTACACTGGGGAGATTGTTCGAATCAAGGCAATTCTTCTCACAAGAAAGAAGAATGTCAGAAGACGTCAAAGCTACTATTACATCTACGCCTTCACCGTTTATAGTTTTTCATCACCAACACTTAGGGGGAGATTGTTGGAATCACTCCTAAACCTTAATCAAGTGTTAGTGATTCATATGTAATAGTTAGGTTAATTATGGCCTTTATGTTTGTTATTAGCCTTAAGCTTATGTAGAAGGCCCATGAGCTTTGGCCCATGTCCATTAAGGAAAGGAAGGAAGTAGGAGTGTTGCCCTAGCTTCCCTTCCTATAAATACCTTGTAATAACCCTCACTTGAGGGTTGGTTGTTCATTTTATTCACTCCTCTTTCACTCTACGCATAACCGGTCTAATATCATACGTGTGTGTGTGTGTATGTTTAACGTGTTCAACCAATCTATCTCTTCTCTATTTCTTTCATAGATACTTGTGTTGTAAAACTAGTGACCTATCAATGGCTAAGGAACCATAATATTTAACAGTTTTTGTTTCTGTTGGTAACTGAACTTTGCAAAAAGACATACCATGGTCGGATGACCATATGGTGTGCCTTCTATTTTTATGCTGCTGTTAGACGCCAGCATATGTTTTTTTTATGTTGGAAGTGTTACTAAGGCTTTCTCAGGTTGGTGAAATGTGAGTGTCTCAGATTTTGAGTTCATAATTGTCGGTTACAAATACAAACTATGCACCTTATGTATACACATCAACATTACATCCTTGCAGTCTTATTATTCTTGCCATTTCTGTTTTTGACAAACTGCTACATCATCTTTAACAAAACGCACCGCGGCAACGCGCAGGTACTCCACCTCGTCATTTTATATTTCAAAGGCCAAAATGTATTTTACTACCCCAAACTTGGTCAACTGGGTTTTTTAGTACCCAAAACTTTTAAACGTATAACACACTACCTCAAACTTGATAAACATGTACATTTAGTACCCTGCAGCGAGTTTGACTTGGTCATGTGACTGGCACATGTTTGGCATATATATTTCTTGAAGAAAACATACAAAACATAATTTCTCGATTTCATGGTTATCTTTTTCTTGCAAAACAGTCACCCATATCGAAGCCAAGTGTGATTTTACGTATTTTGTTCCTCCCAACACTGTAAGTCTACAATAACATAGAGAAAACCTTAAATTTCTCCAATTCATATCGGAAACAAAAAATATTTATGGGGTTTAATAAAATTCAATCAATTAGAATAGATCGAGATTGGGAGATATGTTTGCATCTATATATAGGAGCGTAAATGGTATTATTACAAGATTGCAAATCAACTGTTAATTGGATTAATTTAGCATTCTCAACATTGAAAAAAGAATTTAAATAGATGAAGTATGTATAATTTATGGATTTCAGCATGAGTTAGATAAAGGAATCGAGTACACGCATAATGGATTCCACTTCCGGCCACTGTACCACCATCGCTAATTCCATCGAACAAAATAAATATGAAAGAAGAAATTGTTCCTTCGATATCCGTTGTCGGAAAATATTGTAGATGAAAGAGAGGTACTACTTGTATATATAATTTTAAACCTCTGACTGTGAGTTTGAATTTAATCTTTTTTGGATGTAATGAGCTTAAACTGATTTTAATAGTATCAAGACTTTTGATGAAGAAAATAGTTAATGTGAATAGTTGCAGACTCTATATAAACTGATTTTAGAGAGGGCACCCTGAATGTGTGGATTAATGCTTTTCTATCAGGAAAGATACATCAGAAGTTCGTGCCAGTCACATGACTGAGTCAAACTCGGTGCAAGGTACTAAATGGACATGTTTGTCAAGTTTGGGGTAGTGTGTTATACCTTTAAATGTTTAGGGTACTAAAAAACCTAGTTGACCAAGTTTGAGGTAGCAAAATAAATTTTGGCCTATTTCAAATGCCTTAATCATAACGTTACAAAAATATATATAGTATAAGCACGACTAAGATCGGAAAGTTGTAGAAGTGGCTTGTAAAGGATAACTAAGTAGCATGAAAATGATGATAATAATAATAATTCATAATGTTTTGCTGAGGTGATAACACAAAAATTAATATGTTATATCTGCTCTAAAATTAAAAAATTGTTTACATAAAAGGTAAATAAATTTACAAACATGTTATTGTTTACTTTTTGTATAATGGTAATCTCATGATTGACTAATTAATTTGGCATTTTCTTATATATTTGTCATAGCAATTTTAATCTTGTAATATAATAATCTTGAACAAATTCAGTTGAGACTTCAATATAAAATTTGAACAAAGAAACTAAGATAGAAGAAAAAGTAACATTTATGTACAAATGAAAGGACTGAATAGCTTTTACATTTTAGATATTAACATTTTTAGGAAGTGTTATTGTTCACCAATCAGTAAACATTTTTTAAAAATGATAAAAATGGTTTTGAAGTTTGGTTTTGGCGAAAATATTCCTAGTGTTCAAATTAGGTTGCGAAGACAGGCCTTAGAAAATTGCAAAAAGGGTCCCTGAATAATTGGTACAAATGGTTCATTGGGTTTAAATTATGGCATCTTTGGTGCATGTGTTTATTTACTTTGCGAGAAAAGAGAAAGGATTCATGTGCAAAGAACAACATCTCTCGCAACTGGTCTTCATAAAAATGCCGCAGGGTTATACTGGTGCACACTAAAAGGGACATGCAAGCGAAAATGAGAAAATAGTGACGAAATGATATAGAAGTAGTGAGGAAATGAGAATACGGTAACATTTTTGTTGAGGCATAAAAATGGTAATTACCCAGGAAGTATACATTTATCTTAGAAAAATATATAAGTGAATAAAAGGCCGAAACAAAATCCCTAAGGTATGTGTGTTTCGGCCTAAAACCCCATGGAGGGGGGGGGGGGGTTAGTTTGACTTCTTGTCAAACTTGTGTTCACTTAGGATAAATACTTAGGGTTTCTAACATATTCATTTTACCATATAAATATAAGGGATTCTAGATACAAACCATAAGATTCCTCTAAACCCTAAATTCTACTCCCCTTTATCCCGTAATCAGTTGAATTCTCAAAGGGATTAAACCCTTTGAGTCGACTTCACCAAATTGACTTTTAGTCGATTCTTGGATCGACTAATCCCTAGTCGATCCTTTACCTCGTCTGTACTCTCCTAATTCACATAGGTTCGTCGCCCCTAGTTATACTTGTGAAGTACCGATGGATACCTAAGGCAACCTGCGTGGCGATGCTCCCCATAAACCCCAGTTTGGTCGACTGAAGCATCAAGGAAGAAGAAGGCGACTTTGTGCGGATTATGATGTTCAAGAAGCTTACACAACTGCAGGAACCAAGTAAGTATTCTATAAACACCCTTAATACGTGTTAGGTTTAGGTTATATCTATGATTAGGAGATATGTGTATTAGGGGTTTGGTTTGCATGGTCTTTGTTTGTTTATTTTTCGTTGTGCATATTTAATAACCATTCATTTGACCACCAATATCCTACAAAAAGTCCTAAAAATTGCAAAAAGGTCTCTGACATTAACAAGCGATTACGAAAACAATCACTATGTTAAATATAGGGGCTTTTCTATAAAAAACAATTACACAAACGTCCCTCCATCCTGAAACATTGTAAAAAACATCCCTCCTATTACTTACGACTTCTTTTTAAATTTCTTTAATTAAATATAAACACACGGCTTGCACGGAACGCGAGTAAAAAATCCTCGTTAGTAATACTAGCAGGGTGCCTGCAGGTACCCTGCAATTAAAATTTCTGGTGAGAAATGTTTTCCAGTTTTTTGTTTCCCGATACAATAAATTTACGGATGATGACAATTTAGGTTTGAATAAAAATAAGCGCTATCAACTAACTCATATAAAAATTGTAGATTACCCTCGTGATGTTGCAGCAAAACAGAGGCGGTAGCTAGTAATATTATGGAGGTATGAGGTCAAATTTATTGACAGTAACTTATAGTCATAAGTGAGTAGGAGACAATTTCAATTCATTACATTTGACAGTGACTTATACTCATAAGTGAGTAGGAGATAATGTCAATCCATTACATTTATACGGTATAAATATATACACATGCCTAATCACTAAACATTACTCCGTATATTTTATTTAAGATTGTTTGCACCGTATCACTTTAAGAAGTAGATTTGCATCATGTTAGAAAAATAGTTCTACAAATGTACACCTTTTAAAGTTTGTTTTTTGTTGAGCTTGTTGGTACTGCTAAAATCTTGTTTTATTATATTTGTCCTACGTAGGTGTGGAATGTAAGTAAAAGAGTGCTCATAACTGCAAATAAAATTCTTATTTTGTAAAAATCATGTATAAATACCCACAACTCATCTAATTTCACACACTTTAAACTTCACTTCTATCTCTATACTTCTTTGTTCTGTTATTAACCAACAAAAATGAATCCCATTTAATGGATCAACAACATGCTCAACGACCTGCAAAACCAAATACCTACTCCAAAAATTCCAAATTTCTCATCTTCCTCTCCAAACACACCTTTATCCGCAAATTCCATCACCTCAAACACCACCAACAACTCGCTAAAGACCGTGATGCGAAGATGAAACGAATGAAGCGCAAGACTATGGCAAGAGTTGAAGTTTTCAACGCTTAAAAAAGGAACAAGGACTTGAAGATGCTTGTAATTGACACCAGATACATCCCACGCGGCTATAATAAAAGAGCTTAAAAATGAAATTCAAGCCAAATATTTCCCCGAAGCTAATTTAGTTTATATAGTTTTATTTTTATATCTTTTATTTTATGTAATTTTCTATTATTGAAATTTGTTTTTGATTAAATGTTTTGTTTTATTTGAATAAATAAATTAAAAACAGTAGGGTCCACAGGTGTGGAAAAAAACTCGAACCCGATGACGAAACCCGAAAACCGAAGTTTTTCGGGGCAGGGCAGGGCATGCTTATTGGGTTACGGGGCGTGTTTCTGAGCATTAACGGGGAATTTTATCGGGTTCGGGGCGGGGAGCGAGGTATAGCACCCCCAACCCGCCCCGTCCCAAAACATATAATTTATTATATGCTATATTACTTTTTTTTTCTATTTTGCAAAATAAAAACATGATTCTTTAATTTCTGTAGTTTTGAATATTAGCGAGATCACAAATTGTGATGAAAAACTTGAAACATGATTCTTTAATTTATGTAGTTTTGTATATTAGCAAGATCACAAATAGTGATTGAAAAACTTCTTTTGTGTCATGTTTTTAAAAGAAAATTTGATCTTCAAAAGGATGGTTTATTATTATTCATGTTAATTTTGTTGAATACGATACATATGAGTAGGTACTTAATTTTTCACGTTAATTCATATAATCATATTGCTAAAATATGGTGTAAAAATAATAATAAACGGGTACCAACATGTGTTTGGTAGAGCATTGCAGCCGAAAAAGCGCCCCGATAAGATCCCCAATGGGAATCAGGGCGGGTTTGAGGCATGATTTGCTAATCGGGTTTGGGGATGTCGATGGCCGCGCTGCCCAATTGCCATTCCTAGGTATGAGAGAAAGGTGTTTTGTGTGTTATGACGGATTATGGTGTTATGAGAAAAAGAGTTGATGTGGTAGCACTTTTGCCACGATACCAACTGTATCTTAAGCTCTTACAAAATTAGTACAATTTCAATCCAAGAGCCTATGCACAGTTACATTTTAATATATTTTCCTAAAAATGAAAATTTGTAACTTGTTGCAAGCAAGACTACATGCAACCTGTATGATGTGTCAACGCGTGAAGGGAAGCAACAATCTCATTTTTTACCCCAAGATAATATAAAATACGTCCATATGTCCCTGTGCTTCCGTATAAATCTTTTCCAGTCACAAAAACAAGAACTACTTACTTGTTCATAACGATATAAGTTTTCATATAAATAAATGAAACCCAGGATTGCATTGATTTGTGAACGATATTAGCAGGTTAAGAACATTTAAACAGCAATTTGAGTTACCCACTCAACCCGTTTAAGACAAAATATTTCATTTGAAAAAGGGTAGAAATCGTTACTACATTCAGTTTGTCACAAAAATAAATTCCTTTGTGAATCTCAGTACTTTCCGAATACAAGATTGACCCAAAAGTGTTATTTGTGAATCTCTTGTATTTTATAGGACAAATCACGCGGGAGCAAATTGTTGGAATTATATAACATGACATTCAATAATAAAACAAAAAACATCAAAGCAAGTGCGGAAGCGTATAGGAACATATAATAAATAATTAATTAACTAAAATATAAAGTACGAGTATCTTTGTTGATTCTAGCCGAACAAGAATCAAATCCACAAAACTAGCAATTTGATGAACCCTAATTAGGGTTTATAGGATTATGTGAATTACCCCTTACCGTTTTGTAATTCAATCCAAAAATAATAACAATATTGTGTTATTACCACGTTCTTGTACACACGTACTAAAACCGAATTAAAGTAATGCTAGTTTTGATAAAACGAATAACTTGGTTTATTGGAAAAGAGTGGATCGACACCCTTAGGTGGTGGCCGATCGGTTTGGACAAGAAAAGCACACACAAAACTGTTCTAGGGTTTAGCAATGAGCACAAGAGATAATTTACAAATACCCTAGGTTTTGTATATATACTCAAGCAAACTTGTTGAACAAGTTTGAGTCAAGTTGGGTTGGGTTTCCTTTTCCTCTTGGCCGATCGGTTATCATCCCACAAGAGGGATTCCGGAAACTTCCCAAACTTTGCAATTTAGTCCTTTTCCAAATACATTTAACGCCCGTTAGTCCATTAAATTAATTACTTAACGTCCGTTAGTTATTTCGTTTAATCAATAAATAAATATAACGTTTTATATTTAATTATTAACTTTAAATTCTCATACGTAAAGTGTGCAATCCCGTGGTCTCGAGTTCGATCATAACACACGTCTATTAATTTATTGTCCATTAAACCAACAGCTCCCACTTGGACATATCTTAATAGAGTGATCACATCGGTTAGCGTCTAGCAACACTTCGATGCCTCTAGTACAACTCAAGCAAGGCTCCTGGAAAACCTTTAAATGATTTCTCATTATTATTATCCTTTTGTTTCTAATACCATGTTGAATAAAGATATGGAATTAAGTCATTCTTTATTCAACCATTATGTTTCTCGTTGTTAGTGATTGAGCAAGATTACCAAATCTTCTGAACATATTCAGGGGAGATCTTGGGCATGGCCATGCAAACATCTTGTCAACCCTACGAGGGGCCCAGCAGTATTAAACTCTAAATAAATTTGAAGGAACAAATTGTATCTTGACTACGAGACTAACCCACAAACTTTGCAACACTTCAGGAAACAACCCTTATGACTACCAGTTACGTATAGCGTTAAGTTGTTCCACATAAGTGCACTACCTTCATGACACTTATCTGGTATCTCAAGTCTGAGGATAACTATTCATGATTTACTTAATAACAATATCCATAAAGTAAAATCATGTAGTTGGGATACGTCCTATATTCAATTCATTGAATATCATCTGAAATTGGTATGCATTCTCATCAATATACTTTCAATTACATTCTACCATATCTCTCAGATTTGTCTTAGTTTAATGATACTCCCATCTCATTAATTGACAACGGACGATTTAGAATAAATAAATTTATTCACGGATTAAACATACAAATATAGGATACAATATATTATAGAATCAAACATACCAAGTACTTGATTTATTATAACAATTGTTTAACATCCCTTATCCAAATACCAAATAGATCAATGCATGAAAATTCCTATTGATGAATTATGCCTCAATTAATGACAAGCATACTTGTTGACAAGGCATAAATCAACCAACTTGATCTATCATAATTTTGAGAATACTTATTTCAAGAATTTAATTAATGAAGTCCTTGTATGTGTGCATTCAACAATCCACATAATAATTCATAAAGTGTGTGACATCCTCTATCATCAATTTATGACAATTTAAACTTTCAAACATTTTAAAGTTTAAAGTATTCTTATTCTTTTAATGTATAATGCAAATGCGCTCTTAGATAAGCACAACTAGGTCATATGGCCATTAACAAGGATGAAATCCTACCATGACTAGTATTGAGTGTCATCTCAATTAAACCAACATCATTGTATACAAACAACAATATGCTCATTAAAACTCCGTAAACTTTAATATCTTATTGTGTAATGTTTGATGTCTTCCAAACTTTCAAGTTTGAAGCTGATGACAATTTGCACAACAATTGACATATTGTTCATCCATAAAATCTAGGAGCAATTCCAGACTGAGGATGTAATTCTATGAGAATATTCATTACACAAGTTATCTAATAGCTTTTGGTTAGATATCAATGTTGTCAAATCACTTCTTATTCAAGAATGATACAACAATTTTAATACACAACATGATGTACATGATGAATCTACAGGTCAAACTTAGATTTCATTCATGTTCTATCTTGTCAAAAGATATTTATCTATTTCCCAAATAATATATCATGTTTTATTAGAATCATTTATTTTACTGCACATGTTTATTAATAATAAACATATATTCCAAGGTTGTATGTTTTAATTCTTAAATCTTACAAGTGAAGTTTCATTCCAATCTAAGACTTAACATTTAGCTTACAAGGAATGTTACTTCCTATATGTTATACAACATATAAGATTTAAAATCTTAACATAATACTCCCACTAGCTTTCAGGAATACTTAAAATTTATCTTATTTCAATTATAAATCAAAACTAGGATTTAATAATTAAACATAAGAATAATTTTATAGATGCATGCATTTATCCATTCATGAATTATTGCACTTCGTACACTTCCAAAGATTATATGAATTCAAAAAACCTTTCGATTACTTACCGTCCTCGCTCAAGTAATTTCTCAAGAAAGAGTTTTGATATTCCATTGTCATATTTCATATTGATGAAAACAAGTATGACCATTATCATCTTTATATATTTAATGTGTCTAGAAAAGAATATTCAATCATAATTAATTGCTTAAGTATGATTAATAATCTTATCATAAAACATGCATTAAATATGTGTACAATATTGTCCATATGATTTCTACATAGAAATTCAAACCACTAGGGTTTTTCATCTCTTTGAGGAAACTCATTTCCATTCTCTAGTCTAACTATTAAGATAAACCAAATTTCCAAAATTGATTATCTTTATGGATAGCATCTTTAACATTCATAGTATGAGTAATTTACCCAATTCAATATTTGGTAATCCATCATAATGATTATCAGGTTTACTATAATCCTGTAACTCATATTTCTCAGCATATAAGTCAAATATCTGAGATATCCTTGCAGATCTATGAATGAAAATTCCATCATCTTGAGGTCTATCATTTACATGTTTAACCTCATCATGATATTTACTAGTGTGTTTTAGAAGATTATGTATCTTGTAATTTTATCTTTCAAGATAAAAAAAACTCCCACTTGCCTTTTGTAATATATAGACTATCTATATATAGTTAGCAATTAGAGCAAAACTACATTGTTCCCCTTTTGGAACATTACAAATACACATTGATAATTCCTAACTATACTTTGTTAATAACCTATTCATAAATAGTTTAACAAAATTCAGAATCTTCAATTTTTAAAACTTAATGTGATTCATCACATTCCATAATAAAATGATGTTTTATCAATCTTCTAGGTTGGAGTCATATTGAGTATATTCAATCCATACTCAATTTTCTAACCTTGTTACTTTTTAAGAAAGAAGTTATGGTTATCTTGAATCAAACAAATCAAATAGAGTTTGATTCTCATAACTGAACATGGTATTCATTAGAATTAATATTGTAACACAATCTAACAATATATAAGATAAACATATTCCTTTTGGCTTACCTATTTACCAACTAAGTCAACTTAATGGTATAATAGACTTTCCAAGCCAATTGCATGCTTTATAACACAAGTACTCTTTAACCAAGTCACTTCATATCCATGTCTCATAAAAAAAAACATAAACTGTTATAATCCCATTATACGTTATAAATCATTGATCAACTCAATGACCTCTTCTATATGTCTTAACATAACAATTTGACGTCTTACTTTATTATAAGTCTTAAAAGACTTTATGTTTATGTCTTTACCATGAATCATAAACATGTTTAACTAAAGTAATTATGAACACAACTCTTAGTTTCAATTATAATTTCAAGTTAATTTATTTTACTTCACAATAATGTAGGACTACATTATTTTTCATTTATGTCATTCAAAAATACATAAATAAACAAATTGAAGTAGTATAGGATTACTTCATTTATTTATGTCATTCTACTAATACATAAATATTTGATTTTAAGTAGTCTTATATATCATTTTTACACATGTTCTAAATACTTGTCTAATTTAGAAACTGCAAATATGTCCATGCAAGGTCTGACTTCACATAGATATTTACTTTGTTGTTGCAATCTCGCCAAGTTCTGACATGACGTAAATTGCAACATGAAGTGTTTCTTGAATTAGATATGTACAAGTTATATTAGAACGTTAGTCTCTTACCTTGCAGTCAAGAGAATCCATTAAATCATATACCTATATGTTGTACCTTGCACACAATATAGATTTCTCCCACTTGTGCATGGAACAACATCATGTAGCAGATAAACAACACGACATATGTTTGTTTATGTGACTAATATGATTGTGTCATTGATATTAGCATAACTAGTAGAGGTAGAACCACTTCATTGTCTAACAAGGAAACGTACATGATTATCCTTGAAAACATAAGTGTCTACAAGTGGAAAGTAATTATCTTAAGACATTCTAGAGATAATATGGGTTACTACCAAGATGACAAAGCTTGTGACTCCCACTGAATTAGAGATCATTACATTAATTCCTTATTCAGTAATAACAACACAATACTCCCACTGGATTTGACAACATTGAAAGTGTTTCATTAACCAGTGAAAGAAAATAGTGTTCTATTTACTTCCCTACACTTTTGAGAAAGTCCATACATAACAATTAGTTATGTACTAAAAGAGTGTATTCTACTATGTAGATGATGAATTTTATCCATCAATGCTATTAACTTGAAAAATTAGGCATGCAATTTCTTTCTTAATAGTTCTACTATTCCAACAATTGTAAGTAGTACTTTTAAATGGTCAGAACAAAACAACTAGATAAAATATGCTAGTTTGTCTTTTACCAATTATACAGTAATTAGTCTAGCTTCTAATTTAATAACTTAGAAATTTGCAATTTTCTTAACTATTAAAAGTTGCTTACGAGTTATGTATCTAGAATTTAGACAATTCTAATTGTCCTATCATACATTTCTTCATTCATGAAAAGGAATAGGATTGAATATCACTCTTTCTTAAGAAAAAAGAGGACTAGGTTTATTCTCTTATTAAAGTTGGCTCTACCAAAAAACCCTTACAGGTGTAGATCAATTTACCAATACAGGAATAACCTACGTTTACGGTTTAATGTTGCATTAATACATTTAAAGAATTAGAAAAATTCAATTTCAGTATCTTCGATAATTAAACTTTTCAAGAAAATAAAATACCCAAGGTAATATTCATAAAACCATAGAATTTTCTCGAAAACTAGGATCCAAATTATCATAGTTCCATTACATCAGTTGATCTGCTAGTAACGAAAGCATATAATAAGGTAATCTGTCGAACAATAATTGGCAAACAATTTCCAATTCCTAGATCCAACGCTATTGCAAATATAAACATGTTTCATCCCATCTTATGCCTTGAGTCCAGGTCTCACTTCCTACTCAACTTAAGTGTCTAACTTAAAGAACTGCAAATATGTCCATGTAAGGTCTGACTTTACATAGAGATTTACCTGTCTATCACAATCTCGCCAAGTACTGTCATGACGTAAATTGCAACTTCAAGTGTTCATTTTAATTAGATGGCACATAACTTAATTTATAAGGGTACTAGTTTTGATTTTATGTGGTCAAATCAAATATGTACAAAGATGTCACGCATGAAATTAAAACTAATTCTCCCTTAAGATGAGTTTGATTCATGGCTTACTTAGTAGCTCCAATCGAACTCACAGGGGGCAGAGGACCAGGTAAGCGCAAAAGCATAACCTTAGACATCCTTTCAGTGTGACTGTGCGCACTTCTTTATTAACCCCTTTATAGTTTGTTCTAGTGGGTGAGCCGTTCAGACCATTTGTACCAAAATCACGATCAATCAAACTATTGAAAACTTAACTCTTCAAATAAATCAAATTTCACCATTGTTTGGTCCGTATTATTTTTCTATTCAAAATTACCCTTTGCTTAAAACTGTCGCACATAATAAACAAAAAAAAAGACAAATAAAAAATAACCAACTAAAAACAATGCGCACATAACTAACAATTTAATACGTGTAAACAAGTAGCCACATGCAACTTATTCGATAAAACCCTATTAATAATCAATGTCTAGGTTAATTAATGTATATATTAATTAGGGCTTTCACTCTCTCAATTGAAAGTGAGCCACATACATCGACGAATCGATTGCGTAAACCCATAATTAATTATATACCAAATTGCACATAATTGATTCATTAATGTATATAATTGAAGTTTTCCCCAATTCAAGATTTATCATAAATATACATGTGTATAAAACTTAACAATTAATTTTCGCATAACCAATCTTAACAATTAAATATTCAAGTAACCATCCATGACGAACATGCATGTATCATCATGGATATAACATAACAATTATTCACGTTGTCACAAGATCGCATACAATTCCATGTCACATAACAATTATTCACGAATTAATTCACGTAACATATATACAATTCTAGGTCTAGATATCAATTAACAAAACAATTTTATAAACCCTAAAAAAATTTATAAAAATCGACTAAAATTTTTTTTTAGGTCGACATAAAAAAAAATTAAAAACCAATTAGGGCAAAAGCCCTAACCATAATATAATTACTCATATCAAACACAATATAGTATCCGTTTTTTACGTGTTTAGTAATTAATTACTCATTAAAACCAAGCTCATGATGCCACTGTTGGAATTATATAACATGACATTCAATAATAAAACACAAAACATCAAAGCAAGTGCGGAATCGTATAGGAACATATAATGAATAATTAATTAACTAAAAATATAAAGTATGCGTACCTTTGTTGATTCTAGCCGAACAAGAATCAAATCCACAAAACTAGCAATTGGATGAACCCTAATTAGGGTTTATAGGATTATGTGAATAACCCCTTACCGTTTTGTAATTCAATCCAAGAATAATAACAATATTGTGTTATTACCACGTTCTTGTACACACATACTAAACCGAATTAAAGTAATGCTAGTTTTGATAAAACGAATAACTTGGTTTATTGGAAAAGAGTGGATCGACACCCTTAGGTGGTGGCCGATCGGTTTGGACAAGAAAAACACACACAAAACTGTTTTAGGGTTTAGCAATGAGCACAAGAGATAATTTACAAACACCCTAGGTTTTGTATATATACTCAAGCAAACTTGGTGAACAAGTTTGAGTCAAATTGGGTTGGGTTTCCTTCTCCTCTTGGCCGATCGGTTATCATCCCACAAGAGGGATTCCGGAAACTTCCCAAACTTTGCAATTTATTCCTTTTCCAAATACATTTAACGTCCGTTAGTCCATTACATTAATTACTTAACGTCCGTTAGTTATTTCGTTTAATCAATAAATAAATATAATGTTTTATATTTAATTATTAACTTTAAATTCTCATACGTAAAGTGTGCAATCCCGTGGTCTCAAGTTCGATCATAATACACGTCTATTAATTTATTGTACATTAAACCAACACAAATTGCAGAAGAATTACTGCATAAGTATTCAGAAATAGTTACTCGTATACTACATGAGAGTATATATGAAACATACAAAAACGCATGCTCGCAACATGCACACGGATGCACGTGTCCAAAAAGTTAAGCAATGAGTTGTTATCAACTCTAATTTCTAAACGTAACTCAAAAAATCACATTACGGATATGAACTCTTTTGGGACTCTAGAGAGGTATACATAGTCGTCATTTATTTTTAAGGGATAATTACATATTTACCCAATCTAAACATGAAAATGTCATATATACCCAAAATACAGCTTTTGAATGCATGATGTACAATGCATTTAAAGCATGTTTTGGATAAATATGACATTATGATGTTTAAGTTGGGTAAATATGGAATTGCCCCTATTTTTGAAGCTTTATAAAATAGGAACTATACAACCAAAAAGTGTAAAAAGTGTTGAAATTAGATATCAAGACATTCAAATAAATAATCACAAACATCAAAGTAATCATGCGGAAGCGTATAGGATTTATTAATGAACAATTAATTAACATAAAAGAATATGCGTACCTTTTCTTGATTCTAGCCGAACAAGAATCAAATCCACAAACTAGCAACGGATGAACCCTAATTTGATTTAATTAGGATTATATGAATTACCCCTTACCGTTTTGTAATTCAATCCAGGATAATAACAAAAGTATGTTATTACTATGTTCTTGTACACACGTACTAAACCGAATTAAAGTAATGCTAGTTTTTATCAAACAAATAACTTGGTTTGTGGAAAAGAGTGATGGATCGACACCAAGGGTGGTGGCCGATCGGTTTGGAGAAGAAAAACACACACAAAACAATTTTTAGGGTTTAGCAATGTGCACAAGAGATGAAAAAATAAAACCCCTAGCCTTGTTTATATACCCAACTAAACTTGGTGAACAAGTTGGTTTTTCTTTCCTTGTTTCTCTCCTTGGCCGATCGGTTTGGACTCCCCAAAGGGATTCCGGAACCTTCCTAAACTTTGCAATTAAGTCCTTTTCTAAATACCTTTAACGCCCGTTAGTCTATTACATTAATTACTTAACGTTCGTTAGTTATTTCGTTTAATAAATAAATAAATATAACATTTATATTTAATTATTAACTTTAAATTCTCATATGTAAAGTGTGCAATCCCATAGTCTCGAGTTCGATCCTAACTCACGTCTTACTAATTTATATCCATAAAACTAACAGCTCCCACTTGGATATATCTTAATAGAGTGATCACATCGGTTAGCATCTAGCAACACTTCGATGCCTCTAGTACAACTCGAGCAAGGCTCCTTGAAAACCTTTTAATGATTTCTCATTATTATTATCCTTTTGTTTCTAATACCACTTTAAATAAAGATATGGAATTAAGTCATTCTTTATAAAACTATTATGTTTCTCGTTTGTAAGTGATTGACCAAGATTACCGAATCACCTAAACATATTTAGGGGAGATTTGGGTGTGGCCGCACAAACATCTTGTCAACCCTACGAGGGGCCCAGCAGTATTAAACTCCAAATAAATTTGAAGGAACAAATTCTATTTTGACTACAAGAATAACCCATAAACTTCGTAACATTTTTGAAAAAAAAACCCCTTATAACTACCAGTTACGTACAGCGTTAAGTTGCTTCACAGAAATGCACTACATTCATGACACTTATCTGGTATCTCAAGTCTGAGGATAACTATTCATAATTTACTTATAACAATATCCACAAAGTAAATTATGTAGTTGGGAAAAGTCCTATATATAATTCATTGAATGTCATCTGAAATTGGTATGCTTTCTCATCAATATACTCTCAAGTATATTCTACCACATCTCTCAGATTTGTCTTAATTTAATGATACTCCCATATCATCAATCAAGAACGGACATTTAGAATAACTTAGTTATTCATGGATTAAACATGCAAATATAGGACAACAATATTATAAATGAAAATAAACATAATCCAAACTTTATTTCATCAAAATAATAAATGTTTTACAATATCCTTTATCTAAATACTATTCATAGTTATGCATGAAACTATTAGCTAAACGAAGTCCAATTCCATTGGCAAGTCCTACAAGCTTGTCTTTAGCTAAAGCCTTAGTGAACGGATCAGCTAAGTTATCATCTGTGTGAACTTTCAGTAGATTTATTTCACCTTCCTGGACTTGTTCCCGAACATAGTGATACTTCCGTAGAAAATGTCTGGTGCCCTTCATGACTCCAGGTTCATTGGCAATTATGATTGCAGCAAAATTGTCACAATACATATCAATAGGTGATTCAATTGAAGGCATAACACCAAGCCCTGAAATGAATTTCCTAATCCAAACAGCCTCCATTGCAGCTTCCGAAGCAGCTATGTATTCGGCTTCTGTCGCAGACATCGCAACCGTACTCTGCTTCTTGCTCTTCCAGTCAACTGCTCCTCCATTGATGACAAAGACATAACCCGTCTGAGACTTCGTATCATCTTTATCACACTGCCAGGACGCATCACAGTAACCTGTAACACCAAGTTCTGTGTCTGGATTTCCTCCACACATTAAAAACATATCTTTCGTATTCCTAAGATACTTTAGAATATGTTTAACAGCAATCCAGTGAAGTTCACCCGGATTCTGTTGATATCGACTGGTCATGTTTTGAGCGAACGCCACATCTGGCCTTGTGCATCTCACAGCATACATAATAGATCCTACAGCCGAAGCATAAGGAACTTTCTGCATGCCTGCCACCTCAGCAGATGTTGAAGCACACGTATCGCTACATAAGCCATGCTTTACTTCCATCGGCAAATATCCTTTCTTGGAATTTTGCATACTGAATCTCTTCAATATTTTATCAATGTAAGCGCTTTGACCTAAACCATTTAACCGCTTTGACATATCTCGGTAGATCTTGATTCCCAGAATGTATGCATCTTCTCCTAAATCCTTCATGGAAAAACACTTCCCAAGATATGCCTTAACATTTTGCAAACTCGTAATGTCTTTTCCCATAATTAATATGTCATCGACATAAAGAATTAGGAAAATTACATCACTCGCACTAACTTTGTGATATACACATGGCTCATCAAGATTTTGAATAAATCCATACTTTTTGATTTCTTCATCAAATCTTTTATTCCATTGCCTTGATGCTTGCTTCAATCCATAAATGGACCTTTGAAGTTTGCATACACGATTTGGAAATTATGGATTCACGAACCCCTCAGGTTGCTTCATATAGATATCTTCATCTAAGCGACCATTTAAGAAGGCGGTTTTGACATCCATTTGCCATATCTCATAGTCATAGTATGCTGCTATAGCTATGAGAATTCTAATAGCTCTAATGTCCGCTACAGGAGAAAAGGTCTCCTCGTAATCAATGCCATAAGTTTGAGTAGAACCTTGCGCAACTAGACGAGCTTTATAGACGTGTACATTACCATCCATGTCAGTCTTAATCTTATAGAGCCACTTACTTCCAACCACCGTGGCGTTTGGAGGTAAGTCAACCTCTACCCAGACTTCATTTTCTCTCATGGATTGCATTTCCCCATTCATTGCAACCTGCCATTTTTCCTTATCAGGACTTGCAATGGCAGCTTTATAACTAGTAGGCTCTCCAAGATCTCCTAACATAGTTTCCTCAACCTCTACATTAAGACATAGACGTTCAGGTGCACGCATATTCCTTACGGATCTACGAACGGGAATCACTTCAACTTCTGGTGGAGGACCCAGACTATCAGGTTCTACCGGAAGTACGTTAGTGTTTTCAGAAGGTAATGCATCTTCCTGATCATCTTCCAGATCATAAACTCTCCCACTGAATTCTTGAGATACGAGATCTCTTTCAAGAAAATCTCCATACCTAGCAACAATTACTTTAATTTCAGTTGGATAGTAAAAGTAGTAACCCATAGTTTCCTTAGGGTATCCTACGAAGATACACTTTACAGATCTTTGTTGGAGTTTATTTGCTGAGTCACGTCTAACATACGCCTCGCAACCTCAGATCTTTAAATAAGACAGGTTAGGAGCTTTACCATCCCATATTTCATATGGTGTCTTATCAACCTTCTTTGTGAGGACCATATTTAGAATGCGAACATCTGATTCCAAAGCATAATCCCAAAAGGATAAAGGTAGAGTGGTAAGATTAAACATAGATCGTATCATGTCCAACAATGTACGACTTCTTCTCTCAGATACACCATTTTGTTGTGGAGTATATGGAGAAGTGAGATTCTGGACAATTCCATTCTCAGCTAAGTAATCTCTAAACTCTTGGCTTAGATACTCGCCTCCTCTATCGGATCGAAGAGCTTTAATCTTCTTTCCCAATTGCAGTTCTACTTCAGCTTTGAAAACCTTAAATGTTTCAAACACCTCATGTTTATGTTTAAGTAAGTAAACATAACCATAACGGCTGAAATCATTAGTAAAGGTTAAGAAGTAGCTAGCACCTCTCTTTGACACATGTCTAAGTGGTCCACACACATCAGTATGAATAAGACCAAGTAGATCAGAAGCCCTCTCCATATTGCTATGAAAAGGTTTCTTAGTCATCTTCCCAGATATGCATGACTCACATTTATCAAATGATTCATCATTGATATTTTGCAAAAGCCCTTCTTGTTGCAGCTTATGCATGCGAGCCTTGCCTATATGAGCAAGTCTACAATGCCAAAGATAAGAAGAATTCAAGTCTAACTTTATCTTCTTGTTAATGCTAAACATCGAATTATTATTATTGTTAGATTCATTTCCAATCACATCAAATTCAAACACACCATTCACAGTAATTGCTTTAAAATAAAAAAACACCATTTAAAGAAACATCAATTCCATTACGTGAAATAGTATGAGTAAAACCATCATCCAACAAAACTGAAAAGGAAACAACACCTCTAATTATAGAAGGTGCGTAATGACAATTGTTTAATAACAGTACTAAGCCCGAAGGCAATACTAAACTAAACGTTCCTATGGCTTCAACAGCTGCATGTGCGCCATTACCCACGTGCAGATATTGCTCCCCATAGGGAAGCTTCCTTTCCACTCTAAACCCCTGCAGTGTATTACAAATGTGAATACCAATGCCCGTATCATATACCCAGGAATTATTATGATTTAGAGTAAATAATTCAATGACAAATAAATTACCAGAAGTACCCATGGACCCATGGACCCTTCATACTTCATTTTATTTGCCCGCAATTCATCAAGATAGAGAGCACAGTTTCTCTTCCAATGCCCAACGCTCTTACAGTGGTGGCATGCTTGATCCTTTTTAGGATTTTCCTTCCTAGGAGTAGGGTTCTTCTTGGGTTGAGGTTGATAGGCCATTACCTGTTTGCCTTTGTCAACCTTACCCTTACCCTTCCCCTTCTTGTTGTTCGCACGCTGCGGTTTTGGCTTATCAATCCTTCCACCCTGAATAGCAAGTACCTAGGCGGTAGGAACCTTTTAAGGCAACCCTTTCTCATAATCAATAAGCAATGCGTGTAGGTTAGTAACTGTCTTCCCCACGCAGTGCATATTGAAATTTCTGACAAAACCATTAAAATCCTTGTTAAGGGATCTATTAATCAGATTCACAACCATGTCATCACCATAAGTTTTGCCAAGTGCTTTTAGCTGGTCCATGTAACCTTTCATTTCCAGCACATGAGAACTCACGGGTTTACCCTCACCTTGCCTACAGCTGTGTAACGCGTCAGTCAAGTCATAAATCTCGACGGCAGCTGGTTTCTCAAACATAGTTCGAAGTTCATTGAGCATATTATATGGGAAATAGTGTTCGAACTGCTTTTGAAGAGCAGATTCCATTGTTCCCAACATAAGACAAGCCACATCATTATGACGCTTATACTCAAGTTGCCAAGTGTCCTTTTGAGCTTGAGTAGCATCAGGACCAGTTGGTTGTTCAGGGCAAGGTTCATAAAGATATTTCAACCGGTCAGCAACTCTACAGACAATTCTCAAAGAGCGGTGCCAATCATTGAAATTCTTAGAGCCAGTCAACTTTTCTCGATCAAAAAAACTTTTGAACGCATAACTTAGTGCAGTGTTGATGTTATCGTTATTTTGAGCCAATTCTACAGAAAAAAGTTCAAGTATTAGTATTTTAGATAATACAATTTTTCAAGAAAATAAAATATACCCAACGGTAATATAAACATATAACCATATAATTTTCTCGAAAACTAGGATCCAAACTATCATAGGTTCATTACATCAGTTGATCTGCTAGCAACGAACGCATATAATAAGGTAATCTGTCGAACATTAATTGGCAAACAATTTCCAACTCCTAGATCATTATGGGATTTATATTTTCCAACGCTATTGCAAATATAAACATGTTTCATCCCATCTTATGCCATTGAGTCCAGGTCTCACTTCCTACTCAACTTAAGTGTCTAACTTAAAGAACAGCAAATATGTCCATGTAAGGTCTGACTTTATATAGAGATTTACCTCTCCATCACAATCTAGCCAAGTACTGTCATGACATAAATTGCAACTTCAAGTGTTCCTTTTAATTAGATGGCATATTCTTAATTTAAAAGGGTACTAGTTTTGATTTTATGTGGTCAAATCAAATACGTACAACGATGTCATGCATTCATCTTGTAGCATAAATTTAATAAAAAAACTTTTTACTACCAATTCATAAAGATCAAATTATCAAAGTTTTGATTGAGGTATTGGGTTCACCAATCAAGGAATTTAGTGTTAATTATTGTCCATTATACCGTACTTTTGCATAAGTGTAAACACTTAGTGTTTCGGGTAATTATCACCGAAGTGGCACATGAAATTAAAACTAATTATCCCTTAAGATGAGTTTGTACATTTTATGGCTTACTAAGTAGCTCCATTCGAACTTACAGGGGGCAGAGGACCAGGTAAGCGCGAAAGCATAACCTTAGACATCCTTTCAGTGTGACTGTGCGCACTTCTTTATTAACCCCTTTATAGTTCATTCTAGTGGGTGAGCCGTTCAGACCATTTATACCAAAGTCACCTATCAATTAAACTATTGAAAACTTAACTCTTCCAAAACACATCAAATTTCGCCATTGTTTAGTCCGTATTATTTTTCTATTAAAAATTACCCTTTGCTTAAAACTGTCTAACATAGTAAACAAACAAGTAACAAATAAAAAATAAACTACTAAAAAACAATGCGCACATAATAAACAATTTATACGTGTAAACAAGTAGCCACATGCAACTTATTCGATAAAACCCTATTAATAATCAATATCTAGGTTAAATTAATGTATATATTAATTAGGGCTTTCACTCTCTCAATTGAGAGTGAGCCACATACATCGACGAATCGATTGCGTAAACCCATAATTAATAATATACCAAATTGCACATAATTGATTCATTAATATACATAATTGGAGTCTTCCCCAATTCAAGATTTATCGTAATTAAATATGTCTCAACAATTAAACAATTATCAAAGCAACTTATCCATGACTAACATGCATGAATAATCATGGATATCATAACCATTATACAAATAAGTCACAAGATCGCATATAAAAATTCCATGACACATAACAAATTATTCATGAATTAAGCACGTAATCAATATTAATTCTAGGTTTTAATAAGGTTAGCAAACAATTTTCAAAAACCCTAAAAAATTATGTATGTGTCGACTTAAAGAAAAATATAGGGGACGCCCCAATTCATAAAAAAAATCGACCAAACAAAATTAAACATAAACCGTAGATTAACATATCAAACAACATACAATTATTTGTTTTATTACGCGTTTATGTAATTAATTACTCATTAGAAACCAATGACTCGTGATGCCACTGTTGAAATTAGATATCAAGACATTCAAATAAATAATCACAAATATCAAAGTAATCATGCGGAAGCGTATAGAATTTATTAATGAACAATTAATTAACATAAAAGAATATGCGTACCTTTTCTTGATTCTAGCCGAACAAGAATCAAATCCACAAACTAGCAACGGATGAACCCTAATTTGATTTAATTAGGATTATATGAATTACCCCTTACCGTTTTGTAATTCAATCCAGGATAATAACAAAAGTATGTTATTACTATGTTCTTGTACACACGTACTAAACCGAATTAAAGTAATGCTAGTTTTTATCAAACAAATAACTTGGTTTTTGGAAAAGAGTGATGGATCGACACCAAGGGTGGTGGCCGATCGGTTTGGAGAAGAAAAACACACACAAAACAATTTTTAGGGTTTAGCAATGAGTACAACAGATGGAAAAATAAAACCCCTAGCCTTGTTTATATACCCAACTAAACTTGGTGAACAAGTTGGTTTTTCTTTACTTGTTTCTCTCCTTGGCCGATCGGTTTGGACTCCCCAAAGGGATTCCGGAACCTTCCCAAACTTTGCAATTAAGTCCTTTTCCAAATACCTTTAACGCCCGTTAGTTATTTGGTTTAATAAATAAATAAATATAACATTTATATTTAATTATTAACTTTAAATTCTCATACGTAAAGTGTGCAATCCCATAGTCTCGATTTCGATCCTAACTCACGTCTTACTAATTTATATCCATAAAACTAACAAAAAGTAGCTATAACACTATAACACTGATTGATTTATTGTATGCTAATGACCCGGTGACATACCTCAGGTAAAAGTGAGACACAACAACAGCTTCATCTAGTAAGATACATATGACCGTATAGAACAGCAGCTTCGTCTAGTAAGATACATATGACCGCACACAGTAGCAGCTTTGTCTAGTAAGAAACATGTGACCGACTGACCGGCATTTGTAGGAGCATCTAATAAATCTTTCTTAGCTCTCCCACCACTGTGGAATAAGAGAAAGCACCCAGCATAAGTAGCAGTGCAAGCCTTGTATGTTAAAATTTACAACTAATTTATAAACAGGTCAGGTAGACAGCAATAATGGAAAGTAAACCAACTAGCATACTTTCTACAAGCAAGCAGCAAAGTAAAAGAAATTTTGGTAAAAACCAACACATTAAGTAGCCAATCTGCAAACACACAGACAAAGTTGATCCTTTAGGAAATCCTCTGCCAAATTCACAAGGTGGCACAGGATCAAATATTTGCAAGGCAAGTTGTATTCAAGAAATCATGCATAACAACCATAGGCCTTTGGCCAAGCGGTATATGAGTGGCCCATCAACGAACAGGTTGTGAGTTCAAGTTTTGTCTAAGAGTAAGACATATGTGAGTACGCTGTTTAGGTTTGTGAGAGAGTAGAAGTAAATTGGTTACCGAGGGAGAGCGAGTCTTTGACTCATGTACGCGGCCTAACCGGTGTAGCCCTATGACGGTTTCTGACCCTTCCATAGCCACTCCCAAATGTGTACCTATTGGGTTTGAACCCTTGACCTATGGGGTTTAGGTTTGTGAGATAGTAGAAGTAAATAGGTTACCGGGGGAGAGGGATCGGAGTCTTTGACTCATGTATGCGGCCTAACCGGTGTATCCCTATAACGGTTTCTCACCCTTCCCTAGCCACGCCCAAATGTGTACCAATGGGGTTTGAACCCTTGACCTCTTGTGAGGAGGTCAAGTGCCTCACCACTAGACAGTTTGAGGATTTCTATAAAATTAAAGTCCACCATGAGTTTACCTCGACCTTGGAGGACTTATAATGCTAAACAGCCATGTCCTAGTGTACAAGCATTGCAAGATCACACATGTATTTATTATCATTGTTGTTATTATCACCATCTATTACCTTGAGTCACATTTCAACTTCTCTCCTTTGTCTTGTTCAACAACAACAACAATACCCAATCCCGCCGGAGCAGGAGGTAAGATGTAGACAATCACACTCCTGAGGGTAAAGGCGCTACTTACAGAAAGACCTCCGGCAAGTGTGTGTGCAAGCGAATAGACTTTTATTAGTAGAGACAGTGACATAAACGAAAGCACAGAGATTAAAAAAAAAAAAAAAAAAAAAAAAAAAAAGGTGCAAAGACATGAAAGCATACAGACAAAGAAACATGAGAGCATGTAAGCCAATATAAAGGGGGAAAAGGGCACTATGGGCACATAAAGATCAAATTACACATCGGCAACATATAAGAAGATAAAGCAAAACAATTAAATATAAGCATTAAAAACACAAGCGCATACAAGTGTAAAAATAAAACATGCATAAATGTTGTCCCAAAGTGTTCGGATGTGTGTGAGTCGAAATGAATGATTTGCAAACAATGTAAACGAAGATAACTTATATATTTCGTCCAACCAAAATATCGATACATATTTGTACATATATATAGTATTCGAATGGGTGTGTCCAAGCGACATGACCCTTCACTAAATTCTACAGATTTCTAACTATAATAACTAACTAGCGGTTGTAGACTTTCGTTTCTACAAGTTTGGTCCTTCATGTTTCCAGAAAGTAACATCGAGATTACTAACTTGGTTCACATTCTCCTCCTTAATCTTGATCGTTTCTTTGTCCAAGGTCTTGTACGCCGAGCATTTGTCTCATAGTTGTAAACTTGAGTCTTGGTAAAGCTTTCGTTAAGATGCCTGCTCTTTGTAGTTCTTCGCTAACGTGTTCTACTTTAATATGACCATTCTCTACGCATTCACGGATGAAATGATAGCGAATGTCTATATGCTTACTTCTTCCATGAAATACTCGGTTCTTTACGAGTGCTATAGCTGATACGTTGTCAACTTTAAGCGTTATTCTTCTTTCTTCCAATCCAGTCAATTCACTAAGTAAATGTTTTAACCATAAGGCTTGACATGCTGCTACAGTAGCTGCCATGAATTCTGATTCACATGATGAGAGCGCCACTGTTGGTTGCTTCTGAGTACACCAAGTGATAGGTGACTCTCCAAAGTAAAATACGATTCCAGTAGTTCCTTTTCCTTGATCGGTGTTGATTCCATAACTACTGTCACTGTAACCTGTAATCTTGCAGCCGCCTTCTTCCTTGTATATTATTCCATGTTCCTTTGTTCCTTTGAGGTATCGGATTACTTGTTTCACTGCCTTCAGGTGATGATCCTTCGGGTCTTGCATAAATATGCTGAGTAGTCCGACTGAGTAACTAAGATCCGGTCGTTTATGTAATAAGTATCTGAGGCTTCCAATTAAGCTTCGGTAATAAGTTGCATCAACTGGGTTTCCATCTTCTGCCTTGACCAACTTAGTGTCGAGATCCAATGTTATCTTTGTATCATTGCTATCCGTCATACTTGTTTCTTTTAGGATCTTGTTAATATATCCAGTTTGCTTGATTGTAATCTCTCCTCCTGTCTGTGTAACTTCTATCCCAAGGTAATATGCTAGCAATCCTAAGTCGCTCATTTCAAATTTATCTTCCATCTGGGATTTGAACAAGTCTATTTCCTTCTTTGGAGTGCCCGTGATTATCAAATCATCTACATATACTCCAACTATAAGTGTAGAAGTTTTACTTCTCTTCATGTATACTGCTTGTTCGATATTACATTTCTTAAAGCCTAGTGACTTCAAGGTTTGATCAAGCTTCACATTCCAAGCTCTTGGTGCTTGTCTTAAGCCATACAAAGCTTTGGTTAGTGGTATGTGCTAAAACACATACCTTTTCATTATCAAAATAGACCCAAAATAACTAAGAAAGAGCCGTTTATTGCTAATATTTATGGTTTTCTTGAGTTTGTGCTTGTGCAGGTATGGATATGTAAAAACACGCAAAAAGGAACCAAATCAGACATAAATCCGAGCACGAGAGATTAAGAGAGCTTAAGCCGAGCCGGAAGATCAAAATTGAGCATTTATGAAGATTTTATTCTCCGAGGATGATTTTTGGAAGAAATATTCAAGTTTGAAGAAATGTCAAATTTGGCCCCTCAAGTTTCAACATTTGGCAAAAGTGGCCCTTGAAGATTCAAAAATTGCAATTTGGCCCTTGGTTTATTTGAAGATTGGCAAAAATGATCCTTGGAAGATACTTTCAGAATTTACAAGATTGGTCCCTCTTATTTCAGCATGTTCATATTTGGTCCCTTTGGTTACACTTTGGTTCACCACTAGTCCAAAATCCAATATATATCTCTTAGTCCAAAATCCAACTCACGGCCCAAAATAACATGACCCAATCCTCACAACCCGGCCACCCGTTATCCTAACCCGTTTCCTCTATTATTACCCGAGTCAAACCCTTTGCCCCGGTCAAACCTTTTGAATAACAATAAAATAAACCAAATGCGCCCTACAGTAACTCGTCTTCCCCATCCCAAACACCCTTTTACCCATTCACATTTACCACTAATTACCTCCCAAACCTCGTACTAAGCATCTTCTCAACCTTATCTACAGCTGACATGCTAGATAAGCTGCCCACGTGGAGAAATGGAAGCACTGGATTGGTCGCGACACCTCACTAGATGAATTGGAAGGCTGTGATTGGCTATAGTGACTCAGGATTGATTAGTGGCTGTGGATAGCCTTCTAGGCTCTTCTGAAAAGGATCCCAAGCTTGAATTCCAGCTATAAAAAGGACCCTTGAGCTCACATTGAAATTGTCCAATCTCTTAAGCTTTAGAGAGATTTTGACCATTTTATTTCTGTCATTGCTTTTTAATCTTTTAGTAGTTGTAATTTCATTTTAAAGTTGTAAGCAATCTTTTGATTAATGCAAATTTACTTTTCAGTTGTTACATGAATTACTGCCAATACTCATTTGATTGTTAAACTTGTTTTTAAGCTTGTTATTTCCAGTCATTTAAACTCACAGAAGCCTATCTAAGCTTCTGTGAGTTATAGTTGCTTCAGTTTTCTCTTAAAATTCCATTTTGCAAAAAAAGTCAACAATAGTCAACCTTCAAAGTCTAATGAATTTTAGAGTAAATGTTGTTTTTAGATTGTTAAAATGATGAGTTTAAAAGTGTTTTGAGTAGTTGGATTAAGTTGAGTAATGGTTTCATAGATTTTCGTAAGTTAATCTGTATTATGATGTTTTGAGGGGGTGTTTGGATTAAGCTGATATAAAGGATTTTTGTTAAGTTGAATTGCTAAAGTTAAGTTTAAGGGGTTTATAAACAGATTTCAAAGCCTTTTCAATCAAGTTTTCATAAGATCAAGACTGCTTGTGTGTTTTGGATTTCAATATTTTAGAACTTTGATCTGCCTCATTTTAGTGTTTTTAAGACTGCTAATCTGCTCATCCTTTGGATATGGTGGATTGATTGTTGTTTGCTAGAGTAGTTTACAGTATTGATTGTCTGTTTTTCAGTTTATGCATCCATTAGATAAGTTTTGCTTTTTCATTGTTGAGTTTAAAAACTCCTTTTCTGCTCCACTGTTCTGCACCATCAGTTTTCACTCTTTTAATGTGCTTCCTGTAGCTGTATTTAGTTGTAGAGATTGCTTATTTTTGTATTCATTAGATAGACTCTAGCTTAGGTTAAGTAAGTTCAGCTTTTAGATACCTAAGGAGCTTATTTCTAGTAGCTTATCAGGCCTGCTATAAAGCTTTCTCTGTCCCTTATGTTACTGCATCAGTAGCATCAGTCCTAGTGCTCAATATGTCCATTTAGTTTTTGACCTTTATTTTCTTCATCATAAGTCCTTATAAGCTGTTATCTTAGACAAGTAATCTTTGGTTGGTGGTCTTGAGAACCTCACTGTTGGTTTTCCCATTAGCTCATCTGATAAGCTTGTGCTTATGCTCAAACAGTAGGGTCTAAATAGCTTATTAGCTTAAGTGGCAGTTTGCTTAAACCTTGGTAAAATGCTTATTAGGTGTTAGGAGTAGTTGCTTTAGAGTAGTTTTAATATTACCTAGCTTCTGTAATCAGGTGGTACACTATAGTGCTTATTAGCTTATTTTAAGTAGCTTATTTCCATTTCAGTTACACTACAACTCTCATTTCATCCACATAAGCCCATGTTTTTATATTTTTCATAGCTTTAGTATAATATTTTAGAATTTTCCTGAGTTTTTCATAATTTTTGGTCACTGTTCACTATTTTTTCTTTATTAAATTCAGTTTTTAGGCATTTTTAAATAGCTTTAATTGCAAATAATTAAGAAAAAGTTCAAAAAAATAATTTTTCAATTTTCCCAGTTTAAGAAAAATATAAAAAGCATAAAAAATATTTTTCCCTATTTTTTCCCTTTTATTTGGTATTTTTCACAATATTAATTAGATTAAAATAGTTTTAAATTAGTAGAAAATAGAAAATTAATCTGACAAATAAAAATTTAGTTTTGAAAATTCTCTTATGTTATTTTAGATTTTTAGAAATTAGTTTCATAATTTTCCCTTTAATTTTTATAATTTTTAGTATTATAATTTAGTTTTAAAAGTTAAAATTTAGTTTTTAATTCTAATAAAATCCAGAAAAATCCTAAAAAATAGTTTTAATTCATAAATAGTTTTCTTATATCATTTTTAGTATAAAAGTAATTTTAGGCTATTTTTAGGATTTAGATTAGACGTAATTGCCTTTTATTCGCGTTTTGTTTTAATCCCGTGTTTGCATTTTAGTATAGATTTGCGTAATTTGCATTTGCATTATAGATTTAGAGTTTTATATGCTGCCCATTTACTTTCCTTATCCCGTAGTTTAGAAAACTTCATTTTATCCCCTTCTCTTATTCGAATCCCGAAAATCAGGACGTGAGTTGGAAATTCCATTCAACCCTCGTTCGGAACGATCTCGGTGCTCAAACCTAACACGTTTGAGTTACCCACATACTACACACTTCTCATCTATTATTGGTTTGTCTGAACTGTTTTAAGTTTCTTACGGTTAGTCATTCACAAGTGGCTAGCTTGTGTGAGATAGCTTGACGGTTTGGACATGTCAGTTAGCTTGTATACTTTTCCTAGGTTTCCTTGTTGAATGAAACCTTCTGGTTGTGTAACATAGACTTCTTCCTTCAAATCTCCATGTAAAAATGCTGATTTTACATCTAAGTGGTGTACTTGCCATCCATGATATGCTGCTAGTGCTAAAATCAACCGAACTGTCTCTATTCTAGCAAATGGTGCAAATACTTCATCAAAGTCTATTCCTTGTTCTTGTACATAACCTTTTGCTACTAATCTTGCTTTATACTTAATGATCTTTCCTTGTGCATCTCTCTTGGTTTTGTAAACCCATTTGAGTCCTATTGCCTTATGATTTTCAGGCAATGTGGTAAGAGTCCATGTGTTATTTTTGTTGATTGAATCTAATTCAATTTCCATGGATTCAATCCACTTTTCATCTTTTGATGCTTTCTTATAGTTACGGGGTTCTTCTTCAGTGAAGAATAAGCTAGGTGTTTCTATTTCATGTGTTTCTTGATAAACTTCTGTTCTATCTCTTAAACCTCGTACTGGTCTATGATCATATCTGTGATCTGAGCTCTCTAATGAGCTAATAGTAGCTTCTTCTTCATCTTCTGAGTTAGGGTTATAATTGTATGTTGGTGGTGTGATTGGTGAGTTTGGATCTTGTATTTGATCCGGCATTGGTTCTTGTGTTGGATACGTGTCATCAGTGTTTTCTATGTTGACTGGTGTAGGATTTTCATAGTCAACTTCATCTACTACAAAACTAGCCCAAAAGGTGTCTTGTGTACTTGTATCATCTCCACTCTTATTCCAATCCCACGGTTTCGTTTCCATAAGCTTTACATCCCTACTAACATGTTTCTTCTTTCCTACTGGATCATATAGCCTACAAGCTTTTGATCCTTCCTCTACTCCTAAGTAAACCATAGGTATGCTTCTGTCATCCAACTTCTTCAAGTGAGGTATTGTTATCTTAGCATAAGTTGTGCATCCGAATATTCTTAGGTTTTCCAAGTTCAGTTTTCTGTTGTAGAGTGCTTCATATGGTGTTTTATCTTCCAGTGCTCGTGTAGGTACCCTATTTAGTATATAAATGGCATGTTTGACTACTTCCGCACAAAAAGTTAAGGGTAACTTCATTGCTTTCATCATACTCCTAGTAGTTGATAACACCGTCTTATTCTTTGTTTCAACTACTCTATTTTGTTGTGGTGAGTAAGGTGCTGTTAACTGTCTTGCTATTCCGTTCTCCTTACAGTATTTAGTGAATTCATTTGATGTAAATTCACCACCTCTATCTGTTCTTAGCATTCTTAACTTCAATCTTAACTCCATTTCTGTGACACACGGTAAATTTTCACTAAAGTTTAACTGATAATTAGTAATTTATTATTACTAAGCATGAGTCATGAAGCATACATAAGCTTTGCCTGATCATTTGAGTAGATAACTCGCGTACCGTAGATAATTTCACCACTCTTGCATTCATATCATTTCATGAATATTTCATTTTGTCTTATGATTTAAATTGTAAGGCGAGAGGTTATCTCGTTTTCCCCAGTGACCGAGACTGCACGCGTACCGACACTATGATAAGGACTTGATAAAACAAATGACAAACTCCCGTAGTGAAAAATATTACAAAAATAATAATATCTCCAATACGTAACCATAAGATATTACGTCTAAAAGTTATCAAACAATGATACCTCGGTCACAACGTAAAGTCACGGGACACAAAATATTCAACACACTTTCACTTGAACAACAACTATTATAAGAATACAACTTATGTATATAAGTATAATGTATATACTTACCTTTCCAAGTTTACACAATAAGTAAAAACAATTACTTACTTACACAAATAAACAAATGAGTATTTAAAATAACAAGTGAGATAAATCTCTTTTGTCTTTCTCTCCCTTCCACGACAAAACAAGAACCAAGAATACCAGGAAAAGATTTCATATCCATCTTCAACCTCTAGGCTTGTACTCCCTAGGTAGGTCGAATCTCTCCCAAAAGAGATAATCCAACATGCCTAAACCTTCACTTCCTCATCTCTCTTACCATATCCATGAAAGTTCTTGTTTCACAAATCCGCTCTTTGATACTTTAGCTATCACACGTATGAATCCAAGGGGAAATCAAAACAAAATCATCCAAGGAATCATATCTCCACACATATTTAGCTTAAGCCAAAGGTCCAAGATGTTCTTAGCTTTTGGAAGATAGCCGAATTTGGCTTCAAACCAAGACCAAAGAGAAGAAAGTTAACGAAACTACTCCTCAATCTACTCCTATATCTCTAGTCGGATTTCAAAGACTCCAAACTCAGTTTTTCATCAAGTTTTACCAAAAACTAGGGTTTACAAAAGTTAGGGTTTTCAAAAATTGATTTGGGGGTTTTGAAATTGGAGGTGTGGAGGAGCTAATTCAAGTCTCATTTGGTCCGAAACCACGAAGTTATTCTCGTCCTCACGCGTCATCTTTGAGTTGAGGTTATGAACTTTCCTTGTTGTAATACTCTTTTTGTTGTTGTTATGTGGTTTAGTTAATGTCTTGTACTAAAATGATGTTATAAAATCTTTACCGTGTTTAGTCTTTAATTTTCTATGTCGAAGATAATTTGTCTCTTGAATGTGTGTTGGGTTTTGTCGAGAGTTTGAAACAAGAAAAAGTAGAAGTGGAGTCTTTTTGATATTGTTATGTTGATCTTGAGTCTTGTCGAAATCACTTAACCAAGAACTAGAAAGATTGTGTTTGTACAAGTTATACTCTTAGTATTAGTAAACAATCTTGGGAACATGAACTCGTGAGGTCTTTTGCACAAGAGTCTGTTCGGTTTTTCTATCGAGATAAAGGAACAAAATGAGGCATACGAGTTAGGTGGGAAGCCTACTAGTAACCCTCATGTCTTTTTAAAGTATGTCGAACTTCGATTTCTACCTTGTTTAAACATGAAAACATGTTAGTATCTCATTTTCTTGTTGACTCAATTCTTAGAAGCGAACCTTGTGTCTAAGTTTATATTGTCACAATTCTCAATTTTTGGTCATTTCTCAAACTCTGCATTCATCATACTAGTCATGCATGGGTTTTGCATTTCACATTAAATGCATAATTTCATATTAAATAAACGTTATCGCGTAATTAATTATTTTGAACATTTGATCCGTTACTTCCAAAAATTTATCACAATATATTTTTATACTCATATTAAGTTTATAAAAATATTATTATTAGTTTACCCGGTGTTTTAAATTTAATTCGTATATAAATTGTTAAGTTTATATAATTACGACGGTTTTTGTAAATTCAATCCGATAAATATTTATTCACTCAAATCTTTCAAGAAATGTATTTTTATAATTTTTATGACCTAAATATATTTTATCTTGACCCATGAAAATTTAATTTTATCTAACGCTACCTTAAATATTCAAATGGGTACACAATTTACCACAAGTCTTCAATTAACTTACATATGATTACACTTATACATTTAATAACTACAAAATACAACTTGATCTTTTTTTTTCTTATACAAGTCGACAAGGGGGGGGGGATGACTCATGGGACTTGCAAAATATCTCACAAGTATAATTGTATTATACTACATAATATCTCAAATAACACATAGTAACACACATACACAAGGTGAAATCAAAAATCATTTTTCTCTCTTCCTCTCCAAAATTCGGCAGCCACAAGACCAAAGGAAAGATCATCTCAAATTTTTCAAGACAAGTTATTTAACAATCTAGTATCACTTGTTGTATAGGTTTTGCAATAAAAACCTAGGATGATTAGGAAATCCTTTGTTCTCATAAACCTCATCAAGTATTCTTGTAAGCATCCCATGTCCATTTTTCATCTTTCATATTCATTTCATATTCATTTCATCATATTTGAGCAAAAACATGCAAGTCATATGATGTTGTACCACTTTTTCATTGATTTTTTAAGAGTTATGAATATATAAGTTATCCTATAATTACTCCTTGTTATATATTATTTTTGGTGATGTCTAAGAACCCATGACACCCTAAGAAGGTGTATGGTAGGATTAGAATAGCTTCGGAGTTGTTTTGAATGGGTTAGAATAGGTTTGGCGCGAGAAAAACTCATTTCGACACTTTTTAAATAGGGTCTGTCCATATTTTTAATTCTGGGAAAATCCGACAGTGGGTATAATATTTTGGGGCTAGATATTTAGAAAATACACTTTAAAACGAAAACGTGGCCGCTTGAACGGATTAAAACGGAGCTATAACGAAGAAGTTATGAATTTTTCAAGTTGGCGACGAAAACTATAATTTTCTGGAAAATTCAGCAAGTTACGTCCGCTTTTTACGAGTAAAAAAAGTGGGTCTTAAGCGTATTGAAATGTGTTGATATATCAAAAATATATAAGTTTACTTTGATATGAAGCTAAGACAAATAATTTGGAGAACAAAACATTTTGGAGAACAAATATTTTGGAGAACAAACCATTTTGAAGAACAAATATTTTGGAGACAAATAATTTGGAGAACAAACCATTTTGGAGAACAAATATTTTGGAGACAAATAATTTGGAGAACAAACCATTTTGAAGAACAAATATTTTGGAGACAAATAATTTGGAGAACAAACCATTTTGGAGAACAAATATTTTGGAGAACAAATATTTTGGAGACAAATAAATTGGAGAACAAACCATTTTGAAGAACAAATATTTTGGAGACAAATAATTTGGAGAACAAACCATTTTGGAGAACAAATATTTTGGAGAACAAATATTATGGAGAACAAATTCGGAGTACTTTCTCTTATAACATGATGTCCGACCGTTTGTGAAGCGGAGTTGTAACGAATAAAATATAGTCACTCAAACTTGGCCGAAAACCACCCTTAAACTATATTTTTCTTTGTGATCGAGACCTCTAGGATGGAAACTTAAATACTAAAACTTTGAGATAATGATACAAGCTTTCCAAAAACTGTTGGGTTCGTTTCCTAACACTCGATGTGCACCATTTTGAGTCTATCGTAGGAGGTTGTTTCAACGTAACTACTTGTAGAGTATTTTTATATACGACGAGATGTCATAAACATATATTTTGACGATAAACATTATTTCCAAAACGTACAAGTGGTATGGATATCATATGGATTTGCATGCACGACATTGTATCACGCATTCACGACAACATATCATAACTCAATTCATAACATTCATTTTAGGTCGCGGATAGTTTCCGAGCCTCATTTTAGTGCACTTCATTTTGTTAGCATATCAATCATACCAGGTGAGTTTATACCCCGCTTTTACTCGTTTAAATTCTTATAAACTATTTGGGGCAAGATACATGCTTATTTATCAAAACATATAAACTCTTTTGCCAAACAACATTGCTTATACTTTAGACTTGGTGCGTGTAGTGACTAGACTTAAACAAACATCCCATCATTTATATGTTGGAAGGCCATTTATTTGGATACAGCCCAACGAGAGTCGTTGGAGGAACATCCCGGCATTTATATGTTGGAAGGCCATTTTTATGGATACAACCCAATGTGAGTTGTTGGAAGACCCTTGTGGTGACATTTATACTTTTAACTACCTTAATGCGCATATTCATGATTGTCATTCTATTTTAGGCAATGGGTTGTGAACACACAGGTTGCAAGTTTTGTATGGGCGGAACTTGGAACTGAGTGGATTTACAATGCCTTTGCTGTGTGAACATTTCTCAAAGTATTACAGATTATTTTATAACAAACTTATGAACTCACCAACCTTTGTGTTGACACTTTTTAGCATGTTTATCTCAGGTTGTAAGGCGATAGCATTTCATGGAGCTTTTGGGTCTCATGGCATACATTGGAGTCTAGTGTTTTTATCAATTACCATTCGATATGTTTTGTAAACCTTTATGTATTATCAAACTTTGGAATCTCATGTGTTGTAAACTTTAATCTATTTAATCGAATGGTAAACTCTTTAAAACGTCTCATTATAGAGGTCGTTTTCTTTATCCATACTTTGTGCTATGACGTCATACCCCAATGACACTATCGTTCCGCTGCGATATTTTGGGGGTGTGACAGAGAGAAACACACTAAGATTACATTAGCAGGTTAGAGTTAGATAAAAGCAAACAAATATACAAAATTACATAGAAAAATGCAAAGTGTACACAAATCCTCCCCTGAGGCCTATGCCTCCCCTTAAACTTTGCAGTTAAGGGTTAAGCATACCGATATGAACCACAAGGTGTTGAAACCTTGGTCCATCAAAAGCCTTTGTTAACAAATCTGCCACATTATTATCAGTATGAATTTTGACCACTTTTATCAAATTTTTATCATATGCATCTCTTATAAAGTGGTTCCTGATTTCAATATGTTTTGTTCGACTGTGAAAAACTGGATTTTTAACAATGCATATGGTACTTTGATTATCAATAAAAATTGTTGTGTTCATGAAATTGTACCCATAATCCAACAATTGATTTTGAATCCAAAGAACCTATCCACAGCAATTTGCAGCACTCTGCTTCAGTAGATGAGGTAGCCACAATAGTCTGTTTCTTGCATTGCCAAGAAATCAATCTCTTTCCAAGGAATTGGCAACCTCCAGTGGTGGACCTCCTATCCAGATTAGCACCAGCATAGTCACTATCACTATAAGCTTCCAACTTAAAAGGAGACTCTTTTCGGTACCAAAGACCTAGAAGAGGTTGGCCTTTGAGGTACTTAAAAATCTTCTTAACAGCATTGAGATGGGAAGTCAGTGGAGTAACTTGATGTCGTGAACAAACACTCACAGCAAAAGTAATATCAGGCCTTGAAGCTGTTAAATACATCAAAGACCCAATCATAGACCTGTACAAATGAACATTCACAGGTGGATCAGCTTCATTGTTGGTCTTTGTCTTTGGAGCTTCATAAGGTGTAGTGGCAGTCCTTACACCCTCCATACCAAACTTTTTCAAGATGTCCCTCACATATTTGTCCTGACTGATAAAGATACCATCAGGTTTCTGCTGAACTTGGAGACCCAAAAAGAAAGTCATCTCTCCCATGGCACTCATCTGAAACTCTCCATTCATAAGCTCCTCAAACTCCCTGCACCAAGCTTCTTTTGTGGATCCAAAAATAATGTCATCCACATACACTTGCACAAGAATAATGTCAGTGGAATTCTTCTTAAGGAAGAGAGTCTTATCAATTGCACCTCTTCTATAACCATGCTTCAGAAGAAATGTAGAGAGCCTAGCATACCAGGCTCTAGGTGCCTGATGTAGTCCATAGAGAGCTTTGACTACCTTATAAACATAATTAGGATGATCTGGATCTTCAAATCCTTTAGGTTGAGTGACATAAACCTCCTCTTCAATTTCACCATACAAGAAGGCTCCTTTAACATCCATCTGATAGACCATAAAACCCATATAGGAAGCATAAGCTAAGAAAATCCGTATGGCCTCAACTCTTGCCACTGGTGCAAACACTTCATCATAATCTATCCCCTCCTCTTGTCTATACCCCTGTGCAACTAATCTGGCTTTGTTTTTAATGACAACACCTTGTGCATCTCTCTTATTCTTCAGAATCCATTTAGTCCCAATAGCATACTTACCATCAGGTAGTGGTACCAATATCCAAACCTACTGATTTTGAAATTGTTGCATCTCATCCTGCATTGCTTCAAGCCAACTTGAGTCATCAAGAGCCTGAGCAACACTGGTTGGTTCCACTTGTGAGAGAAAACAAGCAAACAAACAATGTTCATAGTCTGTGTGATTGTCTCTCTGCTGATTTGAGACATAAGAGATAAAAGCCACCTGACCATATTTAGAACGTGCTACAATACCCCTTGTTCTAACAGGTGCATTAGGATCACCAATTATATTAGACTGTGGATGAACATTGTTGATCCTTGTAGTAGTAGTGGTGTTGACATCAATGGAGGAATCAAGATTAGTCACAGTAGGTTCAAAGTCAGTATCATAGGAGGGTGTGTTGAAGATTCCTGCTTTAGGTTGATGATGACCAAGATCTGAAGGTTTTGGAAACCATGTATAAGGTTCTCCAAGGTCTGTTGACACTCTAGTAGTGATAGGAGTAGAGTCAACATGTCTTTCAGCCGAATGGGAGAGGTGTGGAGAAACAGAATTACTTTCAGCAGAATTGACGTTTCCACTGATTGCTTCACTGGCACTATCTTCAACATTCCTCTCAGTGTCTAACTTGGCTGCATATTCTTGTTTCTTCAGTCTGGCAAGGTCCTCAGCATAATGGAATTCATCTTCACCCACATCAGTATAATCTTTAGAAGTGTCACCTACAAAATTGTTAGGGGAGAAGGAAGGCACTACAATGGGTTGTTCATCATCATCAGACCCACTGTCAGAATGAGCATCCATAGTTCCTGCACTGGTAGTTGGAGATGCTTGAGAATCTGCATGTTGGTTAGCCATATGTCTAGAATAGCCCAAGTAATCAGTCAAGTAATCAAGGTCAAATGACCAAACATGACCCTGTCCTTGAACATTAGGCTTGTCTTCTAGATACCTCAGATTCAATGTCTCCTCAATCTTCTTAGCAGATACATTGTAAACCCTGTACGCCTTACTATGAGCAGAATATCCCACAATGTAACCATCATCAGCTTTCTCATCAAATTTGCCCAACAGATCACTTGTATTCAAAATTGTCACTTGACAGCCAAATGGTTTAAGGTAATGAATAACAGGAACTTTCCCAAAACGAAGTTCATAAGGTGTTTTAAGATGTGGTCTAGTAATGGACACTCTATTTAGTACATAACAAGCTGTACCAACAGCTTCAGTCCAAAACATGGTTGGTAGTTTAGAGTCTGCCATCATTGATCTTGCAGCCTCTATTAAGGTCCTATTTTTTCTTTCTGCCACCCCATTTTGTTGAGGGGTTCTTGGAGTGCTATAGTCCCGTTTGATTCCCTTTGACCTGCAGAGTTCTATAAGTATAGCATTCTTGAACTCTGTCCCATTGTCACACCTAATTCCTTTCACCTTTTTGTTCAACTGATTTTCAATAAGGGTAACGAAGTCTTTCAACACTATAGATGTTTCATCTTTGGTCCTTAGAAAGAATACCCAACAAAATTTGCTATAGCCATCAGTGATCACCAGACAAAAATATTTATGATCAATGCTTCGCACTTGAGTTGGACCAAACAGATCCATATGAAGCAGCTGAAGAGGTTCAGAAATAATGCTTTCTGCCGTAACAGGAACACCTTTGTATTAGGCTCTGTGCTGCGTTCCTTTGTTGCATGCAACACAGTTATGATCATTGGTGAAAACTTTGGAAGGAAGACCTTGAACAAGACCCAGTTTTGAGAGCTGATTTATGGTCTTGAAGTTGACATGGGCCATCCTTCTGTGCCATTTGGTGGACTCATCCACTGATGCTTTAGCCACCAAACACGTTAAGTCACCTGCTGGTTTGACATCAGTTAGGTTGAATGTATAAAGATTGTGACTGCGAGGAACTTTCAGCAGTATTGAAGTTTCTTCTGGGAGTTTGAAGTCTTTAGATAGCACAAGACATTCATCCTCTATGAAGAGTACTTTGTTCTTGGTGTCACAGATTTGTGAGACTGAAAACAAATTGAAGTGTTGAAGTTCCTTGACATAATATACATTCTCAAAGTCCAGCTGAGGTGTTTTGATGGTCCCTTTCCCAGTAATTCTGCCATCACTTCCTCCAAAGGTTACATTGCCTCCTCCTTCAATGGGTACAAAGTTATGCATCATATCCCTGTTACCTGACATACTTCTTGAACAACCACTATCAACTATGCCAACATCTTTATGCTTAAGGGGATGATCCTACAACAACAACAAAATATACAGAATGTTAGTACACTATGGAGGCTCAAGTCATTGCTGACTTGAACCTGCCTTGTGGATCATATGAGTTATGCCAAGCAGAAGAATAAGATCCACTATTGTTCTTGGGTTTCCATTGAAACTTAGGTCCCTGTATATTCCAAGAACAACCTGCTGAGGTCTTGACAGCAGTGTCCCAGTACCCTTTCCCATCAGTCATAGGGTTAACATATCTAGGCCAATAACTATATTTAAAGTATTCACTGGTTGGTTGAACATATGGTTTTCTGATTGGTCTTCTCCAAGGAAAAGAATTATTATAATTAGTAGCTTGTGGAACATAAGGTGGTATATCATTAACATTGGTCCACATTGGTCTAGATTTCCTAGAATCACCACACCTACTCATCCTTTGCTCATGATAATCACAATCCTTAATTAAATGAAATTTACTTCCACACACAAAACATTTCTTCTGATTAGAAGATTTATTCAAACCAAAAGATGTGTTATTACAAGCAGAAGTATTCAAACCAAAACCATGAAAAGAATTGTTTTTAACAGTACTATTATGCAAAGAATTAAAAAGTAAGTCTTCAGAGGCAACTGTCTTGTAAGTGGATTCCTTGGTAGTAACTCTGACATGCTTATTGGTAGTCTTGGGTGCAGGCAGGGGTGAAGACTTGGGAAGGTCAGACTTGTCATTTGAATCACACTCTGTAGACCCTTGCTTGGAGGACTTGTCACTGTTAACACAAGAGACAAGATCATTAGAAGAAGTACCAGGTTCTGGCAAGTCCTTTGACTTTTTGCCATAGAGATGGTATGATCCATCAAAGTCAACAGTAATGGAAAGGTCAATGGGCATGTGCTCACCTCTAATAGGTCCACGTACAGCATGTAGGTTACCTTATTTCACAAAATTAGCTAGGCCTGCTGATGTAGATTTACGAGTGTCATCTCTAGCTTCTAATCCTACATATTTCTTAAAACCTAAAGCCACTGTAGAATTAGAAGCTTGACTACTATAAATAAAACCAGCTAACTTATTTCCATTCATTATCCATTCTTTATGCCTAGCAATTTCCTCATCAAGTTTCTGTTTAAGCTCTAAATTTTCTGACACTACATCTGCTTTTAACTTCTCAGACCACTTTAGCTCATTTTTAGCACATTCGAGATCCCTTTCTAAAACACCTATTTTCTCATCATAAGCTATTTGATTCTTCTGAAACCAAACCTTTTGTCTTTCTAGTGTTTTTAAAGCCTATTTATAAGCTTCAACTTCCACATAGCATTCATTATATTTAGGTTCCAAAATATCATAAGCTTCTTTGAGTATATTATAACGCTCACTACAACCAAACAAACAGTTTTGTACCTGAGAGATGCCCATCAAGGCAATCTGATCATGCCTATCCTCTGAAGTACAACTTGCAATCAAACCAACATTATCATTACCAGGACCATCATTATCATCCTGCTCATGTTGCTTCCAGTCCACATTGCTATCAAGAGTGACCAAAGCAGCTGATCCCTTTGAAGTTCCTGCCTCCTTCTGATACTGCTGATAAGAAGAGTATCTTGTCTCATCACCAGCTTTCCTGTCTTTGCATTCTCTAGAGAAGTGACCCATCTGTTGACATGTGAAGCATTTAACCTTTCTCTTGTCAAACCTTGTTGGATCTCGTCCTTTGAATCCAAACCTTCTTCCATCTTTTCGCTCAAAATTCTTGATATCCATGGAAAGCATGGCCAACTGCCACTTCAGCTTCATCTCTTCCATCTCAAGCGGGTCCACCTGATCAAAATCCTCATAGGCCAGATCCTGCTGAGGATCATAATCAGCAAAGAAGGATCCAAGAACATCTTCCATAATACCACCTGATTTAGAATGAGAGTTTGATGAAGGAGTAGCATAAGATGATGATGAATATGGGCTTGGACCATAACTTGTCTTTGGAGTAGAGGCTCCAAGGAATGCTGTGTGACTAGCAGAAGAAGTTGATCGAAAAGGGCTTCTTACATCATGTTCAAGAGCTTTAAGTTTGTGGTACAGCTCATCAAAGGTAATCATGTCCAAACCACCTTTATCTTTTAAAGCAATGCTTACGTGTAGCCAGGATGGAGGTAAAGACCTCAGAAACTTAGAATTACAATCATCATTATCTGGCTTTGCCTGCAGCTGATTTAACTGACTTAAAATCTTGTGAAACTTGTCATAGCCCTTGTGTATTCCTTCCTCTTCAGAGATTTGAAAGTCCTGAAACTGTTGTCTCAGCATGGACTTCTTTAGTCTCCTAGACTCCTCATTCCCACCGAACTTTGCCTTAATTGCTAACCATATATCCTTAGCATCTTGCATGAAGTGAAAATCACTCAAGTGATCCTCAGGAATAGCTTGAAGAAGAATGGTTCTGACCTTGGTTTCTCTCTGAACCGCCAGTAATTCTTCAGCAGATTTGGGAGGAACATTCATCATCTTACCCGTAGCATCCGTGGTAGTTCTCTTTAAACTGTTTCCCTTCAAGACTATCTCCCATAGATTCCAATCAATATTAGAGATCTAGTTCTGCATCTTCATCGCCCAAAGATCATACTCCTCCCTTTTTAGGTAAGGAAACTTAACATTGCTATTAGAGAGACTTAGTTGTTGCAGATGGGTGGAGTTTTGGTTATTGGTGATTTCAGTATCAACATCTGATCCAGGCATGATGATTTTTGTTATGGTTGTATGGGTGTTCAGAAAAACTTGTCCTTAGTATCGTAGAGACTCTCACGAGGCTCTGATACCACTTGTTGAAACAAACAGACCTTGATAGATCTTGAGCTCGTGGATCGTTATATATGCCTATGTAATCACAAGCACAATAAAAGACAATCTCTACTACTTATATTTATCAGCGGAATATAAACACAAGTAACAAATAACTAAGAACTCTATGATCCTCTATGGATCGTTATATTAACTAAAACTGTGTTTTTCCAATCGGTACATAACTCATTCTAATGTGTTCCTTTTATAGACAAGGAACCCTAAACAAAACCCTAAACCGTTTCACAAGAAACGTATAAGCATAAAACTAAATAAGATATACACAATCACTTCCTAATAAAGCTCATGTATATCCAAACTAAATATACTAACCACAGAATAATCACTTCCGCAGAAACAAACTAATAACTATTAAACTTCAGCAGATTATGTCTTCGGCAGAATCCACTCTACTTCAGTAGAAACCCTTCGGCAGTAATTTCAGCATAATCCAAACTTCACATAATTCCCAACAATTACTCCTTGTTATATATTATTTTGGTGATGTCTAAGAACCCATGAAACCCTAAGAAGGTGTCTGGTAGGATTAGAATAGCTTCAGAGTTGTTTTGAATGGGTTAGAATAGGTTTGGCGCGAGAAAAACTCATTTCGACACGTTTTAAATAGGGTCTGTCCATATTTTTAATTCTGGGAAAATCCGACAGTGGGTATAATATTTTGGGCTAGATATTTAGAAAATACACTTTAAAACGAAAACGTGGCCGCTTGAACGGATTAAAACGGAGCTATAACGAAGAAGTTATGAATTTTTCAAGTTGGCGACGAAAACTATAATTTTCTGGAAAATTCAGCAAGTTACGTCCGCTTTTTACGAGTCAAAAAAATGGGTCTTAAGCGTATTGAAATGTGTCGATATATCAAAAATATATAAGTTTACTTTGATATGAAGCTAAGACAAATAATTTGGAGAACAAACCATTTTGGAGAACAAATATTTTGGAGAACAAATAATTTGGAGAACAAACCATTTTGGAGAACAAATATTTTGGAGACAAATAATTTGGAGAACAAACCATTTTGGAGAACAAATATTTTGGAGACAAATAATTTGGAGAACAAACCATTTTGAAGAACAAATATTTTGGAGACAAATAATTTGGAGAACAAACCATTTTGGAGAACAAATATTTTGGAGAACAAATATTTTGGAGACAAATAAATTGGAGAACAAACCATTTTGAAGAACAAATATTTTGGAGACAAATAATTTGGAGAACAAACCATTTTGGAGAACAAATATTTTGGAGAACAAATTCGGAGTACTTTCTCTTATAACATGATGTCTTCTAGTCAAAGTAAATTCGCCAAGTATATTTTCCAAAATGTCCGACCGTTTGTGAAGCGGAGTTGTAACGAATAAAATATAGTCACTCAAACTTGGCCGAAAACCACCCTTAAACTATATTTTTCTTTGTGATCGAGACCTCTAGGATGGAAACTTAAATACTAAAACTTTGAGATAATGATACAAGCTTTCCAAAAACTGTTGGGTTCATTTCCTAACACTCGATGTGCACCATTTTGAGTCTATCGTAGGAGGTTGTTTCAACGTAACTACTTGTAGAGTATTTTTATATACGACGAGATGTCATAAACATATATTTTGACGATAAACATTATTTCCAAAACGTACAAGTGGTATGGATATCATATGGATTTGCATGCACGACATTGTATCACGCATTCATGACAACATATCATAACTCAAGTCATAACATTCATTTTACGTCGCGGATAGTTTCCGAGCCTCATTTTAGTGCACTTCATTTTGTTAGCATATCAATCATACCAGGTGAGTTTATACCCCGCTTTTACTCGTTTAAATTCTTATAAACTATTTGGGGCAAGATATCGCACTAGCACACATGCACTTGCCGGAGGTCTCGTTGGAAGCAGTCTCTCTACACACGGGTTTACCCTGGTGTAGGGGTATGATCTGTCTACATTTTACCTCCCCCATACCCTGCCCTGGCGGGATTGGGTTTGTTGTTGTTGTTGTTGTTGTGTATTTGGGGCAAGATACATGCTTATTTATCAAAACATATAAACTCTTTTGCCAAACAACATTGCTTATACTTTAGACTTGGTGCGTGTAGTGACTAGACTTAAACAAACATCCCATCATTTATATGTTGGAAGGCCATTTATTTGGATACAGCCCAACGAGAGTCGTTGGAGGAACATCCCAGCATTTATATGTTGGAAGGCCATTTTTATGGATACAGCCCAACGTGAGTCGTTGGAGGAACATCCCAACACGAGTTGTTGGAAGACCCTCGTGGTGACATTTATACTTTTAACTACCTTAATGCGCATATTCATGATTGTCATTCTATTTAAGGCAATGGGTTGTGAACACACAGGTTGCAAGTTTTGTATGGGCGGAACTTGGAACTGAGTGGATTTACAATGCCTTTGCTGTGTGAACATTTCTCAAAGTATTACAGATTATTTTATAACAAACTTATGAACTCACCAACCTTTGTGTTGACACTTTTTAGCATGTTTATCTCAGGTTGTAAGGCGATAGCATTTCATGGAGCTTTTGGGTCTCATGGCATACATTGGAGTCTAGTGTTTTTATCAATTACCATTCGATATGTTTTGTAAACCTTTATGTATTATCAAACTTTGGAATCTCATGTGTTGTAAACTTTAATCTATTTAATCGAATGGTAAACTCTTTAAAACGTCTCATTATAGAGGCCGTTTTCTTTATCCATACTTTGTGCTATGACGTCATACCCCAATGACACTATCGTTCCGCTGTGATATTTTGGGGGTGTGACATATATGAACGCCTAGGAGAGCTCAAGTCGAATAGGCTTAGTTACTACAAACATGTTCGAGTAGTCCATGTTTGTGTCGAAGTCCAAAAGGGTAGACGAGATTGAGATCAAGTTGAAGTAGTACTCAACTTGTACATGGTTTCATTTACTCACTTGCTCACTCCCTAGTTTTGATGTTAGCTAACCTTGTTCGAAACCAACGACTCGAACTAGGATGCTCATGTTAAACTTTATAGACAACTAGCAAACTTGAAATAAAACTTGGAAAAATTTCTTGTTCTAAAATTTGGTTATCAAGTTAGTAACAGGGATGAACTTGGGCCTAAGCCCTTTTCTCTCTTCTGCGCTACAACCAACACGTTGGGCCAAGCCCAACACTTGATACCATGTTGCAAATTGTATTGGGCCGCAACCCATAGACCTTTTCTTTTTTTTTTCTTTACCGAAACAGTGAGTATATCGAACATGGTAATACCCGAAGAAACTTATCGGACAACAAACACTAAACCCGTCTCCATAAATTCTTTCTTTCCACTTCGCATGCATCGTATTAACGCCATTCGTGTACACTCGTAGTAACGTAACGAAATAAAATACAAAGGTTGGACATGAACAACTAATGCGATTCATTTAATAACGGTTACGTCAAAATTTAGCATTGATATGTAAACAAATGTACGCCAAGTAAACGTCACGTTTAGAACTTTATATATTAAAGACAAGTTTTGATAAATAACTAAAGACCACAATGTCATTTCATTATATATTAAAATTTAAAGTTTCAACTTAACATAAACATTTTCTAAAGGTAATTAGAAAATAAATCCATTTAGTTACAAACTTTGACAATACCATTTTGTGTCAACTTAAATGAGTATATAAACATTTATATACTTACTAGTGGAAATGTTGTAATTTTTATTCATATCAAACTTTGGAAAATAAAACCCTATAGATGTCAATATAAAAAGGTATATACACTTTGTACACTTACAAGTAAACTATATTAACAATTTTTACAAACTTATGTATAGTATTAATACAAGTATATCGAACCACTTTAAGTAAGTGATACTTAAAACAATGAACTGAAACATTGCCCTCCTTATCTAGGTCACGTGTCGGTGCCTCATCACAACATTCACTAGATCCCACATTTGGATTGCACATTTGCTAAGGTGAGTTTTCATAGCCCCTCTTTTACTTGATAAACTGTTTTAAACACTTTGGGGTGAGAAATATGCAAAACCTTTTTAGGACCAAAACTATTACATGATTACTATTACGTGGTTTAGCCTAAGCCCTTATGTCCCTAGAGAATGCCCTTTTTCATGAACCGTCAATTCCCCATTGGGAAACTCGAATGTTATAAATAGATCTATTGAGGGTGACTCCTCCGTTAGGTTGGCCATGCTTAGGCCAAGGCGAAACGTATACCATGTCGGAACCGAGTGTGGAGGGACAAAACACTCGCTATGGGCCCCTATATTGTATGACATCTTTTAGCATACAGAAACTGTCGTAGTATCGGTTGCATGAACTTAGAGCTAACGTAATAGACTTTCATCCATATATCATTATATTCGTTGTAATGACTATATGACTTTGCTTATGGTCCAAACGTACTATTTAACTTAAACCTATGAACTCACCAGCTTTTAGCTGACCTTTTAGTATATTTTCTCAGGTGACTAGTTGTGATCTATGGATGCAAGGCAAGAGGCGGAGAAATGGTCGTAGTAATTTTTAAAGAAGTGTTTTTACACAAAAATGATGTTTTTACTTTGGGACCACTAAAAATCATGGAATGTGCTCATTTATCTAAACGATGTTGTAAGATAATGTTTTAAAATATTTTATGAAACTAAATGGAGTATGTATTCCGTTCTTTATTACTTGTGTTACGATTCACCAATCCCGTAACGCTCCCGAATGACACGTATGCTTCCTCTAAACAAAATTTGGAGGTGTTACAGATTGGCATCAGAGCCTGAGTTATAGAGAACTAGGTACATATAAACCCTAAACTATAACTACTTTTCACTAAAAACATCATACTACGACCGCCGATTGCCGCTTGCCTTACTTGCCATTTTACTTAGAATTTATTTAAATAGGATTACATGTTTTATTTCCTATTTACTTATGCACTATTTCATATTCAACATGAGCATATTTTTCCACATACTTACACATATGCACCGTCTTGTCATAGACCATGCCTTCACCAGCCTTCCCTTACGATGTTCAGGAGGACATCCTACTTGCTCACTCACCTACCATCCGCCAGCTTGCACACTTAGCCACTGATCCGTATATTCAGGCCACATTAACAGCTCAGCCAGTTATTTCACCTACTCCATCTATACCTACCCTTACCACCACTCCATCAGCTTTGTTGACGCGCAGGCAAAAACCCCGCATGATTGTGAGAGTATCTGGATATCGAGAGCGGTATTCATTTGTGCCTGCACTAGCTTCTCAGATGACCAGCGCCGCTTACATGGGTCCTTCTTCTACTTCAAAGTCACTGACACCATCATCCACTGAGTCACCGCCTCATCAGAGACTCAGGAGATCTACTGATTCCTACTCAGAGGAAGACCCGAAAGAAGATCCAGAAGAGGATCCTGAGGAGGAACTACCGGAGCCTATGCCGACAGAGAGTGTTCCCGGATATGTTAGCACAGCAGCAGGTTGTGAATATAGTAAACATCTGAAACTATCTTTTGCTCCTTGTTTCTACATCCTAGTAATATAGAACCTCTACCCTTTATCTCTACGTACGATCCATCTTCAAAACGAATGCGTCCAGTGATGCTTTTGTCTATATACTTAAAAATGACTCTTAGTTCCCGTCATATGGTTGCTTGCACCATTATCTAAGTACCATATGCTAGCATCTGTCGTAGCATATTTTTCGGTTTGTATTTGTCCTTCATTTAACAATACTTCTTCATGTGTAGTCATTAATAGTGATGGTTCATCATCTTCAAAGATAAGGTTTGATTGTTCCTGAGTTGTTGGTGGACTTCTACAGTCTCTCTTAAAGTGTCCATGTCTCCCGCAATTGAAACATTTCACCTTCTTCTTATTCCACTCACCTTTAAATTTATTGGGCTTGTCGTTGTGATTTAAATTTTCTCCATTCGGGTTATCTCTATTTCCTTTGTTTTTCCAGTTTCCTCGTGAGTAGTTTGATCTACCCCTATTCTTGTTAAATTGTTTCTTATTTCTAGATTGTTCGCCTTGTGCGAATAATAAGTTATCCTGGCTTTCTGCTTGTCCTCCCTTTCGGAGTTTTATCCTTTCCTCGAATGCCTTAAGTTTTCCAGTGATCTCATCTAAGGTGATATCATTTAGATCACATGTCTGTTCTATGGATGCTACTATTTGAATGACCTATCTGGTGTGGAGTCTAATAGTTTTCGTACTAAAAGTGATTCATCCAAGGTTTTTCCTAATTCTTTAGCCTTCGTGGCGTAACCATTTAACTTGTTCGTAAATGCATCCACCGTTTCATCCTCCTTCATTAGAAGGGCATTAAATCCTATCATTAGTGATTGTAATCATGCTTGTTGCACTTTCTCTTCTCCAACGTGTCTCTTTCTTAATGATTCCCATAATTCCTTTGCAGTTTTACAACTTGCTACTTGTAATATCACATCTTTGGTTACCGCTTGATATAGGAGGGCAATAGTTGCCTTATCCTTCTTGTCATCTAATTGTGCGTAATCCTTAGGTTCTATAGCCTCCCATAAACCATGTGCCTCTAATATGACCTTAATTTGTGATAAGGTTTTAAAATGTACCTTTTTGAGGGGTCGTTTAAGCCCTTATTTGATCACTTTTGTATCCGTTATTACTTAATATCGTTCCTTTTCACTTTTTAGGTATCTTGAAGGAAAAACACTGGAATGACACTTATTCGGACGAAAAGGCGCGAATATACGAAGAAAATGGCCAAAGTCAAGAATCGAGCCACTCAGACTGCTGGAACTGAAGGGAATGGCGTCAGGTGTTAACTGCAACGCCGTCGCATCACTTTTGTGACGGCTCAGTAGCCAAATTGCTTATTTACAAGTGATGGTGTCAGGCTTTAAAAGAGTAGGTCTTCGCAACTCAGACGGCCTAGATTTGATCCTGACGGCGTCAGAAGATGAAGCCGACGGCATCACAACCATAAGGTGACGCCGTCACAAGCTGCAACCTGCGCGCGAAGCAGCTGATACTGTTTTGGCCATAACTTTTGCATACGAACTCGGATTTAGGTGATTCAAAAGCCCATGTGACCGGAACGAGAAAATCTACAGTTTGGTGAAAAAAAGTGGTCATGACACCGTTACTCTTTAGGTGTGACGCCGTCACTGTTTGCCGACAGAAAATCTGCCTATAAATAGAACGTTATAACTTCACTTTTTGTAGGCTCTAAACCCTAACTCCGATTCCAGGGTTTAGATAGGTGTTTTTCCAGAAACTTTGAAGGTTTAAATCACTCCAAAAACATCTTGTAATGGTTTGTTGATTATATCTTAATCCATATATTCAATTTATCATTATGTCTATCCTATGTTTGATTGATTGTATGTATGCTTGCATGTTCTTCATGTGCGGCTAATTTACTTGTGTGTTTGCTTAGGGAATATGAAACTTAATTATTAAATATTGATTGGTTGTTTCTTATCTTAATTGATTAATGATCTAGTAATGCGATAGGTCATTCGTTGTGTAATTAATGCTTGATTAATCTTTGTGAACCTTGGGCTATAGCACTTAGAGCGGTTGTAGGCTAAATGTAAAACCCTAAAATCTCAAACGTGTTAAATGACACTTTTACCCTCAAGCTTAATAATTAGGAAAACTCGTAACACGTCAAAATCGTTGAATACGTTTTGCATTTAACTCATAATTGATCAAATGATAATCTACTTTCACTTATGTCTACTTAGGAATATAACACATTACATGCACTACAAAATATGTACAAGTTACAAAATAATTTAAACCAAATTATTGCTAACATAATGGTAAATAAAGTAACTTTTAATGAGTCAATGATTCTCTCCCTATTCTCATCCAAATCAAACGCCACTCCCCCAAGAAATTCGTTCCATTTATTCTCCATATTAATCTCATTATAACCACCATATTTACCATTCCCAAATAAAATCACACAACCCTAATTCTCTATACAAAAAGTGACGGCAAAACAAGGCTCCTCTTTCACCCTCCTTTTTCTTTTCTGTCGACGCCCACACAGCCAAGGTAAGGCTTTCGAAATCGTTTTCAAGGCTTAATATTCGTGACATTTACAACCTCTGATTTGGTTTGTTTGTGGTGACTTGTTGGTGGCTGCTGGTCGTGGAGTTGTAGCACAAAGAGAGTGACTTCATTGGTTCATCTTGGCCTCGTTCCTTCTCCTTTTCCTTACACGCTACTAGGTATCACCCACACCCTCATTTTCTGTTTCTGGCCGTGGGTTACTCCCATGTTACGCATGGTTTCCTTCACTTATTCATGTCGCGTAAAACGGTTAAAGAAAAGCTAAGAAACAACCTAACATATGTCGCTAAATAAGCCATGAGAAAACTTTGTTTATGTCATCTTATGCGCCCTATTATTTTCTGTTTGTATTTGTATTCTGGTCGTGGGTTTTCTAACTCCATGCGCATGTCTTTTGATCTCTATCATGTCATCTTAAATGGTTAAAAACAAAGCTAGATTAACCTAGTTTATAGGCTTCATAAAATCATGAAAAAGATCACTTTACATATCGTCAGAGGCACCCTTTGATTTCTGTTTTGGACCTGATCCTGGTCTAGTGAATGGTACCTGGTATGCATGTTTTCTTGTAATAAAATATGTCTTGTTAAATACTGAATCAAAGCTATGACCAACCTAATATAATGCTACGCAAAACCATGAAAGCCTATTACTATACTACATGAAATTATATGTCACACCCCCAAATTACCTGTTTTGCAGCGGAATATAATTCCTGGGGATTGACTGTCATAGCATCACAGTTACAGATATATTGAACGACCTAAAGTGTCGTTTGGAAAACACATCGTTTGATTTAATAAAACAATCAGAGTTTACAAAGTATAGGTCCCAAATGAAAATCAACTTGTGCGGAAATAAGTTTGTTACAATTTAAACGATGTTTTAAGTACGTAAAACCCAAGTGAGACGCATCGACATCGCGACTCCATGATGTGTCCAAATGCATGCCATGAAGTGAATACCTTAGATACCTGAGATAAAACATGCTAAAAAGTGTAAACACAAAGGTTGAGTGAGTTCATAGGGTTTGTATTGAAATGTAAAGCCTTTCAAAAATCGTTTATGCAGCAAAGGCATTGTAAATTCACTCAGTTCCAAGTTCCGCCCATACAAAACTTGCAACCTGTGTATTCACAACCCATTGCCAAAATGTAATATAGTTTATGTTCAAGCCCACATCGTCAAATGAATTCACAAAATAGTGCCTAACTTAATGTATCAATAGTTACTTGACATAATTATACCAAGACATTTAGTTCAATGAAAATCCCAAGACATTCAGTTCAATGGTTATGTTTGGGATACTTGAGTGAGTTGGAAACACAAATGTGAAAAATCGTACAAAATAGAGTCCATAGATTCCATAAGTGAAGTACCGTACGTAAACCTGTGTAGTACCTCAGCGCTACAGCTACGCAGAGTGA
>BPTQ01000001.1:120964552-120977011 GCA_019973895.1 Chrysanthemum seticuspe | reverse complement strand
CTAAAATAAGCTAATTCCAACTTATAACAGCTAATCCTAACCTATATTGAGCAAACTACCACTGATTAATGCTAACTGCAACTTTATCCAAACAGCTTTTAACCTCTATGTTTAAGCTTATCCACAGGCTTAACAGGAGAGCTTATGTGAAAAACAGATATGTAGTCCTAAAGACCACCAAGAAAACTACAACTAAACCAATTTTCAGGCTGAGATAAGCTGTAAAGAAGCTTTAAGAGCCTCTGCAAGAAACCTGTGCACAACTCAGTATAAGCTGAGTGTGCACAGGACAAATCTAGTCAGATTGAGAGCTTATTTGGAGCTTGTACAGACTTGATAAGATTTCATAAAAAGCTGTTTTCAACACTAGACAAATTGAAGTTGTAAATCCCAAAGTTTCTAACACTCTTACTCAAAATGAATCAATGATTCATCCACAAAGTTTGGTGAAAAACTTGTTTTGACAGTTTTGACTTTTGAAAACAGTTATGAAATGTTGACCAAAATGAGATTAGAATCAAAGTGGTGAACTGGTAATGATATAATATGATGAAATGAAAACAATACAAGCTCACTTATCAAATTATACACCTATATGCTAGATTCTAGCAACTGATTCAAACAGAAAATGAGATAAGAACAGTTAACTTGTGATATTGACTTAGTGAGAAAGTAGATGCAATATGAAGGCTAAAGTGATTCAAGGTACTGAAATAGAGACTGAGTATGCAGTTTTCAAGCACAATCCAAAGCTTAATCACAAATACACTACTGATCCAAACACTAGTTCTACTACTAATATGCAAGTTAAAACTTATATATCTCAGATTAATCCTAAGCTTATCTTCTAAACAAACTCAAATGATCATATTAGAGCTAAATCATGCAATAAATCTAACATTATTCAACACAAAATCATAGTACCAATAGAACAGTTATGAACATACACAAGACTTACAAAGGTCCAGTCACAATGACTTGATAAACAGCTCAAAGTACCACTACCTAACTCTGATCTCAACCCAAAAACAACTGATATCAACCCAAATCCATGATCAAACCAGCAAATCAGATCATATCTGCTTCAGTCAGCTACAGTTGACTTTTGTTGACTGCTTTTTAGATTTGAAGTAAATTGAGATTTAATTGAAGTTAAGCTCACTATAAGCTATCAAAAGCTTAAATGAACCTAATGAAACAGTAGCTGAGTGTGGATTAATCCACAAAACAAATTTGATATGTTTTTTTATTTTTCAATTATTTATTTTCTGATTTTTTTTTTGTATTTTTGAGTAATATGAGAAACAAACTGATATGACTTGAGAATAAGCTATTATAAACTAAAATGATACTGATAAGCAATTCAAAACAATTTAAGATCCAAACATAATTTTTGAGCTTAAAAAAGAAATTTCATTAATATAAAAAACTTAATACAAATACTGAAATTAAAAGAGAATTACAAAGAGCATATTTAAAACAATAATAAGCTACACTAAGCTACTGAAAATTGAAAGAAAGAGAGATGATTCTTGTGAACGAATGAGGGGCTTTAAATAGCTGAGCTCAAGGTCTTGGAAGGATCTAGAGACTGAAATATGTGCTTCTTTGAGTGAATATCAACCCTCTGATCAAATCCCAAATGCATCCAATCCATTTCCACCTTAGGATCAAGTATACCACGTAGCTTCGACCAATGAGAAAGCAGGGAGTGGAATTGAGCACACGGATTGGTGACATGGCACTGCCCATGTGTCAGTGGTGTCAGACGAAAGTACATATATACCCTTAATTACAGTAATTTTGACCAATTGACCTTGAGTGGATTTAGGGTTCATGCGTTTTACCAGGTTTGGGGTAAAAAAGGGCGCGGGTGGATTTTTTTATATTTGTTTGATATTTTGACCGGGTTTGGGTTATTTGACCAGGGTATAAGTGGGTAACGGGTTGGCGGGTTATAATAATTGGATTGGACCGGGTAATTTGATTGGGCCGAGAGTTTTGGATTTTGGACCTAGGATTTAATATAAACCCATTAGACATATTAAGGACCAAATGTGTAAAAACTGAAACTTCAGGGACCAAAACTGTATTTTCTGAAAATCTCTTTCAAGGGCCTATCTTGTCAATCTCAAATAATCCAAGGGCTGAACTTGTAAATTCTGAAACAATCCAAGGGTTGATTTTGACAATTCCAGAAACTTGAGGGATCACTTTTGCCAAATGCTCAAAGATGAGGGACTATTCTTGACAATTCTTCAAAATTGATTATATCTTCTAAAAATCATCCTCAGAGAATAAAATCTTCAAAAATGCACAATCTCGACCTTCCAGCTCAGCTCAAACTCTCTTAATCTCTCGTGCTCGGATTTACGTCTGATTTGGCTCCTTTTTGTGTGTTTTTACATATCCGTACCTGCACAAGCACAAAGTCAAGAAAACCACAAATATTAGCAATAAACGGCTCTTTCTTGGTTATTTTGGGTCTGATTTGATAAAAAAATGATATGTGTTTTTGCACATATCAAAATACCCCAGACGAGACCATTGTCGTGTCCTCCCGCAATGCAATCAACTCACGCTTCTAAAACCAAGTATTTCAATCTCTTTCTACTAAACCTATGAAGAAGTAGCAAAGATTCCTCAAAAGAGATTAAGAAAGCCTTAATTCTAAAAACGCCCCGTTTACCTTTTAATTCACATGTAGATATTACGATTAAGCACATTCCGGTTATGAATGACGGTTTGTTGAACTTTCATGTCGATCAATAACTCCAACATTTTTCAAAAGACACGTTAGGATCACGGAGTAGGAAACACAACACAGCGTGAAGTGACCATACGGATAGAATACATCGTCCCTGATTTTTCACAAGTCCCCAAACTAAGCGTAAAATCGAAATCATTGTTAAGTATGATTCTAGATGCTAACACTACCCATGGAACTTACTTGTGTAATTACCTTTTGTTCCCATTTTCCTATTTTCCTCTAGATTTTTTTTTATTTTTGTGAGAAATGAATTTCTTCAAATTTCTCGTTTCGATAACTTTTATTCTGATAAAGATATAAAGCTAAGTCGATAATTAGTTGTCCATCTTCTTTCAAGAACCATTGTCCCAAAAATGAGGTCCACATCAAGGAATTTTTATTCACTTATACTTTTGACTTTTTTTCATCACTTATCATCAATAATAATATATTTATATATATATATATATATATATATATATATATATATATATATATATATATATATATATATATTTTGAACTTTTACTTGTATGAGCTATGAACTACGGAGCTTCACGGGGTAATTCCAAGACTATAGGCTTCATGAAGTGAGGATCCCGGCTGGCTAGGCTAAGACCTCACTCAATCCTGGCTAAAGATCCAAGGGTCCGATCTCGACACCGCAGCTCATAACTTTACTTATTACTTTTCACTTATCACTGATTGCTTATTTATTTATTACGGATCCTTGATCTGTACCCAATTTTTAAAACAAAGATTCTTTTAAGAAGATAAAGAACTAACTATCGCCAAAAACTCAACATCTCTAATTATTTAGACAGATATGGGGTGAAACAATTTTGTGGGAACAAAAAGCCATAAGTACCTTCGATGAACTCTAAAGAGAACCAACTACTCCACGCTTAGCATCTAAACTCATAAGTAACTCTATCATTTCTCGATCTCCGCAAATTTAAAATCCCAAATAATGAGATCCGCGGATGCTTAGCCGATAATTTTTAGATTACCTATGGTTAAGGGAACAAGCTAGGGCTCAACACGCCCGGTCAAGTCAGAATTCTATTCCTACTCTCACCAGCGGAAAGTCAACAAGGTGTCAAAACATATATAAACTTAGCAAATGCTTCGTTAAATAATCTCAAGTCTCACATTTTAAAGTCACTTATTAGAAACTCGCAAATTCTCGTTTAAGCTTCGCATATTAAATCACTTAGGGAGACTTGCAAATTCTTGGCCTTGTGAGCTAGAAACGCATTTTATAGCCTCTTTTCTAAGCAATTAGCAAAGACTTTTTCAAGAAAAACGCATATTTAAAATAACTTCTAAGAGACTAGCAAGAACTTTTTGATCATAAAACTAGCAAAAGCTTACGAAAAATTTTAAAATTTTCTCATTTTTGCACAATTTTTCATTTTCTAAGGAAAAACGAGGTTGCGAGAGTATACGACGAAAAACAAGCAAGTGCGGTCAAATCAAATCGAAGATTACCCTACCCCAGACTAGAACGAAACATTGTCCTCAATGTTTAAAGAAAGGGTATCACGAAAATCTAAAAGCCGTTTGTTAAGTATGTTCAAAGATAAACGTTAGTCGATAAGATTTCGGATATCAGATTTCCAGCAGCATCGATCATGAAACTCGAGTGGAGAAAAGACAAACTTTGAGCACGAGAGTCTTCATATCGGGAACATCCTAAACACAACATCACAAACAACCAAACACGAGAAATCGAAGAGGCTAACCCCTTCACGTCACTTATTAGAAAATAGAAAGAAGATAGAGATAAGCATGGGGTGCCTCCCACGAAGCGCTACTGTTTTTGGTCACCGAGTCGCTAGCTTGACTCGATCCCCGAATTCAGTTGTCCTTAGGGAAAGTTTGGAGATCCGGGACAACCATAGATGGAATGTCCCCTCCAAAATAATATTTCACACGATGACCATTGACCTTGAAATTTGGGCCATCTGGCTGAGAAAGCTCCACCGTTCCATATGGGAAAACCTGAGCAACGGTGAATGGTCCGGACCAACGGGTTTTGAGTTTGCCCGAGAATATCTTCAAGCGAGAGTTAAAGAGGAGAACTTGATCACCAACGTTGAAAACACGGTTTTTGATTTTAGCATCATGAATTCTCTTAGTCTTCTCTTTGAAAATCAAAGAATTCTCGTAGGCCTGATCCCTAAGCTCATTTAATTCATTCAATTGAACTTTTCGGTAATCACCCGCGGTCTTAAGATCAAAGTTAGCATGTTTCAAGGCCCAGAATGCCTTATGCTCGAGCTCAATGGGCAAGTGACAAGCTTTTCCATACACCAACTTAAATGGGGTGCAACCGATGGGTGTCTTGTATGCGGTGCGGAAAGCCCATAATGCATCATCTAACTTATCGGCCCATGAAGCTCGATTGTCTCCTACGGTTCTTTCTAAAATCCTTTTCAAACCACGATTCGAGACCTCAACTTGTCCGCTCGTTTGCGGATGATACGCGGTAGAAAGACGATGGGTAACTCCATATTTAGCCATAACTTTAGCAAATTTTTAATTACATAAATGGGTACCGCGATCACTAATGATAGCACGAGGTGCTCCGAATCGGGAAAACAAATTCTTCAAGAACTTAACAACCACTCGGGCGTCGTTGGTGGGGAGCGCCTTCGCTTCAACCCATTTAGACAAGTAGTCGACGGCCACGAGGATATACTTATTAACCCTAGATGATGGAAATGGTCCCATAAAATCGATGCCCCACACGTCAAAAATCTCACAAACTTGAATAGCATTTTGTGGCATTTTATCCTTTTGTGAAATTTTCCCTTGACGTTGGCAAGAATCACAAGATTTGACTAAATCATGAGCATCTCGATATATGGTAGGCCAATAAAATCCGGAATCAAAAACCTTCTTAGCGGTGTAGCTTGCACCATGATGGCCACCAGTGGGTCCGTTATGGCAAGCATTGAGAATATCAAGAGCCTCTTGGCCATGAACACACCGCCGGATTACTTGATCCGCACAAATCTTAAACAAGTAAGGATCGTCCCAGAAATAATGCTTAACATCTTTGAAAAACTTTTTCTTTTGTTGGGACGACATTCCTTTCACGATGAAATTTCCTGCATGGTAATTTGCATAGTCGGCAAACCATGGGGTGTTCGGGTCTTTCTTAGCAATCATCCCAAGTTTCTCAAGAGGAAATGTTTCCGTAATCTCCTTTTTCTCGAGCACACTTTGATTAGGATTCTCAAGTCTAGAAAGGTGATCGGCAGCAAGGTTCTCCGCTCCTTTTTTGTCAAGAATAGTAACATCAAATTCTTGAAGGAGGAGAACCCACCGAAGTAATCGTGGCTTAGCATCTTGCTTTTCCAAAAGATACTTAAGGGCAGAATGGTCGGTATACACTATGGTCTTCGACAAGACAAGGTAGGGTCGAAATTTCTCAAAAGCATAAACAACGGCCAATAATTCCTTTTCAGTAGTCGTGTAATTGTGTTGGGCCTCAGACAATGTCTTACTCGCATAGTGTATGGGTTGAAAATGTTTCGACTTACGTTGCCCCAAGACTGCCTCAATTGCGTAATCACTTGCATCACACATAAGCTCAAAGGGCAAATCCCAGTCGGGAGCAACTAAAATTGGTGCCTCAGTTAATTTCTTTTTGAGAAAATTAAATGCTTCAGCGCATTCTTCGGTGAAGATAAACGGAGCATCCTTTTCAAGGAGATGGGTCAGAGGGCGGGCTATCTTAGAGAAATCTTGGATGAAACGGCGATAGAAACCGGCATGACCCAAAAAACTCCGAATACCTTTGACGGTAGTGGGATGAGGAGTTTAGCTATAACGTCGAATTTAGCTCGGTCGACCTCAATCCCAGATTTTGAAATCTTATGGCCGAGGACAATGCCCTCTCGAACCATGAAATGGCACTTCTCCCAATTCAAGACCAAATTGGTGTCTTCACACCTTTTGAGCATGTGGTCTAGATGAGAGAGGCAAGAAATGAAAGAATCTCCATAAACCGAGATATCATCCATAAAAACTTCCATAGAATTTTCGATTATGTCATGAAAAATAGCCATCATGCACCTTTGGAACGTTCCAGGAGCATTGCATAAGCCAAATGGCATTCGTCGGTAAGCAAACGTTCCATAAGGGCATGTGAAAGTCGTTTTCTCTTGATCCTGCGGATCGATCAGAATTTGAAAGTAACCAGAAAAACCATAGAGAAAGCAATAGAACTCATTCCCCACTAATCGTTCGAGCATCTGATCCATAAAAGGTAACGGGAAATGATCCTTTCGTGTAGCATCATTCAATTTTCGATAATCAATACACACCCTCCATCCGGTGACGAGGCGTGTGGAAATCAATTCGTTATCTTCGTTCATGACAACGGTCATCCCTCCCTTCTTTGGGACACAATGGACAGGGCTAACCCATGAGCTATCAGAGATTGGATAAATGATTCCGGCATCGAGGAGTTTCAGAACTTCCTTTTTTATAACCTCATGAATTTTTGGATTAACCCTACGTTGTTGTTGAATAACGGATTTGCAATCGTCCTCCATTAAGATTTTGTGAGTACAAAAACGAGGGTTTATGCCCTTAATGTCAGAAATTTGCCAAGCGATGGCACTCTTATGTTTTCGAAGAATATCCAAAAGTGCGGTTTTCTCCTCATCTTTTAAGTTTTTAGCAATGATGACGGGAAATTTGTTCGGTTCTTCAAGAAAAGCGTATTCAAGATGAGGAGGTAAATCCTTGAGCTCGGTCTCTAGAGGTTTTTCGTTAGACGTTTGTACTTCTTTGATTTCTTCAATCGTAATCTCTTTCGGAGGGAGTGACGGTAATGGATCTTCATTCAATAATTTCTCAAGATAAAGAATATCTCCCTCCGAATCATAAACTCCATTATCAATTCCCGGTGGAATCGATTCATCAATAGCAAGAAACTCATCGATCTCTTCCAAAAGGAAATCACCTCCCTCAAACGGAGTGAGAGAAGGGGAAGAGTCGGCAATGATTGGTTCAGAAGGTGAATCAGAAGAAGTAGAATTTTTAGCAAAACCAAGAACTTCTTGAGCGTACTCCTCACAAGAAACATCAATAACGTCGATTCGATTAATGGAAGCATCGTCGAAATTTGAGGAGTACCTCGTCGTTTGATTAATGTTGAATGTGACGGCTTCTTGATTAACTCTCAACGTAATCTCTCCTTCAAACACATCAATTAAGGCACGACCGGTCCTTAAGAAACATCTCCCAAGAATAATGGGTACTCGAGGGTCGGCATCAAAATCTACCACAACAAAATCCGCGGGAAAATAGAACTCCCCCACTTTGACAAAGACATCCTCAGCTATACCCTTTGGACGGGTCGTAGAACGATCGGCTAGCTCGAAAGTCATACACGTTGGGGTAAGTGGGGGCAATGAAAGCTTTTCGTAGATTGAGTTTGGCATCAAATTAATACCCGGGCCAAGATCGGCCAAGGCGGAGCATTGAACAATTCCTTGAAAATCACACAGAATGAGGAATTTGCCGGGGTCACCTAACTTTTCGGGAAGTTTCTTGAGGATAACCGCCGAACAATTCTCATTCAGAGATGTCGTAGCAAGCTCATATAGTTTCTCCTTGTTCGTAAGCAATCTCTTAATCGTAGAAGCAAGTTTGGGCATCAAGAGAAGGGCATCCGCAAAACTGATCTCCACATTCAAGTCTTTGAAGATTTGGAAAAACGTTTCCATTTGATGATTCGACTTCTCATGAAGAGTTTGATCTTTAAGACGAGACAGATATGGGATAGACGGTTTCGGATTACCTTTCCTCACATTAACGGGAGCATCTTCGGGCTCAGAATCTTGGACAACCGTGGGTTGGACATTCACAGTACTCCCCTTATTAGTAGGAAGCACCGGGTCCTTTGTCACCCCGGTCTCACGGTCTACCACACGAGACGGAGAAGAAGTGTTAGTGGTAGGAGCCGTAGGTCCATCGTAAGCAACACCACTTCGGGTAGTGATTGCTTTCATGTCACCTCTCGGGTTAGGAATCGTAGTACTTGGAAGAGAACCGGAACCCGAGGGTTGAGAATAAGAAGAAGACGGTTGATTGGCTTGAAAGAAACTAGCCATCATATTCCTTATTTCAGTCATCTGCTTGTTACTCGTAGCTTCAATTTCCTTTTTGAAATCCGTCCTCATGCCGTTAATTTGATTCTGCAGACTTTTAATGGTGTTGCCAGAGTTCTTCATGTAAGATAGAAACTCGTTGTTCGGAGCAACTTGATGAGAAGGTTGTTGATATTGCTGTTGAGGAGGAGGTGGTTGTTGGTAAACTTGAGGTGGAGGAGCTTGGTAGTGTTGATTTCCATGATTAACTCCTCTGTTTTGATTGTTGTTACCATTGAAACGGTTTTGATTATGGTTTTGTTGTTGAGGTTGGTTGAAACCGGGAGGTCCGAGATAATTGTTTGAACGGTAGCTAAGAAGATTTCGATCTCCTTGCGGTTGATTGTAGTTTCCTGTAGCAGCATAAACATTTTCATGTGCGTAGCCACCGGCGGCTGTGCACTCGGAATAAGAATGTGGACCTCCACAAGTCTCACAAGTTGGGTTTACCGCTTTTACTTGTTGATTTTGACTAGACAGATGCATTTGGTACATTTTCAACATAGCCGTGTTCAAATCATCAACTTTCTTATGAAGAGCCGTATCGTGAGAAGAAGACGAATTTGATCTAGATGATTCACCCCTTGCGGCTGAAGAATCCCAATAATTATGATGAGCGGTCATGTTCTCAATAAGATCGTAACATTCCTCGGGACGTCTTTTCATGAAAGTTCCACCGGCAGCAGCATTGATTGTATCACGATGTCTCAACGTCAAACCATTATAGAACGTATCAATTTGAGTGACAAGCAACATATTATGATTTGGACATCGATCAATTGCAAGCTTATATCGTTCCCAAGCTTCAAACAAAGATTCGTCGGGATATTGTCTGAAATTACTGATATCGTTTCTCAACTTCGTCACCATCGATGGTGGAAAGTATTTTGCCAGAAACTTCGAAACCATTTCCTCGAAGGTATGAATCGAATTCTTCGGGAGTCGATCAAACCAAGAAGTGGCATGATGAGTCAAAGAGTATGGGAAAAGATAGAGACGAAGGGCGTCATCGGAGACCCCATTTTGTTTCATACTCTGAGTGACAGTTAAAAACTTATCAAGATGCTTGTTTGCCGTCATCGGGTAAACCATGAAATTGACAACTGTTTTTTACTTGTTCTATCATATGATGTTTCAAGCTAAAATCGGTAGCTTGAATATTAGTCGGTGCAATGGGTCCTCCCCTCCCGTACATTGTTGGTTGACATAGCTCCTCCATCGTTCGGAGATTGGGAGCTACATTTTGATTAACGGGAGGAGGATTAGGACCGGGGTTTGGTGGTACGTTAGCAGCTGCCATATTACGTAACTCGGGTACGTTCTGATTCTGATTCTGAAATCGTCTTGATCGAGAGCGAGTGCGCATGCACTTAAAAACCAAGGCAATTAAAAGAGACCGATATTCGAAAACACAGTGAACTTAACCAATAATCCCAAGTGAATAAATCACCTCTATAAGACAAACGCACAAGCGAGCAGAGAAGCTTTGTAGGTCAGCGAGAAGCTTATTAAAAACCCGCTTCTTTTCAGCCGCAATTTAATGTCAGGCCGTCCTTATACCCACCACACAGTTTGTTTATCCGATAGAGATAAATCAATTCACAAGCGACACAAAGGCAAGTTTTTTATCTTTAGTTCGGGAACTTATTAATGATAACACCTCCGTTGAGAATGTTATATAATTGGTGTCTTCTATTAATTAGCAAAAACACAAGAGAAAATCTTTTTGTATTTTTTAATATGATATATATATAAAAGAAAAAGGAAAATATTTTTTATTTTATTTTTTTTATTTTTTTTTTTGATTTTATAGAAAAATAGTAACTTCACGAATGAAGGATCTCGAGTCACTAATCGTCAAACCTCAAACGATATTGTCGTGACACTACCTCCCCGGCAGCGGCGCCAAAATTTGATATGTCCGTAAAAGGCTTAGGGGTATTTGTGTGGATAAAACCTCAATATCGATATCAAAAATAATCACGAAGATAGATTCAAAATTCCTTTAGGAAAAAGAATAATAAATCAAATCCCGTGTGTGATCGTTGATACGGATTAGTCAACCCGAATCGTTTCCCAACGAGGCGTGAATTGCCAACGTCGTTTTTGGTTTGGAATTTAATGCTCGATGTTTAGGATTAATGATTTGATTTTATTAAACTACGGGAATAGGGAAAGTAATTAAGAGAATCTAATCTACGGGAAATCCTAAGTGCAAAATTAACTAAAACGTAATTTACGAAACGTAATTAAAATGCAACTATGTCTAATTTATATCCTAAAAATGCCTAAAATTACTTCTACTCTAAAAATGCAATTTGAAAACTATTTATGAATTAAAATTATTTTTTAGGATTTTTCTGTATTTAATTCTAATTAAAAACTAATTTTTAACTTTTAAAACTAACTTAAAAATCTAAAAATTAAGAATATTAAGGAAACAAATATGAAACTATTTTATAAAAATCTAAAATAACTCAAAAGACTTTTAAAAACTATTTTTTTATTTTTCTGATTATTTTTCTATTTTTTATGAATTTAAAACTATTTAAATCTAATTAATTAGCTAAAAACTACAAAATAAACTAAGAAAAATCTAGAAAAATTATTTTTTTGTTTTTTGTATTTATCTTAATCTATGAAAATTGAAAATTTATTTTTTGGAACTTTTTCTGATTTAATTGCAATAAAAGCTATTTAAAAATGACTAAAAACTGTTTTAAATTGAGAAAAATAGCAAACAGTGACTAAAAATTATGAAAAACTCAGGAAAATTCTAAAATATTATTCTAAATTTATGAAAAATATAAAACACTATGCTTAGGTGAGAGAAATGAGGGCTGTAATGTAAACTGTTTACAAATAAGCTAATGAAAATAAGCTAAAGAGTGAATTAAGCTACCAAACAGTTACTGAAGCTAAGTTACGCTAAAATAAGCTAATTCCAACTTATAACAGCTAATCCTAACCTATATTGAGCAAACTACCACTGATTAATGCTAACTGCAACTTTATCCAAACAGCTTTTAACCTCTATGTTTAAGCTTATCCACAGGCTTAACAGGAGAGCTTATGTGAAAAACAGATATGTAGTCCTAAAGACCACCAAGAAAACTACAACTAAACCAATTTTCAGGCTGAGATAAGCTGTAAAGAAGCTTTAAGAGCCTCTGCAAGAAACCTGTGCACAACCCTAATCGACAATATTCAACCTTAATCGAATAAAATCGCATTGAATCGAAGTCATTGACAAACCATCGAATTAAGTGAGAAATCGAATAAAAGTAATCGAATAAACATTTGTCAAATGTAATGTCGGGAGTAAAGAGAGTGGATTCGTATCACAAAATATAAAAAGTATTTAAATCTTATTATAAAATCTTAAAAGGACTCAAAAAGTATTAAAAATCAGTGACAAACGATAAAAAGAGTTAAATTTTGTCAAAAATCAGTAAAAATTTATCGAAAATAACGTTAATTTAGTCTTTTTCAAGGTTTTTTATTTAAAAGTTAAAAGTATCTAATTCTATTTATGTTTTT
>BPTQ01000001.1:120932884-120944342 GCA_019973895.1 Chrysanthemum seticuspe | reverse complement strand
CCAGGGCTCTTGAATCGAAGAAAGAAATTGAACCATCTGAAAGTGAGACTTTGGCAGCTTTCCCCTAAACCGAAAATCCTTTAGCTGAGCAGATTCAAAGCTTTCTTTCAAGCTTCTCTTAGCCAGGTGCACAAAGAGGCACACCATTATCATCGAACTTGCTGCTCCTTTTAAGAATAATCACCGTGATTCTTCGTTCGAGGTTATATCATCAGCAAGAACAGCAACGTATCATCCCACACATAAATAACTCTTCTCAAATTTCTTTTCTGCTGACGTCTGAAGCAATCCATTCCGAAAGGTGTCAAGAGACCACTTCCCCCACGTAGTTGAAATGATGCAGTCAGTCTCTTAGACTAGAGCTCACGAACCCGAATACACATACCCGAAGACAAAGAAACTTATACCATCGAAGTAGCAGATTAAGTCCAATAGCCAAAGAATAACCCCGATGTATACTTTTCTCTCCCCCTGAAGAAAGTGTATGAAGCTCAAGAACCCGAAGTACCCGAATGCCCAAAGAGAGAATAACCGATAACATTGAAGAAGCAGGCCGAATCACTGATTATCTCTGCGGGTGACAATCTCTGCAGATGTCAACACCGGAATAAGTGATTATATCTATAAATCACAGATTAAGCCCTCAAGTAAAACAGCTGAGCGCCCCCAATGTACACAATTCTTTCTCCTCTGATGATTGTGATAACATTGAGATCATCACACACCAGTGTACCTCATTCATCTTCAGAAACTAACTCTAACATCACTTCCCCCACCTAGTTGGAATAAACACTAAACGCCATGAGTCAAACCTTGAGTTTCTCTGCGGTAATGACATTTGTCTTCCCGGGATATCTTCAATCACTTAGAAGTATTAAGTTCATCAAGTTTGCTCGCGTTTAGATACGTGTCTCCTTCCCCCTTGCTGGTTTTGTCACTTCAGAATCAGCAACACTTTGAAAGCCCAAATACAAGAAATCTGTTGAGAAGAACCTTAGAAGTCTTTGTGAGAATCAACTTGCTGAAGAATATGAGCAAGTCTAATTGGGGATTAAATTTGACATATCACTCTCCCCCAATTAGTGCTCTCCCCTAAACCGACAATCTAATGCCATGAATTAAGAAGAAGTCTTTAGATTGTTAAATGCAACTCGTCTTTAGTCTTCTAACATGTAGCAGAAAATGTAGAACCGACTGTAGACTCGACCTTCTTCAAGATTGTCCAGTTGGGGAATAGAAAGTTAACATCTTCAACTCACCAAAAACAAGAACATCACCAAAAAGCATCCCAATCAACTTACATCTTGCAAATCCCGTTAACTAAAATCCCTCCCAATCAAACAAGAACAGAAAGATGTTCATCAAGGAAATCAGCAATCAGGCCGCAACGAACACACGAAATGGTAATACCAAGCAAACAATCACATCAAACAAGAACAGAAGGTTGTTCGGAATCATCATGTTGATGTGCACGTGAAGCATTAATCGGAAGCACTTTTTCAATAAACTCATATCAGCTTGTGAAGATGTCAACAAACGGCTCTTAAGAAGAAACTCCATGTGAAGATTACCCGATAAGAAGAAGCTCGGTTCTTACATGAGTTTAGAGCCGTATGACCATTTAAATTCTCAAATAATAATCAACCATGCAGTAATTACACACTTCTTCTCCCCCTCAAGAATTGCATACGGAGTTGCCATTCTTGATTAAGTAAGTGAAAATCATCCGAATGTTCTATTCACACTTCTCTCCCGCAAAATAAGCACATGATGTCGCCATCTTCATTATAATCGAGCAAGTGGAATGAGAAAACAATCAGTGGTAGCCCGGTTCACTTGATGACTGAAGCGCATGGAAAAAGTATGTAGCATGTTGATGAGAATGGTCATAATAAGAAGATTTCTCTTCTTCAGAAGATAAAGAGCACTGACACGTACACTTTTCTTTTCTTTGGAGTACGAGGCATGAACTGTTGTGTTCATACGTGATTCGTTGTGAAGTGAGTGGTGAAAAACACAATATCAACGTATATCAAAATAACCGTAAAATTCGACAAATCAACCCTTTAGGAAAAAGGTCAACGTGCCAAACCTCACGGGTGTGATAAAAGTGATACCGGGAAAGTGATTTCCCCGGGTCGTGTCCCAACGAGGTGTGAATGGAAGGATTCGTCGAGTTTCGTGATTTGAACTTGAATTGGATTTTAATGATTTGGATTTGATTACGAATTCTACAATTTAATGAACGGGAAGGTAATTAAGGCAAGGGAACCCTAAATAACTAAAAATAAACTATCACTAAACCTAAGGAATGATAAAACTAAGCTACACTAAGTCCTAGGGTGCTAAAACGCAAAAACGTAAAAACGTAAAACAACCCGAGCCATAAACGTAAAATTTTTGCAATTTAAGGGCTACGGGTGTGAAATCAATTTTCCTACGTTCTATTTGACTAAAAATAATTTTAGGAAAAAGCGGAATATTTTTTTGACTTTTAAAATAATTACTACGAATTAAAAACTATTTAATACTAATTAAATGATTAAAAATACTAAACTACTTTTGAAAAATCTGAAAAATTACAGAAAACTACTTTGATCTATGCTTGTTCTAAGAAAAATAAGAACACACGGTCTTGTTTGGGAAAATAAGCTGTGAATAAGCTCAAAAGAGCTTATAAGTAAAACTGTTTTAGGGGTTAAATGATTTGTTTGTACAAATAATAACGAGACAAGACCCAAGGGCGCATTGGTTGAGGTGTTGTGTGTTGAGGCTTTAATAGGCAAGAGGTCAGGGGTTCGAATCCCACCTCTTGCTTATTTTTGAAAACCTTTTTTTTTTTCAATTCTGCTTTTGAACATTAAAGATACAAACCAAATGAGCAACTTTTACAAAAACTTTTCTTCTAAAAACTTGAGAATAAGCTGCAAACAGCTTATTCCTTTGTTGAATTGGAAAGATTGGAGCAAAAACAACTTGGGCACTTTTTGTTTCACAACAAGCAGTTAAGGTTACTTAAAAAAAAAACTTTACCAACTAACTCATGGATTCAAGGCCTTGACTAAACTTGAAAACAAAACTATTGGGTGAGAATCCTTTTTAAATCTTGAGACCAAGAAACTGAGATTACTTATTTGTAGCAGTCCACAACAAGGACCAAACAAAAACCAAACAAGCTGTTTGGGACAGCTTGTGGAAACTAAACCAAACACCCCTTAATCCAAATAAAAGCATACTAAGGCATTCAAAAACAGTTGGAAATGGACAAATGGGAAATCAAACAAACTGGAATGAGAATAACTTGATACAAAAGGAAATAAAAAAAAGGATAGCAGTTGGCTTCTAGGAAGTATACCTAGGAAATCTAAATATTAACATAGTAAGAGCATATTCTAAATGAAATAAGTTCTAAAGGGAACCTACTAAGCTAAAACTTAAATCCTAAATCTATCTAACCTAAATAAGTTAAAATCTTAACTAACTAAGCTAATTTTATCAATAATAAGCTAAGAAGTGAATGGTGACCTGTAGGGGACTGCAGTTGCAGGCAGCCTTGGGGAACCTGTTTGGAGCTTAATTTCGAGCTGGACAGTGGACCTCCAAACCAAGGACAAGCTACAAAAACATGGTTAGCCAAGTGGAGATGCAAAATAAACCAAGTTGGGGACAAAAAGAAGCTTTTAACAGCTTAAAATCACACTGTTATCAGCTGGTGTTGGGTATTTTTTTACTGAGACAGAACATCAAGAAACTTGCGAAAGGACATTTTTCAACCGTGATGAAACTAAGGTGGAAGTAATTAGGATGCAATTGGATTATACTTATATTAAGTTAGGCGCACAAGATTCTAAGAAAAACCAGATTTGTAAAGTTTTGAATTGCCAAAGAGATACAAAAAATGGCTCAAGTGCAGCAGCCAAGGACTGTTGCTTGTTTAAGAAAGACAGATTTGTTTCCCCTTTTTTACTTTTCTGGCCTAACCATTTCAACACCCTGAGATCACTTTACACTTGTAAAAGAAGCAAACTAAAAACTTGCAAACACTTTGACCTTGACGGTCAACGTGGGTAAAATTGGTTTTGACCCGTTTACAAGCAACAACCAAACACCCCTTTTGCAAAAACTGAAACTACCATTTTCTGTGATCAAGCCTACAATCTTTTAACAACCTTTCATTTAAGCTAAAACAAACATTAAACATAACATGAAACTAAAAAAAAAAAAGAACTTTCATTGATTTTAAAAAGAAATTACATTAAAGCTGAAAATACAAGAAAACTAAAAATTATTTTAGAAAACTAGGGGTGCCTTATACTTGGCTACAAAGTCTCCTATTTATACTACTGATCTTCATGTCTTCATCTTGTGTTAGTTTTGTGAGTGAAATCAGCCAAGCTCCACCTTGTGCTTTCTTGAGACAATCTCAGCCCTTGATCAGGTAGGTACAAGAGAAAATGAATCCAAGCCATCCATGAGGTCTTTTGAAGCTGGGATTGCCATGGTGGCATTTGGGGAAGAGGAGGGGAAAAGATTAGTGGGTTTGGGATTTGGGTGAAACCGGTTAAAAGAGATTAAGGGAGGTTTGGGTAAAGGTGCAGCTGGATAAAGAGGAGAATGGGGGTGGAGTGTTTGGGGAGAAGTAAAAAGAGGGTGAGAATCTAGGGTTCTTGGGTTTAGGTTTTGTTTGGGCGGGAAGGGGAAGAAGAAAGACAGAGGGTGTGTTTTGTTTATTCATTGACCGGGTAGGGTTGACCGGGTATGAAGTTGGGTTGGACCAGGTTGTATTTGGGTTTGTTTGTGTTTGTTTTATTTTTGGGCCTAGGTTAATACTTAGGATTAAGAATGGAATCCAATTAGTATTTAAGGGACCAAAGGTGTAAAATCTGAAAATCCAAGGACCATTCATGAAATTCTGAAAATGTAATCCAAGGGCCAAACATGTGAAACTCAAATATTCAAGGGATCAAAACTGTCATTTTTGAAATTCCAAGGACTAAACTTGACAATTTTAAAAATCCAGGGATCAAAACTGTAATTTCTCAAACTTTTGAAATTTTTCACCAAAGGACTAATTATGACAACTTATGATTTCAAAAGGACCTTTGGTGACTTTTCTTTTTAAAATACGTGCTCAGGGACTATTTCTGTCAATTTTTGAAAGTCGGGGGACTGAAACTGCCAATTATGCAAACTTTGTTCGTTTTTCATTTGTTCTTGATAATTTTGCATCTGAAACATATAAAACACAATTTTGAGATATTTTCAGTATTTTGATGCATATCGGAGTGTTTTTGGATGTTTTGCAGTTTAGTTTTGACCTAAAATGATGAGTGAATAAGCACTCATCAATACGTCATAAGAAGATTTCTCTTCTTTCAAAGATAAAGCGCACTGAAACGTACACTTTTCTTTTCTTTTGAGTACGAGGCCTGAACTGATGTGAACAGACGTCATAATCTCTCTCATTTCAGCTCTCTTGGCAAAACATGTAATCAACCCCATTATCATTCTGTAGGCTCTTTGTTGTGACAACTGATGGAGAAAACCCAATATGAGGAATTTGACTCTTAAGTAAGCTAACCCGAACTCGTGACTTAAACTTGCACATATGTAACAAAGAGCGGTGCCGAGACTTCATGCTCCATTGAATCTCTAAGCACTCTATACTCTTCATCCAACCAACCATCAAGTATAAGACGTACATCACCTCTAGAAAATCCAAAATTGAATGTGACATTGAGCACTACAACGTAACTCCTTTAAGTGATAGTTATTTTGAGGTGATAAGAGCCCAATTCCCCCAAGTGGTAAAAGAAAAGGTAAAAGACACCCAATAATAACTAGATTTCCAAGTCTTCATTTTTTGATAATAAGTTCGAACAAGGATCATGAAGAATCTTCATCCATCCATCCCCGATACCTTCAGATACTAAGTACACTCGCCCGTGATATTTCACTTCAACCTCAAATAAATAATACTGAATTAACGCCGTTGTCACATCTTCTGGTTAACTGCTCAAATCTAGCCTTCTTTGACATTTAAACGAACTTTGATAATGGTTTCATCCTGACCATGGTTAAAAGCACATAACCCCGCAAAACCATGTAATAACCATACTGCCATGACGAATATCCAAACACACACCTAATTCCTGAATTACACCCTTTTATCCCTTCTTCGAAGCAGAAACTGTAGCACCAGCATCAAGAAGATCCATAATTACACTTTCTCTTCTCCAAGATGGTTCCATCATTACGGGATTTTACAATTCCATGGTTTAAACCGAGAAATAGATTCTTTCGCGGGATTTTACAAAACCAGGAATAAACCGTAAGATAGCTCCGGAAATGCACTTTACTATTACCAGGATGTTTCTATAGTCACGGGATTTTACAAGTCTATGATTTAAACCGAGAAATAGGTTCTTTCGCGGGATTTTACAAAATCAAGACAAAACCGTAAACAATGTTAGCTTGAATATGTTATGACGACTTTGGTTTAAGTGAATATCTGTTTTAGGGGAACATGCAGCGGTTCATCAACGGTTCAATAACCAACATCAACAATCTCATCAACCATCCAATAAACACTTTGGTAAACACATCATTCACGCATTCTGTCGGCTGTTGCTGTGACCACTTGGTGATTTAAACCCGGAATGTCAAACTTGATCATGAAGTGAACTTCTCCAGATATGTTACTTAAACTTTTACTAATCCTTGTGAAGAAGAAACGGTGTACCCAATGTACAAAAACCTCTTGACGTATTCTCAACTGCGTGAGACACCGAAGTGATAGCTACGTTGTGGGTTAAGCGAGAAAGAATCACAAACGTAACTAAATAGCCAAGTCTTTATCACACTCTATAAATGCCCAAACAAGTCATCTTCGCGGAATGGTAGAAAGAGAGAAGACGAAAATAAGTAAACGCACCCGGAAAACCTTACTTCAAATCCAAATAAGGAATACCGTATAAACAACCCCGCAGTCAGCTTTGTACAAACATCAATTCAAGCCGGGACGAAATATTATCCATGAAAATGTATATAGTAAAGTATCAATCCGCACAACCTATCACATCTCAACATCAACGAGTCTCATCATCAAACCAAATTTCAAGTCTCAAATCAAATCATATAATATATCAATCCAATTATGAAAAAACCTATCCGTCTCAATTATGTGTACGACCCATTAGAACCACTCAATTATTAAAACACCAAAAAATCCGTTTGAGCCCATGAAAAAGTCAAATCCGATCCCATTCTAAGCACAGTATATCCTTAAACGATTATCCATATGAACCTTATGCCAAAATACCACTTGGAATTCAAATATTACACCAAAATTAATATAATGTATTAGGTAAATTCATTTTGGCCCAATTAATTTTGAGGTGTAACATTTTGGTGTGGCCTGATGTTCATCATAATTAATAACAGTCTAAAGATATTTCATTGAAAGACTCAACCCACTCTACACGAGCCTAGTATGGTACGTCCCGATCCAGTTTACAAGCAAAATCTGGTCCATGCATAGTTTCATGTCAGGTCCAAATAATCAATATTGTCACGGCCGAGTTCACAAACGTACACTCAATCTAATAAAATGACCTGCCATTCGGTTAATAAGTTGTATCACAAACTTCCATTAAACCTCATATATCCGCCTCAACTCATTCGAGTGACAGCTCATAAGTGAGGCCCATAACTGACTCATATCAAGCCCGTGTCCAATCTAAGCATCCAATAGTTTCATAAGTGAGGCCCTTGAGAGTTATATTCAGTCCAAGAGCAGATAGTTTACAAAAGCTTATCACCTAAACGTACTTACCCTAATAACACGGGTATAAATACTCACTTTCTCATTCTTGCTCAAAACTTAAGAAACCCTAATCACTCTCAAGTAAAATACACGCCCCCATCACTTATATTATCCCAACAAACCCTAAACAATCCAACTCGAACCCTAATCTCACATATGGTTCGCCCCCATCATATAACTCAAACCCTAAACACATGTTCAGAAGATATGTGCCCCCATCTTCAATAACAACTACTCAAACCCTAATCTCAAATACATATCTGTCCGCCTCCTTAATCATTCACATGAATCGGTTTCAACAAACCTCAGCCACAGGGATGGCTTCGAGGACAACATTAGTACCACGTTTGAATACCACAGGGGTGGTTCGAACGAATAAGCACAGGTAGGTTTTTCCATTTCCTCTTAGTGTATGAGATTCTTGATTATGTTTAGAGTTTTAAACGAATCAAGATAAGTATTAACAGCCTTGTTAAATACTTATCTTAGAGTGTTCGAATAAAGATTGAAGCAATACTTCACACAAACTCTTAGATCGATGATGGTTTTCTGTTTTCGTGCCTTAGACCTTTGGTCTTGATGTACCCTTTGAGTTCCACGAAAATATAGACTGAGATCTTGAATCAATTTGTAATATTTTATTTAATTCAGTTTCGAGTCATTGAATGGTTTTGAGATGATGTTTTGATATGAAAAATAATGAGATGATGTTTTGATATGGTCTTTTCTTGTTAAAAAAATGATGTTGGACTGATGTAGTAAAGAATCTGAGGTCAAGTCGATTTAGGTATAAGGTTTTGAGGTCTTGATTTAAGGTTGTTGATATGTTGGTGATGACAGTGGTCAAACGTAATACTTTTCTTCATCCTTCTTTCTGTTCAAGTTGCTAGCTAAGTCGCTACCCAAAACTGATAAGTCGCTAGGTCATTAAGGTCACACAACTCGCTATGCTCAAAAGCAAGTCGCCATGCTCAAAAGCAAGTCGCTAGGTCATTCTCTTGACATAAGTCACCACATTTTATTGTAACCAAGTCGCTAGCAAAGATTTTAAACTAAGTCGCTAATTTGATAAATATCAAATCGCTAGGCAAGTCGCTACAATTTTAGAACACAACTCGCTACTTGTTAAAAAACAAGTAGCTACATGAGTCAAGTCGCTATGATGAACATGAGGACCATTTTTTCCGAATAAGTTGCACAACCCAGAAAACTTGCATAAAACTGCTTCCTTGACCCAAGTTTTGACCACAAAAGAATGACCAGATATTCATTTGACCATAAAAAAAGTGATTGGAACAAGACAGATGCCATTTTGACCATAAAAACAGTGAGTTGAGATAACAGACTTGGACAGAAGAACATGAAACAAGACAGATGAGGACTTTGAATGGACCAAGATACATTTTGACCTAACAGATACATAGCAAAACAGTATCGAATCAGTTTACCAAAATATACCAACACAGTGAAAACCACAATACATCAATAACACATTAAGCATGGTACAAAACCACCATAAATCAATACAACACAAAAACCTTGGCTCTGGTACCAATTGTAGGATCGTAATATTTATTGTGTTGATGGTTCGGGTGGTCTTGGAAGATCAAAATACATGTTTGCCATAGTTAGAGAGTTAGTAGAGAGAGAGGGTGTTCTTGCTAGAGGTTTACACAAAGTATGGAATATTAGATTGAATGAGAAGCACCACTCCTTCCATGGATGGAAGGGGTATTTATAGTTACAAGTAAATACGTCCTCCTATCGGACTGTGGATCAGGCATACAGTGGGTAAAGACCCGTCCTTCCTCCACGGTGTTGCACTACACTATTCTACGCTACTAATTAACTAATTAACTACTAAATAACGTAAATAACGACAAGTCTACGAGCTAACTTATGCTAGATAATATTTGGGGTGACCGACTCTTCACTATGGAATTTTCTAATTCCTAACACTAGAAAGCACCTCTAGGAGCAGCAGACTAAAGCCTAAGAGCAATACAAGGAACAATAGAGTCTCGCATGCCTCTAGGAGTAGTAGCTTGAATAAAGAGAAGAAAGTAGAAGAACACCCTAGGAATTTACCGCTTTTGAATAAGAAAGACATTTCATCCGAATGTACTGAACCTGTGAAACTTGCTAAGTCTAATGAATGTGTTGAATCTCTTTGTTTAACTTGCAAGAAATCTTTAATTAATGTTCAAGATGATTGTGTTTCTAAGAATGTAAATGATAAGCCTGTTAAGAAGAACGTTCCAAAAAGATCTTACGCTAAACAAGTAGGAAGACTAGTTGCAAAACTTAGACTTTACACTACTGACAGGAACTATAGTGTATACTTTAGGGATGATATTTGGAAACCCACAGGTAGAACTTTCACACTCCAGAATGGTACAATGAGTGATAAACCAGAATTCCCTGTAGAAAACCTCTTGGAGTGTGATTAGGATTTTACCTCTAACCCAAAGGAACCAAAATCAAAACGGTTTCCACAATATTCTTTTTCTATTACTGGCAGGTTATAGAAATTTGTCTTTGGATCATCGACTCGGGTTGCTCCAAGCACATGACTGGGAATCTGAAGCTGCTGATCAATTTCGTCTGGAAATTCATGGGAACCGTACGTTTCAGAAATAATCATGTAGCAGCTATCATGGGTTATGGAGATCTACCTTTTGGAAATTATTTAATCACTCGAGTTTACTATGTCGAAGGGTTGGGACACAATTTTTTTTCAGTCGGGCAGTTTTGTGATGCAGATTTAGAGGTTGCTTTTAGGAAAAATGCTTGCTTCGTTAGAAACTTGGATGACACTGATCTCTTAACTGGAAATCGTGATACAAACTTGTATGCTATCGACATCAATCAAATGGCCTCTTCATCACCAATATGTCTTATGACACGAGCATCTGGAATAAGTCCTGGTTGTGGCATAGAAGGTTATCCCATCTCAATTTCGACACCATCAACAAAATTGCCAAAGACAACATCGTCAATGGACTTGCAAAGTTCAAATACACCAAGGATCACTTATGTCCATCATGCGAACAAGGAAAAAGCAAAAGAGCATAATATAAACCCAAATCCGTACCTAGTTCGGAAGCAAAGTTGCATATGTTGCACATGGACTTATGTGGCCCAATGAGAGTTGAAAGCATTAATGGGAAAAAGTATATTCTTGTTATTGTCGATGATTATTCGAGATATACATGGGTTAAGTTTCTGAGATCAAAAGATGAAGCACCAGGCATCATCATCACCTTTCTGAAACGTATTCAAGTGAAGTAGAAAACTAGAGTCTTTGAATTGGGTACATATAGAGCTTATTAGTAGCTGTTATTGTTCTTATATGAAAAAGGGTAATTACGAAAGTTGAGAGTAACCCGGTGTATTCAGGTACACGTTGTATACGTTGAAACGAAGGCTTGATCCATGCCTAAACCCAAATATAATACGAGAAAACGAAAAAGGAACAAGCGTACTACCTGTATTCACTAGGAACCACATAAACTTGAAACGTTCAGGTAACTGCTACAACAGAAACCGTTAAAACAACTACCACAGCTTTAACTCTACCCTATTGGAAGATACGGTGTTGGTCCTGAATAAGGTCTACGAGCACAGTATTCT
>BPTQ01000001.1:120805410-120876435 GCA_019973895.1 Chrysanthemum seticuspe | reverse complement strand
TTTTCTTGGAAAGGATTTAACCACCACTTTACACGGATCTTACCGAGCTAATCAGGGGAGTACTAGTTTCTTTCGTTTTTAATTACCTTCCATTATTATAACTTTGATACTTTCGGGGAACATTGGGGACAATGTTCAGTTTAAGTGTAGGGAGGGAAAATAAAACGGGAACTTTGAAACTATGCTTATCCTTGATTATTTGCTTTTTCCAATTGTATTTGTGTAATAAACCATGAGAAAATGTCGGTTAGGGTAATTTTGGCACCAAATTTAAAAAATTTCATGACATATAGGAGTGGGCCATTAGTCTTAACAAAAGCGTCTCACGGATAGGAAGTTGCATGACTAGCACAAAAACCCTTTACCACCTAAATTCCACCCAAAATGTGAGGATCGCCCTTAGATTAGTAGGAATTAAAGCATTCATCTTTAATGCTTAGAGTGTGAACCGGTAGTATAATAGATTCTAGAACTTGTTTTGTGATGCATCCCGAGATCGCTAGTAAGACTACACTTGTGTAGTTAGGAATAACTAAATGATAAGAGGCATTAGGATAACCCTTGTTTGATACCCGTAATATAATTACTTCTTCCACATCGGTTGAGTAATTCCCCCACACCTTTGCATTGTACTCATCTTTAGTACACGATACCCCTAGTTAACCCCTCAGAGCCTATCCTTTTCGCGGTTCTCGTGATGTTTTAGTTTTTCCGGAATATCAATGAAGAGCATTGTTTACACCTCACCCCCAAATATACACCCAAATCGCCTTAGCCTACCTTGTATGCACTCACTTTTAGTGCATTATTGTTATCACCCTAAACCCTTAGTTCAATTATCTAGTTACTTGCATGAGTTGCTAAGTCGAGTCATATCTTTTGTACACAGTTTTGGGACGATTGGGACTGATGGGAAAAAGTTAAAGTTTATGAAATGACTGGAAGGGAACGTTAAATTCCCTTATTTGCGTAATAACGTACCCCAAGTGTTTTGATCTTTTCAATTCTGGTCAAATTAGTGTTAGAGTAATAAAAACTCAAATGTAGGGATGTGCCTATAAATCCCTATCATTTTGATGTTACCGTAGAGGATGGTAGAGTAAAAGTGTATGATAAAAAAATGGGCTACCATCCTACATCTATCCTTTAAATTTATGTTTGTTTGTTTCAGTTATCTAGAGTTTAGAGTGTCGAGTCTTGGCTTAGCAACGCCATTCTTCGTATGCTTGTAACATAAAGATTTTTGACTTGCCACCACTAAATAGCCTATCCCACCAAACCCTTTGTTTCCCTACCGTAAGCCTAACATTACAACCCTTTAAAGACCTCTTTGATAGTCTTTCCTAGGTGCTTACGCCAAAGCGATGGAGGTTTCATCTATTCTTAAGCCTATGGTAATCTATGTACTAGGACCGGTTAATGAGTGTTTATCTTCCATTTCCAACTTGTTATATTTCATATACACCCGAGAGAGATGTGAGTATCCAAACACCCCATGTGAGGTGCTAGTATGTAATTTCCGTGCTTGTAATGACTTTTGCGGGGCTTATATGTGTTGTGGACTATTTTAAACAAATGCTTCATGACCCTTAACTTATAAATTAATTGGCTAAAAGCACATTTGCTTGAGGACAAGCAAATACCAAGTGTAGGGATATTTGATAAGGTTTCAAAATGTACCTTTTTGAGGGGTCGTTTAAGCCCTTATTTGATCACTTTTGTATCCGTTATTACTTAATATCGTTCCTTTTCACTTTTTAGGTCTCTTGAAGGCAAATTGCTGTAATGGCACTTATTTGGACGAAAAGGCGCGGATATACGAAGAAAATCGCCAAAGTCAAGAATCGAGACACTCAAGCTGCTGAAATACAAGGTGACGGCATCACTGCTTAACTGCGACACCGTCGGAGCATTTTGTGACGGCACAGAAGCCAAATTTCTTATTTTCAAGTGACGGTGTCGAGCTTTAAAAGAGTAGGCCGTCGCAACTCAGACGGTCTAGATTTGATCCAGACGGCGTCAGAAGCTGAAGAGGACGGCGTCACAAGCACAAGGTGATGCCGTCGCAAGACTAACGTGGCCAAGAGGAAACCCTAATGACGGCGACCCGACGGCGTCACAAATCATAAGGTGACGCCGTCGCGATTGTAATATTATATATAGAATCCGAATTTTTTAGTTTTAGTGTGTAGTCTTTTGGAGTAAAAACCTAAACCGAACCAAGGCTGTCTTGTATAGTATTTTACGGTTCCCAAACCTATCTTACATCAAGATAAGTGTTTTACTTCATTAATTCAATTATATCTTCAATTATTTGTGTGTATGCTTGCATGTTCTCCATGTCCTGCTAATTTACTTGTGTGTTTGCTTAGGGAATATGAAACTTAATTATTAAATATTGATTGGTTGTCTCTTATCTTAATTGATTAATGATCTAGTAATGCGATAGGTCATTCGTTGTGTAATTAATGCTTGATTAATCTTTGTGAACCTTGGGCTATAGCACTTAGAGCGGTTGTAGGCTAAACCATCCAAAGAGTGCCTTAGAGTTAGAGTTTATAATCCCTAGAGGGTTTTGTAGACGAGAGCCTTTGGTAAGTTCAAAGAGTTAGGGATAAACGCATACCCTACGACTTTAGACACACAACGCAATTAAGAATAAGGACGTGACAATTCAACCATCAATAGGAGATAATTAAGGAGTAATAAAACCTAAGTGAACACATCTTTAAACTATCATACGAGCACACAATAATTAGACACAGACTACATACACCTTAGATTAGATAATTAGATAAGTAGAGTAATCGGTAGAAATACCAACCCCCAAATCCAAACCCCGAGATTCGTACCTTTCCATTTTCTAAAAAACATAAAAAAGATAAAAGATAATCTTCCTCAACCCCAACCTTAGCATAGTAACTTCTCACTAGCATTCTTATTCCCCTATGGAAGGATATCAATACCCGTGGCTTACCCTAATACTACACTACAACGATTAGGTTCACTGCCTAGGGTGTTATAAAACTTGCTCGAAGAAAAGGAAGTTCCTTTGACCCCGAACGACGCGTGTAGCGTTATCAGACCTAGAGTATTATTTGATTCTAGAGCTGATAAAAGCTTCATATCTATATCTCTTTCCTCTATACTTAGGATCCCACCCCTTGCCTTAGATACCTATTACGAAATAGAAATGGCTGACGGAAACCTTATACCGGGGTTGTCCAAGGGTTGTACCATATCCTTACTTAACCACTCTTTCAAAATTGACCTTATACCGATCAAACTCGGTAGTTTTGACGTTATCATTGGTATGGATTGGTTGTCCAAGAATCGTGCTAAGATTATGTGATGAGAAAACCGTTCATATTTCAATAAACAATGGTGAAACTTTAATCATCCGAGGAGATCAAAGTAAAACTCAACTAAATCTCGTCTCATGTATCAAAACCGAGCGATATATATCCCGAGGTTGTCAAGTCTTCATAATCCAAGTAATGGAGAGAAAGCCAGATGAAAAATGACTGGATGAGATCCCTGTAGTCAGGGAATACTGATGAGTGTGTAAATACTCATCATTTTTGGGTCAATCTGAACTGCAAAACGTTTAAAAATGCTCAAAAATGCATCAAAATACTGAAAATATTCCAAAATTGCATTTTATATGTTTCAGATGCAAAATGTTCAAAATCAGATGAAAAATGAGCTAAGTTTGCATAATTGGCAGTTTCAGTCCCCCAAGTTTCAAAAGTTGTCAGAAATAGTCCCTGAGCCCTTATTTCAAAAGTAAAATCACCAAAGGTCCTTTTAAAATCATAACTTGTCAAAATCAGTCCTTTGGTGAAAAATATCAAAAGTTTTGAGAAATTACAAATTTGGTCCTTCAAGTTTAAAAATTGGCAAAAATGGTCCTTGGAAATTTGAAAATGTCAAGTTTGGTCCTTATGCTATTGGAGCTTGTCACTTTTAGTCCCTTGGAGCAACTTTGCAGAATTGGCAGCATTGGTCCCTGTATTTTCAGAAATTACAAATAGGTCCTTGTGTTATTAAACCCTTAATACCCTTGGTCCCTTGTCATAACCAAATGACCCCCTGCCAAACCATTTTGGACCCCCCTGTCAATATCTATTTTGGACCCCCTTCATATATTAGCCCAAGTCAACCCATCAGTCAAACATAACAACCCGCGCCCTTTTTCTTTCTTCTTCAACTGCTTCTCTGCAACACTTCACCTCCCATCACCCCAGCTCATCATCCACTCCCCTTGTTCCCCGCACCTCAACAACACTCCAAAGAGCATTAAATGCTTCTTCAATCCCCTCACTCAACCCTCCCAGTTGATAAACTCATTTTGGCGCCAAAATCAATCCAACGGCCAAAAATGGCTCATATCATCCAATGGCCTCAAATACATGTGGGATATGCTCAGAGTAGTGAGAGAAGACTTTTTGTGTATAAAAGGAAGGAGAAGAAGCAAGAAAGAGAGTAGAATTTAGTTTTAAAATTTCCTAAATGTCGTATTTAAGTTAAATGTTTTAGTTTAAATCAAAAGTTGTAATTTCAATTTGAATTGTATCAAATTAAGTTATTCTAGTGTACTAAGACTATTTTCAAGTTTTAATTCCAGTTTGTGTTCATATTTCAAGTTTCAAGCTCACTGTTGCAATTTTCAATTTCAAAATCTGATGTTAAAGTTTCAAATAGCTTATTCTTAAGCTCAAACAAGCTTATATAAGCTTATTATAGCTTTTTGTAAGCTTGTATATCAATTTTGTATTTAGGTCAGTTAGATTCAGTTTGAGTGTCTGCAAAAGCTAGTTTAGCAGTTGGGTTAGTGTTAATTGCAAATCAGTGTATTTAAGTAGTGTTTGGATTGCTGCATAATCTGTGATTTAGGTTAGATCAGTGGTTGAGGATTGTTGCATTAGGTTTGTTAAACTCATATGTACTCATATCTGTCATCACATTGTGCCTGCATTAGCTCAAAGTCAAATACACCGTTAATCTGTCTTTAAAGCTTAACTGTTAGGATTTTTAAAAAGCAAACACTTGTTTTGTGTTTATAAATCATAGGTATAACTTGCAGTAGTATCATTTCATCATATAACTTCAAGATCAGTCCACAAATTGGTATCAAAGTTCAAATAAGTCAAACTTTCAAAACTGTTAAAAAGTCAAAAAACTGAAAAAGTCATTTTGAGGCCAACTGAGAGGATTTTTCATTGATTCATCTTTGGGCCAAACTAAGTGAAATTATGGGTTTTTAAACTTCAACTGGTCTATTTTCTTATTACCATTTTTGTAGAATTTTGTAAATTTTTTATAAGCTTCAAAAAGGCTTATCAATTGGGTCCTGTTTCCCCTGTGCACAAACTCAGTATTAACTGAGTGTGCACAGGTTTTGTGCAAGGCTTGCACAGAGCTCAGCTTAGCTCACTTAGGTCTGGTTTTTGGTTTATAAGCACCTGACCAGGTCTTCTTTAGGTGCCTTCTTTTGGTTTTTAGTATTAGCTTATTGTGTAGCTTATTCTTAGGTTGCAAAGTAGTGAGTAAAACATGTTTTAGCACATAAGCTCAAATCAACCAAATCTGTGTAATTTGCAATTCAGAGGTTTAAGATAGTTGTGATAAGTTGCATTTGGGTACTTTCAGTATATTATAGCTTCTGTAATCAGTTGGTGGCTTTTGGTGCTCATTGGCTTATTTCAAGTGCTTATTTTTAAGCACTTGTGATTGTAGTTCCATATTCTTGCACATAACCCACTGTTTTTATATTTTTCCTAGATTCATAATATTATTTTAGACTTATCTTGAATTTTTCAGATTTTTCCAAATTAGTTTGCTATTCTTCTTCATTTTAATCAATTTTTAGTACTTTTTAATTAGCATTTAATACAAATAAATCAGAAAAGTTTCAAAAAAATAATTTTTCATTTTTCCTAGGTTAAGATAAATATAAAAAGTCAAAAAAATATTTTTCCAGATTTTTCTTAGTTAAATTTGTATTTTTAAGCAATTTAAGTAGTTTTTAATAGTTTTTAATTCATAGAAAATACAAAAATAATCAGAAAAATATATAATTAGTTTTGAAAATTCTCTTTTGTTATTTTAGATTTTTCCAAGTCATAATTTCATTTTTCTAGCTTTATTTCCTATTTTCTTGTATTTCAGGTTATTATTAAATAGTTAAAATTAGTTTTTAATTAATAATAATTAATTAAATAGTTATAAAAATAATTTTCTTTTTCTAAAAATTTTATTTTTTCATTAGGTTTGTAAAAATTTCATTTTCATATTTTTAGGATTTATATTGTTTAAGTTTCACATTATCTCTTGTACGTCGCGTAGTTTTTAATTCAGTTTTATAAAAGAAAAATCAAAAACATCATTTTGCAAATAGTGATAGCGTTTATTTAATATTTTTTATCTTTTTAATTCTCTTTAATTTGCATTTAAGCCTCTGTAATTTGTTTACTTTTTCTTTAGTTATAATAATCAAACCTCTTTTCCGTTCAAATCTCTCGATCACTATACGTTTGGTGATTCATCGCATAGCTCGCTGGGACATAACGACCCGGGGAAACCCTATACTCTCCTGATCTTCATTGCATTTGTTTCCGGACTGTTTTAAGTTTGTTACGGTTGGCCATTCACAAGTGGTCAGCTTGCGTGATAAAACTTGACCGTCTGGGAGCGAATCAAATACCCAGAGGTTTTTCCCAAAGATTTACCTGGCCTTCCTCCCGTGCGTCAAATTGAATTCAAAATCGACTTAATTCCCGGAGCAGCACCTGTAGCCCAAGCACCCTATAGGTTAGCCCCTTCAGAGATGAAGGAACTCTCTGAACAACTCCAAGAATTAGCAGATCGAGGTTTCATCCGCCCGAGTACGTCACCCTAGGGAGCTCCTGTCCTATTCGTTAAGAAAAAGGACGAATCGTTCAGGATGTGTATCAATTATCGTGGGTTAAACAAACTCACCATTATGAATCGTTACCCGTTACCCAGGATAGATGACTTATTTGATCAACTTCAAGGTTCGAGAGTTTACTCGAAAATCGACTTACGGTCTGGCTATCATCAACTGAGAGTGAGGGATTGATTCCTCCCGAACTACCTTCTTTTATTTCTCCGTCACACTTATCAACCGCTTGTGAACGGTCAACCGTAACAGATGATAAAAGGGCGACAGCCCGGGAGAAAATGTGTAATTTTACCAAGGATTAAAATATCCTTGGATCGTTTATGTCCTGGTGAGGCGTGATATTCCGGTACAATGACTTGTGATTTGTTGAAAATAATATTAGTATAGGAAAAACAGGAATCTGATTGACTAACACTTGGAATGTGAATAGTAATAGCTCTGTCACAGCTACGTCAATAAAAACGTACAATCAGAAACCTAAAAATATTAAAGTATACAAACTTACGTTTCACTTAAACTAAACGTAAACGTATAAAAACAAAACGATTATAACTATAGTAGGGATTTGCATGTCTTAGCGACTTAAATGCAAATTAAAGGAAATAAAAGATAAAAACTATTAAATAAACGCTATCACTATTTTTACAGATCGATGAACGTTTATTTTATAAAACAAAATATCTTAAATAACTATTTTAACTAAAACGTGTACTAAAATTACCTAGAAACGTTGTTTAAAACTAAAACGAGCGTTACGTTTAAAAATTACGCTGGAGCGCAAGCAAAAACGTAAATTTTATGAAATAAAAAGCCTACGAGTGTAAAACTAATTTTATTACGTACTATATGACAAAAGAAATTTTTAGAAAAAAAATTTATATTTTTTTGACTTTTATATTTTTTATTACGAATTAATTACTATAAAACACTAATTAAATGTTTAAAAATACTAAAACTTATTGGAAAAATCTGAAACTTTTACAGAAAATACTTAATACTAATACACTTTTATAAAAAATACAAAAACTGAAAAAACTACTGAGAATAAGCTAGAAATAAGGGAATAAGCTCGTATAAGCTTATTTGGACAAGGAAGGTTAAGTAATAGATTGTGCAAGTTTCAACCAAGACAAGACCCAAGGGCGCATGGTATCCAGGTACACACTATCACTCTCATAAGGGGGAGGTCTCAGGTTCGAGCCTACCTACCCCCTTTTTGCCAAACATTTTATTTTTTTTTTATTTTCTTTTTGCAAAACTGTATATTAAGCTAAAATATGGAACTTTAATAAAGACAACTTTTTCAAAACTTGGAAATAAGCTCTGTGGGAGCTTATTTCCACAACAGTTGGCTAAATAAGCCATAAGCTTCCACATAGAAGCTAGCACTTGTACTTAAAGCTTGTTTTGGGCTTTTCTGTTTATAGGACTAGTATATACACAGATAATATATAAATTTATCAAAAATGAAAGTTTAAAACTAAGAAATAAGCAAATTATGGGCTTATGACTTATTCAGTTGAGCTTTTGGGGCTCACAGTGAAGTCATAAGCTCATAATTAGCTTGAAAAAGCTATAAAGGGGTGAAACAAAAGTATATATATATATGTACAAGTATAATAAGTTAGATTATACAAGCATGTGCACTGGAAATAAACCAATAAGCTCATATAAGCAAATAAGCTGTTCCAGGGACATGCAGTTCCAAACACCCCTGCAACTTATTTGATGGACAGATTCAGCTTATCAAATAAGCTGAATAAGCCATATAAAGAGTTGGAGTAGCAAGGCATGCTGGTTGGCTTTCCAAAAAGCTACAACTCAACTTATGAGGATCACAGATGAGCTTATGCAAAGCTTATGAAGATGCTAGGAAAACACTGAGTAGGCCTATATACTCAGATATGGGACAATCAAAAAGCTCATTGCAGCCCTTATTAATAGGCTACAAAATTGAAAAGTAAACTTGGAACCTCAAGATGACTAGGTTGGCAATCTAAAGAACCAAGATTTACAAGTTATGGTATACTGGAGAGCTTTTTGTGAGCTTATAAGAAACTGTAGGTAATGTTGTAAGTTCAAATGTGAACTGTTGGGAATGGGCAAACTACAAGTTTCTATAGGACTATCAAATAAGCTAATAAGAGCTCAACAAACACTGCACTAGAGATTATGGTAGCTTGGCTTTGTGAAAAACCAGAGCTCACAAGCTCAAGCTTAGTAAGGAACTTTTTATAAGCTTTTGAAAACTACTCCACTACACTGTTTGCTTCAGTGTAGTGGATGAGATGGGACAAAAAAGTTTGGGTAATTAAGCTATGCAAATAAGCTGAATAAATAAAAACAAGCATGAAAATAATGAAAAGGCCACAAAAGCTACATAAAACAGTAAAGTGCACAAGCTAGGACCAAGTAATGAAGCTTATACAAGCTCATTAACTTGACACCTAAACCTGTGCACAGAGCATGGTTTTTGAACAGGTATCTAAAGAAAGGCTGAAAATAAGCACTTAAAAAGCTGAGAAATAGTGAACTAATATTTTTCTATTTAAGTTTAGCAGCTAAATTTTACTATCCCAAAAGGATTAAGACTAAAACTTAACACTGAGTCCTACACAAAATTATACATTTTATTCAAAAACGACTATTTGAAAATTTGACTTTTCACAAGAACATAAAAGTTTGACTTAAATGAATTTAAAACTTAATCTACTGACTTAATATGTTATATAAAACTATAAGAACATGAAATAAAGCTAGATATCATACTTATACATTACTGTGATGAAATTTGCATTACAAATCCTAAACAGTAAGCTACAATTGAAAGATTAAAAATGATTTGACTATTTTAACAAGTAAGGACTGAATATTATGCTTGCATTAAACTATTAGGTACTAATGTGACAGTAAACAATGATAAACAACAACACACAAACACTAGACTGCTCATGTATCAGCAAATCCAAACAATATTTTAAAAGGGATTGTTTTGAGGTTTTCATAACATCTGATTGTATAAGCATGATTTATCAAATCCAGAGGTTTTAGTGTGTCAAACCAAACCTTATTCAACCTAAACAAGTAGTCACAAGAGTCTAGGTCTATGATTTTCAAAAGTAAGTATATTGGCAGTTTAATGAAATTCCAAACCACAATCCAATTTCAAAACATAAACACCTGATATTAAGCTATAACATCATAAACTAACAACACAGAAACATGAAAACATGAAAATCAAAGCAGCTAAAACAGTAAAACAGTAAATTGCAAAAAATTAGAAAAATGCTTACAAATGAGAAAGTGGACTGAGACATAGAAACCAAGGACAAGGTTACACCCAATAGCTTCCCATTAAGCTCCTAATACCCCATAGCATTCCAAATCCAACCCTGCTTCATCACCTTCTTCATAAATCTGATTTTTGATTATTTCCTATTTTTCTCTATTTTTTAGTGATTTTTGATTTTGAAAAGACCAAGCTGATTTAATGTATCTAAAAGCTTAACAAGCTTTGTCAGGAGCTTATGTGACCTATAGAGTCCATCAAACAACAATAATCCAACAGAAATGTAAATAACTTGAAATTAAAAGACAATTTATGAAAATCATGAAATTTAAAAAGACTTGCATTAAAACTGTAAATTGAGGATCCATTACACTACTTTGAGATTAATTACACTATTAAAGCTTGTAAATGACATGATAAGTAAATTAAATAGTAAAGACTATGGCTATTCCATAGTGTGACAATGGCTTAAGGCCAAGGTAGTTGTTCCTCTGCTTCTTTTCCTTCTTTTATAGTCTCAGTACTCCTTGGAGACCACTCATAAGTTCCTGCTTCAATCTTGATCCTTGAATTGTAGAATTTGATCTCAGCCATTTAAAACACTTTTGGCGCCAAAAGTGTACACGTGGATTTGAGGTGGTCTGAGAACAATTAAGGAATTGTGGAGTTATGTGGAGGTGGCAAGGGGACAATTGAGATAGTTTGGAGAAGCTTTTGGGTCAAGCAGAGGAAAACAGGGGATATGGGTGAAAAGGTTGCTTGTGAGATGGTGGGGAAGCATTTAATGAGGTGTGGGATAGGTTTGTGAGGTGGAAGGGAGTAGTATGTGAGCTGGGGAGACAGGTGGAAGGTGAAAAACCAGGTGGTTTTGGGTTTGCAGTGGGGGAAGAGGAGGATGAACAGTAGCTAGTGGTATTGGCGGGTATTGACCATTTGACCGGTTTTTATATAAAAGGGTTTTGGGCTTATGCTGGGCTTGGATATTGGATTGGCTAAGATAATAACAAGGGTCCATTTGTATAGGTTTATTAATCACAAGGACCAATCATGTAATATTCTGAAATTGAAGGACCAAAACTGCCACAATACCAAAGTTATCACAAGGACCTATATTGCCAAGTATGAATAATACAAGGACCATTTTTGATTATTTCCCATTTTTAAACTTAAAAGGACCTTAATTGTCATTTTTGGATTTTGAGGGACTAAAAGTGTAATTTCCCAAAAGTTTATCATAAGGACCATTTTTGTCATTTATAAATAGAACAAGGTTAATATTTGATAATTTTTACTTTTTAAATTAACCAAGGACTATTTTTGACAATTTTCAAAGTTAAAGGACTAAAGTTGTCATTTTGTGATATTTGAACTTTTAAAAGGTTTGTTTTGACAACTTTTGAATCTCATGGACCTTAAATGACATTTTACAAGTTTTTGAATTACCAGGGACTAATTTTGACAACTTTTGTAACTTGGGGGGTAAAAATTGCCAATATGTGTAAACTTTTATCCAGGGATGTTTTGTGAACATTTTTGGTTTCCCAAGGACTTAAGTTGACTTTTCATTCATTTAAAAACTTCAGGGACTAGTTTTGCCATTTTGTGTAACTCCAGGGACTGAAAACGACAATTGTTGTGAAATTGATCATTTTTCACTTGTTTTTCAATCTTTTGTACCTGAATCACATAAAAACACATTTTTATGAATTTGTATCATTTTGAGAGTCATTTGTGTGTTTTTGGTTGTTTTTGTGGGTTTATATAATACAAATATATGTGTATTTAGACACATATCAGGGATGAAGATATCCCCAAGACCGCTTTCATAATGAGATATGGACACTATGAATTTCAAGTAATGTCATTTGGTTTGACAAACGCACTTACGATTTTCATAGACCTCATGAATCGAGTGTGTGAAACCATATATGGATAAATCCATAATTGTGTTCAAAATTCACAAGTGGTATGGATATCATATGAGTTTGCATGCACAACATTATTTCATGGCTTATATTAGATCATATCATTCATAATAAGTTGCAGTTTGAGATTGTGCCCCATTTCAGTGTATCCACTTTTGCCATCATATCATTGTATCAAGTGAGTTTTCATAGCCCCGTTTTATTCAAGTTTATACATTATTTCAAACCTACGGGGGAGAATACATTGCACATCATTTTTATTACGATACCAAGTATATCAACTTCATTACATTGCTTAAGTTACCTCATTGCCAATTGAATGTCCCTATTTCATAATCATGAACCGTTAATTCCGGAAGAAGCGAGGGTGAGTGAATAGATCTACTGAGGGTGACTCCTCCATCCGGGTTGGTGGTCCCAACTGGTCAAATGGATGCATTTCATTTAATATCATAATTTGAGTTGTTTGGCAAAACACTCTGTTGGGGCGAACATCATGATCAGTCTAGCTTCGGTGTCATGTGCTTATAGCAATTGTAACATTTTTATGTGACATATTTGTCATACATGGCCTATACTTGTGGTAGTCGTATAAAACATTTACATAAACTCTATGAACTCACTCAACAATTTTTGTTGACACTTTTAGCAATGTATTTTCAGGTATCTAAGGCATTTACATCATGGCATGCATAAGGACTTATCATAGAGTCGCGGTGACGACGAGTCTCACATGGATTTTGTGCACTTTAAAACATCGTTTGGATTGTATCAAACTTATTTCCACAAATGTTGACTATCTTTTTGGGACCTATCTTTTGTAAACTCTGAATGTTTTATTATATCAAACGATGTATTTTCCAAATGACACTTTAGGTCGTTCAATATAACTGTAACTGTGATGCTATGGCAGTCATCCCCCAGGAATTCCATTCCGCTGCAAAACAGGTATTTTGGGGGTGTGACAGATTGGCATCAGAGCAAGAGTTATAGAGAACTAGGTTGTATCATTGACCCTAGACTATAACTACATCATCATAGCATCTCATCATTTCATCATAAGTGCATATTCATTATACATGCGGTTTTATACGTACATTATGCGGGTTATTTACTTTCATTTCAAATCGATTGTCACGTTGATGTATTCAGATACCCATCCCATCATACTCACATCAGACTCTAACACGAAGAATGCCTTGTCATTCCCTATCACAATTTTAACATCAGTTGACTCAACACCGATAACATCAGATGATGAGACTGAACTCTTTTAGGAGGACGGAGTTGCACCTACACCACCACGATCACCATTAATTAACCGTAGGATCATGACAGTTTCTATCATTCTGTCGAGACAGATTATACCATTTGGTAGGACTTTGTTAGGTTCCCATTTATGTAACACAAGCATCAATAGAAGAAATAAGAGAAAGAATGATCGGTTGAACACTTAGCCAAACACACGAATGAATAACAAGAAAGGTTTATGCTTAGGTGAAATAGAAAAGTGAACAACCAACTCCCAAATGGGAGTTTACAAGATTATTTATAGGAGGGAACTAGGGAAACACACCAAGTTCCTATCCTTTCCTTATTAGGCTTGGGTCAAGACTTATGGGCCTTCTACATAAGCCTTAGCATAATAACAAACATAAAGGCCTAATTAAGCTAAATATTACATATTAATTACTAACACTTGTAATCTAGTTTAATAGTAATTCCAACAATCTCCCCCTAAGTGTTAGTGATTGATGATTTGATCTTTAAATGTTGTAGGTGATGATGTAATAGTAGCTTTGACGTCTTCTGACATTCTTCTTTCTTGTGAGAAGAATTGTCTTAATTCCAACAATCTCCCCAGTGTAGGGATCTTGTATTCTTTGAAGGTTTTCAGCTTTGACATCTTTTGATTTCTTTGTTCTTTAGTTCTTTGTTCTTTTTGGTGGTAGTGATAGTATGTTGTGGTTATCTGCATCAGGTCCGCTTCGTTGCTCCAGTGTCTCCACGTCTTTCTTCAACATGCTCACACGTTCTTTAACATTGGATTTCAGTACTAATGTAGTTCTCTTCGTCTTTAAACTTTGTAGATTCTTTTGACATTGACGAAGAATCATTCTGACTTTGTGTTGCCTTTTGAGAGAACTTCAATTAGTGTTGATGTTGGTATGAGCATGTGAAGAATCTGCACGATCGTTTCCACCCGCGAGCATCCATAAGAAGAAAAACATAAAACATGGGTTAGAAATAATCCAGCGCTTACAAGTTTGGACTTTGAGTGTGTTAACAGCATATTGTGAAAACACGACTCTAATTCTCACAAAGGTTGTTCCTGAACTGGAGTCCCACAAGTGAGATAACGCGATGTACCGAAGTACACCTACAGTTCAGATGAGTCGCTGAGGTACACCAAAGCATCACCCCACGACTGTAGACCGTTTGAGACACACTAAGCATAACCCACAAGGAGTTACCGAAGTGACTTGCTGTCAGGGCTGTTTGATGTTGACCCTGGCAGGAGTTTCCATTCAATCACTGAGGATCACATGTGTGAACCTCTCATAAATGTTTTCGACAGATTGCTAAGATCTGTGTAGGACTCGATAATGTATCACTTGCGTCCTTATTGTTGAACGACAAGTGTTAAAATGTCAAGTGTACCTAAGAGATCTTTTGATGAATCTCGTGGCTCTAGACTCAATAGTGCGCTTTGGTTTTCCTGAGCGCAGACTAGGGAGAGGGTCTCCTTGTTTCAATACCAGCAATCTCTAATAGAAAGCCGATAGTTTACGTAGGGTTCCCTGTGAGAATGAAACAAGCTTCTGTTGAGAGAAACTTGAGTGGCTAAGAAGGTTTAGTGCATGCGGCACTAGGTCCATGACGACTTTGATCTTCAATACCGGTGTCATCAAGTGACAACCAGTAGCATATGAATTGAACCCGGTGTCTGCCCTAAGTTGAATAATCTGGAGGGCTATTTCTTTTCACCCTTTTCTTTACTTTTCTTTTTCATTCTTCAACTCCTTCTTTCTCCGATTCTCATTTTCTCCTTTTTATAATCATACCTAAGGACTTCTAATTCTAACTATTGGTGGTGTTTTTGGGTAGATCCCTCCGGCTCTGGCGGATCATAGGATGGTAATTCCTAACCTTAGTCACCTTATAACTACATGACTAACCTATGTTGCCATAAACCATTTTCTTGAAAATCTCTTAAAGTGGTTATGAGTAAAAACATTTAATACCACTGTTGAGAGTTTAAGATTTTGCAGAAATACTCCCCCTCCACACGTGCTTCATATTTTGACAGAAATTTGCACGGTGAGAGAAGAGCGCGCACTTTTGAATTGATCAACTCAAGATAGACACGTAACAACCACTTTATGCGTAGAACACGTGAAACACAAACACAAAGCTATGCGTAGAAAGAAAGAAGAAAGATTAAGATAAAGATGGTGACTTGATGTTATACAACCGTGTATGTTATGCGTAGAAAGATGAGACAATAAAGTTGTATTACTTGAAAGAACAACACACACACACACTTTCAAGCACACCTCTCAAATGAGACTTTGAGGGGTATTTATAGTACAAGTACTAAACACCCTAATGGGCTTCGTGGATATGGACTTGTGTTGGATTGGATATATGGCAAGCTTATCATAACTAGTACCCATTTAGCTTAGCCCAATCCACGAGCCCGTTGACTATTCTATCAAGATATTTAACACACGTTACAAAGTTCCTAAACGTGAATGACCATCACTTCTATTAAAAACTATTAAGGCTAACAATCTCCCCCTAAGGGGTGGTCATTCAAAAGATGCTCCACTTGATTAGGTCTTTACTTTCCTTGAGCTTGAACTTTGCGTGTAGATATAGAATAGTCTTTATTTTCGTTCCTTCATGCTTTGTGATCAGTTAATGGTGTCGTCTGCCATTGTCAACTTCGTTGGTTAGGTGTCTCCACGTCATTCTCCACCATGCTCACACTTCTATTTGACTTTTAATTACCAATGACGTAGTTCTCGAGTCTTTATACTTTGAAGATTCTTTGACATTGACGAAGAATCATTTTTAACTTTGTGTTGCCTTTGATTTTGATGAGAACTTTCATGTGTTTTTGGTATGAGCATATGGATAATCTGCACGATCAATCCGCTCCGGAGCTTCCATAAGAAGAAAACATAGAAATAGGTTAGTAATAAGCGGATTCCGGCACTTACAAGTTTGAATTTTGAGGGTGTTAACAGCATAGTGTGAAAACACATCTCTAATTCTAACAGAGGTCGTTCCTGAACTGGAGTCCCACAAGAGATAATGCGATGTACCGAAGTACACCTACAGTTCAGATGAGTCGCTGAGGTACACCAAAGCATCACCCCACGACTGTAGACCGTTTGAGACACACTAAGCATAAATCACGGGGAGTTACCGAAGTGACCTGCTGTTAGGGCTGTTTGATGTTGACCCTGGCAGGAGTTTCCATTCAATCATTGAAGATCACAGATGTGAAACTTCTCATAAATGTTCTGGCAGATTGCTAAGATCTGCGTAGGACTCTAGAATGTATCACTTGTTTCCTTATTGATGAACATCAAGCGATGAAATGTCATGTGTTCCTATGAGATCTTTTAATGAATCTCGTGGCTCTAGACTCTATTAGTGCATTTTGGTTTTCCTGAGCGGAGACTAGGGAGAGGGTCTCCTTCTTCAATACCAACGATCTCTAAGAGAAGGTCGATAGATTATGTAGGGTTCCCAGTGAGAATGAAACAAATCCTTTTAAGAGGAATTGAGTGGCTAGAAGGTTAGGTGCAGTGCGTCACTGGGTCCATGACGTCTTTGTCTTCAATACCAGTGTCAACTAAGTGACAACCAGTAGCAGATGAATTGAACCCGGTTTCTGCCCTAAGGTTGAATATGGAAGGCTATTTCTTTTCACCTTTGCTTTTACTATTCTTTTTAATTCTTCAATCCCTTCTTTCTCCTTTCTCACATTACTCCTTTTTTCAATCATTCCTAAGGACTTCTAATACTGACTATTTGTGATGTCCTTGGGTAGATCCCTCCGGCTTTGGCGGATCATACGACGAATATTCCTATCCTTAGTCACCTAATAACTCCATGACTGTCCCATGTTTCCATAAAACCATTTTTCTTGAAAATCTCTCAAAGTGTTTATGATTGAAAACATGTTTGAAGCACTCCGAGAGTTTTATATTTTCAGAAACACTCCCCCTTCACATGTGCTTATAAGTTTTGACAGAAATCTGCACAGTGAGGGTAGAGTTCGCACTTTTTGAATTGATCGGCTCATGATAGACAATTCCCCATGAGACACGGTTACGTTGCTTAGTTAAAGAGTTCCATTATCAGTTTTTAGGTGACAACTAGCTCTACTAACTAACTTGAAGTTGTAAACACTCCTTGAAAAGGAGGTTAGACCCATGAAAGTGCATGTCTATCACGAGTTTCTCGAAATGGTACATTTACTGACTTTGATTCCCGTCAATTCATTGGTTCCGATTGAGTCGAGCTCATGTTGAGATTCAAACAACGATCATTAAACTTTTTTGATCACATTTTAATCACGTCTCCTCCCCCTCAAAAATAGCATATTCGTGATATTTTTGATATTAATGGATTAAACAACATTTTTAGAATCTTTTGGGGAGACAAACGGATTTGATTTAAGCATGAATTTGGAACATTTTTGTTTTGTACTCCCCCTTTTAATAAAGCATAATCAATTAAAGGTTTTAGAGGGAGTTATCTTGAGCACAATATATTTTGAAAGATTTTGAAAAAACTTTTGAACAATCTTGAAAAGGTGCTCAAGATGATGATGATTTCTCACCATTTTTAAATGTAGTGCACTGAAGCGTACACTAGATTTTTCTTTAAAAGCATGAGTTTTGATTTGAAAAATAATCAAGAGTCATCATTTTTGTCCGGGTTTCGTACTGAAGTATACGAAAGCCATTTTTTTTATTTGAAGAAATTTTGAGGAACGACATGTTTTAGAAAACATTTAAATAACTCTCGCTCAAGCATCTGTACATACTCTTATTATTGTTGAATGACATTTCTAGAAACGTACAGAATATCGATTATACGAGAGACATGTCGTGAGAAGAATATTTTTGGATTTTTGATTTTATATTGTTTTTGTATTTTTGAAAGTTTTATATTTTTATATTTTGTTTTTGTTGGTTTTTCAAATTTTGTATTTTGTTTTTCAAAAATATTTACAGCGAAGCTTTTTGGAAAAACATTTTCAAGAAGATTCGAGAAGACATTCTAACTCCTCAGGGGGTAGGCTTCGCGTTCCAATTCGTCGAACTAAATCGTTATACCTTTCTTTTGGAAGGGCTTTAGTAAATAGATCAGCGAGTTGGTAATCTGTCTTCACGAAGAATAATTCAACAGTACCTTCTTCCACATGTTCTTTTATGAAGTGATAGCGGACTCTGATATGCTTAGTCTTTGAGTGATGAACAGGATTGCATGATATGGCTATGGCACTTTTCGAATCACAATACATAGGTATTTTATCGAAAGTAAAGCCATAATCTGTGAGTTGTGTTCTCATCCATAGAACTTGAGCACAACACGCAGATAGAGACACATACTCGGCTTCAGCGATTGAAAGTGCAGTGCAATCTTGTTTCTTTGAAGACCAGCTTACTAACTTTTCACCCAAAAATTGTGCTCCTCCTGATGTACTTTTTGCTGTAACTTGATCACCTGCGTGGTCCGCATCTGAAAAGGCAATTAGATCAAATCCGAATTCCTTCGGATACCAAAGTCCCATGTGAATGGATGTCTTCAGGTACCGAAAGATCCTTTTAACCTCTTTGAGGTGCAGTTCGGTAGGCTTTGCCTGAAACCATGCTAATAAGCAAACAGCAAAATGAATATCGGGTCGACTAGCAGTGAGGTACATGAGAGAACCAATCATGCTCCGATATTTCTTCAGATCAATAGGTTTCCCAAACAAATCGGCTCCAATTTTTGGTGAAGTTACCATTGGTGTTCCGACCGAATCACAGTTATCCATACCATGATTTTTCAAAATCTTAGTTGTATATTTAGCTTGATTTATAAACATTCCATGTGGGGATTGATGTATTTGTAAACCAAGAAAAAACTTTAGTTCCCCCATCATGGACATTTCAAATTTGCTTTTCATGAGATTTTCAAAATGTTTTGAAAGATTCGGATTACTGGACCCAAAAATGATGTCGTCCACGTAAATCTGAACAATCAAAATGTCATTTTTGCATTTTTGTGTAAACAAGGTAGGATCAACTGTTCCTTTGGTGAAATGGTTTTGGATAAGGAAAGAGGACAATTCGTCATACCACGCTCTCGGAGCTTGTTTCAAACCATAGATTGCCTTTTTGAGGTTGTAGACGTAGTCTGGATGTTCCATGTCAATGAAGCCTTCTGGTTGACTCACGTACACTTCTTCTTTCAGAGTTCCATTCAAGAACGCGGTCTTAATGTCCATCTGATAGACCGTGATGTTTTTATGAGCTGCATAAGCTAAGAATATCCTGACTGCTTCAAGTCTAGCTACCGGCGCGAATGACTCTTCAAAGTCTATCCCTTCCTCTTGTCTATATCCTTTGGCCACAAGACAAGCTTTGTTGCGAATTATAGTCATCACTTCATCCCTTTTGTTCTTCCATAACCATTTGAGATCAATGACGCGAATGTCAATTGGTCGTGGAACCATATCCCAAGAGTCATGTAGACGGTATTGGAGAAGTTCCTCATGCATTGCTTCTATCCATGCGGGTTCTGCCATTGCCTTGCGAATGTTCTTTAGCTCTATATTGCTAATTGAGCAAAGGTAAATGCATAAGTCGTAATCGGTGGCAAGTTGGCATCTCGTCTGAATTGGCCTTGAAGGTTCACCAATAACTTGTTCAAGTTGATGGTCTTTTGTCTACTTCAGAGTAGAAGGATACCGTTGGTTAAACGTATGCGAGTTAGATGGTTCTCGTAAGCTTGAAGATGATTCAGTTGATTCCGTAGCAAACGGGTTTTCAAATAAGTCTTCATCTAACGTTTCATCGTGTCGGTTTTGTGAAGGTTCTCCTTGAAATGATATGTTGTGGTTTTGCTCATCAACTACTGGTAGAATGGTTTCAAGAACTGGAGTAGATGTAGATGATGTTGATGGAGTTGGTTCATTGGTTTCGACCGTTGTAGATGCATCTTCTGTTGGTGGTGGTGGATGATTTTGAGCGGGTGCAGCGGAATGATGGTTTGATGCATTTGTCGAAGTTTCACCATAGTATTCATCGAACATTAACTCGAAGAAATTCTCCCATTCTTGTTCTTTAGGATTGTCAAACAAAGTTGATTGAGCTCTTTGATGTACGAGTCTTGAACTGATGTGTCTAGAAGTCTTCGGGTTTAGTGCGGGTTCTAGAGCGAGTCTCTCAAAAGCCATCTGTGACAGTTCATCAAATGTCACATTCATCATCTCCATGATCCTCCTAGTTCTTCTGTTATACACCCTGAATGCCCTCGAGTTATCTGATATCCAATGAAGATTCCAATATCACCTTTTGCTTTTAGTTTTCCAATATCTTCTCTGTCATTCATAGGATAGCACAAAGCGCCAAACACGTGAAAGTAAGAGATATCAGGTTTTCTATTGTTCACTAGCTCATATGGGGTTTTATTGAATCTTGGATGGATTAGGGATCGGTCCTGAGTGAAACAAGCAGTGGCAACATCATCAGCCATAGAAATAACGGTGCACTAGAATAAATTAGCATTGTGCGAGCAGCTTCCACAAGAGTATGATTTCTTCTTTCAACTACCCCATTCTGCTGTGGAGTTCTAACAACTGATGTCTGATGTGTGATTCCAACATCTTCAAAATAAGTTCTTAACTCCTGATTAGTGAATTTTGTGCCGTTGTCTGTTCTTACAACCCTTACTGGAGTTTGAAGAAGTACTTGAATATGCTTCAGAAAGGTGATGATGATGCCTGGTGCTTCGAATTTTGATCTCAGAAACCTAACCCATGTATATCTCGAATAATCATCGACGATAACAAGAATATACTTTTTCCCATTTATGCTTTCAACTCTCATTGGGCCACATAAGTCCATGTGCAACATATGCAACTTTGCTTCCGAACTAGGTACGGATTTGGGTTTATATGATGCTCTTTTGCTTTTTCCTTGTTCGCATGATGGACATAAGTGATCCTTGGTGTATTTGAACTTTGGAAATCCGTTGACGATGTTGTCTTTGGCAAGTTTGTTGATGGTATCGAAATTGAGATGGGATAAACGTATGTGCCACAACCAGGACTTTGTTCCAGATGCTCGTGTCATAAGACATATTGGTGATGAAGAGGCCATTTGGTTGATGTCGATAGCATACAAGTTTGTATCACGATTCCCAGTAAAGAGATCAGTGTCATCCAAGTTTCTAATGAAGCAAGCATTTTTCCTAAAAGCAACCTCTAAATCTTCGACATAATAAACCCGAGTAATCAAATAATTTCCAAAAGGTATATCTCCATAACCCAAGATAGCTGCTACGTGATCATTTCCAAAACGTACGGTTCTCATAAATTTCCAGACGAAATTGATCAGCAGCTTCAGATTCCCGGTCATGTGCTTGGAGCAACCTGAGTCGACGATCCAAAGACATATTTCGATAACCTGCCAATAACAGAACAAGAAGATTTTGGAAACCATTTTGATTTTGGTTCCTTTGGGTTAGAGGTAAAATCCTGATCACACTCAAAGAAGTTTTCTATAGGGTATTCTGGTGTATCACTTATAGTACCATTCTGGAGTGTGAAAGTTCTACCCGTGGGTTTCCAAATGTCATCCCTAAAGTAAACACTATGGTTCTTAGAAACACAATTATCATGAATATTAGTTAAAGATTTCTTGCAAGTTAAACAAAGAGATTCAACACATTCATTAGACTTAGCAAGTTTCATAGGTTCATTACATTCAGATGAAATTTCTTTCTTATTATAAAGCGGTAAATTCCTATGGTGTTCTTCTACTTTCTTCTCTTTATTCAAGCTACTACTCTTAGAGGCATGCGAGACTCTATTGTTCCTTGTATTGCTCTTAGGCTTTAGTCTGCTGCTCCTAGAGGTGCTTTCTAGTCCTGTAGAAGGTAAGGCACACGCATTAGGATTCACTTTGTTATCAAAAGAAGTGGTTTCGGCTTTCCTAGTCTCTTTAGAGTGCTTTTCTAAACTTATGTCGTTTGTTCCATATGATTTAGATGTGGAGGCAGACGCATTAGTGGTAGTCATCTTAAAAAGGCCAGATGCTAAAACTTTTGGTTTCTCGATAACCACTTTTCCTTTTTCAACATTTTGTTTAGGCAAGGCAGGTGGAGTGACTGGTTTTGATAAATCATTTTTCTCATTGACTTTTGGAGGAGGCAGAGAAACAGACATTTTTTGTTTGAAAACCGGTTTGGGAACATTTGCTTTCTCCTCAGTCAATGGTTTTGCAATCTTAGTATCCACTGCCTTTCCTTTTTGACATTCTAGCTGAGCCCTCAAAAGATCATTTTTCGCTTTTATGTCATTGTAGGCACGCTCATACGACAGTTTGTCATACTTGCATTCCTCATTTTTTTGATCAAGTTGTTTAAAATATGAGACATTTTCTTTTTCAAGTTTTTCAAGAGCTTTTTCATATTTTGAAACAATTTTGGAGGTCTCAGACTGGAGTCTTTCATGACCTTCAACAGAATATGTTTGCAAAATAATGGACATAATATCAGTAGTCAGAACATCTTCGAAGAGAGAATCATTTAAATTTTCCAAAACTTTGATGTGTTCAACACTTTCCTTAGCTTGCTTTACCAGGGATGTATGGTCCTTTACAAAGTCAGCTGTTTCTTTCAAAAATGCTTGTTCAAAATGAATTACCCTTGAGTTGATGTTATTCAGCTGAGGGGCAATTTCAGTTTCAAAAAACTTTTTATTTCCATTATCAAAACAAGAAAACAAGATATTAGTTGTAATATGGGTTTTAGTTTTAACAGTCTCTTGAAGTCTCCCAATTCTAGTTTTAACATCTTCTAAAATGCTTCTGGCATCACTTGTGTTAAAAGGATTGTTTGAAGACATTTGTTTGATTTTCGAAAAAGATTTTGAGATAAGTACAGGATGTGGAAAACTAGAAGGGGGGTTGAATAGTTTTGCCAATTTTAAGTTGATTTAAAAACTTTAGATTCGATATTATGTGAAATCGTATGGATGTTGAGAACCTATAGATCTAATGATAATGTAAGAAAATAAGTAAAGTTAAGGGATAGAAATGACACAACCGATTTATAGTGGTTCGGCTACAAGGACACCTTCCTTGCCCTACTCCACTCCCCGAGTCACCTACTCGAGAGTTCAAGCACTATGTCAACAAACTCCTTCACTTGGCGGAGAAGCCTTCACAACGTTGCTTACACTTTTCCCGGTACAAAGCTAGATACCGAGACCGTAGCACAGTGGACCAAACCAACACAACTATTACACAAAAAATATGTGAAATATTAGATACAAGATCTTCGCTGCAGAAATCTTGCGGAGTGACAAATCAATCAAGGACCCCTTGCTTGGATGACTTGTAGAATGCTCGTGATCTCGCCTTAGAGAAGGACCTATATGAGGATCACAATAGAAAGAAAGAAGAACAACTCTCTAGATCAAGTGATCTATATGTTAGAAGAGAATGAGAGTGTATGAGAGATTTAGTAAGAAGAGGGGTGAGTTAGAATAAAGAAATGGCTCTCTATTTATAGGCAAAATTCTTCACTGTTCCCCGGATCCCACGGATCCCTCCCACTTGGGATTCGGCTAGCACAAAGCTAGGGATCCGTGGAACGCTCCTCTTTGCCCATGGGTTTTTTGGTTATGGGTCATGGGTTATGGGTTGGTCCATGGTTTTTCTTTAGATTCAATGTATCTAAGTATACATTGTATCTAGTCTTATTGGGTATGGGTTAAAATCCATGGGTTATGGTCCATGGGTTATGGTTTTAACCCATCCTAATAAACTATTACAACAAATGCTTAATTACTACATTTTTTTATTTAAATGGCTATATGTAAATGCTTTACAAAAATAACATGTATCCTTATAATTATACTTAAGACAACATTATATTTGTTATCAACAAAACACAAAGAGATCGCAAAACATTAATAAACGTTTTTACGGTTAATTTGTATTAACAATCTCCCCCTTTTTGTTGATGACAAAACATAATGTTATGATGAGTAAAACTTAAGAATAGATGTAAGTTTTGAAAGCCCCTAAGTTTTACTTCTTCTCCCCCTTTTTGTCGAAACGAAAAGTAAACCCTTGGAGGAAAAAGTAGTCTACGTATTTCTTACTCCCCCTTGACGGTAGCTCCCCCTTGTTTGGGGTGTCAAGTGAAGAAAAATAAAAATCCTACAAAAAGAAAGGTTAGTAACATGCTTAAATAGTCTTGTGGTTGCCGAGAATCAAGATTGGGAGCCAAGGTATGTAAACAAAGCCTTGTAATAAAACGACAAATTGTAGTGGTATTTATGCCACTTACAAGCATGTAAAAATAAGAACAAGACTTGTTCTTGAAAATGACTTCAAAAGAAAAATAATACTAAAAGTAAAAAAAAAAGTAGTAGTGATTCCTTCCATGCTTGCATAAGGTTATGGATGGAGGTTTTGATGAGTAATGGTATTGATGCGATCAAGGATGAGGTTGAGTATGAAACGCATTTCTTCCCTAACTTCTATTGCAATTTCCCTAGTGGATTGGCAATGTTCACAATGCAAATGATGTGGGTATTGAGTGCGGAAGTTTTTCGGGTTGATTTGATTTGAGTTATGCGGAAGATGTGGTGGAAAAATAGGAAAATATAGATCAACATCCGGAATGTTTGTAAGTGGTGGTGGAAAAGAACCTAGATGTTCTTGTAATGTGATGGGAGCTAATGGTGGTGATGTTTCAAGATCTTGAAAAATAGTATTTGGTGATGTAGGGGGTGTTGAAAAGACTATTTCTTTTTCTTTAGGTTGGGTAGATCTTGTTGGATTCATAAGGAGTTCCAAAAGAGTGATTTTAGGTGGTGATGAAGTTGGTGTACTTGTTGGTGATGAGGGAGGTGCTATAATGGAAGCATCTTGTGGTGAGTTATTTTTTGAGGATGAATCATTTGAGGTTGGTTTTGCTAAACAACAAGATCGGATACTAATCCGTACGGATATCTTAGATTTGGATTGTGGTATTTTGGATGGTGGTAGTACAAAGGTTTGGGTATCATGAAGATGTTTGTTTGTACTAGGTGATTCATCTAAAGGGTTTTTGGATGACATGGTGTATTGTGTATGTGAGGATGAGATGGATTATGCAAGCATTTTGGGAGATCTATATATAGAGAAAAACAAAGCATTGTAATGAATGCTTGACCCAAAATGTGGATTAAAATCTAATGATTAGATATGAATTCAAGGCATGTGATCATGAGAACAAAAGCATTAAAGAGCATACTCCCAAAACTGAAACAAATGTGGAATTTTTCATCCAAAGTGAAAAAATAAGAAGGTAAAATCAGCTTCTGTTCCACGGTTCCCATGGATCCTTCCCTTGAGGGATCCGTCCAGCATGAAGGCTGGGATCTGTGGGTCTGGTGATTCAGGCTGCACAAAATATTCCTTTTGGAAACATTTTTGCCTATTGTGTGCCTATATGCAAACTATTTGGAGTTGCGGTTATCTCGACCCCTAAAAAGAAATAGAAAATAAACTAGAAGTATAAAAACATCCTATTGAGATAACCTGAAAACACATATTTAGTACATGAGTACGTAATTTTATGTTATCAATGCTCCTAATTCATTGTTGCTTAAATGAATGTACCCGAAAACACATATTAGTTATGTGTCCCCTTTAGCATTCAAAAGACATGAGATGCAATGAAAACGAGTTTTTACTTTGTATTAATAATGAAAAAGCGATTTGTCCTAGACGTGAGAAATTGCTTTTGTGAAATTGATATGGGAAGATATCATCCTTTTAGAAAACATTGTGAAAGTAGGTTTTCTTTGAAAATGTGTATATAAAAAAATAAGAAAGCTATAAGTGAAAAACTCATCTTGGGTTTTGAAAATTCCCGTATTGTTTGTGAGTTGTGCGTGAAATAGAGATCCTAGACTCAGAAAGAAGAAGGCTAGTGTTTACATACCTTGTAGAGTCAAATAAGTTACGACGTGTGTTCCATTAGACCAAGACCAAGACGAAGTAGGTTGAATTGTTCTCGCTTCAACGGTTTGGTGAGGACATCGACTATGTTATCTTCGGATGCTACCTTCTTAATAGAAATGTTCCCCTTTTGAACATTGTCTCTTAAGAAGTGATGACGAATCTCTATATGCTTTGTGCGAGAATGCAATACCGGATTCTTGCTTAAGTCGATGGCACCTTTGTTGTCACATAGGATGGCTATGTCGCTTAGATGAATGTCGTAGTCTAATAACGCTTGTTTCATCCATAGTGCTTGTTGGCATGCTCTGCCGGCGGAGACGTACTCGGCTTCGGTTGTTGATATTGCTAATCCCGTTTGTTTCTTAGAAAACCAAGATGTTAAACAACATCCCATGAAAGTACACACCCCACTTGTACTTTTTCTATCAACATAATCACTTGCATGGTCAGAATCTGCATATACAATTGTTTCTACTCCCGTGCCCTTAGGATACCATAATCCTATTTGTGTTGTACCCTTAATGTATCTAAATACTCTTATTACAGCTTCTAGGTGTGATGTTTTGGGGTCTTCTTGAAACCTAGCACATAAGCAAACACTAAACATGATATCCGGCCTACTTGACGTGAGGTAGAGACAACTACCTATCATGCCACGATATTTAGTATTATCTACGGATTCGCCGTCTTCATCTTTTGTAAGTTTGGTGTCGGATGACATTGGTGTCCTAATTGGTTTCGAATCTTTTAGACCAAATTTCTTTAACATCTCCTTTATGTATTTGGATTGATTAAAGAAGATACCATTTTCTACTTGTTTAATTTGTAGACCAAGAAAGAAACTAAGTTCTCCCATCATACTCATCTCGAACTCGTCATGCATGATTTTAGAGAAATCATCACACATGTCTTGATAAGTGGATCCGAATATAATATCATCTACGTATATTTGTACTATGATTATGTGTGACTCTCTTTTCTTAGTAAAAAGTGTGTTGTCAACTAACCCCATGGTATAGTTGTGTTTAATTAAAAATGACTTGAGTCTATCATACCAAGCTTTTGGAGCTTGTTTAAGACCATAAAGGGCTTTCTTTAATTTATAAACATGTTTGGGTTTTTCAAAATTGATGAAGCCCGAAGGTTGAGCTACATATACTTCTTCATTAATGAAACCATTTAGAAAAGCGCTTTTGACATCCATTTGATAAAGCTTTAGATCATTAGCACAAGCATACGCAAGAAGTATTCTTATAGACTCTAATCTAGCCACGGGGGCATAGGTCTCATCAAAGTCTATTCCTTCTTGTTGATTATACCCTTGGGCAATGAGTCTAGCCTTGTTCCTAGACACTACTCCGTTTGCATCTAATTTGTTCTTATAAACCCATTTTGTTCCTATTATGGTTTGATTACTAGGTGGAGGGACAAGTGTCCAAACATCATTAGAAACAAATTTATTTAGTTCTTCTTGCATAGCCATTACCCAACTTTCATCTTTTATGGCTTCTTGTGTGTTCTTAGGTTCTATAGTTGAAACAAAACAAAACAAGCTACTTTGGTTTTGAACTTGAGACCTTAATGTTCGTTCGTTTAGCTTTCCTATGACCTTATCTACGGGGTGATCTTTGGACTCTTTAATGTTTATGATTTCACCATTTAGAGGTTCTTCTTCTTCATTTATCTTTTTCTTTATTACTATAGCTTCACTTTCTATGATCTCATCATCGACAAGAGGTGAAGAGGGTTTGGGTGGACTTTCATCAAATTTTATGTTTAATGACTCTTCTACCTTCATTGTTTCTTTGTTTAATATGACGTAAGCTTTGCTATTTGGCGAGTAACCTAGAAAGATACCTTCAGTTGATTTAGGATCAAATTTTGTAAGGTAATCTTTAGTGTTAAGAGTAAAGCATTTGCTTCCAAAGACTCTAAAGTGATTTAACGTAGGCTTTTTGCCTCATAGTAACTCATATGGAGTTTTACCTAAGATTGGTCTAATTAAGACTCGATTAAGTATGTACGTTGAGGTATCAACGGCATTACACCAAAAATTTTGAGGTATAGATTGTTCATTAAGCATGGTTCTACTCATTTCTTGAAGGGTTCTATTCTTTCTTTCTACTACCCCATTCGATTGTGGAGTGCGTGGAGCCGAGAAGTTGTGAGTAATGCCATTAGCGTCACAAAAGGCTCCAAATTGCACTTCATTATCGAATTCCCTACCATGATCCGTCCTAATAGACACTATAGGACTTCCTAGTTGTCTTTGGATCTTTTTGCTTAATATTTCAAAGTAATTAAAGGTTTTCGTTTTGTTCTTTAAAAATTTTGTCCATGTATACCTAGAGTAGTCATCCACTATTACCAAAGTGTAGTAGTTGCCTCCATAACTTTGGATAGCGGATGGACCAAATAAATCCATATGTAGTAATTCTAGACACCTAGTTGTGGACACCATGTTTTTAGCTTTATGACTCGAATGAGCTTGTTTACCTACATTACAAGCATCACAAAAATGATGTTCATATTTTAACTTAGGTAGATCTCTTACTAGATCTTTGGATGATAGCGATTGAAGAAGTCGCATGTTGGCGTGACCCAATCTTCGATGCCATAAGGTCGAAGTATCATCCATAGAGGTAAGACATAGTTTATCTTTAGGTTCATTACCGATTTTAATGACATAGACTCCATGTTTCCTAATTCCTCTTCCTATGGTTATGCCATTTTTAAGTATCTTACTACCGGTTTCGGTAAAAAGTACATTGCACTTTTTATCACATATTTGTCCTATACTTAAGAGGTTAAAGTTTAGGTTTTCTACGTGACACACATCGTTAATGGTTAGAGATTTGTTAGAAACCATACCTTTACCAATGATTCTACTTTTGCTATTTCCAAACACCACATTACCTCCATTTACGGATTCATATGTGGAGAATAGATCCCTATTGCCGGTCATGTGCCTCGTGCACCCGCTATCCTTGACCCATTCATCGGGGTCTAGGTCGACCTTTGATGAGTATCTAAATACTCATCATTTGTGTACAATATAAACTGCAAAATCATCTGAAAACACTCAGAAACACATCAAAATGATCAAAATATCACAAATCAGTGTTTTATGTGTTTTAAATACAAAAATATCAAAATCAGATGAAAAACATATCAAATTTGCAAAAATTGCAGTTTTAGTCCCCCAAGTTTCAAAAGTTGTCAAAAATAGTCCCTGAGTCAAAATTTCAAAAGAAAAATCATCAAAGGTCCTTTTTAAATCATAACTTGTCAAATTTGGTCCTTTGGTGAAAAATGTAAAAAGTTTTGAGAAAATTACAAATCGGTCCTTCAAGTTTGCAAATTGGCAGAAATGACCCCTGGAAAAATTGAAAAGGGCAACTTTGGTCCTTGTAATATCAACTCTTGTCAATTTCAGTCCCTGAAGCACCTTTGCAAAATTACAGAATTGGTCCCTTGTTTTGTGGAAATTGCAAATATGGTCCTTGTGTTGTTAACTTAGCCAAATTGGACCCTTTTATCAACTTTTGGCCCAAACCATTTACCCAGCCCAACAAAATACCCGTTTTTAACCCGAATCCAACCCCTGGTATTTTATAAAACCGGTCAAATGGTTTGACCCATCCCCTTCCCTCTCTCATTCACATGATGCACCATTTCCATCATTTCCAAACCTGCTTCACCTGATCACACTCCACCTCCACACCATCATCACCCCTATTTCTCCCCCCTCCAAACACAAAGAGCCAAGTTAGCATTAAATGCACCCCATACCCACCTCCAGCTGTAAAACCAAGAATTTGGCGCCAAAATGTTTTAAACGGCTAGGATCAATTGTAGTGATCCAATGGTCACTTTTTTGTGCTGGGATTTACTCAGAAGGAGGAGAGAAGTAGCTTGGGTGTATAAAGAGGCCATGAGAAGCATCAAGGAGAGAGCTAGCTTTTATTTTTTTCCATATATGTCGTTTATAGTTTAATCTTGTCTTAAATAACTTCCATCTGTATTGCTAAGCTTATTTTGTATCAATTAACAGTTTTTAAGTGTGTACAACTGATTTCAGGTACCAATTTTAGTTAATGTTCAATATTCACTCTTTATGTCCACTGTTGGGATTTATGTTTTCAAACTCACTTGCTTAAGCTTTTAACAACTCATTATCAATCTCAAATAAGCTTATACAAGCTCATAATATCTTTCCATAAGCTCACATTGCAATTTCAATTACTTTTGACATTTGGTCAAAATAAGTCAACATGGGTGGAAATTGATGCAGAAAGGAAATGGGTCAATGCAGGCTTGGAATTGGGTTGAATAGTAGCTATTTGGATTGGGTTTGATAGGTAGTGTTCTTTGTTTCATTGATTTGCATGCCATTGTGGCTTGGACAAATTGTAAGTCACTTTAAGCTCTATGTGCATAATCTGTATTTGTAGAATAAACAAGCTCAAACCTGTTCTAATAGTAATGTTTAGGTTAATATAAGTTAATGTGATCATAATTACATGTTGGTTAAAAGTTTGTATTAGTTTTGAGCCTAAATCAAGTCATAAAGGGGTGTTTGGATGAACTGATTTAACTGCCCTTAAGGCTTGATCAGTGGGTACTTATTACTAGTTCAGGTTTCTTAAGTATATGGGAACTCATTTGAGTCTTAGCTTGGGTCTGCTAGCACCAAAAGTCAAACTTCTCTTCAAACCATTCTTACTGTTAACTGTTGGGGATTTGGGATTAGCAAATCATCATTTTGTGTTTAGAAATCCATAAGCTTGTTTGCATTACAGTTGTTTTAGCATATTACACCAGTATCAAGTCAAAAATTGGATCCAAAGTTCAACTTAGTCAAATTTCATCAATTTGTCAAAAGTCAAAAAAAGTGCAAAAAGCTGTTTTGGGTTCAGTTAGAAAGAATTGTTTTGAGTTCATTTCTGGGACTTACTCAGTGAATCTTGGCATTTCAAAAAGCTCAGCTGGTCCTCTTTCTTATAAGTATTTTTGTAGAATTTTGTGATTTATTTGAAAGCTTCAAATAAGCTTTCCTTTTAGGCACAAAGTGCCCTGCACCACTGCTCAGTGAATGCTGAGCTTTTTCTCAGAATTGGTGCAACTTGCACAGGGCTCAATAGAGCTAGCCATGGTCTAATTTTTGGTTCAAGTAATCTCAACCAGGTCCTTTCCAAGATCCAATTCTTATTTTTCAGGTTGAGCTTATTTTCAAGCTTGTGCATGTGTCCAAAAGTAGCACCCAAATCTGTTTTAACTTGAAAATCACAAACATCAAATCTCTTTGATCAGTGTGATTCAGTGTTGTAGCTTGTTGATTTTAGTTGAAATTGGTCACTTTTAGTAGTATAGAACTTCTGTAATCAGTAGGTAGCTTGTTTGTTTCACTGTAGCTTATTTTAGTGCTTATTAATAAGCACTTGTTTGATCAGTTCTCAATTTCTCCATACAAGTGCCTGTTTTTCCAATTTTCTCATATTCCTTATATCATTTTAGAGTTTTCCTGAAATTTTCAGATTTTTCTAAGTTGTTTAGCTATTTTTCTTAATTTAAATTAGTTTTTAATCATTTCTAAATAGCATTTAATATAAAAAATTCAGAAAAGGTTCAAAAAAATAATTTTTCAATTTTATTAAGTTTAGATAAATATAAGAAGTGAAAAAAGTAATTTTCCAGATTTTTCATAGTTTATTTGGTAATTTTTAGTAATTTAATTAGTTTTAAATAGTTTAAAATTCATAAAAAATAGAAAAATAATCAGAAAAATACAAAAATAGTTTTGAAAATTCTAGTTTGATATTTTAGACTTTTCCATCTCATAATTTCATTTTTCTAGCTTTGTTTCCTAATTTCTTGTATTTTGGTTAATTATTAAATAGTTAAAAATAGTTTTTAATTAATAATAATTAGATAGTTAGTTATAAAAATAGTTTTCTTTTTCTAAAAAGTTTCTTTTATCATTAGGTTTATAAAAATATCATTTTCATATTTTTAGGGTTAATATTGATTTAGTTTCACGTTTTTATTTGTACGTCGCGTAGATTTTAATTCCAGTTTTATAAAAACATAAAAACAAAAACATCATTTTAATTATAGTGATAGCGTTTATTTAATAGATTTTATCTTTTTAACTTTCTTTAATTTTCATTTAAACCGTTGTTATTTGTTGGCTTCTCCTGTAGTTGTAATATCACTCAAATCCTTTTTCCGTTCAAACTTCTCGATCACTGTACGTTTGATAATCTATTGCATAGCTCGCTGGGACATAACGACCCGGGGAAACACTATACTCCTCAGATCTTCATTGATTTCGTGCTTAAGCTGTTTTAAGTTTTCTTACGCTTGCGTGAGAGAACTTGACGGTTCAGCGCACATCAAATTTTTGGCGCCGCTGCCGGGGAGCTGTGCTAATTTCTTACGTCTAGCAGATTAGTTGTTTGAATACTCACTCATTTGTTTATATCATCCATCTCTGTATATATATATATCCATATTTTCTTCTAAAAAATCCAAAAACCCAAAAACATCCAAAAACGTATAAAACACAAAAATATTTTCCTTTTGTTTCTATATATGTATCAAAAAAAAAATACAAAAAGATTCGTCGTTTTCTTAATAATAAACAACTTAAAAGATTACCACCGCAAACCAAGGCAGTGCACTACCTAACTGGGGGTGCGACCATAATAAGTTCCCGAACTAAAGATATAAAACTTGCCTTTGTGTCCGTGTGATTGGTGTACCTTTTTCAAAGAAGCCATTCATCTTGGATTATTGGTTAAGTTCACTGTTGTTTTGCCTCGATTTTGTGTTAATTGATTTTGTTGTGATATCGACGTTTCAGAACCAGAAAACCCATAAAGAATCTTCTCACCTGATTTTTATAAAACGTCTTCATAATTCTCATTCTCATCTGAAAGATCTTCATAATTCCATTTCTCTCCTTAACTCTGAGGTCTCTTAGAGTTAACTCTAGTGTATGCGCACTCGCTCTTCTAGATCTGTAAGCCCATTTCGTGAGCTTGTCAAGATTCCAAGAAGGCATGTTCGCAGACTTTCTGCTCCATCAGTCGGATCTGAGATCCGGACTGTTCACACTACTTCCGTCATCATGGCGGATGAAATTCCTATGTGTGAGCTTCTCCAGGCACCCATCGACGGGTATGGAGATGCTATCGTTGTGCCAGCCATCGTGGCTGAAAACTTTGAACTCAAGACCGGGTTACTGAATCTTGTAACCTCTAATCAATTCTTCGGTTTTGAGCGGGACGATCCTCATGCTCATATTCGATGGTTTAACAAAATTGCATCTACCATCAAGTATAAGAATGTCCCTACTGAAGCTGTTAAGCTTCTTCTGTTCCCATTTTCTCTCGAGGGGCAAGCCCGGATTTGGCTTGAAAAACAACCCCCTCAGTCTATAAAGACATGGGAAGATCTGGTGAAGAAATTTGTGAATGAATTCTATCCACCTTCCAAGACCACGAGTCTTAAAAATGAAATCATCAAATTCACTCAGAAGTTTGATGAATCCTTCAGTGAATCGTGGGATCGTTTCAAGGAATTGCTTCGCAAATGTCCTCACCACGGTTTCTCCGAGTTGATGCAACTCGATACTTTCTACAATGGAGTGAGTCAATCTGATCAAGATTCTCTCAATTCCTCCGCGGGAGGAAATTTCCTAAGCAAAACTGTCAAAGAAGCTTTAGCGATAATCGAAAACAAGTCTAAAGTCCGCACTGCACGAAGCAAGCCGGTTGTTTCCCAAGTCAGTGTTGGTCCTTCTTCTTCTTCATCGCCCGTGAGTCAGTCTAGCACCGATGCTAAGATTGATAAACTCACGGAAGCTATTCAAGCTTTGGTTCTTTCCAACCAGAAGAAAGTTTCTTTTCCACAAACTTCACCTCCTGCTGAAGTTAAGAAAGTGGAAGTCTGTGTTACCTGTGGTGGCCCCCATGCTTACTATAACTGTATGGCCACTGATGGTAACCCCTTTGAAGCCAATGTTGTGGGCGGGATGTCTAATCAAGGAGGCAATCAATATCGTGCTCCTGTAGACCCGAACCACCGTCCTAACCACTACTCTGGACCTCCCGGTTTCAATCAAAACCAAAACCGTAATCAGAATCAAAACAGACCAAACCAAGGTTATCAAAACCAAGGTAATTTCGGTCCAAACAACGGTTATCAAAATCCGAATCAAAATTTCCAACAACAAGGAAATTACAATAGAAACCCAGGTCAGGGAAATTTCAACCCAGGGTATTTTCATGGAAATAATCAAGGGAATTTTCAAAATCAAGGCCCTAATCCTAACAATAGAGGCCAGAATTTCCCTGTGCAAAATCAAGCCATTGTTCCAACTGGACCATCATCCGATGAGCTGTTGAAACAATTCATGAAATCCCAAGAGGAAATGAATCGGTTGTTGGTCAGCCAGATTTCTGAGATCAAGAAGTCTTTAAATGATCGACCCTCGGGCTCAGGTACTTTACCTAGCAACACGATCGCTAATCCGAGGGGCGATGCTAAAGCGATCACAACCCGAAGTGGTGCTTCTTATGCTGGACCCGCTGTTCCTACTACCTCTTCTTCTTCTCTCCCGAAGGTAGTGGAAAGTGAACCTGAGGCGACAAAGGACAAGGAACTCCCTACTAATAACGGGAGTAACAACAATGTCCATCCTCAGGTTGTCCCGAAAACCAAACCTGGAGTTGTTTTTGAACCTCCAGTTGTTGACCCTAAATCCAAAACTTCTATTCCTTATCCCTCACGTTTACATGAGCAAAAGCTCCGCGAGAAAGCTAGTCATCAGATGGAAAAGTTCTTTCAAATTTTCCAAGAGCTTCACTTTGACATTAGCTTCGCGGATGCCATCATGTTAATGCCCAAGTTTGCATCTACTCTGAAACACATGCTGAGCAACAAAGAAAAGCTATTTGAAATGGCTAAGACTCCTTTGAATGAAAATTGCTCAGCAGTTCTGTTGAAAAAGCTTCCCGAGAAGCTAGGAGACCCCGGAAAATTTCTTCTTCCTTGTGTATTTCCTGGGATGATTGAATGCTTTGCTCTTGCCGATCTTGGTGCAAGCATCAATCTGATGCCGTATTCAGTATGGAAGAAACTGTCTCTTCCGGAACTTATTCCTACCTGCATGACTCTTGAGCTTGCAGATCGATCTATCTCGCGTCCTCTTGGCATCGCCGAGGATGTATTTGTCAAAGTAGGAAAGTTCCATTTCCCAGCTGACTTTGTGGTCGTTGATTTCGATGCTGATCCTCGAGTTCCCCTCATTGTTGGGCGGGGATTTTTGAGGACGGGCCGTGCTCTTATCGATGTATTTGAGCAAGAGATCACTTTACGTGTGGGTAATGAAGCTGTTACCTTTAACCTCGATCAAACTTCGAGGTACTCCTCAAATTATGATACTGAATCAATTAATCGAGTCGATTTAATTGACATTGCTTCAGAGGAGTACTCTCAAGAGTTTCTTGGTTATCTTCATAATTCTGTGGGTGGGAATTCCAATTCCACCACATCTTCTCATCCTATCATTGCCGACTCTTCCCCCTCTCTCACTCCGTTTGAGGGAGGTGACTTCCTTCTGGAAGAGATCGATGAATTTCTGGCTACTGATGAATCAATTCCGCCTGGAATTGATGGTGTGTATGATTCGGAGGGGGATATTCTTTATCTTGAGCAATTGCTTAATGAAGATCCCTTACCTTCACTCCCTCCGAAAGAAATCACAAATGAGGAAATTAAATCAGTGCAAGCTTCTACTGATGAATTTCCCGAGGTTGAACTTAAGGACCTACCTCCTCATCTCGAGTATGCATTTTTGGAGGGTGATGATAAATTACCCGTCATAATTGCTAAAGACTTGACTGAGGAGGAGAAAACTGCTCTCATAAAGGTCTTGAAGTCACACAAGCAAGCAATTGCTTGGAAACTCTCCGACATTAAGGGTATCAACCCTGAGTTTTGTACTCACAAAATCTTAATGGAGGATGACTTCAAGCCAGCAGTCCAAAGTCAGAGAAGGGTGAATCCTAAGATTCACGAGGTTATCAAACAAGAGGTTCTCAAACTTCTTGATGCCAGTCTGATTTACCCGATCTCTGATAGTCCTTGGGTTAGCCCAATTCATTGCGTTCCAAAAAAGGGTGGCATTACTGTTGTCACGAATGAATAAAACGAGTTAATTCCAACTCGATTGGTTACGGGATGGCGTGTGTGTATTGACTATCGAAAGTTAAACGAAGCCACCCGTAAAGACCATTTTCCTCTGCCCTTCATGGACCAGATGCTTGAGAGATTAGCAGGGAACGAATACTATTGTTTCCTTGATGGTTTCTCGGGTTACTTTCAGATCCCCATTGATCCGCTTGATCAAGAGAAAACCACATTCACCTGCCCATACGGGACGTTTGCCTACAGACGTATGCCTTTTGGCTTATGCAATGCTCCTGGCACGTTCCAAAGATGTATGATGGCTATTTTCCACGACATGATCGGGGAAACTATGGAGGTGTTTATGGATGACTTCTCGGTCATTGGGGACTCATTTCATACATGTCTCTCCCACTTAGACAAAATGCTTAAAAGGTGTGAAGACACCAATCTATGTCTAAACTGGGAGAAGAGCCACTTTATGGTCAAAGAAGGCATAGTCCTTGGCCATAAGATTTCGAAGAATGGGATTGAGGTAGATAGAGCCAAAGTTGATGTTATCGCTAAACTACCTCACCCTACTACCGTCAAAGGTATTAGGAGTTTTCTAGGTCATGCCGGGTTTTATCGTAGATTTATTCAAGATTTCTCTAAAATCGCCCGGCCAATGACCCATCTTCTCGAAAAAGATGCTCCTTTTATCTTTTCTCCTGAGTGCATCGAAGCTTTTGAAACACTTAAGAAAAAGCTTACGGAAGCACCCATTCTAGTTGCCCCCGACTGGGATTTACCCTTCGAGCTTATGTGCGATGCAAGTGATTTTGCTATCGGTGCAGTCTTGGGGCAACGCAAAACCAAACATTTTCAGCCGATCCACTACGCGAGCAAAACTATGACTGAAGCTCAGACCCATTACACCACTACAGAAAAAGAATTATTAGCGGTGGTGTATGCGTTTGAGAAATTTCGGCCATATCTTATCTTGACCAAATGCGTGGTGTATACGGATCACTCGGCACTCAAATATCTCTTTGCAAAACAAGATGCAAAGCCGAGATTGCTCCGTTGGGTTCTCCTCCTACAAGAATTTGATATCATCATTCGTGATAAAAAAGGAGCTGAGAACCTGGCTGCTGATCATCTGTCCCGATTAGAGAACCCTCACCAAAATGTGTTCGAGAAAAAGGAAATTAATGAAACATTTCCTCTCGAAACACTCAATGTGGTTTCTTTTCGTGGAGATTCTTCTACCCCATGGTTTGCCGACTTTGCAAACTACCATGCGGGTAACTTTGTGGTGAAAGGGATGTCGTCCCAACAGAAAAATAAATTCTTTAAGGATGTGAAACACTATTTCTGGGACGACCCCTACTTGTTTAAAATCTGTGCGGATCAAGTCATCCGGCGATGTGTGTATGGTCAGGAAGCCGTTGACATTCTCAAGGCTTGCCATTCTGGACCTACTGGGGGACATCATAGCCCCAACTACACCGCCAAGAAGGTGTTTGATTCCGGATTCTATTGGCCCACGATCTATAAGGATGCCCATGAATTCGTCAAAACCTGTGACGCTTGTCAACGTCACGGGAATATCTCACAAAGGAATGAAATGCCGCAAAACGCCATTCAAGTGTGTGAGATTTTTGACATATGGGGCATTGACTTTATGGGGCCATTTCCTTCTTCTCACGGAAATAAGTACATACTCGTGGCCGTTGACTACTTGTCAAAATGGGTTGAAGCTAAGGCTTTACCCACCAACGATGCCCGAGTTGTTGTGAAATTCTTGAAATCCTTATTTGCCAGGTTTGGAACTCCACGAGCCATCATCAGTGATCGTGGTACGCATTTCTGCAATGACCAATTTGCAAGAGTCATGCAAAAGTATGGTGTAACTCACCGTACCTCTACTGCGTACCACCCCCAAACAAGTGGGCAAGTGGAAGTTTCTAACCGGGGGATTAAAAGAATCCTAGAGAGGACGGTTGGTGAAAACCGTGCCTCTTGGTCGGATAAGCTAGATGACGCACTCTGGGCCTTCCGTACAGCTTACAAAACACCCATCGGGTGCACTCCATACAAGCTGGTGTACGGGAAGGCGTGTCATCTACCGGTTGAACTCGAGCACAAGGCATACTGGGCCTTGAAGCATGCTAACTTTGATATTCAGACAGCTGGTGATCATAGGAAAGTTCAAATGAATGAATTAAATGAACTCCGTGATCAAGCCTACGAGAACTCTTTGATCTATAAACAAAAGACAAAGAAGATTCATGACTCAAAAATCAAAAACCGCGTTTTCAACGTTGGTGATCGAGTCCTTCTTTTCAATTCAAGATTGAAGATTTTCTCGGGAAAGCTCAAGTCCCGTTGGTCTGGTCCATTTACTATCGCTAAGGTTTATCCTTATGGTACCATTGAGTTATCTCAACCCGATGGTCCTAATTTTAAAGTGAATGGTCATCGAGTGAAGCATTACTTTGGAGAGGACATTCCATCCATGGTTGTCCCGGATTTACAAACTTTCCCCATGAACCAATGAATGCGGGGATCGAGTCAAGCTAGCGACTCGGTAATCAAAAACAGTAGCATGCCATATGGGTTTTCACCCATATTTCTGTCTTCTCACCTCTTTCTACCACCCTAGTGTGGGGGGGTTGCCCACATGTTTCAAAAAAAAAAAAAAAAAAAAAAAAAAAAAAAAAAAAATCTTCTTCCTAAATAATGGTCGTAGTATTTCCCTTTTACGTTCTTTGTTTCGGCATAACAGCCGGTACTTTGAATATTGAGGGCAATATTCATTTCTAAGTGTGGGGGGGAATTCTCACGAATTTTATCATATAATTATACCAATTCCCCCGTTTTTGGCCAAAATTTTTTTTTGGAGTAAGTGTTTTACACTTACTCATTTGGTTATCAGTCCGCCATGTCTGTAAGACAAAAGGATTGGCTAATCCAGGAGCAAACGGCTCTTGGTAAAGATATCTCAAATCCGTTGACGGCTTGCAATTTGCCCAAAATTGTATGGTATTCAGCTCACCATATCCTTAAAAGTGAAGAGTTGACTAGCCCGCAAGATTATGGCTTGTGGTAAAGGCAGTGGAAAAACCATAATTGGTAATCAGCTCACCAAAGATAATATTGATAATTTATCTAAGAGTTGGCTAGTCCAGAAGGGTACGGCTTCTGGTAAAGACAAAATCAAATCCGTTGGAAGCTGGTGGTTTGCTCAAAATCACATGGTTATCAGTGTACCATGGTTCTTACTTGAACTGAAACATTTGGCTACTCCAGAAGTAATGGCTTTTGGTAAAGAGTTTCAAATCCATTATGTTTTCTCAAATCATTGCTAGGGACTAGCAATATCTCAGTGTGGGGGATTGATGAGTATCTAAATACTCGTCATTTGTGTACAATATAAACTGCAAAATCATCTGAAAACACTCAGAAACACATCAAAATGATCAAAATATCACAAATCAGTGTTTTATGTGTTTTAAATACAAAAATATCAAAATCAGATGAAAAACATATCAAATTTGCAAAAATTGCAGTTTTAGTCCCCCAAGTTTCAAAAGTTGTCAAAAATAGTCCCTGAGTCAAAATTTCAAAAGAAAAATCATCAAAGGTCCTTTTTAAATCATAACTTGTCAAATTTGGTCCTTTGGTGAAAAATGTAAAAAGTTTTGAGAAAATTACAAATCGGTCCTTCAAGTTTGCAAATTGGCAGAAATGACCCCTGGAAAAATTGAAAAGGGCAACTTTGGTCCTTGTAATATCAACTCTTGTCAATTTCAGTCCCTGAAGCACCTTTGCAAAATTACAGAATTGGTCCCTTGTTTTGTGGAAATTGCAAATATGGTCCTTGTGTTGTTAACTTAGCCAAATTGGACCCTTTTATCAACTTTTGGCCCAAACCATTTACCCAGCCCAACAAAATACCCGTTTTTAACCCGAATCCAACCCCTGGTATTTTATAAAACCGGTCAAATGGTTTGACCCATCCCCTTCCCTCTCTCATTCACATGATGCACCATTTCCATCATTTCCAAACCTGCTTCACCTGATCACACTCCACCTCCACACCATCATCACCCCTATTTCTCCCCCCTCCAAACACAAAGAGCCAAGTTAGCATTAAATGCACCCCATACCCACCTCCAGCTGTAAAACCAAGAATTTGGCGCCAAAATGTTTTAAACGGCTAGGATCAATTGTAGTGATCCAATGGTCACTTTTTTGTGCTGGGATTTACTCAGAAGGAGGAGAGAAGTAGCTTGGGTGTATAAAGAGGCCATGAGAAGCATCAAGGAGAGAGCTAGCTTTTATTTTTTTCCATATATGTCGTTTATAGTTTAATCTTGTCTTAAATAACTTCCATCTGTATTGCTAAGCTTATTTTGTATCAATTAACAGTTTTTAAGTGTGTACAACTGATTTCAGGTACCAATTTTAGTTAATGTTCAATATTCACTCTTTATGTCCACTGTTGGGATTTATGTTTTCAAACTCACTTGCTTAAGCTTTTAACAACTCATTATCAATCTCAAATAAGCTTATACAAGCTCATAATATCTTTCCATAAGCTCACATTGCAATTTCAATTACTTTTGACATTTGGTCAAAATAAGTCAACATGGGTGGAAATTGATGCAGAAAGGAAATGGGTCAATGCAGGCTTGGAATTGGGTTGAATAGTAGCTATTTGGATTGGGTTTGATAGGTAGTGTTCTTTGTTTCATTGATTTGCATGCCATTGTGGCTTGGACAAATTGTAAGTCACTTTAAGCTCTATGTGCATAATCTGTATTTGTAGAATAAACAAGCTCAAACCTGTTCTAATAGTAATGTTTAGGTTAATATAAGTTAATGTGATCATAATTACATGTTGGTTAAAAGTTTGTATTAGTTTTGAGCCTAAATCAAGTCATAAAGGGGTGTTTGGATGAACTGATTTAACTGCCCTTAAGGCTTGATCAGTGGGTACTTATTACTAGTTCAGGTTTCTTAAGTATATGGGAACTCATTTGAGTCTTAGCTTGGGTCTGCTAGCACCAAAAGTCAAACTTCTCTTCAAACCATTCTTACTGTTAACTGTTGGGGATTTGGGATTAGCAAATCATCATTTTGTGTTTAGAAATCCATAAGCTTGTTTGCATTACAGTTGTTTTAGCATATTACACCAGTATCAAGTCAAAAATTGGATCCAAAGTTCAACTTAGTCAAATTTCATCAATTTGTCAAAAGTCAAAAAAAGTGCAAAAAGCTGTTTTGGGTTCAGTTAGAAAGAATTGTTTTGAGTTCATTTCTGGGACTTACTCAGTGAATCTTGGCATTTCAAAAAGCTCAGCTGGTCCTCTTTCTTATAAGTATTTTTGTAGAATTTTGTGATTTATTTGAAAGCTTCAAATAAGCTTTCCTTTTAGGCACAAAGTGCCCTGCACCACTGCTCAGTGAATGCTGAGCTTTTTCTCAGAATTGGTGCAGCTTGCACAGGGCTCAATAGAGCTAGCCATGGTCTAATTTTTGGTTCAAGTAATCTCAACCAGGTCCTTTCCAAGATCCAATTCTTATTTTTCAGGTTGAGCTTATTTTCAAGCTTGTGCATGTGTCCAAAAGTAGCACCCAAATCTGTTTTAACTTGAAAATCACAAACATCAAATCTCTTTGATCAGTGTGATTCAGTGTTGTAGCTTGTTGATTTTAGTTGAAATTGGTCACTTTTAGTAGTATAGAACTTCTGTAATCAGTAGGTAGCTTGTTTGTTTCACTGTAGCTTATTTTAGTGCTTATTAATAAGCACTTGTTTGATCAGTTCTCAATTTCTCCATACAAGTGCCTGTTTTTCCAATTTTCTCATATTCCTTATATCATTTTAGAGTTTTCCTGAAATTTTTAGATTTTTCTAAGTTGTTTAGCTATTTTTCTTAATTTAAATTAGTTTTTAATCATTTCTAAATAGCATTTAATATAAAAAAATTCAGAAAAGGTTCAAAAAAATAATTTTTCAATTTTATTAAGTTTAGATAAATATAAGAAGTGAAAAAAGTAATTTTCCAGATTTTTCATAGTTTATTTGGTAATTTTTAGTAATTTAATTAGTTTTAAATAGTTTAAAATTCATAAAAAATAGAAAAATAATCAGAAAAATACAAAAATAGTTTTGAAATTTCTAGTTTGATATTTTAGACTTTTCCATCTCATAATTTCATTTTTCTAGCTTTGTTTCCTAATTTCTTGTATTTTGGTTAATTATTAAATAGTTAAAAATAGTTTTTAATTAATAATAATTAGATAGTTAGTTATAAAAATAGTTTTCTTTTTCTAAAAAGTTTCTTTTATCATTAGGTTTATAAAAATATCATTTTCATATTTTTAGGGTTAATATTGATTTAGTTTCACGTTTTTATTTGTACGTCGCGTAGATTTTAATTCCAGTTTTATAAAAACATAAAAACAAAAACATCATTTTAATTATAGTGATAGCGTTTATTTAATAGATTTTATCTTTTTAACTTTCTTTAATTTTCATTTAAACCGTTGTTATTTGTTGGCTTCTCCTGTAGTTGTAATATCACTCAAATCCTTTTTCCGTTCAAACTTCTCGATCACTGTACGTTTGATAATCCATTGCATAGCTCGCTGGGACATAACGACCCGGGGAAACACTATACTCCTCAGATCTTCATTGATTTCGTGCTTAAGCTGTTTTAAGTTTTCTTACGCTTGCGTGAGAGAACTTGACGGTTCAGCGCACATCAACCTTTAAGCACACCTAAAACAATAATAAACTCAAAAGTTTGGTCCCCATTTGTTCATGGGTCCATTAGTGTTAAACATTCCATTCATGTTAGACATGTATGGATAAGATGAGTATGCATTCCATGGAACAAAGTTTTGAAAAGAAAAACCGTTTTGAATATTAGGGTTCCATCCCATTTCATGGTTACTTCTTGGATAAACGTTATTAGGTCTCCTAGATGCATTATGTTTTTGAAAAGATGGTGCTTTGTTTCTTGCAAAAGTAGGATTACATTTTGGAGGTGGATGTCTAGTGGTGACATGAGTTGGTTTCTTCCTATTAACGATAACGAACTCTGTTATAGATGAAGAAGCTATGTTATTACCACTAGTTGTCACAGCAGATCCACGGATCCCAGTCTGTACACTAGTCGGTTCCCTTTTTAGGGGATCCGTGGGATCCGCCACAACAGTGGCTGGTTTTTCTAGTTCTTTAACAAATTTTGTTTCTTTACTTTCACTAGTTGATGGATCAAGTTGTTGAATACCTAGACCCTTTTGGTTGTTACCGGTTTTAACACCATCGAGTATTGTATCTAAGGTGTTCGTACTCATTCTAGCAATTTTAGAATCTAAATGATCAACTAGTGTTTGAAGTTGAACACAAAGTTCACATTCACCACTTGCTATTTTACCCTTTTCTAAACGTTTTAGTTTTGCTTTTAATTCTATGACTTCTTTATCTAAATGTTGATTTTGATTCTTTAAAAGCTTATTTTTGTAAATTAGTTTTAAGCTAATATTGCATAGTTTGTCATATTCATTATGCAATGAGTCGTCATCAAGTGATGAACTACTATAGTATTCGTGACATACCTCGTCATTTGCCATGAGACAAATTTCTTCGTCCTCCTCGTCGCTCATTCCCCAGGTGCCGCTCACGAACGCCTTTTGATCATCCCGTTTGGGACACTTACTAATAAAGTAGTTTGGGTCCCCACATTTAAAGCAAGTACGATCATCTTTTGGCTTTTCTTCTTCTTTGCTTTTCCGAAAGCCTTTCTTATCGTGATACGGTTGTTTGACGTATCTTCCCTTTCTTCTAAAGAACTTTTTAAAGTCCCTTACCGCCATAGCATACTCCTCGTCGTCACTACCCGAGGAAGAGTTCTCTTCATCGCTTGAAGCCTTTTTGGCTTTTAAGGCAAGAGATTTGTGTTTCTCTTTTACCTTTGAGGCTTCGGAATCTTTAGCAAGAACAAGCTCGTAGACTTTAGATTGCCTATGAGTTCATCGAGGGTGAGAGTTGTCAAATCTTTTGACTCTTCGATCGCCGTCACCTTAGATCTCCACTTCGATGGAAGTGCCCTTAAATATCTCCTAACATGGTTACGGCTAGAGAAAGATTCATCAAGTGCTTGTAAAGATGTTATAATAGTATTAAAGTTAGCAAATGAATGATCTATAGTTTCCTCATCAGATATTGAAAATTGTTCATATTGTTGAACAAATAAATCAATTTTATTATTTTTAACTTGTTCATTGCCTTGATGAGTTATAACTAAAGAATTCCAAATTTCTTTAGAGGTTTTGAGCAAAGAAATTCTTTCGAATTCCTTTTTCGGTAAAGCATTATATAAAACCATTTTTGCTTCACTATTTTTAGAAAGCTTTTTCTTCAAATCATCATTTAGTTTATCATGAGGTATGTTAACTACATTCCCTTTATCATCTTTTGAGGTAGCCTCAAAATCTCCTTCAACAATAATGCACCAAAAATCAATATCTTTAGATTTCACATATGTTTCGAATCTATTTTTCCAATATATAAAACCATTAGTTTCAAGTAGTGGTGGTCGTTGCATAGATTGCCCTTCCTTATAATTTTCAGAACCCATAGTGATCGAAAAGTTTTTAAAATACAATTTTATTTTAAAACTTTTATAAACTTAGCTCTTGATGCCAATTGTGGAAAACTAGAAGGGGGGTTGAATATTTTTGCCGATTTTAAGTTGATTTCAAAAACTTTAGATTCGATATTATGTGAAATCGTATGGATGTTGAGAACCTATAGATCTAATGATAATGTAAGCAAATGAGTAAAGTTAAGGGATAGAAATGACACAACCGATTTATAGTGGTTCGGCTACAAGGACACCTTCCTTGCCCTACTCCACTCCCCGAGTCACCTACTCGAGAGTTCAAGCACTATGTCAACAAACTCCTTCACTTGGCGGAGAAGCCTTCACAACGTTGCTTACACTTTTTCTGGTACAAAGCTAGATACCGAGTCCGTAGCACGGTGGACCAAACCAACACAGCTATTACACAACAAATATGTGAAATATTAAATACAAGATCTTCGCTACAGAAATCTTGCGGAGTGACAAATCAATCAAGGACCCCTTGCTTGGATGACTTGTAGAATGCTCGTGATCTCGCCTTAGAGAAGGACCTATATGAGGATCACAATAGAAAGAAAGAAGAACAACTCTCTAGATCAAGTGATCTATATGTTAGAAGAGAATGAGAGTGTATGAGAGATTTAGTAAGAAGAGGGGTGAGTTGGAATGAAGAAATGGCTCTTTATTTATAGGCAAAATTCTTCACTGTTCCCCGGATCCCACGGATCCCTCCCACTTGGGATCCGTCTAGCACAAAGGTAGGGATCCGTGGAACGCTCCTTTTTGCCCATGGGTTTTTTGGTTATGGGTCATGGGTTATGGGTTGGTCCATGGTTTTTCTTTAGATTCAATGTATCTAAGTATACATTGTATCTATTCTTCTTGGGTATGGGTTAAGATCCATGGGTTATGGTCCACGGGTTATGGTTTTTACCCATCCTAATAAACTATTACAAAAAATGCTTAATTACTACATTTTTGTATTTAAATGGCTATATGTAAATGCTTTACAAAAATAACATGTATCCTTATAATTATACTTAAGACAACATTATATTTGTTATCAACAAAACACAAAGAGATCGCAAAACATTAATAAACGTTTTTACGGTTTATTTGTATTAACACGGGAGTTGCAACTGGTTTTGAAACTCGTGTTGACACACTGTTTGAAACACTGGGTGTTATGGAAAACTTTGATTGTTCTTTTTGAGAAACAAAAGAAATACATTAATTTTGTTCCATTTGTTATAATCAATTGGTTTGTTTTCTGGATGGTTTTGTTTCATTTTTGATCTACTCTCCTCATATAGTTCTAACATTTCAAGAGAATCATGAACAATTATGGGTTCATGCAAAGCTTTTCCATTATTCAAAACATTCTGTTCTTTCTGAGCTTTCTTGAGGAAACAAGGAGGTGTGTTACCTAGAGCCATTTTTTGTGTTGTATGAAAATACAGATTAGTTTGATTAATCAGCATATTAGTTGATTTAGCTTAATGACCCGTTGTAACAAGCAAATTTTCCAATTTTTTGATTTTTTTCATCTTTATCAAGAATTTCATCATGAAGAGAATCTTCTCGTTTTGAAAAGTCTGAAATCAACTGTTTCTTCTCTTTTTCAAGATCAGAGTAAGTTGCTTTTTGTTTAGAAAGTTGGTTTTTTAGATCAGAAATTTCCTTGTTTAAAGATTTTATTTTCAAGTTCAAATTCACATCAAGTGTCTCATACCTTATTTGCAATTGTTTTTCTCTTAAAACAGAATTTCAATAACCAATTTCTAATTCTGATTCTTTGTTTTTGTGAAATTCAAAAGCTTTTGCGTTCTCCTTGTAACTCTCAAGCTCAGCGGTCAATTTAGCATTCGCGGCCTTAACATCGCGATTGACCTTTTTGACTTTCTCGATTTCAATGCGACAGTTATTGTTTAATGATTCAAAATAAGCACGTGTTTCCTCATCAGTCTCAGTATTTTGTGCCACACAGCCTCCACTAGGATCCGTGATGAGTGCTTATTCACTCATCATTTTTACCCATTTAAGACCACATAAACGTCTAAAAACACGGAAATATTACCAATTATTCTACAGATATCCTTGGAGTGTGTTTTATGTGTTTCAGGTACAAAGGATCGAAAACAGGGCAAAAACGGACAAAATTGAGCTTAGAATGAAGAAAGTGCTTTGCAGACAGAGCCGGGAAGAGGATTTTCTACATTTTTGATCTCGGAACGCATATTTGGGGTGAGAGTGGGGAAAACAAACTCAAAACCTAACCCGAACCCAAAATTACCATTTTACCCTTTTTCACAAAAATCCTAAAATATCATTTCTCTTTAAATCCTTATTTTTATTTAAAACCAATTATTTTTCAAAAAACCAATTTTTATTAAAAGTTTTCTTTAAAAAAAAAAAAAAAAAAAAAAAAAAAAAAAAAAAAAAAAAAAAAAAGGTTTTTAACAAAAACACAAAAAATACTTTTACTTTAAAAACAATTTTTACTTAATACCTTTACCCTTTTAGTTAACCCCTTAAATTCTTTAACCCAAAAAGAAACCCAACCCATTTGACCCCTTCTTCCCTGGTTTACCCAAAACAGCAAAACCTGCTTCCCCATTTCTTTGGCGCCAAAACCCAAACCCCACTCATCTTGTCTTCATCTTCCCATCACTCTCAACCCTGGTCCCCAGGTCACTTCAAGCCCCCACACCCACATGGCTCACATGCCAGCTTGGCAATCCCCAAGGAACCCATTGGAGCTCCTAAGAAAGCACAAAAGGGACGGCTCAGATTGGATAAGTGGTGCCCAAGCAAGATTGGATGGTTGTGATTTACTTGAAGAAGCACAAATTGGACACAAGTCATTCCCACACAGACAAAAAGCACAAGACAGAGAATGACCAAAGTTTAGAACTTAGTATAAATAGGAGTGTGTTAGATTGTAAAAGTCTTGTCTAGAAATTCTCACTCTAGTACCACTTTAATTTCTCAGTCATTTACATTTCATGTAACTTTTAAATTAAATGCAATTTAATTTCTGTTTTGTAATTCCAGTTTACTTAAAGTTTATGCAGTTTTGACCTTTTGTTCATTGTTCTTGAATCTATCAATTGTGTTCTAAAGTTTGTTTAAATTCCCTTTGTAGTTTTTGTTTACGTTAAAAATAAGTTTTTTTTAAAAATTCCTAAGTCTAACAGTTTGTAAAACACTTTTCTGCCCATGGAGAGGAGTTTGGGTTTAGCTTGTTTTATTGGTTTCAATGGGATTGGTTAGTTAAATTTTAGTGAAGTGAGTTTATAAACTGGTGTTTAGGCTTATTTGATCATGGTTTTTTTTTTCCAAAGTCAAATATGTGTTTCTACTTTCATTTATCAAATCTGTCATCAGTTCCTATTTTGACCCATAGTAGTCTGTTCACTAGCTGTTTTCAAGGTCTAAAAGAGGAAAAGTTAGTTGTAATTGGTTGTTCTAGTTCTCAATACACCTATTTTTATCTTTTTTTTTAGTTTGTTTGGAAAACTAATGCTTTTTGATTGCTCAATTTTCATTTCAAATTTGCTCCTTTTTCTGCCCTGAGCCAATAGCTCACTGTCCCAAATTGCATTTTTAATTCCAATTTTTAGATTAGTTAAACTTAGCATTAGATTCTATTTATGTTTTACAAGTAGCTTATAGGTAGATCTTAATCTTTTATAGCTTACTTTTGTAGTTAGAGCTTATTTTAATGCTTATTTTTGTACTTAAATGTTGCCCACTAGTCCTTTTTGGTTCTGTTTTGCTGTCAAAATAGTCAAACAGCAGCCCCATTAGAAGCTCACATAAGCTCCCCAATGATGCCATTTAGCTTTTCCAGTAGCTTTAGTTCATGTTAAATTTTTTTTTTTTAGCTTACTTTAAGTTTTCTAGCTTATTTAGTAGCTTATAAATGCACCCAAGTCTGCCACTAGTTTCTGTTTTCTGTCCTAACTGTCCAAATGCATAGCTTATTTTCATTGCTTATTTCCCTTATCTATTGCTTATTTTAGGCTCCCTTTATGCTTTTTAGTTAGTTAGATTAGGATGCTCATTAGGTAGTTAGCTTATTTCAAGTTTATTGTAGCTTTGTCCCTTAACAGCTTGCTTAAACCAAACAGCCCCTTAAGTGTTTGCTGTTGGGAAATAAGCTGTATACAGCTTAACATCAAGTTTTTGTAAATTTAGTTTTCATTAAAGTGAGCTTATCTAGTCCTCTTTAAGTTCCAAAAGAAAAAAAAAATCAAAAAATAAATAAAAGGAAAAAGTGACAGCCATGGGACTTGAACCCTGGTCTGTGCACTAAGAAACCCACACGTCCACAACATAACCAACTGTGCTAGAGTAATTCTTTGTTAAAGTTATCCTTAGTTAAATATTTAAACACAAGTAGCAGTTTAGCCTACTTAGCTTATTTCCTCTTTTTAACAGCTTATTTCAAAAGCAGTACCAGTTTTTTTTATTTTTCTTTAATTCAGTAGTATTCAAAGTATTTATTATAAAATTTTCTGATTTTTCCAAAATCATTTAGTATTTTTAATTAATTAATTAGATTAAATTAGTTTTTAAATCATAATAAATAATTTAAAAGTCGGAAAAATACCCGGCTTTTTCCTAAAATTATTTTTAGTCGTTTTGAACGTAGGAAATTAGTTTCACATCCTTAGGCCTTAAATTGCATCATTTTCACTTTTTGAGGCTCGGGATTAGCCCGGGTTTTCACGTTTTTGCATATTATCACTCTAGGACTTAGTGTAACTTAATTTTATTGTTCCGTATGCTTAGTAGTAGTTAGATCATCATTTATTTTGTTTCCCTAGCCTTAATTACTTTCCCTTTAGTTAATTTGTAGAAAACGTAATCAAAAACGAAAAATCTCAAACAATTCAAGCATTTTAATAACAAACCTCAAACGACATCCTCAATTCACACCTCGTTGGGACACGACCCGGGTAATCACTTGCCCGGTATCACTTATCGAGTATTCGCGGGTTTTGCGTGTCGACCTTTTTCCTAAAACGGTTGATTTGCAATTCTCTCGCGTGTATTTCGTATTTGATATATTTTTATCAATATCAATTTGGCGCCGCTGCCGGGGAGGTTGTGTTGCGACAATATCGTTACGGTTTGAAGATTAGTGACTTGAAGATCCTTCCTCGTGAAGTTATTTTCTTTCCAAAAACCCAAAAAACCCAAAAATATTTTCTTTTTCAAAATTTCTTTTTCTTTTATGTTTTTCATTTATAAAAACCCAAAAATATTCTTCTCATTCCTCTTATTCGTTGATTCTATTTCTCTTACCCTCTTTTGCCGTTTAATTCTATTCTTCGTTATCCTCTCGATCGTATAATTCTATTTCTTTTACCCTCTCATGTTTAATTCTTATGGCGACGCTTGGGCGTCATTGTTTCACTTGTAAAACTCCAATGGAAGATGGTGTGTATCGATGTCACAAGTGTACGTGTGAGAGGTGTGGAAGGCCTAGTTCAAGCGAATTTTGCTATTCGTGCGAATTATCCATCATAAGATCTTTTCAAAGTATTTTCGACCAACCGCCACAACCCGAGATGTGTTTAAATGTTGACGAGCCCGTTCGAGTGTCAGAGTTACCTCAAGCACCCACCGAGGGTTACGAGGACTATTTCTTTGAACTTAGAGCCCGTAATCTAATTGAACAAATTCAAGCCAATGAAAAAAGGTCGAGAATTAGAATTGATTACGATGAACCCGTTCAAGCACCGGAGACCAAAACGGAAGTGGTGGAAATTGCTAGCTCTGAGAGCACACCACTTGTCCCACCTCCGGAATCTTCGAAACCTTTTTCGAACGAAATCGTGAACATGATTGAAAACTTCTTAAATGAACTTCGTCAAGATTCAACTTCGGGAAATACAAATACGACTTGTGATGTTGTTGAGCCCTCGATCCCTATTCCCGAGCCCGAAATATCTTCTTTCGATCAAGATTATTGCTACGGTTGTGGAGACGTGTTACCAAAAGGTTTTCGTTGTTTCAAATGTATGTGCGAGTGGTGTGGAAATTATCTTACTAATGGATTTTGTTCGATTTATGCCGAGAATTCATTTGCTTATGATTCTAATCCAAATTCCTTCAATTATCCTCAAAACGGTTTCAACTACCCTCCACAGAATTCATATGAACCACAACCGTACTATCAAGATTTCAATGATCCTTCATTTCATAATTTCTCTCCTCAAATTCCTTATTGTGCAAATTGTGGGGGTCCTCATTATGATTACCAATGTCAATCATGGAATCAAAATTACTATGGACCTGATCCTTGTTATAACACTTCCAGTTTTGATAATTTCCGACCCCCACAATTTCCCGTCATTGATCAACATCCTCGTGAGAAAAGTATGCTAGAAGAACTTGCCGAAGACCAAACGTCTCGCAACGAAAAATCTATGCTAGAATTACTTGAAGAAGAGGAACGAGCCGCTAAGATTCAAAAATGCCTTGAAGAAATACGAATCGAAGAACGAGCACTTGCAAGACGTGCCCGATGGCTCACGACTTACATTGACGATGAAGATGATGAGGATTCTATTCAAATGAAGGAATATTATGAAAGTTTGTCGGCCGAAACCACACACGAAGAGCCCGTTAACTCTCTAAGTATGGGGGATGAGCATCTTAGCACTATTCCGGAAACGGAACCGTCTTGTGTTGAGAACCTTGTCCCAAACCCAAGTGAGTGCGAAGGTGTCTCCGATATGATGTGTGATGAGCCTCTTGATGATGATTCTTCTCCTCCTACCCCAAATGATTCTGTTGAGATGATCTCCGAGTCTGAAAATGATTATACGTCGTTTGATGATTCTTTCTCGTATGGAGACATCGATTATGTTGAGGAGTTACCTTCTGAGCTAGTTAGCTTAGAAGATGTGAGAGATTCTGATGATCTGGAAATCGAGGACGAGATACTTCGTGAAAAATTGTTCAATGTAAATCTCCTCATTTCCAAGATCGAATCATTTTGTGCTAAACCAGCTTCAGCTCCTATCCCCATTGTGGATAGTGACTCTATCTTGGAAAAGCCCGAAACTCTTGAGGCATTGTCCAATGATTCTCTTCCGGAATATGAAGTATTCCGCTTTGATGACGATCATACTGAAACGAAGAGTAGTGGCAATCCCACTTTTCATCTTTCTCTTCATGAGTATGAGACGTTCACATTTGTATTGCTTCCTTCTTCCGAAAGGAGTAGACCTTTTCATGAGGAGTTCGCCGGTGAACTCGCTCACATCGATCCTCTTCCTCCAGGAATTGAGGACGAGCTTTTTGAGCAAAATGCTCCACATCCTCCTTTATCCATGAGTGACTCATCTACCCTTGAGGATTTTACCATGGTTGATACTTGTGTTTCATTCCTCTCGGAGGACAAAGTGTTCAAACCCGGTATCTTACCTTTCAAGGGAGCTCACTCTCGGATATTTCTTAAGTCCAACACGGATGTTGTGACTTCTAGAGTGGTGGATAAGATTGTTGGACATTCACTTAATGTTCCTCAATCTAATCTTTTGCCCACCCGACCCACCCATTGTCAAAAATTTGACACTCTTCTTTCTTATCCCATTTCTTCTCCACATCTTAACTCCTACGGGAGTGAAGATACCATCTTTGACCCCGGCCTTTCTCATTCTCTTAAGCCGGATATATCTCATCGGAGTGGAACTTTCAGCACATTCAATGTTTCTCCAAACCATTTGAATGAAAGTCCGATGGAGATCTTCTCTTCCACTTGCTCCCCCATGAACCAATGAATTCGGGGTCGAGTCAAGCTAGCGACTCGGTTAACAAAAACAGTAGCATTCCATGGGTGTCCACCCATGTTTCTATCTTCTTTCTCTTTTCTAACACTAAGTGTGGGGGGAAACCCCCACTGATGTTTGCTTGTTGTGTTTGCTCTCTGTTTTCAGGATTCCCGTAGATTGTGAAGATTGATGCGCCTGTTTTCAATCCAGCCGCCCAATATCCGATCTTTTTGCTAACGATTATCTAGGGATATCTTTATTAATCCTTTTTGTGAAAAAAGATTTCGCTTCCACACTTGGCTAGTAGTATTACCTTTTTCCATTCTATAGTGTCGGCTACAGCCGGTACTTTGAATATTGAGGGCAATATTCAATTCTAAGTGTGGGGGGGAATTCTAAACGAATTTTGATCACATGTGCACCTTCTAGTACCCTAGCACCTCCGTTTTGACCAAAAATTTTAAAATTTTATCGTTTTAAGTCAAGTATTTACATTTTCAAGAAGTGCTTTGCACAAAAATAATGCGTTAATGCTTCGGTATTAATGGTAGTTTAGTCTTGATTTGGCTAGAACAAGGGGAATCCCGACTCTGCTAGAGTGTTGATCTAGCTGCTCTCTTAACATTTAGGCTAAGGTTTTACGCGTTGTGCAAATGAAAATGCTAAGCGTGGAGTAGTTGGTTCTCTTTAGAGCTTATATAAGTAATCTATGGCTTTTTCTCCCAGAAGCTAACTAATTGGACCTAAATACGTGCTCGTTGTCAAACTTTTGAATATTCAAAATCGTCTTGTTACAATAAAAAGTTTTTAAGCAAAACTGATTTAGAGTCCGAGTTCAACTTTTTATTTAAATTTCCGAGAAAGCATACTTTCTTAAAATCAGAATAATGTTGCAAAATGAAAGTATCGTAAAAGTTGCTTGAATGATGCAAAAGTTGCAAGTTTAAAGTTTAAAGTCAAAAGTGAAAAAAAAAAAAAAAAAAAAAAAGTGAAAAAAGTTGAAAATGAAAAATGAAAAAAGAAAAAAGAATGAAAAAATATGAGTTGCGTGAATAAAAGCACTAAGTTGCTTATGAATAAATGTGCGAAACTTGCTTTTTCTTAAATTTAAATCGGAAATTGAACTCGTATTCGTCAAAGTTGTCTAAAAGTTTGATGGTAATTTAGAAATCCTTGATTTCAAAGATCCCGAAAGCTCCGATACTATTCTCGAGGGTGAAAACCTAGCCTCCTTAAAAGGACTAGCTGAGAAGAAAGTCGCCACATGGAGTGATCTCACCTTTGAATCTCGAATTTTTAAATTATTGTCGGTTGTAATCCATTTAGGTTTAGTTTTAACTTAACGGTAGCTTCGTAAATCTTTGGAATCGAATTCCCGCTGATTCCGGTACTATTCTCAAGGGTGAAAACCTAGCCTCCTTAAAAGGACAAGCTGAGAAGAAAGCCGCTACATGGAAAAGGCTCTTTCGATCCTTAGACTTTCATCGTTTCCGGTGGGTTAGTACTATAGTTAAGTGGATGACAACCATAACAAATGTCGATTTTAATGGTCAAACTTTTGAAAATGAGCACACACACTTAAATTTTATGAATTGCGGGAGTAAAAAGTTAAGTCTCGACTTACATAGATTATTTGTATAAGTAGTGTTAGCATTTTACAAAAAACGTTTGCACAATAAGTTTAAGCTTGGTTTGAGAGTATAAAAAAGAGGATGACGATTACAATTCCCCGGAGACACCCATTTTGCGTGAATCCCGTTCTATGATGCCATGTTTTGATAATCAAGCATGTTATTTATTTACGTTCAAGTTTTAAATTCCTAGTGTTGAATAAAAAGTCGAAACGGGGTATTCTTGGTATTTTTGATCCTTTCATTACTTCATATGATCGGATTGCTAGGGACTAGCAATTGATAGTGTGGGGGATTTGATGTGTGCTTATTCACTCATCATTTTTACCCATTTAAGACCACATAAACGTCTAAAAACACGGAAATATTACCAATTATTCTACAGATATCCTTGGAGTGTGTTTTTATGTGTTTCAGGTACAAAGGATCGAAAACAGGGCAAAAACGGACAAAATTGAGCTTAGAATGAAGAAAGTGCTTTGCAGACAGAGCCGGGAAGAGGATTTTCTACATTTTTGATCTCGGAACGCATATTTGGGGTGAGAGTGGGGAAAATAAACTCAAAACCTAACCCGAACCCAAAATTACCATTTTACCCTTTTTCACAAAAATCCTAAAATATCATTTCTCTTTAAATCCTTATTTTTATTTAAAACCAATTATTTTTCAAAAAACCAATTTTTATTAAAAGTTTTCTTTAAAAAAAAAAAAAAAAAAAAAAAAAAAAAAAAAAAAAAGGTTTTTAACAAAAACACAAAAAATACTTTTACTTTAAAAACAATTTTTACTTAATACCTTTACCCTTTTAGTTAACCCCTTAAATTCTTTAACCCAAAAAGAAACCCAACCCATTTGACCCCTTCTTCCCTGGTTTACCCAAAACAGCAAAACCTGCTTCCCCATTTCTTTGGCGCCAAAACCCAAACCCCACTCATCTTGTCTACATCTTCCCATCACTCTCAACCCTGGTCCCCAGCTCACCTCAAGCCCCCACACCCACATGGCTCACATGCCAGCTTGGCAATCCCCAAGGAACCCATTGGAGCTCCTAAGAAAGCACAAAAGGGACGGCTCAGATTGGATAAGTGGTGCCCAAGCAAGATTGGATGGCTGTGATTTACTTGAAGAATCACAAATTAGACACAAGTCATTCCCACACAGACAAAAAGCACAAGACAGAGAATGACCAAAGTTTAGAACTTAGTATAAATAGGAGTGTGTTAGTTTGTAAAAGTCTTGTCTAAAAATTCTCACTCTAGTACCACTTTAATTTTTCAGTCATTTACATTTCATGTAACTTTTAAATTAAATGCAATTTAATTTCTGTTTTGTAATTCCAGTTTACTTAAAGTTTATGCAGTTTTGACCTTTTGTTCATTGTTCTTGAATCTATCAATTGTGTTCTAAAGTTTGTTTAAATTCCCTTTGTAGTTTTTGTTTACGTTAAAAACAAGTTTTTTTTTAAAATTCCTAAGTCTAACAGTTTGTAAAACACTTTTCTGCCCATGGAGAGGAGTTTGGGTTTAGCTTGTTTTATTGGTTTCAATGGGATTGGTTAGTTAAATTTTAGTGAAGTGAGTTTATAAAGTGGTGTTTAGGCTTATTTGATCATGGTTTTTAGTTTCCAAAGTCAAATATGTGTTTCTACTTTCATTTATCAAATCTGTCATCAGTTCCTATTTTGACCCATAGTAGTCTGTTCACTAGCTGTTTTCAAGGTCTAAAAGAGGAAAAGTTAGTTGTAATTGGTTGTTCTAGTTCTCAATACACCTATTTTTATCTTTTTTTTTAGTTTGTTTGGAAAACTAATGCTTTTTGATTGCTCAATTTTCATTTCAAATTTGCTCCTTTTTCTGCCCTGAGCCAATAGCTCACTGTCCCAAATTGCGTTTTTAATTCCAATTTTTAGATTAGTTAAACTTAGCATTAGATTCTATTTATGTTTTACAAGTAGCTTATAGGTAGATCTTAATCTTTTATAGCTTACTTTGGTAGTTAGAGCTTATTTTAATGCTTATTTTTGTACTTAAATGTTGCCCACTAGTCCTTTTTGGTTCTGTTTTGCTGTCAAAATAGTCAAACAGCAGCCCCATTAGAAGCTCACATAAGCTCCCCAATGATGCCATTTAGCTTTTCCAGTAGCTTTAGTTCATGTTAAATTTTTTTTTTTTTAGCTTACTTTAAGTTTTCTAGCTTATTTAGTAGCTTATAAATGCACCCAAGTCTGCCACTAGTTTCTGTTTTCTGTCCTAACTGTCCAAATGCATAGCTTATTTTCATTGCTTATTTCCCTTATCTATTGCTTATTTTAGGCTCCCTTTATGCTTTTTAGTTAGTTAGATTAGGATGCTCATTAGGTAGTTAGCTTATTTCAAGTTTATTGTAGCTTTGTCCCTTAACAGCTTGCTTAAACCAAACAGCCCCTTAAGTGTTTGTTGTTGGGAAATAAGCTGTATACAGCTTATCATCAAGTTTTTGTAAATTTAGTTTTCATTAAAGTGAGCTTATCTAGTCCTCTTTAAGTTCCAAAAGAAAAAAAAATCAAAAAATAAATAAAAGGAAAAAGTGATAGCCATGGGACTTGAACCCTGGTCTGTGCACTAAGAAACCCACACGTCCACAACATAACCAACTGTGCTAGAGTAATTCTTTGTTAAAGTTATCCTTAGTTAAATATTTAAACACAAGTAGCAGTTTAGCCTACTTAGCTTATTTCCTCTTTTTAACAGCTTATTTCAAAAGCAGTACCAGTTTTTTTTATTTTTCTTTAATTCAGTAGTATTCAAAGTATTTATTATAAAATTTTCTGATTTTTCCAAAATCATTTAGTATTTTTAATTAATTAATTAGATTAAATTAGTTTTTAAATCATAATAAATAATTTAAAAGTCGGAAAAATACCCGGCTTTTTCCTAAAATTATTTTTAGTCGTTTTGAACGTAGGAAATTAGTTTCACATCCTTAGGCCTTAAATTGCATCATTTTCACTTTTTGAGGCTCGGGATTAGCCCGGGTTTTCACGTTTTTGCATATTATCACTCTAGGACTTAGTGTACCTTAATTTTATTGTTCCGTATGCTTAGTAGTAGTTAGATCATCATTTATTTTGTTTCCCTAGCCTTAATTACTTTCCCTTTAGTTAATTTGTAGAAAACGTAATCAAAAACGAAAAATCTCAAACAATTCAAGCATTTTAATAACAAACCTCAAACGACATCCTCAATTCACACCTCGTTGGGACACGACCCGGGTAATCACTTGCCCGGTATCACTTATCGAGTATTCGCGGGTTTTGCGTGTCGACCTTTTTCCTAAAACGGTTGATTTGCAATTCTCTCGCGTGTATTTCGTATTTGATATATTTTTATCAATATCAATCCGCATCTAGAGTTTCAGAGTTAGTATTGCTACAACTCGGATTGTCTAGGTATGTATCATAAGTAGGTGCGGATGTCACAGAATGTTGTTCATCATGAGTAAACACATCAAATATGACATTGTTATAGCATGGATCAATGATTGGTACCTCAGATACGTCATTGGCATCATAGACAAGAGGTGCGTCAGAGTCAGTGTCGTACTTAGTCTCCTGAAGATTTGCCATGAAGATGCAGTTCGCATTGATGTCCTCGAGGTCTTCCAAATCATCCATAATAGCCATAAAGTCATGTTCCTCAGCACTCAACTGAAGTCCTGCGCTTTCCTATTGTACCAACATGATAGCTTTCTGAAGATACGCAAGATCCTTCTTTTTCGGCTTAGTAGGACAATTCCTTGCCATGTGACCCACTCCTTGACAGTTGTAACACTTAACTAGATTACCCAGATTCACATTTCCATAATTCCCAATGACTGGAGCTGCAACATTCCCATTCTGATTACCCACTGCTCTATTCCCAACATTCTGTCCCATCTGATTTCCAACATTCTGACCCAAATGATTACCCTGATACGGAACCGCCTGATTACCCATGCAAATCCAGTAGCATATCCCTGCTGATTCCCAATAACTCCAACCATTTGTCCTTGATTACCCATATTCAAACCCGGCTGTGCAATTTGCCTGTTGCGAGTGTTTGATGAAATCCTTTGGTTGTTGTTAGTTAGTGTAGAATAGCGACTTCTGAATGCTTTACCCAAGAATGCAAATGCATGTGACAAAGCCTATTCTTGTTCAGTTTCAGGATCAGTGATTCCTTGTTCCTGGTATTGTGGATACTGTTGTTGTTGAATGACTTGTTGTTCTGGTGGATAGAATTGTTGTTGAGGGAAAACAGCTTGTGGTTGTGGAATGTGTTGGGTTTATTGATTCGATGATACAAAACAATAAATAATGAAACATCAAGGGCTTAAAGTGACAAAGAAGAAATCTACAAAAAGATGGAAGGACTTGCTTGCAAAAGAAGATTTATTAGTTAGTCCTTCGTAGTATTTTGTAAAACCTAATCCTCTAGTATATAAAGAGGACATGGGGTGTAGGTTTTAGATAATTAAGTCTTCCATAATGTAGTCTAAAGGTGTGTGTGTGTGTGTAACCTAGATGTGTTTCTATAAACGTCTAGGGTTAGTGTTAGTTTTGTTAATCTCCAAGATCGAAGAAGGCTTTAATCCCTGTTACAGTTAGGTAACACGTTGTTATCTGATCAAATAATAATTGGGGAGATGTGCAAAACCTTGTGTCAATAATAATGATATTTGTTTAATTCCGCTACATATCATGTTTATAATCATTGTTATTGTTAAACCCTAAGGCTCGAAATGATCTCAAGGAGTCTAACAAACTCCACAGAATGTATGGCTGCAAGTTGTTGTTGGTGGAATATGATGAAGCTTGTTGTTGTGAGTTCATTGGAGTTGCCGTCTTTGCAATTAGTGCCAAGGGATCATGATTCTTTGCCAATCTTTCTTTCCTGACTTCATTCACTTCATTTTGGTTTTGTTTCAGAAAATTGTTGAGTTGATCAAAGTTCACATGATGTAAGTCTTTTGTTTGGTTGACAATAGTGACATATCGTCCCCATTCTTCTGGATGATTGTTCAGGAATTTGATGTTTTGAACGATAGTTCTAGGTGCCAACTTGTTTCTGATAAGCTCATTCATCAAAGTGCAAAACCTTCCATAGTAGGATTCAATGGATTCGCCTGGAGTTGATGTGAACTTCTCCCATTCAGTTAGCAGCTTGTTCTCCATGTCTTGTTGACCAATTTCAGTTCCATGACATAACCGTCTAACACGTTCCCACATATTGAAAGCAGTTTCACAGCTATCTATAGCAGCAAAGATGTCTCTTGGTAAACCCAGTTGGACAATGTGAATTTCCATGTCATCTGCGTCGACTTGCTTCTAATCCTCTTCAGTTTATTCTGATTCAGTTTGAGTATGAAAAGATGGTGGGACGGGAGGTGTTGCATTAGGATTTCCAGGGTCTTGGACTTGTCGAGGCTTGAAGGGTCCATGCGTAATGGATTGAATCATGAGTTTTCCATTAGGTTTGGTCTTGATGTAGCGGAGCATTCGACTTGTCCATTGAAGATAACCACCTTTTTCCAACATAGGAGGACGGTTTTCGGCACCGGCTGCATGAATGTCTTGTTGAGTTGCCATTGATGAAGGTATATTATGATAAAGTTGATGTAGGATCGATTCAACGATAAAGAAGTTGTGTTTGATGAAGATTAAGCTCGGTTGTTGTAGTGAAAATTTGCTCTAAAAACTTAAAAACCTCAATAACTTCTTTTCGGAGCGTTTTTAGGACTTGAAAGTTGACCAATTCATTCGGCGTGCCAATCTCCTCGTTCTCACGGTCGTTTTGATGGGTAGAACGCTGAAAACGGAGTTACGGTTCAAAAGTTATAGCCGTTTGAAGTTTTGCTTAAAATCTAACTCGTAAACCTGGTGTTAAGCGTAGAAATTAGCGCTTATGCGTAGGATTGCTTATGCGTAGAAAGCTTAGATGTAGGATTCCTTATGCGTAAACAATATCTTACGCGTAACTTTAGGCTTAAGCGTAAGCTTATGCATAAACAAAATTCTTAGTCGTAAAAACCTTACGCGTAAGTGTTAACTTATGCGTAGAGTGTTACTCGTAAGCGATTATGCTTATGAGTAAGTTTAGGTTTAAAACCAAAATCCTTTACACTATCACAGTGTTAGAGATATCCAAAGTCGAAGTGTTCCACAAACTTATCCAAGTGAGGGAAGCACTGAGTAACCGTTTTTGCATGAAGATGGTTCACCAAAAGCTTATGCGTAAAATTCAAATCTTACGCGTAAAACCTTACGCGTAGAAAACTAGGGTTTTGACTTTTTCTTACGCGTAAGAATAGGGTTTTGACCAAAAGTAGCTTACGTGTAAAAACAGCCCAGAAATGCAAAAACATGAATTTTTCACCAAAATAAGTTTCCAAACGATTTATTTTGCACAAACTTCTTTCAAAACACTTAAAGATCAATAAAGTCTACAACTTTAAGCTTAACACCACGTAAAAATCAAAACTTTATGCAAAAAGCCCACGTTTATAGTTTAAAAACGCAACTTTATGCTTAGTTTTAACCAAAAAATGAAACACAAACACTCCTAAACCATTGTTAGGCGATTGATACCAATTGTAGGACCTTAGATATATCAACCTTATCACTATACCAAAGCTAACCAAACAATTATACACGTAACAACCACTTGACGCGTAGAACACGTGAAACACAAACACAAAGCTATGCGTAGAAAGAAAGAAGAAAGATTAAGAGAAAGATGGTGACTTGATGTTATACAACCGTGTATGTTATGCGTAGAAAGATGAGACAATAAAGTTGTATTACTTGAAAGAACAACACACACACACTCTTTCAAGCACACCCCTCAAATGAGACTTTGAGGGGTATTTATAGTACAAGTACTAAACACCCTAATGGGCTTTCCATGGGCTTCGTGGATATGGACTTGGGTTGGATTGGATATATGGCAAACTTATCATAACTAGTACCCATTTAGCTTAGCCCAATCCGTGAGCCCATTGACTATTCTATCACGATATTTAACACACGTTACAAAGTTCCTAAACGTGAATGACCATCACTTCTATTAAAAACTATTAAGGCTAACAGTCAGCTTTTAGGTGACAACTGGCTCTAATAACTACCTTGAAGGTGTGGACAATCCTCGAAAGGTTGTCAAACCCGTCAATGTTCATATCTACCAAGAGTTTCTCGAATGGTACATTCTACTCGGACAAGTCCTTTGCGAGACACGTTTACATCACTAGCAAACTAGCTTGAAATTATTACCCATCCTGGACAAGTCTTTTCGAGTTACTAACATTTAAGATCTCGTCAATTCATTGGTTAAGTCTTTATTATGACGATTCATTAGCAATTCACAACATATTTCTTATCACATAATTTTTCTCCCCCTTAAAAATGGCATATATATGTTATTTTTGACAAAATTTTGATATCGAATATGACCGTTTCGAGTTTTGTGGGAAGATTACCACGAAGAACAATTTTTTGAACAAAGTTATTAAGCAAATACTCCCCCTCAACAAGTGATATTAACTTTTGAGGTTTTGAAAAACATAAGGGGAAGTACTTGTTCTTTTGAGCAAAACTTTGAAAAGTGAAAGTTTTGATTAGTTTTACTCAAAAGTAAGAAGCTTTCGCTCCTTTTATAAGGATTGTGGCACTGAAGCGTACCACAAGGTCCTTTCATTACAAGTACGGGTTGTACACTGTTATGTGTGCACAAGCCATAGTCAGATAAAAGATCACGCATCCAAAAAATGATAAGAGAAATCAATCAATGGTTACCAGGAGAATCAGGTAGTCCAGCAATAACTCCAGGAATGCGTTCTAGACGTTGATAGCCTGTGAGAGATATGCTTGGACGACCACCAACGAAACTCTCCAATGTTCTTATCTGATCCCTTCTAAACAACCTTTCATCAATCTGCGTGATGAGCTTATTTACATCCCTTTTCTCCCTCGAATTCCATCTCTTCGGTGACCCGATGCCGTCATGAATCTCTTTCAACCTGTAAGCTAGCCCTTCCCTTACTTTCTTCAAAGTGTAATCCCCAAACTTATGAAGTTCTTTATGTTGGGTCTATTATAGATTTGTTGATACAAAACAAGAAGAATGAAACATCAAGGACTAAAAGTGACAAGAAGGGAAACTACAAAAAGATGGAGGATTTGGAAGATTCTAGAAGATATGCTTAAAAGAATATTTAGTTTTCTAATTGTATTATGATTCCTCTTGTAAACCCTAGATGTCTCTAGTATATAAAGAGACATAGGGTCATTAGTTTTATAGTACATACAAGATGTAGACATCTAAAGGGGTGTGTGTGTGGGAACCTAGGCATAGGGAAAATGCCTAGGGTTTAGTTAGTTAGTGTTAGATCAAGTCTTTGATCTTTATTATAGTTAGTTAGTTAGTTTATGATAATAAAGAAACCTTGTTCATAATGATGCTGATTCTATGTTTGAATATTCCGCTTTCATTATTATGTGTTCCTAGATATAATATTAGACCTAGTCTAAGAGCTTACAACGATCTTCACACTTTACATGCCATGAAACAGTTGTGGTGTAGTTCACTTCTGTAGACTACCCCAAATGGTTTCTTGATGAGTGTGTATTGATGAAGTCGGTTGATGTCGGGAAGGTCTAGTTGAGGTTTTGTTAAATTGACCCGTTTTTTATAAGATTCCACGGCAAGCTCAATGTCTTCTACACGTTCTTGGATCACAATGCTTCTGATGAAGATTAATAATGACTTGATGTACTCGCGTTGGATAGTAGTAGAGAAATGTCTCATTCGTCCTTGAACCTTAGCGAGATACATATCTTCAATGTCATTTAGAGAAAGTTGTGGAAAATCCGCTTCACAGAAGTCATACTCCTCTTCGTCTTGTCGTTTGACCACAATGTTCTTGAGGAATGTGTAATCCCACTTTGACGAAAGAGTAACATGCTTAATTGCAATGATCCGTTTTTCACTAAACACTTCCTTTTTAGACTTAAGAACCTGGCAGCTTCTGTAGAAGATTCTTCGGCGTTTAGGCCAATGATGAATACCATACAGCGCATCAAGGTCATACTTTTCCACTTTGTCAGCAAACATATGTGTGGCTTCTTCCTCGATGGCTGGATTGTTAGAGTAGATTGTTGCTGGAAAAAGAAATGTGAGTGACGTAGCGTACTTCCTTGTCACATCGCTACCGTGTAGAAGATACTCTAAGTCATTATTGAAGAAGTAACGGTATGGAATTTGAGGTTGATCCGGTCGGCCAATTGTTGGTAGAGGTTTGGTCCAATCAGTGTAGTAGGGATCCTTGTCATGTCTTATGAAGTCGATGTTAGCTTCAGGATTGAGCCAATCGATATTGTTTGACATGGCTCGTGCAATGTTGTCGAGATGGTATTCGACTTCAATTGCACTTTCTGGGCTGTCCTTAAGTAGTTGGAAGGCAATATTCTTAATTCGCCTTAGCTCAGCCTTAGTCATCTTCTTCACTTTGAACTGTTCTTGAATCAGCTTCACATGCTCCATAGTACGGCCATCTACCATTTCTTGACCTTCTGGTAATAAGGGATTAGCATCAACAAGTCTAGAAAACTAGTCGTATTCTTCGGTTGTATCGTCATCTAGCCATGAGACAACATCGGCCTTATTCTTCTTCTTCTTTGGCTTTGATGAGGACTCTGGTTTCTTTGTTATGTCGAGAGAGGTGGGTTGTTGGGGCTCTGGGATCTCTTCATTGTCACCACCAATGTACTCGAAATGATCACCGGTTTTCTCTGTTTGAGGTGGTAACTCAGAGTCCTGAAGTTTCTCAGTAGCAGCAGAATGTGGAGGAGATCTTCTGTTGGTGGAGGTTCTTTCGGGTGGTGGTGGCATAGAGGATGAGTCATCAGACTGCTTTTTGCGTTTGGTCTCTTTATCCTTATCCTTATCATCATCGTCTCTTGGACTCTTTGGCCTTTCAGCTACTGCTTTGCATGACGTTTTAAGTTGGTATTCAAGCAATGCGTCAAACAGTTTACCTTCGTCAGAAGTAAACGTTTCAGATCATTTTTAGATTTGTAGTACCAGCCTGGAAACCAATTCAGCATCGGAGAAAACTATAGGATCAATTGGGTTCATTGTTACTGTTAAAGGTGTTGATCTTATAGTTTTCCTAGCCAACTGCATGAGATTCAGTTAGAGTTGTCTGTTGAACATCTCTCTTGTCACTCCTGGGACAGTATCTAGAAGAAACCGGTGAGTGTATTCTCTGATAGTCCTGTTCATTTCACCCTGTATGTCACGATCGAGAAACTTCTGGATCTGTTCCCGTTCTCCCAACATCTCGTTTATCACATCTTGAAGAAGATTGACTCTGTCAGCAAGTTGATTGAGTTTCTTGTTAACTACATTTTTCTTCCGTGCTTGCTTGACAGCTTTGACAATCTTTGTTTTAGCTCGTGATGCCCAAGTGTCGGATGGTTTCTTAATGGATCTGGATGCGGATCTGGTTGTGCCTTTGTGTAGGACCACTACGATATCAACCTTATCACGAAATACCCACACGTTAACCACAGTTAAGCGTAGAACTCGTGAAACCCAAACACAAACCTATGCGTGAAGATGAAAGAAATAAAGATAAGAAAGATGGTGACTTGAATGATGTAACAATCGTGTATGTTATGCGTATGAACAATAGAGAAAGATGAAAACAATAAGATGTATATTGCTTCAAGGAAAACACACACACACACACACTTTCAAGCACACCCCTCAAATGAGACTTTGAGGGGTATTTATAGTACAAGACACATGTTGCCCTAAAGGCTTACCATGGGCTTTGTATGGGCTTCGTGGACTTGGACATGGATTGGGTTACTTGAACATTTACACGGCTAGCTTAACACAACGCCAAGCCATTTAGCTTAGTCCAATCCACGAGCCCGTTGACTATTCTATCATGATATCTAACACACATTACAAAGTTCCTAAGCGTGAATGACCATCACTTCTAATAAAAACAATTAAGGCTAACAATCTCCCCCTAAGGGGTGGTCATTCAAAAGATGCTCCACTTGATTAGGTCTTTACTTTCTTTGAGCTTGAACTTTGCGTGTAGATATAGAATAGTCTTGATTCTTTGTCCCTTCATGCTTTGTGATCAGATAATGTGGTTGTCTGCCATTGTCAACTTCGTTGGTTAGGTGTCTCCACGTCTTTCTCCATTACTTTCTCCACCATGCTCACACTTCTATTTGTCTTTTGGTTACCAATGATGTAGTTCTCGAGTCTTTAAACTTTGTAGATTCTTTGTCTTTAAAGAAGAATCATCTTTATCTTTGAGTTACCTTAGATTATGATGAGAACTTTCATATGTTGTTGGTATGAGCATGGGAAGATGGTGCGGTCTCTCCTCCAGGAACGATCATTAGTACCTGCATAAGATTATGTCAGTGATAAACGGGTTCCAGCACTTACAAGTTTGAATTTCGAGGGTGTTAACAGCATAGTGTGAAAACACATCTCTAATTCTCACAAAGGCCGTTCCTGAATTGGAGTCCTTCAAGAAGGATAACACGATACGCCGAAGTATATCTACAATTCAGATGAGTCGCTGAAGTACACCGAAGCATCACTTCACGACTTTAGACCGTTTGAGACACACTAAGCGTAATCCGTAAAGAATTGCCGAAGTGACCTGCTGTCAGGGCTGCTTGATGTTGACCCTGGCAGGAGTTTCCATTCAATCACTGAAGAATCACAATTGTGAAACTTCTCATAAATGTTCTGGCAGATTGCTAGGATCTGCGTAGGACTCTAAAATATATCACTTGTGTCCTTAATGATGAAAAACAAGCGATGTCATGTGTTCCTATGAGATCTTTTGATGAATCTTGTGGCTCTAGACTCAATAGTGCATTTTGGTTTCCTGTGCGGAGACTAGGGAGAGGGTCTCCTTCTTCAATACCAACGATCTCTAAGAGAAAGTCGATAGATTATGTAGGGTTCCCAGTGAGAATGACACAAATCCTTTTAAGAGGAATTGAGTGGCTAGAAGGTTCAGTGCAGTGTATCACTGGGTCCATGACGTCTTTGTCTTTAATACCATTGTCAACTAGTGACAACCAGTAGCATATGTATTGAACCCGGTTTCTGCCCTAAGGTTGAATATGGAGGGCTATTTCTTTTCACCCTTTTTCATTACATTTCTTTTTAATTCTTCAACCCCTTCTTTCTCCTTTCTCACATTACTTCCTTTTTTTCAATCATACCTAAGGACTTCTAGATCTAAACTATGGTGGTGTCCTTGGGTAGATCCCTCCGGCTCTGGTGAATCATAGGACGAATTTCCTATCCTTAGTCACCTTATAACTCCATGACTGTCCCATGTTGCCATAAAACCATTTCTTGGAAATCTCTCAGAGTGTTTATGATTAAAAACATGTTTGGAACACTCCAAGAGTTTTATATTTTAAGAAACACTCCCCCTTCACATGTGCTCATAAGTTTTAACAGAAATCTGCACATAGAGGGTAGAGTTCGTACTTTTTGAATTGATCGGCTCATGATAGACAATTCCCCACGAGACACGGTTACGTTGCCTAGTTAAAGAGTTCCATTGTCAGTTTTTAGCTGACAACTAGCTCCAATAACTACCTTGAAGTTGTAAACACTCCTTGAAAAGAAGGTTAGACCCATGTAAGTTCATGTCTATCACAAGTTTCTCGAAATTGTACATATACTGACTTTGATTCCCGTCAATTCATTGGTTCTGTCTGAGTCGAGCTCATTTAGAGATTCAAATACCGATCATTAAACGTTTTTGAACACATTTTAATCACGTCTCCTCCCCCTCAAAAATAGCATATTCGTGATATTTTTTATATCAACGATTAAATAACATTTTAGAATCTTTTGGGGAGACAAACGGATTTGATTTAAGCATGAATTTTGAAACATTTTAGTATTATACTCCTGATGCGCTCCCGAACAGTCAAGCTAAATCACACAAGCCCGCCACTTGTGAATGGCGGACCGTAACCAGCTTAAAACGGCTCAGGAACGAATGCAATGAAGATCAGGGGAGTATAGTGTTTCCCCGGGTCGTTATGTCCCAGCGAGCTATGCAATGGATTATCAAACGTACAGTGATCGAGAGATTTGAACGGAAAAAGGGTTTGATTATGATTATAACTACGGAAAAAGCCAACAAGTTAAAACGGCTTAAATGCAAATTAAAGAAAGTTAAAAAGATAAAATCTATTAAATAAACGCTATCACTATATTTAAAATGATGAACGTTTAAAACTTAAAACTAAAAACTTACGTTTAAATAAAATTTAAGTAAACGTACAAAATAAAAAGTGAAACTTATACAATATAAATCCTAAAAATATGAAAAATACATTTTTACAATCCTAATGATAAAAGAAAATATTTAGAAAAAGAAAATTATTTTTATAACTAATTAATTAATTATTATAAATTAAAAACTATTTTTAACTATTTAATAATAACCTAAAATGAAAGAAAAGATGAAATAAAGCTTGAAAAATAAAATGATGAATTGGAAAAGTCTAAAATAACAAACTAGAATTTTCAAAACTATTTTTGTATTTTTCTGATTATTTTTCAATTTTTTATGAATTTTAAACTATTAAAAACTACTTAAATTGTTTAAAAATACAATTTTAACTAAGAAAAATATGGAAAAATACTTTTTTGACTTTTTATATTTATCTAAACCTAAGAAAATTGAAAAATTATTTTTTTGAACCTTTTCTTAATTTTTTGTATTAAAAGCTATTTAAAAATGCTTAAAAACTAATTTAAATTAAGAAAAATAGCTAAACAACTTGGAAAAATCTGAAAATTTCAGGAAAACTCTAAAATGATAATATGAATCTATGAAAAATAAGAAACTAGTAGCTTATGTGTGAAATATAAAAGTTGTAGAGCAAACTGATATGAGAATAAGCTAGGAAAATAAGCAAACAAGCTATTTAAGCTACCAAACAGTGACAGAGGCTAAAGAATGCTAAAAGGAGCTAAATGCAACTAATAACAACTAATCCTAACAAGCCTCAAGCTCTGTACTATGATCTAAGTAAACTGCTTATCCTACAAATCAGTGAATGACCCCTACTGTTTGGGCTATTGCAACTGCTTATAGAATAAGCTAGACCCAAAACCAATAGTGCAGTCTTATAAACCACCTGGAAAGCTACAAATGTGCCAAGAACCAGACTCTAACTCTTTAAAATGAACCTTGAACAACTGCTGCAAGATCTGAGAAAAATGGTGCAGACATGATTTTTGACTTTTAAAATAGATTTGTTACTTTGACTTTTATGAGTTTAGAGATCAAATCATGAACTGAGATTATGTTATAAGCTCAAACCAAGGTGTATCAAACAACTCTAATGATATTTGGACCAAAATCAAGCTAATACTTACTCAATAATTCCAACAGTTACTAAGATTAGAATAGTTTTAAGCAGATTTTGACTATAAGAGAGTTTTGATGCAATGTAAAGACAGATATGTATGAATTAGACCTAAGTAAGCTTATAGCAATAGCACTAAACCACTGATTCAAACTTAAGCTCAACAAACTGATCCTATCCAAACACTACTTATTTGATTTGTTTCACTAATTCCACTAGAGATTCAGAGAAATCTTATCAACTAACACTAACAGAGATCAATAGCTATTCTAATAAACAAGTCACAACAAATTCAAGCAATCATTACAAGCTAATTATCAGCTGTATCAGTGATGCATATTTAAGACAGTTAAATGAAGAAGGATTTATATAACTCACAACTGGTCCAGCTATGATGCAGATCATACAGAACCAAGAGACCACTATTCTATACCAAATCCAATACAAAACTAGCTCTGTATCACCTACCATTATCCATTACCAAGCCAAATGCACCAGTTTGACTTCTGTTGACCATTAACCAAAACAGTTTGAAATTTGAATAAAAGCTTGTAAAAAGCTGTGACAAGCTTATAGAAGCTTGTTGGAGATCAAAACTAAGCTGCTATATACTTTGACTAAAGAGTTTGAAGATGAAAATTCCAACAGTAACCTTAAAACATGAAACTTTAACCAAACTGGAATTAATGCTTGAAATTGGTCTTAATACACTATAATAACTTGCTTTAATACAGTTTAATCTTAAAATTACAACATTAGACTTAAATTAAAACATTTAAATAAAAACGACATTAAAAGAAATAAAAAAAACTAACTACTCCTTCATACTTGCTTCTACCTTCCTTTTATACTTCCCTTGAGCTTTCTCTCTCTAAGATGAGCAGTTCCCACCATCTTTTAGGACCTTTGGATCATTTTGAGTCATCCTGGCCATTCATCACTTTTGGCGGGAAAATTGTTTTTAAGCATGTGAGTGAGATTGAGTGTAGGGGAGGGAAGAATTATTGTTTCTTGGATTCATGTGTTTGGAGTGATAAGGTTGGGTGGATCATGAGCTGGGATGGAGTGTTGGCAGGATGTTTGCAGGGCTAGAGGTTGAAGAAACAGAAAAGGGCGCGTAGGGGTTTAGTCAACCAGTGTTTGACTTGGGTTTAATAATCAAAGGGGGTCCAGAATTGGTAAATGACAGGGGTCCAAAATTAGGTTTAAAGGGTTTTAAACTATAGGGACTTAATGTGTAATTCTGAAAATTGCAAGGACCATGGCTGCCAATTAAGCAAAGTTGTTTCAAGGGACTAAAATTGACAATCTCATAAAGTACAAGGACCAAACTTGCCATTTTCACATTTTCCAGGGACTAATTCTGCCAATTTTGAAACTTGGAGGACCATTCTTGTAATTTTCTCAAACTTTTGATATTTTTCACCAAAGGACTAAATTTGACAAGTTATGATTTAAAAAGGACCTTTGGTGATTTTACTTTTGAAATTATGTGCTCAGGGACTGTTTTTGACAACTTTTGAAACTTGGGGGACTAAAACTGCAATTTTTGCAAATTTGATACGTTTTTCATCTGATTTTGATATTTTTGCATTTATACTAGTTTTATAGTGTTTAGTCACAAAATACACAAAATTTACGTTTTTATAGTTTTAGTCTACTTTTTGCATAGTTTAAACGTTTTTAACGTCAAAATCAGGGGGTTCAAAGTTTTCAACAGTTTTTGTCAGGGACTCGTGTATTAAAGTTTTCATTTTAGTGGTTTCCAGGAAAAATTTAGTATTGAACAGTTTAAATCAGGAAACCACTTTTTATAGTTTTCAAACTCTTTTAATGTTCTTACCAGGAGGTTCAAAGTTTTAACCGTCTTAATCAGGGACCTTTTACACTTTTACCGTTCAAACCAGGAACATGAA